>CM062088.1:11758099-12958099 GCA_031163375.1 Conogethes punctiferalis
GACATGTTCATGCACACAAATGTTTGTACTGAGCGGGGATCGAACCCGCGTTCGCTACTACTGAGCCAAACTGGAGGTCAATTTGTTTGAAAATGGCCATTTTCCGCAACTCGATATCTTATCATCTATTTTGCGTACTAGGAGTCTCCTTTGATCACCTTTCTTTTTTTTTACATAGCACATTAACTGCTTTGGGAGTCACAGGTGACCGACAATCAATACGGATCAATCTCTTTTGTCTAGTTTCACTGCAGTCAAAGCTTCAAAATGTCCTTTAGTGCAAGATTTCCAATAATTATCATTTCCTTTGCAAAGGATCACGATTTTATTTATTTACCGTCGTATGCACATTGACGTCATCTCTCGACCCATTAATGTCTGCACGTGGAAATTGGGTCATGATAAAAAGCGTTGCCTTTTTTCTGGATATGGGACTTTTTACTTCATTAATCCTCCTTTTATGCTGATATTGTGGTTGAATTGAATGAAATATGCAAAAGTTTTAAATGGAAATGGACGGAATATAACTATTGAGCTAACAAAAAAGAATGAAATTATTTATCAAGAATAATATCTAAGTAGTAACCAGAAAAGAAAATGAATTAAGGATCAGGAAAATAGTAGATACGGAAGGTCACCTCAAAATAGAAGGAAAACCGTTTATATAGCTATACTCTGTGAGGTCTCGTTCAGCCCCCAATTGATCATATCGGCTCGACATCGGCCAACCCCTGACTAAAGCCTTTTAGGGCAAATATCTGGAGGATATATGTACCCATAATCGCCACTCTGGGCAGGCGGGTTGGCAATCGCAGGGTGTAGCTTCTTGCTCCGGTGACGCTGCTGCCCGTCATCGGCCTGTGGTACTTAACTGCGCCTTCAGTTGTGATGGTTATATACCGCCACCAGTCGGTTGCCAGCGCTTCGTTTGTTATACGGCAGGATGCACCACGGGTAGGTGAGGTTGGCTTGGAGCGATTTAGGCTGCTCGCTTACATCCCTATCCATATAAATTATCGACCTCATAAATTTCCGTTACTAATCAGCAAGATTAGACAAGGTCAAACTTTTCATGTTCAGATCGAAAACGAACGCTAGCTATCGTAATCTAATTTAAGTTGGTTACTTAAGTTAAGCTTCATCAAACTTTCTTTTCATAATCTTCATAAACTTTCTTTTTGTAGGCAGAAACGAATAACACTTTTACGAGGAAACGCAGTTAGAACTTTGTTTATAAAAAAGTAACTTTTTCCTTCTAACGTTAATACCGCCTAAATTGTACAACTGGTGTTTACTATGTTTATATATAGGTTAATTATTTTGCTATGCAATATAGAATATTTTCTACATATACGTTCATGAGTTTGCTACTTTTGGGTCTATTTATTTACCTCCCCCCTCTCTGTTTCATTATTTAAAAATGAAACAAAAATAATATTTTCATATAAATTAATGTTTTAACTCTACTTTTACACTTGAAATAGAGAAACATTGTTACCATACGGTAAATGTTAACATACGTTTTTATTGAGTTTCTGTAACAGGGTATTATAATTCTGTACCCATACGGGTAATAAAACTAACTATTAATTGGAATACTACAACAAAAACTTCGTATTATAAAGTTATTTTAATTTATTACCACAATATTCATCAATCAACCATGTTAAATGGCCATGTTGTGGAATCAATAAATACCAATTAATAGCATTTTACTTCACATTACAGAATTTTCTTGTTATAAAGTATTCTCAGTTTACAGCCAATGATCTGTAGACCATGAATGAAATATTAAATAATGTACCTAATGGTTCATTAAATAAAACTTACAAAGTCTTATTGTTGTGTTCTTACAGTCTACTCATATGTAGCCATAACCAGCTTAGTATAGTACAAAGTCTAATACTATAGCGTGTTTGCTAGGGTGGAGTCGAGTCCGTCTAGCAGTATTCAAATACTCTCTACGCATCCCCACAAAACAAGAAAATATTCGCATACAGGAGCAAAACTATCAATACGTTGATAAAATTGTAATAAACATTCCACTAATCAACGTAATAACACTTAGGTATTCAATTGAACAATTCAGTCAAAGATGCGTAATGTTCGCGGACTTTCCACCAGGGCTTGGTAACGTTACCAATTTAACATTATAATAGCGGTAAGTAACGGTAATTTATAATGTTACTTTTTTTACCGGTAAAATAATTACCGGTAAGTCGGTAGCGATACTAAATTTTAACGGTAATTTTTACCGGAACGCAAACTTAACGTTAAGTTTCAGGTATCGATACTGCAATATAACGTTAAAAGTATCGATACCTGCTTTAGTTACCGGTAAAAGTAACGATACTTATTACGCTACTTTGCTGCGTTGTCGCTCCGCACGGTTACCTATAGCAGAGCGGCAACTTCGCGACACGAGACGCATGAGACCATGTTGGGTGGGAGCGATAGAGACAGAGAATGAATTTAATCCAAAATTAAGTAAGTAACGTTTGAACGTTTACCGATACTTTTACCGATACCATCATGAAGGTAGCGGTAATTTTTAACGTTAAAAATTACCGATACTTTAGGTATCGCTACTTAAAAAAGTATCGATACCTCGGCGAGGCAAAAGTAACGTTACCATATTTTTACCGGTATTCCAAGCCCTGCTTTCCACCCCCGTCTTAAAATATCCGAGTCGCGTGCGCAATGCCCAGTGGAGCGATCAATCAATTGACTGCGGCCAGTTCGGTTTTCATCCACAATTCATGTGTTTTTGCGCTCGAAAGCCGTCCATTTTCACATCGCGAACGTTTTATCATTGCTCCTGACGTCACAGCAATCAACAAAGGCACGGGTAGTGGTCGCGAGGCGCTTGTGTTGCGACGTTGCCGCGCGGACGCAGGAATGCGGTCGCTGCGTTGCCAAGTCTCCTCTCAATATGTCAGCCGATAAACGCGGTGCATTGGGCGGCCCGGCCACCCGAATCCGCCATTTTGTTTTATGTACTCCGCTGTTCGAATTACATAGCGTTCTTTTTTCAAAATCTCTCCTTATGATAGGTTTGGATACCTTTTTGTAGCAGTAACTATGGCTTAATTGATATGTTTTTACTTGAATTTGTTTGCACATAATTGAGCATGGGCTCATTCTATTTTTAGCACGTATGAAAGGCAGTGAACAGTTTAGCGGGCCGAGTCACGTTTCGCTTTGCACGTGCAAAAACTAATGCGCAGCTGAATGCATTCTTTGTGGTTTTAGGGAAATTATACTGAATTAAGACTAATTGGGGAAGTAAAAAGTTCAAAGCAAAGTACATTCTAAAAGACATGAAATGCTGTTTTTATTTTTCGTATGCTAAGTATAACGATATTAATGTGAGTAATTTTCCTGCATATAGGTAAGTGGATTAATAGTGCACGATGAATACGGAGCGATACGTAGGTACGTTTTGAAACATAATTTGGTTTTCCCATCGGAATTTCGCAGTTGCGGTGCCTTGTTATGTGGTGGGGATTGTTGTTTATGAAATTACATCTAGCACTTTTACCGATTAACGTATACCTACATACTACAATAAGATACTTTTTGTACAGTTATATACCTTTAGGTTTATTTCACGAATATGCATTATTTAATCCATGTGTAGATAAGTATAAAGTATTTAATTGAATTACTATTTCATCTTCGTCAAATCGACATTGTTTCGATGTTATTTTGTGTTGTAAGAGAAAGAAGGGATGATAAAGGAGTATTGTTCTTGTAATTATTTGCTTCCATTTGTTAATGTCATCTTAGGAATTTTTACCTAGTATAGCAATCGAGAATTTAAAGTTCTTAATAAACCTTTTTTTAACTTTTGCCCCCATTATTAAATGGGATATCATAGGCATAGCTAACAGTGTCCTGATAACTTAATTACGGTGGTATCTAAGCTGAACTAAATTTGGCTTGTATTTTGTTAACTTGATTGTAGCTGTAAGTATTAATATGATTTAAACTAATTTGGACTAACAAGTTGACTTTTATTTTATTACTAGCTTTTGCCCGCGACTTCGTCCGCGTGTTTAAATTTATACATACAAAAGTTTTTTCCCGCTAACTCCCGTTCCCGTGGGAATTTCTCAAAATACAGCCATAACTAAACTTTATATTTACTAAGGTACCTGCATGCCAAATTTCAAGCGTCTAACTTAAGCGGTTTAGATTTTTCATACAAAAGGATTTTCCCGCTAATTCCCGTTCCCGTGGGAATTTCGGGAATTCCTTTCTTAGTGCACCCCTACGGTACCTAAGCTACGTCCCTTCCAAATTTCAAGTGCCTACGTTTAGCCGTTTGGGCTGTGCGTTGATATGTCAGTCAGTCAGTTTCTCCTTTTATATATATATAATATATATATAAATTAAGCCCTTATTTAATAGGAAAATCTAAAATTAAGGTCCGCTTTATTGATTTTAGATGGTATGGAAATACGTACCATACGTATTACATAAAATACGGACAATGTCCGTCTTTACAAGAGACTTAAATTGGGTATTCCGATCACATTAAGGAAAATCAGAATAAGGGGTTGAAGTCGCACCAACTGGCTAGTTAATTTCAATAATCTAATTCAAAATCATCATCATCATCAGCCCGTAGACGTCCACTGCTGGACATAGGCCTCCCCCAACGACCTTCACATGGACCGGTCCTGAGCGGTCTGGCTCCAAAGGATCCCCGCTATATCTACCAGGTCGTCAGTCCATCTCGTAGGGGGCCGTCCCCTGCTGCGTCTTCCCTCTCGCGGTAGCCACTCGAGAACCTTTCGTACCCATCTATCGTCGGTTCTGCGAGCGATGTAGCCTAATATCTAATCTATTAGTGAATAATCTAAGTACATAATTGAAATTGACATTTTTATTGAAATGTCTTCTATTCGGAACGTAGTTGCCTTGATCTAAAAAGGGAAAGAAAAAAGTGTGTCTACACAATGAGATATAAACAATCGGATCGGAAATGTCACGGCACGTTATCGCCGCTGCCGGCACAAGGCGACAGATGGCGTGCGTGGTAAATAAACTTGTTTTTTTAGCATTAGAAATTTGGTAAACTAAAAGAAGTCGTAGGGAATCTTTTTCTAGACGTGTTAGGAATGACAAAAATTCGACATGTATAATACGCCCACTTTAGAAATCTATCCGCCCTTTCAATTCCATCTCCTGAATTCCTGATTGCCAACTGTCGCTTCTTTTTTTGTTGGAGTTTTCTACATTTCTAAATTTATTAGTCTTAATATCTGAAGACTTTAAAATTACCTCATACCTAAATTTTACCATGAGGTAAAATTTTACATCCCGAAAGTCTTCCACCAAGATTTGCTCGAGCAGAATTCCATGACACCTATAATATGCCCCCATTCTTATTAAACGTGACATATGGTCATTCCATATGATATGATTAGAACAGCTAGCATTGCTAAATACCACTGGCCGATGACGGGCAGCAGCTTCAGCGAGAAGCTGCGCCCTGCGATCGCCTACCCGCCTGCCCAGCGTGGCGATTATGAGTAAAGCCTCCAGGAATTTGCCCAAAGTGGCGAACAATTGGAGAAGCTGATGAATCATGATGATCAATCTCCAATTTATTCGCCACTTTGTTCTATCCTGGGCTTCTCTCATCCATCACAATACGCTTACCTATTACCGAATTATGGGCGTAATTTACACACACTAACTACACTTTTAACACTCGAAACAAGTGTTATGTGTATTAAATCTGGAGTACCTACCTAGTATTAGCTATGGGTCGTCTGAATACCTTTGTCACTGCCCGAAACTTCGGTGATACACTTCGGAGTAAGCCTACTAGACCGAACAACGATCCTGGGCTTCTCACATCCAGTATTTGCCAGCTAAGTACATAAAACAACTATATTCGAGCGACCTTATAGTCAACTTCAAGAGGTCGGAGGTGAAAGTAAGCTTAAGATATGCAAATCACTAAAGTCTTATCTCAAAATTGATGACTTTGAAATTAAGTAGCGTTAACGACGTAATTTGTATAAAATCGTGTTTAACTTTTAGTCAGTTCGACACGTTATTTAAACGAGTTTTTCAGTCGGTTTCATAGTCTTCACTTATTTGAAACGTTAACTGCACCATGGGGGTGACAGTCAAAAAATACTTTATGGTTTAGGGGAGACCGGGTACAAAAGTAACGGCGGGTCGAAACCTGACTATCACCTGAAGACGGGACACAGGACTATCACCTAAAGGCGGCAAAGCGACCTTTCACCCCTTGGATAAATCTAAAAGAATTTGTTACATTCGACCCGCCGTTATTTTTGTACTCGGTCTCCCCTAATTTTATTCTTTATGGCCAATACGATAGCCTATGTCCAGCAGTGGACTGTGAGATGATTGATTGGACCAGATAGTCAACGGATTACGGACTTTTGCCCATTTTCACCAAGATCCACTTATTTCTTTTTTCTCAAGGAGAATCTCTTCGGATCTTTACCGTCTACTACGGGGACACAGAAAGTGGTGTGCTGTGCATGTTGTCAGTTAAACTCCCTGTTGCTCTCGCCAGAATAGTTCGGGATGCTCAGCACGACTCGACACGACTCCTCCAGTAACCAATATCATGCATATTTCATATAATAAGCAGTTCCCTAAGCATTTAGGGGGCACTTGGACATTTTTAGGGCTCTGTTGGTGGGCAATTAACGTTTGGCATTTCCCAAATTGGCTCGTATTTTTGTTTTCTGGGGGATATATGTACGGTTGCACCCGTGTTTGATACCTGCCTAAACAGCGCTGCATGTTGGTGTCAACTGAAAATGATTGATTTGATTACTTGTCCGTTGCCGCAGTAACTTAGGCTTACTTTAAATTGTAGACTGCTCAAGGATAAAGTTTGAAAAGTATATTTTCTCCTGTATGTATGTCCTCAAAATACTTCTCTTTTTTGCTTTTCATACGAGTAAAACAGATATAGTATTCATCGACTACTAAATTTACTAATTAATTAATATTAGTTTTAGTTCAGGTTTCGTAACATAGAATGTCGTCTGGGGAAAACCGCAAATGACTTACATTCGATCAAGGGTCACATTATATGAATTAATTTAGCTTAACGATTTTAAAACATTGCCCTTTGTCGGTATTATAAATGTATATGCTTAGAATTTCATCTCCATTATTCTAAACCATACAATACAATCATAATTTCTGTATGACAATAAATGATGACGATCAAAACTATAAATGCATCTCTGGAAGCTGTCAGGAAGAGAACTCTACTAACGCTATGAGTCTAAATTGCTATAAAGGTGCCTTTTTTTATTTAAGACAGTAGTATTCATCACGGCCTGTATGAGGTTGGAACCCACGATAAAAGTCTTCGCCCAAAAGACAGAATCTTACTACTAAATGATATAACTAACCAGCTAGAAACATATTTTGCAGAACGTGGCGCCTACTATCAAATATAAATATGATTGCTCATTTCCTTACATTTTTACCATGAAAAATATCATAAAAGTAAGTAAGAGTCCTGACTGGAGCAAGACAAAATCACGTGCTCAACTAAAATCAAAAGAGATTGCACTCTGAAAAGGCACGAAATCTAAGAGCGAACAGGCTAGTACTACGTCCGCAACATTTGCGTAATAAAGACCTTGGACTCTCATTATCTTTATCTAACAACGGGCCGGACGACGCCACAGCGCCCGTCTCGTCCCGATGCGATGGAACTTAATAGATATCTAACACGTGGCCTGTATCGTACAGTACAATATGTGTTTATTTAGGCGTATAAATAAACGTTTTATTGATCAAGGAGTATGGATCTGAGAAGGATTCCAACTGTCTGGTAAGGGAAAAATACAAACTGCACCATTTCTCCCCGTGGGTGTCTTTAGATTCTTCTCGATCCTACGACTTAAGGACTTCATGACAGTTTGGCTAAGTCTTACCTACCTGAATGGTAACCACCGCATACTCGGCGAAATACCCATGACCGAAGCAATTCCGGTCGCGTTTTGGCATCAGTCAGTGCATAGCCAGAATAATCCTAAGTGCAATCATATAGTGGTGGCAAATGGCCAGTGATTGATTGTTACTTGTTCGTTACCCCAGCGACTTGGACTCTCGTTTTCCATCAGGTGGAGAGAGGCTTCTGCGCTGTGCTACTAAAAAAAACCCACAGCTCGAATTACCTTCAAGCTATCCGGTAGAATACGGTTTACTGCTTTGGACAAAAATGGTTACTGACACCTCGGAGCCACATTTAGCCAAATCAACAGTTTCCATTTGTTCACCTAGGAGTAACGTGTACAATTGTACATACTTGTTTAATAACACCTATTTTTCTACTACATGGCTTAAAATGTTTGAACTCATTAATGAGACCACATAAAGGGGCATCGCATCAAATATCACTTTAAATTACTTATATTTCCACCTGCACAGAATTTTCAATTTTGATACGAAACATATTGCTATTGGGCGAGCTTAAAGGCAGGTTTAACAATATAGCGAAACATTACTACGTATTTTATAGCAAATGTGCTTTCGTTGCTTATGTAAAGATTTTTTTTAAAGAAAGACATCAAAGGTACATAGTTATTAATGCCTTTCTTAAAAAACTTTTACTTTTTTAAACTAAAATTTGTCAACGTGAAGATGTTATATGTGTATAATTGATTTACAAAAATAGGCGTATTTTCGTGTCCTTGCGATCTGCACGAAGACTTACTGAAACTTTTTCGAGCCCCGAATTATGCACAGCACGATTACTGCTGAAAATGTCTAGACAACGAAGTCACACTAAAGCAAAAATAAGCCTAAAAACAACAGGCCTATTTATCATTTTCGTTTATTCCTAATAGGAGTTGATTAAACGAATCGTGTTTTCTTAATTAGGTTTCTCCCTAACTGACGAAGACTCGCATGAGTAATCTTGATGAGTTCTTTGAATATCGTTAAACAATTACTCATTCAGTTTATCGTAACAGTGAAATATTCTTGCGCAATATCGAATTAAATGGCTTCTATTGTCCGGAAAGTGTTGAGTAAATTATTTTACTGTTTAGTTTTAAGCTTTTGTGTAATCTTGGTTAATTGATATACAAACGAGATAATTTTCATGTGGGTACAGATGCCAACCGTACAATGATTACAAATAAGTTATTAAATTGAGCTTATATTTTTCGTGATTATGAAAAAAATATTGTTTAAAATAATGCATTTTCTTTTCGACTATCCAAAGTATTTTAACTCCAACTGGTTGGTACATTTGATGATATAAAAATAAAGATTTCTGTATCCGTCTATCGTATACGTCCGAACATAAGTGCATATAAAAACAAGTAGATATTGAACTGTCCTCATTACTTGTGTTTACAAATAATTTTACATAGTGTGCACATAGTAGATCATATGCACCAATCTATTATTTTTATATTACTGTCGAAACTGTCACGATTTAAACACTAATATAAATTTCACAAAGGAACTATATACTAGGATAAAATAAATTAAAATCTCTCTTGTTAGAATGACGAGACCAGGTGACAAACATTTGATGTAGGTAATGTAATCAGATCTTTGTCACGTCTTACCCTTAATACTCGTACAAATAGGGCGAGATTCAATATTTCCTTTATATTGCGATCATTGGGTGAGATAATGCGCTCTGATTGGCTGTATGGTAGAGAGAAGATAGACGGTTACAGTTAATAAATATACTTCTTTGTAATAAATAATAGCAACCATTCATTTTATAACGCATGTAAATACCGGTAGCGGAAGGTAAGTAATTTCCGGTAACTTTTAGAACAATAGATAGATACTCTTTATTGCACAAAAACACAGACATTACAGGAAACATATTACAAACAACACAAAGTACAATCTAGGCGGTCTTATCGCTTATAGCGATCTCTTCCAGACAACCTTCAGGTAGAGGAAACCAGATTGACTAAGGAAATGGGTAACCCAGTGCAGAACTATCTAACTATTTTATATTAAATACGTAAAATTATTACATAAATATACCAAGAAGTATATATTCCATAGACATAAACATAACATATCTTAAAACTAATAACGCCTCAAAATTGATTCTACCAAAAAATAAAAAGCATCACCCACAAAAGCTTTTGCGCCGAGTGAGTCAAAGTGAGGTTTAATTGCATTACTTGCAACCACGCATGCCCTTTTAACCATAACCATGTTTTGTGCAGCATAAAACCTTCAAATTTTTATCAGTTTGTCAAGCAATAACTAAATATTTATAAGTAGCTCTATACTACCATTAGCACTTTAGCACATTCTACGAAATGTTAGTAACGTATATTGTTTTTTTTTATTTAAACAAACATTAACAGAGAGTCACAATCATCACCGAATGTTTGGGATGACAATAAACTTTACTTAGGTATACCCTATAACTATGTAGATATGTAAAATACAAAACTTTATATTTATGTTTTTATTCCGTCCATCATATATTTTTTCTTTCGGGTTCCTCGGCAGCAAATGGGGATAATTATTTTTCCTCGCGGCTACACCATAGTGTGGGATATCAGTTGATAAATCTTTTAACATTATGATGTTGTTAGACGATTTTTTGGTTTGGGCGATATCTAACATTAAACCGCTCTTTTGTTAAAATAGCTTGGTTATATTTCAGCATCTAATGGATTCCTACAAAACTGTTCATGTACACTTTTATTGCAAAATTCTAACAATGTCTTTTTTTATATTGTACACTGAAATACAGCATTGTTATTCCTAAAATATAATTTACGTAATAGAATATATTTCTAGTTTATTTTATATATATTTAGGTAATATCTTTCACCGTGTTTCTCTTTAACACTCACCGCACATACATCTGCTCTCTGCATGACCTAAAGGTTAGAGAATGCTCCTAGCATTAAGTTCGCCTTTTGTACCATTTTGTGCAATGAAGTTTAAATAAATAGTTAATAATAACGAATAGTGCGTATGCAAATTTAGACCAAATGCAATAGCTTAGTAGATACGGTTTCTAAGTATTGTCATGCTTCCTCGCCCTCAATTCAATTTAGAGTGGAAAAGTTTTTACAAGAGCTTTCTATATAGGAGCCTCCTCTGTAGGTTTGGATTTACGAAGTCTAATTTATTTCTTCTCTCATGTTTTGCGAACACAATCAAATAAACTGTTTGAAATAAAATGACAATAAGCGATTCGCATACCAGAAACTTATAGTTATAGTTATTTGTTGTACAATTTAGTACAACTTTTTGATTTTTAAGGAATATATTGCGATTAATATGTTACATTTATAAAAGAAAGGTGGATTGAATGACGTAGTTAATCTGTCCATTTCTGTAAGAAGTGTGCCTACAACCCTTGGTACAGGACGCAGGGGCATGGCCGGATCTTCTTAAGGGCTATTTGGGGCCTGTAGCCCAGGCCCCTGAGGTTTGAGGAGGAAGTGAGGCCCCCAGACCCCACTGAAGCCAACTATAAAACAGTAACAGTTTGAGTACTTAGGTAGGCCCCTAAGTAGTTTCAGCGCTGGGGTCACTACCAAAGCCATCGAGCCAGACGTTAAATTAGTAAATAGTGTTATGTAAAGCAGAGCAATTCGATATGGCACCGATAGATGGCGCGAGGCGTAGCCAGGCCGACCTCTCGCCCTGCGCAGGCTACGCACATAAATAGCATACGTCGCGTTTACGTACAAACTCGCACTGTAGTTATGTAACTACGTAGTCGCACATCGTAGACACACTAGAAAGTATTTATTTGCCGCGTACATAACTATTAGCTGAGTTTTTACATAGGTACTAGTATTATGATTTCGACGCCTCGTTTTGTATAAGATTGCTTTGATGTTTACGAAGATATTATTGATGCTCCGATTTCTGTAGATTCTTGCTATCCGTATCATCTTAATACTTGGCAGTCCACAACTGTGCGCTTCTGTTGCAATTTTCTGTAATGCACAACTAAACTATAGATTGCTTTGTCGCCAGCGGTATTTCCGGTATTTCCTCAAACCTTTAAGAAAAGAGCGTACTTACCTCATTCTTAAAGGCCGTCAGCGCATCTATAACTCATGAGGTTGCAGATGTAGGTAGATGAGCGTCGGTTATTATTTACCATCAGGTGACAAGTGATTGATTAGTTTCTTGGCCATTGATGCTGTAAGCTGCAACATAGCCTCTTTCGCTTTTCATCGGACGACGACAGGCCAAGATGTGCTACCATAAAAGCAAAAGTCTTGTCTTTAAATCATTTGGCAAACGTGATTTTAACTGCCACTTTCGTAAAATATTTCGAAAAATAATAAAATATATAGAGATTATAAATATTGATACAAATATGATACGTACATCACGTATAAACGTGAAAGTTTGTATGGATGGATAAATTGATGCATGTTACTCTTTCACTCGAAGACTACTAAACTATCAAATCAAAGGAATTTTTGTTTGCGCACTATGACCATTCTAATAATGTGACCATTCTCCAGACCAATGTCCAATTGTTTATTTATAAGGATATTTAAGGGTTATTTCCCGAAAAACAAAAACACTCGTGAATGTTTTTAGTGGAAATTTATCTGAAATTTAAAAGTAGCAGTACTACAGCAGCAGTAGAATTTATTTTCATGAACAAAATTCGTTTGTACAATGTAGAGGCGTGAAACACCCGGCGCGTATATATTTTGTTGTCGGTCTACATTGTAAAATGCTGTGCAGCTTGTTTGTTACGCGGTGAATCAGTACATTGAAGTGGAAATGTACGAATAGGCGGGTCATGTTTACAGATGTTGAGATAGAGTAGAAAAGTACTGAAGAACGTAATTTTGAATAAATAGTGTGGTAATAAATTATTCACTATGGTTCAAAGTGTTGGAATGGTGGTCTCTTTTAGGAAAACGTAGTGTGCTCCATCACGCCACACCTTTAAATAGTAGCTTGTATAGAAAATGTTGTAAGGGAGCGTCCTATTATCTTTTCGCACTCACCTGCCCGTGGTGCATCCTGCTATATAACAAACGAGGCGCTGGCAACCGACAGGTGGCGGTATAATCATCACAATTGAAGGCGTAACTAAATACCACAGGCCGATGACGGGCAGCAGCGTCACCGGAACAAGAAGCCCTGCGATCGCCAACCCGCCTGCCCAGCGTGGCGATTATGGGTATATCCTCCAGATGTTTGCTTTCCATCACGCGACTTGAGACCACTCGACACCTGCAGCTATGCTACTATAAAAAATATTATACGCTTTTCTACAAATATTTAGATTGCATTCATGTATTTAAATGTAATTAAGTACTTAGTTATTATAATCGCATATAGTTTACTAACCAGTTATGCATGACCTATCAACTTGGAATATACTTGAAAGTTACTACTTAGTGGGCGATTGCATTGAAGGGAAAGTATTCAGATGATACCATCAGACATTAGTTGCAAGCATCATGCATGGTTTATTCAAGTATGTATTGATGTATTTATGTAAATATTGTACCCACATTTCGTATACTTAACTAGAAAGTGTCAATTAAGATAGCTAAGCTATTACTTTTGGCTTTTCTCCAATGATAAGTAAGTGGAATTGAGTTGTATAGCAACAAGTAGAGATGACGTTGTATTAAGAAGGCAGGAGATTGCGGGCACGGAAAGTATGGACGGAATGATGCATAGACGTTAATGTAAGAATAGAGCAAAGAATTGGTAGAGAATCAATATTGTAGTGTCCAAAAGGAATTCGCCCCGAAAGGGCCGGGCAAGGTTCGTAGGTTCTTCATTTTTCAACTTCATAAAAAGGAAGGTTCTCAATTCGACTACATATTCCTTTTTTAGGGTTCCGTAGCCAAAATGGCAAAAACGGGACCCTTATAGATTCGTCATGTCTGTCTGTCTGTCTGTCTGTCTGTCTGTCTGTCTGTCCGTCCGTATGTCACAGCCAATTTATTCCGAAACTATAAGAGCTACATTATTGAAATTTGGTACGTAGATGTATTCTGTGAACCGCATTAAGATTTTAAAGTAAAATCAGAAAAAAATCCAAAATTTATGGGGTTCCCCATACATAGAACTGAAACTGAAAAATTTTTTTTTCATCGAACCTATACGTGTGGGGTATCTATGGATAGGTATTTGAAAATGATGTTGAGGTTACTAACATCATTTCTTTCTAAACTGAATAGTTTGCGCGAGAGACTCTTCCAAAGTGGTAAAATGAGTGTCCCCCCCCCCCCCCCCCCCCGTAACTTCTAAAATATGGGCATGATAAAACTGAAAAAAATATATCATGTGTATCACTATGAAAACTACTAACGAAATTTGGTTTGAATGAAATCTAGCCAGTAGTTTTTTTTTAAACGTCATAAATCAAATTACCTAATGTTTTCATTTAATTAACTCCAATATAATAAAACGTAAAGAAAAACATTTATTTAGCTGTATAGTGGTACGGAACCCTACGTGCGAGAGTCCGACTCGCACTTGGCCGGTTTTTGAACCTACTTCTTAGTTGGTCTCGTTGTCACCATAAGTCGATATTTTTTGCTGTTATGTGACAAAATATTAGACGTTGTATATTATATTTTAAATAATAAATAAATAATAAAATCTTTATTCAGTATCATATTTACATCAACTGTTAAATGATCGCAATGCCCTTTTAAGTGCGATCGGATGCTCCTTTTATTGAAGACAGAACTTGATTTTAACTAGAAGTTTCATCAGATATTCTAAAGAGATAGACGGGATCGGACTTAGGGATGAATTCTATCATCTAGTCTATCTAAAATTACTCAAATTTATTAGCAGACCTTTCCGATAACTTTTTCGTGGATTTTATGAACGAAAATGTTATCTTTACGTTAGGAGTCGTGAAGTAACAAACTAAAATGTACAATGTGATTTTAAATCCTTTTCCCGTAGGTAGCTGAAAAACAATGCTTTACATTTAGAATATAGAAAAAAAGTTCGTATTTTTTTGAGAGAGATTACCAATATTTTTACTGTTTTGGGAAACCATAAAAATAAAGTATGTAACTTTTATTTTAGAGAATTATAATATACATACATGTAAGCCTTACCGCGAATTCCTAAAATAGCTATTTATAAATGCCAAGTCCGATGGTTCAATTAACCCTTAAACCGTGAGTCATTTGTTTTTATTTTGTGTCGCGGTTTTACTCGTAATATTGTACATTTAGGTTAACCGTGACGCATAAAGAATACAAATTACAGCCTTCTTCTCATCATAAGAGTTTCATGAGATTTTCGGCTTCTCCGTTAGTGGTAGAGTTTAACTCGTTGGTGGTAGAGTTTAACTCTCCTGGCTAGTGACCTCCGTACCGTACCCTCGGCGTTCTGGGTAGCGTTGTTGTAGCCAGAGTTATCTTACTAGCGAAGCAGTCGTCGTTTCGCCCCACAAGAAATTCACCCGCGCGGTTCGAATTGCCACAGAGGCCCTTTTGAATGTGTTCTTTCAGACCGAAATGTTACGGTGGAACGAAACGCCCGGTGAATGTGTCGGTTCGAATCACAATACAGGACGAATTGGTTAAAATTTAAAGATTTATTTGTTAAGTAAAAAAAGCGGTTCTATTTGACACATTAAAAAGATTATGTAAGCTATTTGAACCGTGGTATGAATGAACACGTTAAAAGTGCGATCTCGAATCTCTTGTGGGACGAAACAACGAAGACTCGTGGCAACTGACAAGTGATCGCTTTGATTAATTGTCCGCTGTCGCAACGACTTGGGCTTCTCTTTCGTTTTCGAGGCGAGGGGGGCCACTATGATGTGCCACTATAAAAAAAACTTTGTAACCGTAGTCTTAGATAGATATACACTTAATATTAGTGCTTGTCTTATAGTCTATAAGTCTTAATAAGCCTAACTTTATACTATCGAGACCATTAAAGGCTTTTGAAATTGTAATTTAAACTTCACTGTCGCCGAGACTTTTATTTTTAGAATGTGAAATGAAATCTTAGGACAACTTTCAAGAGTATTGCTAATCGAATCCTAGTTTTAAATTAGGTATCTAAAGTTAGTTATATTTGGATGTAAACGACCAAGATTTATTCAATGAAGGGAGAACTTTTAATATTTTAAATCGAACTTAAGTCCGTTAAAATAAATGAATTCACTACAGAAGAGTTGAAATTAAACTCTTGGTTTTAAATTACTTGATATTTGTAACAGTACCTTGAATTTGAATATGAGTAGCCGCCCGCCCAAGCTTTCTTTGATGTAGAGAGCTTTCAGTCCCTCTTGTGTACAGAGAGCCAACGGTGAAAATATCTCTTTTGGTTTACTCTGCTAACCGCGGTGTTGTTTCTTATTCACAAATAAAAATTAACTTCTAATAAAATAGCATTACTAAGACAAAAGGTTTTATAAAAATCTGTTTGGAAATGTAAACTTCCTGGAAAATTGTAGGCAAATTCTGGGTTCTTATGTAAGAAGAATATTATTTAAATATGGACTAAAAGTATTAAAGTAAAGTATTATTCATTACTAATTATGTAAAAAATCTACTAATTAGCTACGATGTAACTTAAGGTACCTACTGGTCATAAATTTATATTTTCAGATGAATAGAATATAATATTTTTATTTGGTACACATAAAATATACAACATAGCAATAGCAATTTCACATGGTTGAAACGAAGCCGAAAATTTCAATTTTGTAAACTTTGGACCATAAATTCCCAGATGTCAGGAAATTGTTACAAGGGGGAAAATATACAGCAGCATAATACAGCCACTAAGTTATGTGTGACTCACATAGTGTGAGCCACCCCCTACATCCGAAAATACCTCACGCCGTTGGACCTACGCCTGGTCTCCGAGCGTGTCAGAATGCCGCCCCATTACATTATGATAATGAAGGAATACACAGGTGTTTCTGATGAGGTATTTCTGAAACCTGTGTTTGCACACACACCTCTATCACTACATAATGTAACAAAGTCGCTTTAGTTTTCTGTCTTTAGTTTAGGTATCTATCTTTAAAACTACCCAATGGATTTTGATGCGGATTATTTTTTATTGGTAGAGATTCTACAAGGATTTTTATGTGTATAATACCTATATGCATATAGTATTGCACCCGTGCGGAGCAGGAGCGGGTCGCTAGTTCTTAATAAAACCAAGACTGCTCTCTGCATAAGGAACCGTAACCAACGTCCGTAAAATACTGTCAGGTGACGCCTATCTACATTTGATAACAATATACACTTATTCAATCTATCTATAGTATGCGCCAATACATACCGCTGCTTATTTGCTCACCGCATTGCAGCTATTCATTTCGCTGACGATAAAGGTCACCTTTGCGCGGTGTCAATGCAACCGTATGCCGTCAATGTTTATGAAAACCTCTACATTACAAGCGAAACGTTGAATATTCATTGTCAACAGGTATCGTCGAAATGAGTCTGTAACAGTTTTATAGGTTACATTTGTTCTTTAACTAAAAAAAAATAAAAAACACCTACCAAATAATTGCTTATATTTTATAAACACCTGAATCAATTTTGATCAAACATACTTAAGAGCACGCTCGATTAAAAGACATTCAAACAAAAAAACGAAATTAAGATCACTTCATTCGTTTGCCACAGACAGACTAACAATCTTATAACACCATTCTTTTTGCATCGGGGCTTAAAAAATATCCCGTTACATTATCTTTGCAATCGCTTGAACTCTTCTCGTCGAAACCCAAAATGTACGACAACGGATGCAGCAAGTCTAGCCAGACAGGACAGCCAAACCTTGTGTAAAGTTACCCCAATTGAGCCATATCCCTCTCAATGTTTTCATACTCATATTCTTGGAATACATATAGTTCATACTCTTGGAAACACACATGCCTATAGGGTTTTTCTGGTAATAACACTGTATGTCTTGGTATAGATAGAGAATAGAGATAACAAGCAATACACAAATGGTAAACACAACTATTATACTTAATACTTTGTCGTTGCAAAGAGTAACTACCTACCGAGTTTCCTGTCGGTTCCTGGAAGAAGTTACATTCCACTGTAGAATCGCATCATATTTGTGTTTATATGTATAAAACATGCTGTGCCCGCGACTTCGTCTGCCTGGAAAAGAGTTTTATGCCCTATTTTATCCCCTTGGGTGTAGAATTAATCAATGACTGTCTCGACATATCGTTAGAGCAAAATTAAAGTTAATTTTTGAAAGGTGGTTCATCTCTCTCACCTGATAAAGTCTCCCGGACTCCCCTTACTCTATACTCATTTCTTACAAGCTTTTATTTAACATTATCATCATCAGCCTATTGCAGTCCACTGCTGAACATAGGCCTCTCCAATTGTTCGCCACCTAGGCCAAACATCTGGAGGATATACCAATAATCGCCACGCTGGGCAGGCGGGCTGGGGATCGCAGAGCGTAGCCTCTCGCTCCGGTGACGCTGCTGCCCGTCATCGGCCTGTAATACTTAGCTACCCTAGCTAACCTTCTATCGTGATGGTTCTACCGCCACCAGTCGGTTGGCCAGAGCCTCGTTTGTTGTTCGGCAGGATGCACCACGGGCAGGTGAAGATGGCTTGGAGTGAAAAGGTGATAGGTCGTTCCCTTACATCCCAATTCCTTTATTTAACATGCAACGGCACATTGTTCAGGTTGAATCTTATAAGGTTAAGACCCGCCAAATATATCCATTCGAGCTGAAATTTTACATGCATGTGTATTGCGTGACAATGCTATATAATATTGACATGGAGATGATTTTACGCTGGAGCTAAAAGGTGGCCAAAGGAACTCCACTATAAAACGACACACCCCATCCAGTTTGGACAGTTTTGATTCATATTGCCGAGTGCTTTAAATCATAGTTACAATAAAAGCTTGTAAAACGTTTTATTAGTAAGTTCAGCTTAGCAACTATCACGATTATAAGTGTTTTTAACATAGACCTGGTTTTGAAGATTACTTATATTTTCTCGTCACTAGGACAGTCCAACAAATTCCATCAAGCGACAAACCTCATTAAATATATGGTAAAGTAAGTAACTTTAAGACTTGTATAATTTTGCCACAGTTATATACCTAATCGTAATTCAATGGAAACTTAGCATCGCAGGCACAGAACAAACATAAATGTCTATGACCTACATGTAAAGTTTGGGTCCGGGTCGCCTCGTGTCTCTAAGTCCCGGTGCTCTTAGTATATAATGCACTCGACTCTAGATTCGAAACGAGACTTTCGAGACCGACATTGAAATGTTCCTGGGTTCTTTAGGCGGGGCTTGAAACGGCATCTCAGTGGGCTTGCAGGGTGAGGACGACAGGCGCGGTGAGTTTGTCCTATTATGCCGGTCGCATCACATTTGCACTTCACGACCGCTTACCATCAGGTGGAGTGGTGAGGTCATCCTGAACGCTCTTGTTATAAAAAATATTAAAATTTACTATAAATTATTATTTTAATTAAATTATTGAAGGAGTTATTGTATTACGATTACGACAATATTTTTGACGGCCAGTGTGGTTCAGAGGTAGTATACGCTGCCTCTGATACAGCAGTGACGGGTATGAACCCGCCGGGAATGATCCCCACACAATACAATGTTATGTATAACATGTATTTATTTAAAAAAAAATATCTAACTAAGTTTGGCAGTTGTCTAGTAGCCATAGTATAAGCTTTGCTTGGGACGCTGTGGGGCCTAGTGTGACATGTCTTGGGTTATTATTAGTAATTACTTGGTACTTTGGTTTACTGCCTGCAACTGAGTTTCTTCACCGCACCACACGTAACCGATTGCAATTCCATCCTCATCATCTCGATGGTTGGTGAGCCTCGACTGTACGCTTTATGAGGAACTTCTAGCCTCGTGCCTCGGTTTTGTGAAACCAACTTCCTGCGAACAGCTACGACTTGGGAACCTTCAGAAACGAGCGTATTCATGTTTAAAAGGCCGGCAGCGACCCTAAACTCGATTACTGTAGCGGGGGTGTCCATGGGCGGTGTCGACTCCTTACCATCAGGCATCACACATGTACGTCTGCCGCCTCTCGCATAAAAAAAACTACACTACTACTACTAAACCTACTACTAAGTAGTACGTAAGTAATAAGGATTATTCAGGTTTGGCTAAAAACGTTTCCTAATACGAGTATATCGCAAACTATTTTACGCAAATGTAATAGGGCATATCTACTTCATCGGTTTGTTGCTCCTATTCTTATAATCTGGGACACGTCTTATGTACTGTGTGTACAATAACAGGCATCATTAGTATGCATGGTATCGTCTAGACTAGTGCGTATTATGTGTATACTTAAGGGATGGCTTCGCGTATGCTTCATAAAGAATCCGGAAATACAAACACGCAACTTATTGCGTTGAGAATAATATAATATTGTGCAACAGATGTCTATTAGACCTAGTTTTTAAGTTAACTGTATGGTGTGCAATCAAGTATATCTATCTATGTAATGTGTATAAGTAAAGCTATGGCCGGTGAAGTGCCAATTAACTTGAATGAAGGAGCCTCAGTCTGAACTGAATGTCAAATCGAAATTATATCGACTCTCTTAATAGGTATATAGTTTGAATTAGTATAGATGGATGGATTTACTGAAAACTTGTGTTTATTTGTAACTAGCTACCCAGTCCCACCCTACGTCGCGTTATATTTTGTAGATTCTACAAAGTCGTAGTACATTATTTTATTTTGTTCTATAAAGTATTTTTTTATTCAAGAGGCGGCAGACGAGCAAATGTGATAAGCAGTCATCACCACCGTTAGGGATGATAATAAAATAATGATGGGATATCTTTTCCGTCCGCCTTAATACCTGAAATTTCATGTCCAAGTAAATATAAACTCACTTTCTCATGAAATAAATTACATTACTCGTACATTCATTTAGATGTCTGTCATCTATTCAAATAACTATATGAGATGTACCTCAACCATAACTCAGATTCTCATGTTTTATTAAATGTTACCTGTCAATATAAAGTAACATAGTAGATAACTGTATATTTTGAATATATAAATATGTTATCATCATGCTTGCGTATAATTTGGAGCATGTTTAACGGTATTCGGTAGTTTTGCGAACTATTCGCTTATTGTTAAACAATTTATGTATGCTCGAATATTTACTTTTTATATGAATTAGGTAACGGGACGAAAAGTCGTGTACCTCGTGGTAGGTAACACGTGTATGTTGGTTGTAACGTCAATTTATGTTTAGATTAATCGTTTCGTTTAACTTTTAATGATTTTTATATTTAACCCCGAAATGCATCCTTGTGTTTCTACAGGGGATTGCATTAGGCACCCCACTCCGTCACATCTCCCAGAACAGGAGGGCTTACCCACTAAACCCACCTGTGTCGCCAGTGGGCAGCAAGTTGCAGGGACACGGGTAGCGCCGAAGCATATGGCCACATCCCTGCCTGCTCCGGCCAGCCGCAGATGATAAGCGGCCGGCACTTCTGGTCCGGGGAGAGCAAATACCCCTACCCCCGGATCCGGGAAGCAATAGAGCGCTCCCCGGGCGATCAAAGCTTACTTAGTGCAACTTAAATCGATCACACTATGTCGTCTTATTAAATTATAACCTGTTAGTACCTTGCACTTGCATATTTGTGTGCATGAACATATTTGTTTGTATTGGTCTGTTTGTATAATACCTATGTATTTATTTACAAAAAAAGTCTCTGTGTAAGTTTATCAATTGTCTAGCTAGTTACGAAAAGTTTTGTAAAAAAATATCATTTTTGTACAAAACTTTCCATAATGAAGGATCTAAACATAATACTCTACTTATATCTGAAACCAGCGCTCTCTATTCTACGTAGAGCCAATTGGTACCTATTAGTACCACTTTATGTCGCCCGGCGTGGACTTTGGGATGATTCTCATCGGTTATTAGTAGTAGGTAATCCGCTTTGTATCCTCTTGGTTAGAGTACTTGAGAGCTTTTTCAAGTCACTCTACCGATATACGATAGTAAAGCAAACCAACACGGTTAAAGGCTTGCACTTTCAGATAGTTAATTGATGTAAGATGTACTATAATGTTAGAAGTCATTACCTCTCACATCAATAGATAGAGTCCTAATTGATCCCAGGTTCTATACAACTTGTGACAAAGACCAAGAAACAGCTTCGAAATGTCGTTTATAAAATTTTCATAACAATCTAAGACTTGATAAATATATTCATGTTCGCCTTCTCTTCTGTGTCTCCCGTTCTTCACGGTCACACACGTTCACACGGTCTATTCTTCATCATCGTCTTTGATGATAAGACCATTAGCATGAATAACATCCATCCATTGTCAGGCCTCCTAGATCTCCGCTTCTACGGGAGTTCCACAGAATCAAAAGTGAACTTTTGTTTGTCATGCAATGTCATGTCATCACAATATTACTTGCATATTGTGACGACTTCCCGAAATTACTGCGTTGTATATCTATCTTGGTCACGAATAATAATTGTTTTCAGTGCGCAGTACTAACATACGTATCAGTAATAAATTCCAACGTTGACCTCTTACCGTCACTTATCAGTTCATAACTAAAGCAATAAAGCAAACTTCGGCCGTCAAACCCAAACAAACATTAATTGTTGTCTACTCGATACAATTCACCATCATTGGGAGAGCATAACGACCTATCAAATTGTGTGCAAGCCGCCCATAAACATTGAATATCGTTAAAAACCGAAGGCTCGCCTTGATATTCTGCCAAGGAGCGTTTATTTTTGTAGCGAAAGTCAGCGCTGGCGCACACTCGGGGAAAAGATCCGTTAGCCGAGCGCGCGCGGAAACTGCCGACCGAGACCCGAGCGGCGACCGACCTTGCGCGCGCAACAACGTGAATGTGCGCCTAACGAATTAAATACATCGCTTTTCATGCCAAATCGATCGCAAAACTTGAATATTTCTTCCTATTCTATTAAATCAAACTGCAACACATCAGAATCAAGAAAGAAAACCGGAATCCGGTGCTGATTACGAGTGAAATTTTGAGCTTAAAACGTGTGAATGATATTGAGCACATTGTCGGTTTTGCCGGTGCCCGTCTATTTACATTATTGGACGGAAGACGCTAACCCCTCGCAGCCGGCCCGTGTTTTTTCTCTCTTTATTATTATTAACTTGGCTCGCGAGTCGCAGACACTTGAAGGAACGCACGTACATACGTGGCGGGCCGTGTATGTGTATGGGCTTTATACTTGGCTTCGGATAATGGCTGCGAGGTTCGCTTCGTTTTAAAATCAGACGCGTAATGAATGGAAATTACGAGGGAAGAGGGATTGTTGCGATGAATCGTGTTCTTTTTGCGTCATTTCGGCCATTGTAGCTTTTGTTTTTTCGTTAGTTTTCTCACTGTTACTAAACGCATTACTCATGTAGTAGAAATAGCGTGGTTATGTACTTACTAAGCACAGCTTTTATGTCTTGGTATACGCTGTTACTTAAATCAAACATGTTACAATGCGTTTAATGAAATGTTTCATTAAAACAATTTCCATAATGGGCATTTTAATCTATTGGTAAGTAATCTTACTTGAGCTGTTATGGTTTCTCCTAATTACAGTTTACTCACTATATTACGAAATCATGTACAGTATGAACAGACCATAATTTTATTGGTGATAGGCGTACTTCAAATTAGTAGGTTTTTTCATGTTCAAACCGTTTTATTATATTAGACGTCGCGTTGGTACTACATTGAATAAGATAAATGTGTTTCGCTGGCATTTATGTCATCTGCTTCATATCTACGACCTAATAGCCTAGTTGTTCTAGTAATTCAATGTGACTAATTGATTACTAAATGCTTTATACCTAGGTATTCTATAGTCATATTATTTAATGATATTGTTTTCCATGGATAATTTATTTGTCAAATCAATATTTTATATAGTAAATGAAGTCTATACTATCGATAGCAGTAGATACGTGTCTTAATCAACAGATGCTTATCTGAGGTCTTAATTAAATTCTATCACCGTCGTTGACACTTATAGATATTAATTAAAATATGGTACAGCCACAATCATATACCCATTATTATAATATCTTCCTGCGTCAGTTATCGACTGCAGGAAGCATAATAATTATAAATTACCTATAGTAATTTTATTACTTCTGTAAATATGAAGAATAAATGCTGATGGAACAAAGACAAAGCATTTTGACAGCCCAAAGAGAACCAACTCTACATTTTTATTAGGCCGAGAGATATTTTTGAGTTTTGATAATTTCTCAATATGAAGCCATAGAAATACAATCCTATGTCTTAGTAAATTCATCCAAAGCATATCGTTTTACATAATAAGTTCGTCCTTAATATCAGACAAACGCCATCTTAAAATTACCCTTTCCTCTACCTGAAGATTGTCTGGAAGAGATCGTTTGCTAGCGATAAGACCGCCTAAATTGTACCACAACATATCTGTAATACCTTTTTCTATCAATTGTTTGTGTTTTGTGCAATAAAAAATATCTATCTATCTAAAAACATTGCTCCGATCCCAAAGTAAGTAGCTTGAGCACTCGTGTTATGGGTAAAATATTAATTCGTATCAAGTGTCGACAAGATAAGCAATCTTAAACCGCACCATAGCTCCAAAGAATGCGATCCAACGATTCGGGTTAGTGCAATAAAAAAAATGTGATAGAAAACGTCTCTAAACGCGAACGGAGCGCAATACATAGCAATAAGGCACGCGACAGGCAAGCCGCGTACATAGAAATCGGTCTGCGCCGGAGCAACCATCTATTAACATTCCCGACTCGCGTGAGAGAGACGATTTCATACCGCGCGTTATGAAAACACATCCACGCGGCGTGCGCGCAGCGCGGGGTGAGAGCCGCCGCAAGATGGCGCTGGGAACCGTCTTTGTCTCGAATTAATATTACTAACTAATGTTATAAACGCTAAATTTTGTATGTATATAATTTAATGTGTTACTGTTTCACCCAAATGGTTACCAATGAAATTGTATAATGAAGCTCAAAGCATGAACGACAATGTTTGTAGGTATTTGTGAAGGTTTCTTACTCTCTCAAACATATTTTTCTCAAATTAATCACATTAACTAATGTTATATGCGCAATAGTTTGTATGCATTAAGGTATGTTAGTGTTTCACTCAAATACCACAGAATACTAAGATAACAATGAAGTTGTTTTATACTCCAATGTTTGTATGTATGGATGATTCTCACTCTTTTATCCTTAAACTACTGAATGGATTTCGGTGAAACTTTACAATACAATTTTAGGTTATAAACGCAGATTCCTATCTATCACTGTGTGGATGTTTATTACTATTTGACACAAAACTGATTGCATTACAACGACGCTTTACAATAATAATGTCGAATAACTCAAAATAATAGTCAGCCTATTATTTTCAGAGATGTTGCGTAACTTTTCTACATAATCGTAATCGAAATACATTTAATTCAAAGGTGACTGACTGACCTACCAACACACAGCCCAAACTACTGGAGGAATCGGACTCAAATATGGCTTGCAAGTAAATGTTATGACGAAGGAATCCGCTAAGAATGGATTTTGATCAATTCTACCCCCAAGGGGATCACATAGCGGATGAAACTCTATTCCACGCGGACGAAGTCGCCGGCACAGCTAGTAAGGAATACCTAAATAGGAATATGTACCACGAAGCATACTATGATTTATTTCTCAAATCGCTGTTTACATGGGCGAAGCCGAACGGTAAAAGCTAGTTTGACGTAAAAGGTGGCCCTTGTCGGAATTTAATCAATTGTAATAGTTCAGACTAAGAGACAGAGACTATATAAAAAAGTTGTTTCGCCCATTATCGCTACAATTGCCGTATTAATGTGAAATCATCATCATTCTTTCACTTCTGTACCCGGGGCGTTAGTTTTGACCATACAAAATTAATCTTGTACACATTTTGAGCAACTTGACGGTTAAATAGAGAAATATAGTAATAAATAACCTTAGCAATCGGTATGGAATACTTAAACGTCGAGATATTTGCTTATCTGAGTTTGGTGCTTATCTTCGATAACACTTTCGAGATAATGGTGTAGATAAGTAAATAAATAAAATCGTTATTTATTACATTGATGGATTTCTAACAGTACGTAATTGTAATATACTACTTTGGGTAGGTACACACGCTGTCGACCCTCTAAGATAAACTACGAGACTTTTGATCTCTTCGAAAGCTTATGTCAAAAGCGTCATGTGTCTATGTACCTTATAGTATCTGCCAAAGATATAAGAATTTCTGATTTCAAACACATTTTCAGTGACAAAAGTAGTAAATTTTTCTTTGCCTTTCCAATAAATTAACTAAAAACTAGACCCGATATCACTGGTTGCTTTGTTCTCTTTATATCAGAGCGGTGAGCGTTATCAGATACTTATAAAGTCCCTAATAGGATATTCAAACCTTTGTTTTTCTGGCGTTCTTTTTATTTCCTCCACATACCTATATAACACATACCTTATTCCAAGTTAAATCTGATGTAGCTGCAGTCTGTGGAACTGTAGAGCTTGTCTCATCTTATCACAATATTCGTTTGTTCTCAACGAGTCACACCCAAACGTGTCACCCTGTGACTGGTTGCGAAAAAAATTCTTATCGAGTAACAGTGTGACCTGATGCGAATATTTTCATTGTCTGTAATCCTAAATAATTTTCATTAACGTTGATCAAAGTAGAGTACCGCATGATTACACGATTCGTTAGGTTTCATACGGTGTGCTTGAGTGACAAATATCGCTTTTTGTATACTCACGTATGTTGTTCAGCTACAAATTAAGTCTAGTTAAGTAAAATTGGTAAAGATTTGTAACACTTAGCATCAATTTTCAGTGGGGCTATTAACAGTTCGGAAGTTCTTGGAAAGTTCGTTCAATCACCCGCCTGTGATTCCCATGGTGTTGCGGTGTCTATGAGCTGAAGTGAACATTTGCCATCAGGTGACATTCAAGCCCGTTTGCCCCCTCTTGTCATAAAAAAAACCTAGTTTCAGATTCCAAGCTCTAAGGCGGGCGAAATCTTTGTCAATTAGATAGAATATTTTAAGGGAACACTCAAGAATGTTTCCGAGAGAGATATTTTCGAATAGCCTCTGACGAGCAGCATCTCTGAAAATGATTAAACCGACTGTTCTACTAAAATACTCTTATATAATCTTTAGTGTAGGCAGCGGCAATGTAGCCGTGCTCCTGGCATTGCCGATATCCATGGGTGGCGGTTACTATTCAACATTAGGCCTGCCTATTACTTCAGACGAGCAAGCGGCAGCATAAAAACAATACATAAAATACCGTTGTAGCTCAAACAGATGAATCAATTATAATAGGTTTATAAATGACTCATCTGCTACACATCCATACATATTAGTTGGCATGTCAGTAATAAAAAAGCAATCACTAATACATTTTAGCTTACTAAGATTTGAGTCTAAACTGGCGATAGCTTCCATAACGTTTCAGACACTTTGAAACGAATCTCATCATAAAAATGCATCTTCATCGCTGACAAGGAACCATCGTTTGTTCATATTTTCATTTTAAACCGTAAGCCCTAACATTTTATATGAGAAATCGGATCGATATTCACTTTTCTGATTTCCATTCGGGCTCAAGGCGAACCTAGAGTACGCAAATAAAAACTAGTTGCGTATGTGTGCATACAACACATGCTATGTACAAATATACATACGAATTAAGTTGGCGAAGGCCGAAAAGGTAGATAGATGTTCTTTATTGCACAAAATACAAACATTTATGGACAAGGTATTACAGTCAACTAGTGGTACAATTTAGGCGGTCTTATCGCTAGTAAGCGATATCTTCCAGACAACCCTCAGGTAGAGGAATTGTGCTATTTTGAAAAGGTATATCGAATGTGGTCATAAAAATGCAATGTTAAATTTATTCGTATATGTATTTATTATTTACATATTATTCTAATAAAAATGCAAAGTTATTTCGTCTATAAAAGAAATGACGACTAACAAGAAAAACAGATTCTGCAATAAATTGTGTTTAAACATTGTAACATTGTGAATTGAAATAGATCGTGTTTAAATTGTAACATTTTTCTCGTAATAACATCATTATTAAGAGAAAACATGTTAATCATTGGTGTAATTTGAACAAAATGCAACTGAATGTTGATAAGTGTTATCACATAAAATTCACTAGAAAACACAATTCTGTTTGATCTAGCTACTTTATTGATGGTGTCAAGATACACGAAGTTGACCACATGAGGGATCTTGGTGTAATAATGTACAAAAAGTTAACTTTTTGTGCCCATTTTGAAAATGTAGTGAAAAGGGCCTCAAATATGCTGGGCTTTATTATCAGGATTGGTAGGGGATTTCGCAGATTACATACTAAAAGGCTTTTGTATAATTCTTTTGTATTGAGTGTTCTGGAGTACTGTGCTGTTGTATGGAGGCCACATTATGCCTGTCACTCTTTGAGGTTATAACGTATTCAGAAGAGATATCTTTGGCACCTGGCCTTTTCCGCCAAGAAGTGTAAGAAAGGTTTTTCTTACAAGAATAGGTTAAACCATTTTAAATATACCTCTTTAGAGAAACGTCGGACAATACTCGATCTCATATTTTTGTACAAATTATTTAATAATAAAATTAATTGTCCTAGTCTCTTGAATAAATTTAAATTCAGTATACCAAGAAGGCCACCCAGAACCCAAATCCGTCCTTTGAGCCCTCCTTTCCGCACAACAGTACTGGGAGCTAGTTCCTTTGTTCCCAGAGCTAGTAGGCTTCTGAATTTGTATGGAAAAGTAACAGATATTCATGCTAACTCTATAAATAAATTTCGGAAGCACTTGCACGAAGCCATAGTCGATTTATAAATTTATTTGTTTTGAAGATACATAGTTTAGCTAGGCGATTTATGTACTTAAAAGTAATTTTCCATGTGGTGTTTACCTATAATTAATTGTGCAATTAACTTTAAGACTCCTAACTGTTTTTTACCTAAGATGTACTGTTGTAGCAATTGTTGGTAAGCCTAATAAATAAATAAATACTAGCAATATTGTAGAACATAAATTAATGCTTATTTAGTTACATATATTATTTAAATATGTTAACTCGGAGGAAAAATATAACCAAACTAAATAACTCATCATGTTTGGAATCCCGGTTAAAGCTTTAATGGAAAGAGCTTTTATTTTGATATTAAGCTCTCTTTCAATCAGTGGAAAGGTTTTCCTGTGAACTTATTGAAATAAGCAGTAAGCAAGCAAGTTTTACTGTACATTCAGTGATTATAAATGGAATCTTTGATGGGGTTGAAATACATATTATTATAATTGACAACACAGGTATACACACACCGGTGTTGTCAAACACACCTATAACTGTTCAACTAACAAAGTTCGTCGGCTACCACATATACATAGGTATTGCGAACATTATTATTGTCGTCTCACTGAAAACATATTCTTAGTTTTAATTGCCACCACTGTGGCGCTAGTGTAGCGTAAGGCCTCAGAAATGGAACAATAACATTCTTTCTGAGCGATAAATTGAGTTTATTTCGAAAAATTAAATAGTATTGTACATATTTTGCCATACCCGACTTTATTTAATGGAAAATATGAGTTACGGCTCATTGCATGTCTGCTTTAAAAGTCGAGCTAAGATAAAGAGGTGCAAAGTTAAATGGTCTGAAAGAAAAACTAGTTCGCAAGTTAGTTTATTTGCCGTTTTATCTTTCCAAAAGTTATCCCCCTTCTTTTTTTGTACAATAAATAATCATATTCAAAACATGAAAACTTTAACAGCTACGTCTAACCTTACTCTACAGTGGCGCTCACTGATGACCACATAAACGGTAGCCCTCATTACAATTTGGCTGTCTTTAAAGTAAGGGTAAATAAGCACTTACTGAATGCGCTTATATTCGTCGTGATATTAAGTGATGTTGAATCACTTACTATCAGGTGAAATCGAGAACGAACAAGTGCTTGACAGCACCAAAAGTAATCTACTCGATCAATTCAATCCATATCTCGACATGATGATCCTATGATCGAAGTTTAGAGGCCAAGCTTCTATAAGCTTGCAATAGTATCAGTGTACCGTTTGACATTTTCCACTGTTCTTTGGCTTCTTTGGTTCTTTTATATCATTTATTTAAATATTCACACAATGCATGTGCACTGTTTTTAGAATGAACATAATGTTTCTCTTCTTTCCATAAGTGTGAAAATATGTAAATAAAAAAAAACACATAAAAAGAAAGCTTAGCTCCGAAACTAAGAATGTCATCATCATCATCAGCCTGCAATCGTGCTACGTCCAGCAGTGGATTGACATAGGCCTTCGGGAATGACTTGCCATTTGTGGGGATTTGCTTTAGTCACCGCCCTTGGCAGGATAGCTTAGCATACAAGCTACACTATTTAAAGTGGCCTTGTCATCTAACGGCGAGATACAACAGAAACGAACGCATTTGTTATGCGTGGGTTACTATACCGATGTGGCTTTATATGTCGTATTCTGTATATGGGGGCTATGGGGCAGAGTATCAACTACAACGATAGCTTGGGCGACCATATTTATAACGATAAAGCTAGTTGATTTATACCTTTTTGGTTCAAACCTGCCATTTAGCTAAGTGTCTTAATTTTGAGTTGGTACAATTTTCTCCGTGGACTTTCCCGTAGATATCGTGGAAGACGACTAAGGGAATGTCAGGAAATACGCAGCAGCGTTTACCTGTGTACAAATAAAACCCACTGCGGTCACCAACCCGCCTGCTAAGCGTGGTGACTGAATTCAAGTCCGAACAAATGACAAGTCATTGGGGAGGCCTTTGTCCAGCAGTGGACGTTTGTAGGCTGTTGATGATGATGATGGTGATGATGACAGAGGTCACAAGGACAATCGTTCCTTGTAACAACTAAACCTGCTTTCTTTGATCATTGTCTCAGCAGACCCCTTCCTACAGTCTGTTTTCCTACAAGAAAGTTTTTTTTTCTAGACGGGAATGCATTAGGCACCGTCATGCCACCTCCGGGGAGAAGCGACATGGTGTGTGGACCTCACACCTCCCGAAATGGGAGGAGACACGGGTAACGCCGAAGCATACGGCCGCATCCCTGCATGCCCTGGCCAGCCGCAGATGACAAGCGGCCGGCACTCCTGGTCCGGGGAGGGCAAATGCCCCTACAAGAAAGCTAACGCAACCAAAAACTATGCGATGAAGATGATCAGATCTGATCTGAAGAACTAAAAAAACAAGTGAACCGCGAAAAATCAGCCAATTTATATAGCAACAACGAACAGTGAAGCACGATGAAAGCGATTTGCCACTCGGGCAGATTTGTGGAGCGAATGCAACAACGGTGCAACCTACAAAACGCGGAATTCTAACTGTACTTTATAGTGCGATCGCTCCGCGAACGCGCCGACTCGGCCTTGCGTTTAGTAGCGTTTCCACTTGCGACATAACTAATGCCCCTACACATTAATAGCTCTGGAACTCATGATTATCTTTTTTTTTCTTTTTTTTTTATAGTAGCTTGGCATAATGGCTTCCCTACGCCTGATGGAAAACGAAAGAGAAGCCCAAGTCGCTGTGACAACGGGCAAGTAGCTGGTCAGTTACTTGTCAGTTGCCACCGCCATGCCGGCCCAACCCTAACCCCCCACGAGCTCCGGTAACCCTACTCACCGGCAGGAACATGACCCGGAGGTCATTTGGCTGCAGCAATCTATAGGGTGGAGATCCTTCCCCGGACGGGCGGCTCAATTCGAGCGAAGAGTCTCTTTGCCCTACCTCTCTTTTATCTATTTACTATTGCATAATAATAAAAAGTAATTAATATCAACATCATGTCACATGTTGCCGGATTTAGAAAATGATTACCCCATTTCAATCCGTATGTGTCGTACAAGACGACAAAGGGTATCCAAGAAACGGGCAGCGTTTACCTGGGTACAAATAAAATTTACTGCGGTCACCGACGCAGCTGCCAAACGCGGTGACTATAGCAAATCCCCCCAAATTTTCATTGGGGGAGGCTTGTGCCCAGCAGTGGACGTTTGCAGGCTAATGATGATCAACATCAGTAGCTCTCCTATTTGGAACCCTTGGTGAAGATCCAGTGTCTGGAGCCACTAGGACGATAAGGTAATAGTCTAAAGCAAAGTCCACCAACTCATACAAGATTTAGCTAAAGAGGGGATACAATGACTTGTCATATCCCAATATGTCACAGAGAAACCTCAGCTTACCCTCAATCACCACAGCCATGGTGGGTCACAAGGTCCTTATACGGCGGGATACTACATACAGAAGTATTTCAAAGCGAACGCTTAAAACTGTTCAAACAACTTTAGAACATCCAGACTGCTTATTGTTCGATACAAGTCAATAATAATCGCATCCAATTAACGTCATATTAAAATGCAAATTACTGTATAACTAATTCAAAATCTATGATGATTTAAGACTAGACTATTAAAGTTCTTTTAAAAAACATCTCGCCTTTAGATACTGGCTAATTAGTATTAACTCATCAACTAAACATGACTATTACATAATGCAGTACTACTTAGATAATGCTGAACTAAGAGCTATTATTACATTATAAGAATACTACAGTTACAGTACATATATGAATATTACAGTGTAAAATTTAATTGAACCTCATAGGCATTTCGCAGAAAACCTGAGCTAATCCTTGAAACACCTACACGTCTCTCGAATTTATTTGATTTTAAGATTAAAAAGTTTCGATGTCTTAAGAAAAAAGCAATGTACATACCTACCTATAGTATTACGATGAGCGGGGAGCAAGCTTTGTAAAACTGTAATTAACACTTTATAAAAATCAGCAAACTAGTGGAGTTAGCACAGAAGATTGATGCTGATGAAGAAACAAAAGATTTCAACGACTTTCATTTCTTAAGCATCAGCATTAGCAAGACTAATCCCACTAAATCTATTCGGATCGGAGCGGCTACAAAGCAAAATATTCATAAAATATGATCTTCTCAAACAAAAGGCCTATATAATCACATAAAGAGATTATTCTGGGAGCCACACTAATTAGTAAAATCACATGTTTTTATAGAACATGTAACAATATATCACATTGTGGTAAGATCCCTGCGATCGCCAACTCGTCTGCCCATCGTGGCGATTATGGGTGAAACCTCCGGGTGTTTGCCCAAAGTGGGGAACAAGCGGAGAGGCGTATGCCCATCAGTGAACTGCGGTAAGCTGTTGATGATGACATTGTGGTAGGTACAACATGATAAACGCGAAAGTTTGTATGGTTAGATATGTAGACGAAGCTTTATGTATTTAAGCTCGCGGATAAGATTTAAGCTAAGTGGATACACGTATGTCGCAAAGAAAAGTAAAATTACAATTATATCATCGTCATGTCATAATGATTTCAATTTTACTTTATTTTGATAGCATCGTGGTATTTAAATGTAATAGTGTTTTTGACGACCTCGCATTTTATAAAATGTTTGCTCAAACCGCCTAGATCCTAAAACCCGCGTTATATTCTCTGTCGGGTCAATTTTCAAAACAAACTATTTTTAGTTTGAATTTGAATATTCAACGAAACGACAAAGTACGGGACTCATTATATTATCTGTTTCTTATAGCACATGCAGAGAAATTATTTTAAGATCACATCGTCATTCCTAACACATATCCTACTTTGATTAGTCGAATCAATGTAGTATGTTGTTATTTAGAAGCATTAAAAGGCCATTAATTTCCCCTACCAGATAATGTCAGTTTCGTGATGTTTTTATTAATAATGTACATAATCTGATAAATTGTCTTTATTCCAGAAAAGACGACCAATACATACATATTTCCCAACAGGAAATATAATATCGTACATAAATTTATATTATGTAAAACGTCCACCATCTTCTAAGATAGTACAAGTTTCGCTTACATCGAACTCTCCGAAACTCAATTAAATTCTAACTAATATCCAGCTCATGAGTTACAAACTCTATTAATGTATGCCTCAATTAGCATCCAGTACTTAGCATTAAGTTGTAATTATTTAGTCATAATTAGTGCTGTTGTATTCACGAATATGTCATATATTAACTTGCTTCTATATTGTTAACAGATTTCATAAGACATATATTTTCTATACATTAAAAGGCTATCTATTCGTATATATAGAGCATTTTTACTTTATCGCCGGATTCGGAATATAGTTTAGAAATCCGATAATTTCTCTTTTTAATCAGTAATTTTTCTTACGACATTCATATACAAGTTCTGTTCTCTGTCTGTCTGTAGTTTATCTGTTGTGCTTTTATATATTTAGATTTTGATTATATCTGTACCAATGAACATAATTTCCCCCTCATGCCTTCTTTCTAACTATACTTTACCCAAAAGTTGTCTGGAAGAGATCACTTGTAGCGATAAGAACGCCTAAATTGTATCTATTATTATAACTAGTGTAAGGTTATTATAACTAGTCTATTCTAGTGTAAGGGAAATCATAACTCATTTTGTTTATAATAAGACACGAAAGTGCTAACAACTAATAGGAATAGCTATATCATACAATGTTTCAGTGGTTGAACATTGTTACATACTGCGACGCCAGTTTTTGTAACATACCTATTCGTAGAACTCTATAGGCTATGATGACACACAGGCTGTGAATCTGAGTGTCCATTTGTATGGATTTCTAATAACTAAAACGTAATTAACGAGACTCAAACGTTTATTATGTACAGCTTGACGTTACGGGTATTGTAACAACAGGTGTCACAGGTAGGCAGGAAGGAATTCTAATGGAAAATGTAAAATCTTATATTGGATTCGTATGAATTTGAAATTCGTATGAAAACGCTCACTAATGAAGTGGTCAGACTTAAGCATACGGGTAAATCCTATGACCTAGTATGGGTCATTGGATCTACCTGTATGCATGTTGCGTAGAAATGAAAATCTGCTACGTTATTCATACTTTCCTTTAGAATTATATTACGGATGAAATATTGATGGTTGGCGATCCTCGACTGTACGTTTTATGAGTAAGTTCTTGCCTCATGCCTCAGTTCTGTGGAACCAACTTCCTGCGGCAGTCTTTCCGAACAGCTACGACTTGGGAACCTTCAAGAAACTAGCGTATTCATATTTAAAAGGCCGGCAGCGACCCTAAACTCGGTTAGAGCTGCGGATGTCCATGGGCGGTGTCGACTGCTTACCATCAGGCATCACACTTGCTCGTCTGCCGCCTCTCGCATAAAAAAAAAGATTTAATATTTGTATGTCGATTTAACTACATTGTAAGATAGTTTACTTAAGCGTGTAGTTAAGGGCAGTAAAACTAATTAAACGTTCGACACTATTCAAGATATAGCGCAAATCAACCACAAGTTAATTTAAAAACATCAATAAGTACTTCTTTGGTTCGTAGTACATACTATAATAAATCATTTTATTAATAATGCACCCTCACAGTTCATTTCGTACATAAGTACATTACTCAAAAGTACTCTGAAACGTAAGCTCCCCATTTCCAATTATTATTCAGTTCCGTGAACACGATCAACAAATTGAATATACTCGTACCACGTAAACTTAAAACAACATCACTGCAACTGGGTCATACGGCCGTATCATCATGTCCATTCTCTTTGTCTCATACAACGTGTTAATGGCAACCATCATCATCATAAGCCTCTCTCAGTCCACACGTGGACATAGGCCTCTCACATTGTTCACCAATTTGATCAATCTTGTGCTTCTCGCATCCAGCAACACCTTACATGCCTATTTGTATTGTAAAAGAGTCAAATAAAGTATTAAAAGTTTTAGCAGTTTATAACGTAAACGAAAATAGGAATTCCTGCGATCGCCAACCCGCCTGCCCGCTGGCGATTATGGGTATATCCTTCTGATGTTTGTCCTGTGGCGAACAACTGAAGAGGCCTATGTCCAGCAGTGGACTGTGATAGGCTGACGATGATGATGATATGCGAAGATTTTTGTTTTATTGTGTTTTGTTGCTAGTTACAAAGTTGGTAATTCCGCACGATTAAGCCTAGCGTATCACATCAAAAAAAGGTTTACATCACGCTAATTAAAATTAGCTAAAAACGCACGAACACTCATAATAGAGTAAAGTAATGATTAAACTCATATTTTTTGATTAAAATCAAACCCCTATCGTTTATTAGTGGAATCGATTTATTTTACTGTCGATTCTGAACCTAATAATTTCAGATATTAGGCTTTTCTTTAACACTTTGTATTCAAAATTCAGTGGCCCATATTTTAATTAGTTTCATTCAGTTCACGCTAATGTTATATTTTCCTCTTCGCACAAAGTAAGCCAACGCCCACATACAACACTATAAATAGTATTTGTTCACGTATTGAACTCTAAATAGAACACGTAATGCCCTCCTTTATTACTATATTCACGTTTGGCATTTACGCAGGTACCTCTCTGCTAAATAAATATGTTCGTTATGGTGACTCCGGCTGTGTATAGGAATATTACGACAGTGCGATTGCTCTAGTACATTTTCTTAGACTGCATGATGCAAGATCCGACAGTTTATTCATCAAAATGAACGAAAGAAGGCGTTTTGACGTCACATTTTCTTTAACTTTTCAGGGCCACTACTAATATTTCTCATTTACGAGTATAATGTCTCATTTTACATTAAAAACATGCTTATTGTGATAAATACAATGACACTGCCACTGGGTTTGGCAAATTAATCAATATTTATTTCATTCCGTTGACTATTTCTGAATGCGAGAAGCCCAGCATCGATCTAAGTGGCGAACATTGGGAGAGGCCTATGTCCAGCAGTGGACTGATAAAGGCTGACGATGATGACTCATCATCCTAGCCTTTTTCCCGATTGTCTCAGGGTCGGCTTCCCAGACTGAGAGATTTGGCGAGGGCTAAGCTTTTACACAGAGCGACTGCCATCAGACCTCCGCAACACTTAGGGTAAGCTATACCCATTCCCAGTTTAGGCGTCAGAGTTATCATCATCTCTGATATGATGTAACGACTGCTATCTGAGTTGGTAAAGATAGCACCCGGGACCAACAGCTTAACGTGCCTTCCGAAGCACGGAGGAAATCGGTGTCAAATTTTGGTCACCCATCATCGGATTGACCGCGCCAATGGTTGCACAACATTTGCGATCATTGTTAAACGAACAAGACCGCGGCGCCACCGAGCTCCTCCTGAGCTGACGATGATGACTATTTTCTTGAAATTATATACCAATCATGAATACTACTTAAATTAAAGCGCGTCCAGAACAATGTAGCAAACAATACATAGTAAAGTGGATTCTAACTAAAAATAATTCCACAATCCGTGTAAAAGAATACATTAGCAATGCATTTCTTTCAACTCTTGACTACTAGAATAGTAATTTATATTGATGATAGCATACATTAATGCCAATATTAAGTATACCAAACATTTGGAATTTGGAATATAATGTACTACCAACTAACTAGCCTAGCAATACCCTCATCATCATCGCACATTAGTCCACTGCTGGACATAGACCTCTCTCAATTCTCGCCACTTTGATCGATCTTGGGCCTCTCGCCAATACCCTACATTACTTATATTTAAATACCTAAATCATGCATATCATGCAAGTATCACTTAATGCATAAACTAGTACATAACTCGTACTTACATTATGCTTAAATATAATATGTCTTAATAAAGCTAGTATTTTCGCATGACAATATCCGGTTATGACTTGACTAATACCAAAGTCGTTCACCATACATGATAACCTATTTTACATAATACGAATACATGACGTAGCATTATTAGTAACTAGCTGCTCGCGGCTCTGCCCGCATGAATATTCGTATAAAACATAGCCTATGTGTTAATCTGATGTACAAACTATATTCCTGTAAAGTTTCATTAAAATCCGTTCAGTAGTTTTTGCGTGAAAGTGGAACAAACATCCATCCATCTATCCAAACAAACTTTCGCGTTTATAATATTAGTAGGATTCAGGTAATTGATTTTGATATACCTATAAAATTGAACTGAACAAAGCCTCAATTTTTTATGTATGGTACCTAGAATTTATAACACTCTCCCCCTGACATTGCGGAAATTAGAATTAAGTTAATTTAAATGTAAAATGAAACAAATACTAATCAACAAATGTTATTATAAATTGACGGACTTTTTAAGTGACAAAAATATTGCATGAATGATAATATTATTATATGTACCTAGTCTGACTTTATATAATTTGCACACCGTAAAGGCACGACATATTGAAACCTGTAATATTCACCTGACATCTACCTATGTACACATGTTCGAACAAATAAATTATCTTTATCTTTAATTCACGAATGACCTTCAGAGACTAAGTGTTATCGCAATCTAGATTTAGAACTAAATAGGTACTTTTCCAATTAAACTTACGACGTATCTAGTACTTTCGATTAAAATTCTATCCGAGTCGGAACTCGTATTAAAAACATCGAACAATGGATGAACGGTCGAAACTATTTACTTCGCAGTCCTGTGTGCTGCGTATCGACGGCTATGTACCCACGCACACAGGGTCGGGCAAGGGAAAAGGTATGTTTTTCAGGAGTCACAAATTATATTCTTCAAATCAATAGAATTGTTCAATCAATCAATCAAATCAAAGTATCAATAGAAGAATTCGTAGTGTTCAAAAAGCACTTACAAATCGTAAAGCTTCTTTATTTATCAACCTATGCTGTCTGAATGCTGGAATAACATCTCCCCCAAACTTTTCCACAGTTGTCACCAAATTGAAAACATTTGTTCTGATACCCATAACACAAGTGCTCAAGCTACTTACTTTGGGATCGGAGCAATGTATGTGATGTTGTCTGATATTTATTTATTTTATTTATAGGAAACAACATTACAGACTTGTTGTATCACAATTTAAACTGTCTTCATCATCATCATTATTATCATCAGCCTGCAGGTGCGTTGGTGACCGCAGTAGGTTAGGCGCTTTTACTAGAAGCAATCTCTTCCACACAGCCCTTCAAGAAGAGAAAATGAATTATACGTCTAATTTTATCATATCTATGTATCATAAGTAATTGATTACTATACTCGTACAAAGACACTTTGTTTACTATTTCATCTTCATTAGTTTTCTGACGGAATCTCATGGTTTTACATCTAGTCTATTTCTGTGTTCGTTAGACTGAATCGTTAGCATACGATCTGCTTTCGGCCGAGTGGGTGATGCAAATGAACTAATTGCTGCGATCTGTCTAGCGGTCAAATCTATTTAATGATAAGAGTTAGTCACTAATTAGCAAATGTATTCAATCTTAATTTTCATTGATAAAATTTCTTATTGCCTTATAGTTACGAGTCTAATAATAAAAAAAAACTTTAAATAAATAAATAAATAGTAGACAACATCACTTACATTGCTCCGATCCCAAAGTAAGTAGCTTAAGCACTTGTGTTATGGGTATCAGAACAACGAAGGTACCACAAATAAATACTTAAATACAAATATAAACACCCAGGCACGGGACAAACACAAGTGTTCATCACACGAATGTTTGTCCCGGGTGGGAATCGAACCCACGACCCTTGGTTCAGAAGGCAGGGGTCACTACCAATTGAGCCACTTTCCGGGCCGAATCCCGGCCGTTTCCGTTAGGTGACTCATCATCCGTCATCATCAGCCTGCAAACATCTACTGCTTGACATAAGCCTCTAATGTGATGTCGTGGTCATGGAGGTTTCTAATGTGATGGCGTAAATATAAGTGGACATTTTATTCCGATTACATTGAAAACGCTAGCTGAAAACCTTATGAGATGGATCAAAATACACCTTAAAAAGATCAGACTGGACCGATGGCTCATTTGGTAGTGATCTCTGCCTTCTGAACCAAGGGTGGTTCGATTTCCGCACATTACAAACATTTGTGAGCATGAACATGTATAATTTATCAGTTGTCTAGTATCCATAGTTCAAGCTTCGGCTTAGTTTTGGGCACTTGGGGCTAGTTGGCGATGTGTGGCCCAGCGTGGCATGTCTTGAGTTATTTATTTATTTTATTATTTATATCTATAAAGAAGTCCGCAATGGTTTTGGTATATCTATCTCTCGCACCCGTGCGGAGCTGGGGCGGGTCGCTAGTAAGGTATAATTTTTTTAAAAGCCTTCTTGTGTTAGTTTTCAGTTTAACCCAACATTACATTTGTAGCTCAAAAAGGCAACCTTGCCGAGATGCCCTATAGAATACCGCAGCCAAATGACCTTCGGGTCGTGTTTCTGCTGGTGAGTAGGGTCTCCGGAGCTCGTGGGGGGTTAGGGTTGGGCCGGCATGGCAGTGGCAACTGACAGGTAACTGACCAGCTACTTGCCAGTTGTCACAGCGACTTGGGCTTCTCTTTAGCTTTCCATCAGGCGTAGGGAAGCCATTATGTCGAGCTACTATAAAAAAAAAAAAAAAAAAAAAAAAAAAAAGATGGTCCAAGTCCACCCATTTACCGACCCTAAGTTCGCCCCCCATGCTATGTACGTTAAATATCTGCATTGTACGTCACAGACATGCGCACTGGCCCGATCGATCCGACATGTACCGCTGACGTTAGAAAATAATAACTGTACTATGTATGGATCGAACATTTTGTTAAGGATTTATAAACAAACTTGTTCGCTTTTTATATGAAAGGGTTGCTATAACGTTACTTCGCTTAGCTAGAAGTGAAATTGTGGCCAATGTTCGTATTTAACAGAGTTACACGACTGTGCTCCTCTGTTAAAAATACATTTCCTTTACCTGATGATACGAAGGGATCAGACCGTCTAAATTAATAAAATAATAAAGCCTCTCTTTCTCACCCTAAACAATTTAACAATACAGTCTCATAGATATTCTTTATTGCACGAAATACAAACATTTACAGACATCGACATTATGCTACAATTTAGGCAGTCTTATCGTTATTAAGCGATCTCCTCCAAAAAACTTTAAGGTAGAGAGATAAGAGTTTACATGACTAATTTAAGGGAGACTGGTATCTAATCAATGCAAAGGGCTGATTGCATTATACGACACCAGCAGCTTGTATTTTTCCCGTGCGGTAACGAAAAAGAATACAAATCAGCTCCACATTTACTCGTATTTTCGTGGGGTTCGTAAGAATCGACTAACTACTTGAGACTTCAGCTCCTCAGCCAGTGGTAGGGTTTATCGGCCTGACTGACGATTCGTTTTTTTATTTATTTAATCTTTATTGCACATAACAATTTGTACAAAAGGCGGACTTAATGCCGCGTAGGCATTATCTACCAGTCAACCATTGGGCTAAACAGAAACAGTAAGAAGGTAGTGCTACAAACAAATAGGTTCGTTCTATGCTTTCCAGCAAGATATATCTGTCTATGCTCAAATAAGAGTCTATTTCCAGGTTTTATTTGAAATTAGGGATTTTACCTAATTTGAAAATTAGGTATTTATCTGTACGAGTAGATCTGATTATAACCATATTTCATATGCATTAGAATTTTTAATTAATGTATTAGTTTATTCGAATATTCAATAAGTTGCTGATTAAAGCTATGCCAGCTTCTAACGTCAGACTGTTATCTAAACTAAAACAATAGCGGCCAAATAATTAATGGTTAATTTAGCGAAGCTAGTTATTGTATGTTTGTTAATTAAATAGATAAGCTGATTACTATCACATAATATTGTGCAAGTGTGTGTCTTCAATTACACCCAGACTCGTGCCAATTTGGAATAGGTCTTTTCCTACATTAACCTTAAAGAATTAAACTTGAAAATAACACAGAAGCTAGACTAGAGCAATGTCCACTATTCGTTTATTGTAAAGAAGTGAGTGAAAGTGAACATTTTCTGGATTTACTTGAATCTGGGTGTTCTGGGAGTTGTTAAAATTTTATATCTGGGACGGAAATTACACATGAAAACTTTTTATCATAATTAAATGTAAGAAATTAGGTAATAAATACGGTTTACGCGCAAATCTAATTTCTAAAGACGTAACAAAAGGTTAATCACAAAGTCATTTATTCATCGCTGCATGTTCATAACCTTACGTAACCATAAGTAAACGCAAGGATACAAGCTAATTTTACAAATTATGTAATAAATATGGTGTAACATACGCTCACGTGTGTTTTCGAGATAATGGGTTTTCCGACTAAATTACTCTTTTGATGGTTCGCCTCGTAGCTCGTAGCTTCGTAGCTATTTTGGTGCTACGAAAATGCATATACATAAATATGTACACATAAAATGAGTATGTATATATTGGTATATATATTTATGTTGTTACTGTAATTTAAGACAATAATGGTAAGGATTTATCACATGTTGATTAATATAATATAAATTTGATTTATAATTCTGGAAATTGATCTGAGTATTATAATTTTTTATTGTAGCTTATTTTTATGGGTTTGTAAAATTATGTACAAAATTCGTAGCACTTTCGTAGCATGACGTCATGCTACGACGTAGATTTTCTATTATTTATTATTTTTCATTTTTGTCCCATACATTCAAAAAGAGTTTTAACCATGCTCCGTCGCTTATACTTAAGGCTTTTCCTTTGTTCAACGTTATTTTACAACCAAGTATATTTTAACATACATATTTATTTATAACTAACTAATTTAAACTACCTACTATCGCTATTTCGCATGCCATAATTTCGTAAACGAGTGAACTACGAGTAATTATAGATACTAGTTAGATAGATAGTTCCTTTTCATTGTACGGAAGGATACAATATTACATTAAATATTACAGACATATTGTGGCTGGTACTATACAGGTGGACTTATCGTTGATATCGATCTCTTCCAGACAACCTTCAGGTTGTATTTTAATGAAGAAAGGGGTATGAAAGCTTGTTTCAATTGTAAAGTAAGAATTAGCAGTCTCTTAGAAAGGTCGTTTATAGTAGCTTGGTATTTTCTTCTAACTGACCCAAATAGATTTTCTTATCGCAAGAAATAATGATAGACCAAACCCGACGTTATCACTAGTACGAAGATACGTCACATACCTATTATAAAATTGTAGGTACTTATTAAAGCCAATGAAATGACTTACTGATTACGAACTAAACGGACTTAACAAAACGGACAATCCTTTGCCTAAACATAGGTAGTACTCGTAGAACATCTGTTACTGTATCTTATCTTGAAATTAATTCAATCATTTTGTGCATAATATTGCATTTTTTTTTTATTTAGGCACCAGTCTCTCACAAAGACACGGGTCTGAGATTGGTTCTGTAAGGTTAGAACTATGTAGTCTTAAGGCGCCTTTTTATTGTACGAGAAAATAAATGAATTGTTTTATCGATATTATGCATTTTTGTTTAAATCCATATTAGACAACATCACGAACAATAGTCCGATCGCAAATTAAATAGCTTGCTTAAGCAATGGTGTTATGGGTATCAGCAAAACAGCGGAGGTACCAGACACGGAACAAACATAATAAATATTCATCACATGAATGATGGTCTCGGGTGCGGATCGAACTCTTGGTTTAGAAGGCTCAGTAGCGAATGAGTCATTGGGTCTTTATCTTAATCAAATCTTTTAAAATACTGTATATAAAAGCGAATAAATGTACCTAGCTATTCTTTGAATTCAGCTAATATTTTTTCGCTCCACTGTAGGAGGAAATCTAAATTACCGTCTTTAAAACATCGTAGTTGTTATTCTGAATATAAAGCAACATCCAGGAATTGATAAATTATATTTTGTATTCCGACCGTAAAACTTTGTACAAAAAAGTGTATATGTAATTAAAGAATTGGAAACTCACTTTCAACTATCTGTTATTAAACTCAAAATTAACATACTATGGATCTGAATGTTACGACATCATTTAGTACCCATACAGCACAAGCACAAGGAAAAACCTTGGTTTGAAAATAAGTTGGTAGGAGTGAATTGCATGCCCATTTCTTTATTCGAACGAAGAGGTTTAGTTCCTCGTTCCGGCCCCGTGCCGTTAAGTCATGGAATGCCTTTTCAGTTCATGTATCCTTCTTCTTACAATCCTGGCTTCTTTAGGCGGGGCGTGAAACGGCATCTCTATTATGCCTGGCGACCTAACTTTTAGACCTCACAACCGCTTACCATCAGGTGGAGAGGGATCCTCAATGCTTTTCTTATAAAAAAAATCGGCTCCTAACTATACATATAATATTATAGTACTTCTACATCCTATTAAATAACAATAAGTTTCAATGCCGCGTAAGAAAACCAAGAAGTTCAACTTCGTATCGTCGAAGGCATTCTGGTTTATTGTGTCTTAAGCATTCATGAAAGTTTATAACAGGTCAGGTACAATATTCGTGGATTTCAAAGGTTTCTTCCTTTGTCTAGAATTGTTAGAAAACATAAATGGGAAATTTCCCAGAAGGAGCGGTTCGAGTAGATGAAATCCAAACTCAATTTACGGATTGAATAACAGGAAAAAATAACGAGGATCATTAAAAAATTGGAATGTAAAGGAGCGGCATATCATCATTTCACTCCAAGCCAACCTCACCTGCCCGTGGTGCATCCTGCCGAATAACAAACGAGGCACTGGCAACCGACTGATGGCGGTATAACCATCACTATTGAAGGCATAGCTAAATACCACAGACCGATGACGGGCAGCAGCGACACTGGAGCGAGAAACTACGCCCTGCGATTGCTAACCCGCCTGCCCAGCGTGGCGATTATGGGTATATCCTCCAGACGTTTGTCCTTAGTGACGAACAGCTGGAGAGGCATACGTCCAGCAATAGACTGCAATAGACTAAAAATTATATGCTAATGTTTAGTAAATATTCAGTTCGAACTGACGTTAATATAGACTGCAATATCATGGGTACAGGATGCCATTCGTCATATTAGGCTAAGCGGATGTGTGCACATAATGAACGCGTTAGTTTATCGTTGCTATAGAGCTACCTAGCATAATGTTGTTTATAGGAGTTATCACATTTTCGTCTACAGTTCCACTTGCGTGGACTTCGTTAAATAATATTTCTCTATGTAGTTTATGTTTCTTTGAACATTCCAGCATTTTGAATAATACTATAGCATTTATTAAAATCGTTCAAGCACTATTTTTTATATGATAAACCAAGCTTCCGCGTATATATAAAATATAGCCTGTAAAAACTTATGTCTATCTGCAGATAGACAAATATACTGAGACCTGAGGCTAATGATACAAATGTTTTGACCATATCTACAATTCCATATATGTACTGTAAGCATTTGGGCCAAGATAGAAAAGGATATGGTAAAACGTTTAGTAGTGGGATATGTAGAGATTTTAGGCTATGTTTAGAAGGCTGTTCAAAGTATTGCCTTCGAAAGTTTAACATGTTACATCGTTAGTAATTTAATGAAACTTGAGTCTCATGACACGTCTGCTTTTGAACAAGTCTCCTTGAAATATTATAAGTACTTTCAAGATGTAGTCTACATTTATTTGACAGTTTTATTTTTACTATTATTGAAACAATCATCATCCTCTTAGCGTTGTCCCGGTTTGTGCCTCTAGTCCCAGGGTCCGCTTTGACCATGATCCTAGATTTAGCGAGTCTGGTTATTACATTGAAGCGACTGCCATCTGACCTTCGTAACCCTCAGAAAGGAGAACCAGACAAATTTGGATCATGGTTACACATTCAGAATTAAACTGGATGTGTAGGTTTCCTCACGATGTTTTCCTTCACTGCTAAGCTAGTGGTATAATTATTGAAACAATCAATTGCATAAAATTCAATTACACCAGGCTGATTTAATACTATAATCATTGTGAACCATTGGGTGATTGATAAATGTATGCGGTTTGTACATATAAATATTTGCGGTCGCTGCCTCGACGAAATGTTTACGTAATAATAGCAGAGAATACATAATAAAATGTACCTATATCAATCTACATTTTACATTTATCCAAAGGAATAACCATAACATTAATAAATATATTAATATATTATGTAACAAGAAAGTCAACGCCATATCCTAGTTGCAAAAGGTAATATGCATAAGTTTTTATGGATTTATTGAACACTTTATTGTCCACATACTCAAATATCGAAGAGTTTTTCAAATATATGTTCTATTACTCGTATACGAGTTATAAAACTTTAAAGTTATTTTTTGTTACGATATCACTGATGATGTTATATTAGCGCCATACAATACTTCGTGTAAATATTTGTTTTTGTAAGAGGAACGAATATATTTACATTAAGCAAACAGTTGTTTAATGCGAGTTTCTATATTAAAAACGAAGCAAGATCGAAAATCGCTGAAAAAATCGAGATACAGACTAACGTTAAATTACTTAGTAAATGCACAAAAATATTATTGATGTTAATAATTTAAAATTTCCTAATTAAACGTACAATAAGTTGTGACCCACATCATTCCATACAGTAATTTGATATCCAGCGAATGTCTGCAGGCCAGCCAACCCTGATATAAACCACAGACGCCTCGCCTGGCGATAAGCTCTACCAGTGATCCCGGGAATGCTACTTATCCGATAACAGTGATAGTCACTGGCCATTATCAGTACCTACCTAGAGATAAACCTTTTAGCTAGCTTTTTCTTATAATGCACTCTATTGACTATCTTGGTGCATTTTGTAGGCCATAAACTAATTTCGACCCGACTAAATGTGACGCTTGTTTAGTCGAACCAAATTATGTTGTTTTCTATGACACATTCTATGAACTACCAACACTGTAAACTTAATTATAGTTGTGTAGTTATGTAAAATGTAAAACTATTCTATCTGCATTACATTACATTTATGTGGTGATGCACCATTCAAAATCAAAATCAACTTTTTTTTATTCATATAGGATAAAGACAAGCACTTATTAATCTTCAATATTGAATATAGTAAATTAAAAGGAATTAAACTACCACCGGATTATTAAATTATGAAGGAATAAAATAAATCCCTATTATATTTTGTTTTGAAATTAAAATAGTACATCTACTTACTGCCTCTTAGAGAACCTTTCTAATTGAGAGTACCTACGTCATAAAGAAATCGTCATGCAAAGTTTTAGCTGCAGACCATACCCGCGTAATTGGTGAAATGATATTCTTATAATTATGGCCCACTAACTTAGTACCCCGTTTTATCCCCTTAGGTGATAAGGAATTTTAAAAAATCCTATGTTTGCTCCTCTCCTCTATGTTATGTATGAGGCCACAAAGAAACAGACATACTCGTACATGCACTCGAAAAACATTAGGTACGCTCCTTTTTTGGCAGTCGGGTAAAAACCACCCAGGCAAACCTATTGGACTATGTTCCATCGCACGCATCGTCATACCGCACCACAAGGTGACACAAATAATATAACCACACGCACAATATATACTTTATTGGTATGAACAAAAATGTTATAATGACATTGCACCCAGCCAAATTATTCATCTCATGACGTCACTGTAGCGTATCAAAGGATTTAGGTACCTGCTTATTGGCCGGGAGCGAAACTCCAGTGAGTCACGGCGGACATTCGTCATGCCCCCGCAGTTTCCAGAGATTCTTTATTATGCACTTTCGTTGTTAACTCATGAATCGAATGTTTATCTATAAATTTGCCATCTGTACTGTTTGATTTTCTTGGTATATCATATGAAATACATCTAATTATTACGGGTAGTATTCTGCGTATTATGGTCCAGGTGTTCGCCACTCTGGACAAACACCTGGAGGCTTTACCGCCACTCTGGGCAGGTGGGTGGGCGATCCCAGGGCCTAGCTCCTCGCTCCGGTGACACTGCTGCCCGTCATCAGCCTGTGGTATTTAGCTACCCCTTCAGTCGTGACACCAGTCGGTTGCTAGAGCCTCGTTTGTTTTCGGCAAATAAAAAATTATAATATCATGTAAAATATTGCTAATTACCACATCTCTCCATTGTTATTTTATGTTTAATCTTAATTTTACCTTAATTAGGAAATTGTTTTATACTTGGCAGTGTGTCAAGGCTAGATAAATATGATATGATCGTAAAGATATCTACTAGATTCTGTAAGACCAAAATCGTTTATAGCTTGTTATAGCCCTAATAAAAATATGTAATATACCACTTGAATGATGTTTGTACTCGAAACAAAAAGACAAAGACACTCTTATATCGTGATTTTATTTTCCTTCATTTAATTTTCCTGTACCACAAAAGTGGGTGTGAATTAATGATTTGTTATTAGGACCAAACTCTATCTAATAGTAGAGATTCAACTTTTGCTTTTTTATTGGTTAAATAGTGTGTTAATTCACTATATCTTATTCATATCATAATTGCACCCCATATAATGTATAAAAATTAATCTAAATTATAATGAAAACTAAAATGAAATGAGAAATGTGGCGCGTATTAAAGGAGGCCTACGTTCAGCAGTGGACGGACCAAGGCTGTTGATTGATTGATTTGATTGATAATGAAAACTGTACTCAAATATGTAAAAGTAACTTGAAAGAGAAGAGGACTTAAATTGTTATTAGGTATCGAATTCACATTAAGAGTGGTCTCGGAAAGTAAAAACAATAAATTCCTTTTATATAGTCCAACCTCGAACAAACAACTTCCAGTTGGCTCAATAAAGATGGCGTTAGCGTGGCCGTTGGCAGCGAGAGCGCGGCCTCGGCGCGCGCGTTTCCCGGAAATGGCGCGCGGCGGCCATCTTGTTGTCTGCGCCCGCGCATGTGACCGATGAGCGGTGATACCACTTTAGGCGATAGCGTGAATTTTGTGTTAGCGCTTGGAATACGGAGTGTTTTGACTGAGATATTATTATTAGTGGTTGCATTCGCATTAATTATTCTGAATAGTATAGTCTTCAAATATAAACAGTTTGTTTTGCTTTGTACGCATAACTGTTTTTTATGTCACTCGAAATAATTTTGTAACCATGAAAGCTAGCTATTTCTATTGTGCGTCGATCTCTAAGTATTTTATCAATTAGTTATGCGTTATTTGACTAGATTTCCGAGAAATGGTAATGTCATAATCCTGCAATAACTTGACTGACAACAATTATTACATATTTTTATATTACATACTTTTTATTTATTTTTTTTGTTTTTTTTCTAGAGGGGAATGCATTAGGCACCTTCATGCCGCCTCCAGGGGGAGGCGGCATGGTGTGTGGGACTCACACCTCCCAAAATGGGAGGGCATACCCACTAAACCCCCCTGTGTCGCCAGTGGGCAGCAAGTTGCAGGGACACGGGTAGCGCCGAAGCATACGGCCACATCCCTGCCTGCCCTGGCCAGCTGCAGATGATAAGCGGCCGGCACTCCTGGTCCGGGGAGGGCAAATACCCCTACCCCCGTTATATTACATACTTACATTAAGATATAAACTCGTTATTTTTTAATTTTTTTAGACATTAATGCCCTTAGAGTTGAAAGTCAATCTGAAAGTATATTTCTGTTAATAACTACCTGTTAGAAAGATAGATACTCTTTATTATACAATGTAAAAATTTAGAGAGAACTAGGAAAGTATACAGTTGTTGTACAATTTAGGCAGTCTTATCGTTATGAGTGATGTCTTCCAGAAAACCTTTATGTAGAGAATACCAAGGTAGAAAGGGTAGTTCAAATGATATTATAAGTAAGAGTAAAAAAAGGAAGAAGGAATAAATAAAATAAAATAGAAAACCAAGCATAAATAAAAATTCTTCGTCTACTAGTATACTACTTACTAGTCATGCCTATATAGGCATGACTATTATATTATAGGATACAAATACCTATTATACCAAGTTTTAAGTCACCTATATTGTGTGCAACAAAGAAATACCTATGCCTTATCTAGAACCGACTGTGTTAATAACGGAACCAATTCATAAAGGTCTTTAATTAATTAGACTTTGGTTCATGACATTTACCATTTGGAGGGGATTTGTCTTAGTCACGACGCTTGGCAAACTTGTTGGTGATCGCAGTAGGTCTTATCTGTAAACGCTGCTGCCTGGTAGATGGGGGGGGGTGGTCCTATTCCAAAACCGGAAACCACACGAACCTTTATATTTTATTAGACTTTAGCTGCATGTAAAATATAAATGTAATTGCGTCTGGCAATACTTGAGAGGTGACGCTCCGGGCGACACATACCGTACCTACTCGTATCTCTGCGGAATGCTGTAATCATACGCAGATAACGTTCGTATAACGTATACAATTAGCTAATGAGACTGTTTTGATGTAAAAGCTGGGCTCTTATATTAAAAAAATATTGTGGAGGTACATAACGTGATCGCTATGTACAACATGTAATGTTCTTATTTGTATTTAACCTTAAGCTTGCCTTAATTGTGAAGGAAAATAAACATATTTTGAATTATAATTGCTATTGAAGGCGTAGCTAAATACTACAAACCGATAACGGGCAGCAGCGTCACTGGAGCGAGGAGCTACGCCCTGTGATCGCCAACCCGCCTGCCCAGCGTTGCGATTATGGGTAAATCCTCCAAATGTCTGGCTAAAGTGGCAAACAACTGGATAGGCCTATGTCCAGCAGTGGACTACGTTAGGTTGGCTGTCTAAAGCGTGATGATTTAGACAGCCAACTTACGCGACTGGCAAAAATGTGTCGAATAATTGCGAGCCCTGGAGAAACTTAGGGCCTTTGCCCAGCAGAGAGTCTACAAAAAAAAAACAGGTGATTTCCAACAACTCTTGTCAACAACTGATTCTGCAAAACGACTGAAGTCACTTCACGGGTGTTTCGTCGATTGTACGGTGATCGCCAGCCAAGCGAGTAAACCACCGGCTGAGAAGCTGAAATTTCAACAAGTCTCATAGTCGAATACAACGTAGGAAGAAACGTGGCGGTGATTTTTATTCTCTTCTCTTCCGTCACCGCACGGGAACACGTAAACGGTTTAATAGACTCGGCTGCAACACTACCCGTTCTATATCAGTTACCCGAGATATGTACTTAGCTGTTGATTGTGCATCGATCATCCATTGTCAGCTAGTCTACCTGAGATACTCACCCTAAACGGGACTGTTCATTGTATTGCTTGCAGCATTCGCCGGGGGCTTGCGTGATTATTATTAATATTTATGGGGTGCAATTACCTTGCGATGTGATCCAGATTCAACCGGGAGTTGCAAAGTCATCTTTTAAGTTACCAGGGAACTCAAAATGGTATACGAGAGTGCTATGTTTAAGAAATGTTTAAGAAGCGACATCTTTACATTAAACACATGAAAACTTTTAATCTTTCGTACTTTATCATTTTAGCATTGCTTGGGACTAACTTAATTCACTGTCCTTATGAAAGTTCTTAAAGTCATTATACGAGTAGTAGTGTTTACAAGTATATACAAAACTCTAGGTTTCCCTGAATAAAGCATTTTCGATTGATCAGAACTCGCATTTTGAAGGCCCTAACCTTTGAAGGCCAAGACCATAACCAAAATAATCTTTTATTTAAATTAAAGAGAGAGCCTTCAGGTAGAGGACATGCTGAAGAGAGGGATGACCTGCTTAAGTAAAACAGAACTTATTACAATTAAGTGTAAAAATATCTATCTTCTATATAAATAAAATTGGATCTTCGAAATGTATGTATGTAATGTACGCCCATAGCTTTCTAACGACTACACCAAATTAGACGGTTCTTGGTTTTATGTACCTATTTTTTACTTTTATACAATTACTTAAATAATTTATTTTAAAAACTTGGCAATACTAAGTACAGGTCAGCTAGTTTAATATAAACAAGATTATAGGTCCATTGTCACAAAGATTTTCATATTAATTTCGTTCAAACATTAGACGCACACAATTTCCATTCGTTCCTGATCATTTGTTATCTCGTCTGTCCCATTGTTGGTCGTGAGGCCGCGGACCCGCCGCGCCCCGTTGACGCTTGATCGATTCTCTTAGAGCTCAGGTAAATCGCTCCCTGCAACCGGTTTGCCCAACTCGTGAATACTGACGCGTGATAAAAATAATTTAACTACACAGCTCTATACTTGCATTGTAAAGATGCTATAGACGCTTTGTTACTGACAGGTTCAGGATGCCTATGTTATACTTATTGCCGCAAATGCATAGACGTTTTCGGACTTGTGCATGGTATGTCATCTGATCCTGAATAATAGAACATGCTCAGCCTAGTGTGAGGACCAGAAAATCCTTGAATGTAAACTGTGTTTATTGGTAACTAGCTGTGCTCGCGATTTAATATCGCTCGCGTGGAATACTTATTTCTTCCCCGTTTTTTTTTACATGTTCCATTATTTCTTCGCTCTTAATAGTTGCAGCGTAATGTTTTATAGCCTAAAGCCTTCCTCGATAAATTGTCTTTTTAACACAAAAATAATTTTTCAATTCAGACCAGTAGTTCCTGAGATTAGCGCGTTCAAACAAACAAACAAACTTTTCAGCTTTATAATATTATTAGTTAAGTTAAATAAATTATTATTATTATTACTTAGTTGATTAGTTGACTGTACTATTTTCAGTACTTAAGAAACCAACCTTAGTAGATATTTTACGGGTCTTATTCGCAAAAAAAACCTCTTATAAATATAACCTACTCTTAAAAGGACCTTTTTATTTTTATTCGATGAATCAGTCGATAGAACATGTTTGAGAAAACATATTTTTATTTTTATGACATAGGTAAATGCAATAGGGTTTTTTGAAGTCGCACAGTAGACGGGTTCATAAGTTCCTCACAATGTTTTCCTTCCCCATAAGAGCTTCTAATATTATATTTCAAAATCATATAGCAAAGCAAGGACAATTTCAATATTAGAAAGCCTTCAAACTCATGACGCCAATAATATTTCATCCGCCTTGTAAAAACTAGATGAACAATATCGTTCAAGCTATTACGTACCCGCCTCTGTTTTGCTTTTCACATTTTCTCTCAAATTGTATTTAATAGCGAGCGCACCACTTCATGATGTTATTAACTGCGGTAATAATAAACTCTGACGTCACCAGCTAATCTCGGCTTGAGGTGGACACAATTTAATTTGAACTGAGATCATCGTGCATGATATGATGGCAAACTTTAGCGTACTGAATACGTCATTAAGGATTTACTATAGATGTCTTTGTTGAAGTCAGTACAAGCGGAGAAACGTTGTAATGAAAAATTACCTAAGATTTATATGTAGAAAATTACCCAAAGAAATCATACTGATTCACTGTGAGTGTGGTTAGTTGGTTACACTTGGTTACACTTAATAGAACTTTAGTTGTTTTGCGACAACATTACATCATCATCCTATTGCAGTCCACTGCTGGACATAGGCCACTCCAGTTGTTCGCCACTTCGGGCAAACTGGAGGATATACCCATAATAGACACGCTGTGCAGGTGGGAACGAGGCAATGACAACCTCCACCAGTCGGTTGTCAGTGCCTCGTTTGTTATTCGGCAGGACGCACCACGGGCAGGAGAGGTTGGCTTGGAGCGAAAAGATGATAGGCTGCTCCCTTACATCACCAGTATTGAGACAGTTAATTTCAGAGATAATCAGATCAGTTCATATTTAATGATCTGTTAGTGGGATGCAAGAGATGTGACTTTTCCGAATGAAGCGGCCTTCAAAAACGAGAAAATTTCTCAAGGGCCGGCACCTGTTACTCCTCTGGTGTTGCGGTATCCATGGACTGAAGTTTTCTTTTTTTTATCAGACAACATCACATACATTGCTCCGATCCCAAAGTAAGTAGCTTAAGCACTTGTGGTATCAGAACAACGAAGGTACCACAAATATATACTTGACAAATACAAACACTCAGACACGGAACAAACACAAATGTCCATCATACGAATATTTGTCCCGCCCGGGTAGAAATCGAACCCACGACCCTTGCTTCAATAGGCAAGGATCACTACCAATTGAGCCACCGAGCCAGTCAGATCATTTACCATCGGGTGACCTCAGGTCCCTCTGATATATAAAAAAAATGATGATTTAACTGTGACAAGTAATTGTTTTGCCAACTGTACAATTACGTTGAAATATTCAGTGCACAAACCGGAACACGGTAGAATTGCATATCGTTTGCTCATCTGGGGACGTGGCAACGTGGCCGCGAGCGAGCGGGAGCAAATACGTTGCATGGTCATGCAGGACTATAAAATAAGTTGTTTTGCGAAACGGCTAGACGTTTATCCCTGCAGTGACGGAAATAACACAAATCACCGCCTCATTTCTTGCCTTGGGTGTTGTAAGAATTGACTATGGCCCCTCTTGAGATTACAGTTTTCGATTTAGAGCTCTTGAGATTTCAGTTCTCGGTTTATCCGCCTGGCTGGCGTGTCCTACTCTGCGAAACACCAATCGAGTGATTTTGATCACGTTTCGGATTTAGTATGTGTATAGCCAAAATTATATTTCTAGCCGTGCATTGCTTGTTTTGTAATAAGTAAGGAAAAAATAAAATTACAAATTGATCTATTTCTCTGTGACACGACAACTTTACTCTTTGCGTGACGTCACTTAAATACTCACCACTGAAGTGCATTTAATTTCACTAGTCTAATAGTAGGGGAGCCCGGGATGGCTAAATTTGCAGTTACATACTAAAGCGTCATAGGGTCCTATTGGATTGTCGAAATTAGGTAAATTGACATAAGCATAAACTGTAAACATTTGGTCATATAAGTTTTAAAAAATCAGTCGAATTAAGAACCTCCATACTTTTTGTATTTTTGAGACCGGTTATAATTAGAGCTAATAAAAAGATAACGTCATGTCTTTTCATACATCGTTGATTGACTACTAAAGTTCATAATAAACTTCTAGTTAATTTATAGCATATTTAACATAATATTAGTTTATTTTATATAAATTAGGTATTCTTTTTCCCTAGCTTTCTCTTTGTGTACTCACCGCACACAAATCTACTCTCTGCATGACCTTCAGGTTGACTGATATAATTAAGAATCCTAATATTAAGTTCGCCTTTTGTACTATAGTTTAAATAAATAAATATAATATACCTAATTTTGGCAATATTCGTACCCCCATTGATTTCCAGTTTACGTGCACTAAACTAAGCCGAAAAAATGGAAATTAAATTTTTGTAATAAAAATATGATAAATAGTAACTATACCCTATAGTAAGCGATTTATACTTGTACTAGCTTTTGCCCGCGGTTTCGCTCGCGTTAAATTTAGGCTGAAGGCTCCATACAAAGTTCCACCCCTATTTTAGGGAAGTGGGGGGTTAGAAAGGGGCAAAAAGTAGCCAATGTAGTAACATACATGAAGGGATGGAGAGTACTCCATCCCTTCAACTATCTCCACTCAAAAAATCACGTCAATTCGTCGCTCCGTTTTGCCGTGAAAAAAAGACAAACATACAGGCAGTCAGACAGACACACTTTCCCATTTATATATTAGTATGGATAACAGTTCATTCCCAAAGTGACACTCTGTGCAGGTATTGGGTAACGTTATACACAGTTTTCTACGTAGATATCATAGTTTTCTCTCGTAGGCGTACTTACTCACATTCTTTTATTTGATACTCGTACTCAGATTACGTTACGCATAAGTGACTTGACATGCGTTTCGTTTTATTTTCTATAATTGGTTTTGATAGTGATAAATAGCTTTGCTATACAACCTGTACAATCTTTTTACGACTGTACCCGACTATTCACACCAACCACCCTTTCTCAAACTAAGGTTTTCATCGTACTATTAGTATCAGATGACTGGTTTAAGACAATGTACAAAATGTACATAAATTTGTTGTTTGACCCAATGTTAGTCGCACATTCTACTTAAAGCATTTTTATTGTTTATCAGTTCTTATTTGTTTGTAGCACACTACCTTTTTACGGTCTCTGCTTAGCCCAATGGTTGACTGGTAGAGAATACACATGCGGTATTAAATCCGCCTTATATACAATATGTGTAATAAAGATTAAATAAATAAATGAAAATAAAACTTGACGATATGATTTATAATACACAAATGTCTAAAACAGTCCTTTCTTTGTCCACAGAGTGAAAAATGGCTGGCCTATGAGAACCTCAAAGAGGAAATCCAAGAGAAAATAAGGAAACTAGAAGAGGAACGTCACACGGTGGACCTATGGCCATGCGGCACGGAGTGGGGGCGGCGCCGGCGCAAGAGACAGGTCACCGTCTCCCCCCCGTACGTCGTCTATATGCTACCCGACTCTGATATTATGGAAGACTGGAGGCTAGTCAGAAAACTGTTGGAGAGAGCCGACTAGATGCGTAGAATACATGTAAATATATTCGTAAGGTGAGTTGTGTTTGCGTGAGCGCGTGCGTGAATGACAAACGTCCGTTAACGGAATTGCTGAAGGAACTTGGAAGTTGACTGTTGATTTTTATATACTGAGTATACGAGTTCAATTTATTAAAGCCGGGTAACCGCCAGAGCCAAACTCGGGTCGAGCAACCTTGACTTGTTGGCGGCACTTTGTAGAGCTTGATAAAGAACAGTTTTGTTGTCCATTGCTATCCGAGGCGACACGCCTGTCTCCATCAAATGTACGGCTCTGACTGCAGCTCCTTTTAGCACGGCAATGAAACTGACAAAATATGGCTCCGCTCTCGGCAACGAATTTGCCTTGTAATTTTGTCGTTTTGTTGTAATTTTGTGTAGTTTTGTCGCAACGAGGCAAAGTAAGTGTAAGTGGGGATGCTGCCTCAACCTCAAGCACATCCCCACTTACGCGGCCTCAGATAGCTGGCTTAAGAGAACCTTGAATACCCCCAGCGTGATATAGCCATAGTTCTACCTTTATCCGTTACTTCAACGGTTATTAATAGGGATGTGGACACTTATTACTTATGTGATCTGGTCTTAGGATAAATTTAATGTTACATTACGACTACGATGAATTTCGACAGGTAACTAAAATAGTTATTGATATTTCGTCATAAGTAGGTACTATTTTCTTACTGAAAATGAAAAATACATAATTACTTTTAGTAGCAGTTTTTGCTATGTGTTTGCTTTATATCTGAAGGAAAGAAAATATACCAGAACAAAGCAATCAACCTGATATTAACCTTTTGAACGCCTAAGACGCTTATATGGGTCGATAGCAATAGGTTTTCTATTGAGTCTTATTTCTCGGCGGTCAAAGGATTAATCGTAAAAAGTGATCGCTTCATAATTCGATGTACACTTTCGTTCCCGAATCAGACATAAGTACACTGTAGCTTTGTCGTTTCGCACGGTCGGAAACGACGGCTCGTTCAGACCAATCGTGTATGTGGGGCGCTAACACTTTTTAATTTGTAACGACCTGACGCATGCAAATGATTGATACGAGTACGAGTATATTGCGCGTTTTAATGTAAAACGTGTCGTCTGGATTACACAAATGTTATCGAAACAAACAAATGACGTTTTTGTATTCCCAAATAGTCGTTTTTCCGAAGAATATCTATGGAAACGCAACAAACTCTGTAAGAGCCCTTAACCCATCTTAACATATACATCAACTGATTACTAGTGTCCCATACCCTATTATCGTAAAATGTAGGTTCTCATTTAAGTTTATTATTGGAGCGTCGTAAGATTTGTACCCCGGAATCCAGGGCCAGTCAATGAGTCTTAACAAAAACTGTTCGATAGCATTGTTAAAAGGTCAAATGAAAAAGTAAAAAAAAATGGCCGATCTTGAATACACTAAAATATGAGAGGGAAGAGCGAAAAAATATTCAATAATACCGAGTATACAATTTTTATGTCTTACGGCGCTCCACTATACATATCCTGTCTGATAGTATGCAAACTTTAACTTAATCCGACGTTTATGCGACAATTTCACTACTCTGTACCATTTCGTCGACTCTGCGGTTTGAATCGCAGTAAAACCCTCGACAGTAAATTGATCTATGTAGTAACAGATAAACGCAAGTTCGGCGTTTAGTGATATTGGCTTTTGAAACAAGATCTATGGACTACCATAAGAGTAGGATATACGTTATGAAGCACAATATTATTGGCTTTAAAATCTAACAAGATACCTAAGTGATTTTATGCATTTCAATTTTCAGAATTAATCTAGGATGCAAAATGCCAGATTTTCATAGTAATTAATTTGATTTGATCATTGACTGAGTGATTTTTTTTAAACACCAATCTCTTACTTAGTCCATTACTGCCAATACCAAGTAAAAATTAAAGTTATGTTGCTATCGTGAATTCCTTGGAGACTAGCTGTAAACATAATCCCCGCATAAACAAACTGGTGTTTATGTTACTAAAATGTAAAAAAATCCAAAGAACACAACATCAAAATATTAACTTTTGTGTTTACGTAAAAGGAAAAGTCCTCCTAGCTTTGCTTCGAGTATTTTAAAAATCTTAGACAATAATATTAAATTGAAAACAATAACTCGGAAATTGCGATATTAGCCTTGCTAACAGTTAATTCAATACTACGGAGCTAATATATTAAATTAATTTGAAATATTTAATACATTAAGTAGTTCGTACTGAATAATATCGCGTCTACAGCTTCGTGATACGTCAGTTTACGATTATTATGCGCGTTTAATATGCAAAAGCCAGTGTACAGAGTTGCGTAAACAGACATTTAAACGAAACGAATAGTACGTTTCGTAAATAAATGATTTTATTCACGTGGGTCGCGCGCGTTAGCTAAAGTATTAACGGAATTAACAGAAGTAGAACAAAGTCGTGGAATCGTTGAGAGTGGTAAGTCTGAATCCTAAATGAATCTTACATCTGGTGAACATTCTCGTGGTCAATACATAGATAGAAAAGCGAGTAACGAAGCTAAAAAAATAATGTACATACAAAAAGCGAACTTAATGCCGCGTAATCATTATCTATTGTCAGCCTATTGCAGTCCACATCTGGACATAGGCCTCTCCAGTTGTTCGCCACTTAGGATAATTTCGGATATACCCATAACCGCCACTCTGGACAGGGGGGTTGACAGGGCGTAGCTTTATCGCTCCGGTGACGCTGCTGCCCGTCGTCGGCCTGTGGTATTTAGCTGCGCCTTCAAATGTGGTGGTTATACCGCCACCCGTCGGTTGCCAGCGCCTCGTTTGTTAATCGGCAGGATGCACATAGGCCGCTCCCTTACATCCTAACCTCCTAACCTTTAGGCCAAGCAGAAATCATTATGTAGCTAGTGTGAGTGTTGCAATGCTGCAGCATTGCAATTTGAATGGAAACATATATATTTGATCACCTGTCTGCAGCAACTTAGGCCTCTCTTTCCATTAGGCGAAGGGACACCATACTTGCTACTATAAAACTAAACATAGGTATTTTTGTAACAATTACATAATGAGAAATATAGTAATTCAAATAAAACTATAGCACTTGACTAAATAAGCTGTAAAAATCGATACCACAGAATCGTTACACAAATATGTGTGTCTTAATAAATGTACAATATTAATTTGCCTTTAATTAATTCCTTCTGGTCTCGCAAAACTCTAACAGGAGCTTTATTAATTTATAAGATAAATTTCATCTCTATACCTATGCGTCTCAATCTGTAACCTTAACGAATTATGATTTCAATGAAACAAATGTTTATTTCACTTACCTGTCGACTAATTTCGTTAAACGTCTTAATATTTGTCTTAACAAGTACCCCACATTCATTATGGCATCTAAATTAAAGCCGTAGCTAAAGCCTTTAAAATTAAAGCCTTTAATTCTATTTATATTGTTGTAACATACTTCAAAAACAACTTCTACGTGTGCTTAAAACTTCAAAACTGGCCGACTACGGTTATTATTGGATTGGATTGCAATCCAGATTATAATTGTATATTTTATATGTAATTCTTTTGATTGTAATCTGTCATGTGTATAAATAAATAAAACTTAGGGTCAACTGTCACATCCAGCTTGATGACATAAGGTGTCATCCAGGCCCATACATAATTGAGCCTTAAGACAGCTTAACTTAACAGCTTAAAACAAACTAAATTCATCATAGATTTTATTTCGTTATAGATAGATCGTTGCAAGTAGCTAACAAAAATCTTACATGAAATTTTCATCAACGCTGACATATTGAAACCTGAAAAATGTATAAGAATGAGCCAGCGATCGATACTTCAAGCACGTGAGTGAAGATTCGAGCTCTAGGCTATATTATATACTGCTCTACTTACATGTAAAGGTTTTATATATGTCTGTCTACTTGATGGTGAACCTATGCTGATGTTTGTATTATAAGAAAATTTTATATTTGCGCGAGCGTTGGCGGAAGAGAAACTAAGGCCGTTTCAAATTAGAAGTTTTTTGAAACAAAAAAGTAGTAAGGAGACTTTAACGCACACCTGTGGAAAATTTCTAAGGTTACTTGAAGTCGACCAACTCTTACTTGGCTATGCGTAGTCAGCTCGACTACAGCGCGGTTAACTAAACCGCTCCCGTCGCTTGCTTTAGTGGGTATTCCCTGCCTTCCTTCCTTGAGGCAGGGTGAGTCCCACATACCCCGTCACTCCCCCCGGGTGACGGGGATTCCTAAAAGCATTTTCCCCGGCATAAAAAAAGCCTTGTCGTCCTGGTTTAAGGCAGGCTAATGCCCCTCGGTGGGGACATATATGAAATGACAAGAGCTAGCGGCCTGTAAGAACACAGGAAATAGTAGTAGGAGAGTCCGGGAGACATGCTTAGATGGGAGAGATGAACCACTTAAAAGAAAATCAACTTAAATTTTGCTCTAACGGTACGTCAAGACGGTCATTGGTAGACCGTGGTTATAGACCCTTTTTTTCTAGAAGGGGATGCATCAGGCACCTTCATGCCGCCTCCGGGAGGCGGAATGGTGTGTGGGAATCACACCTCCCAAAATGGGAGGGCATACCCACTAAACCCCACTGTGTTGCCAGTGGGCAGCAAGTTGCAGGGACACTGGTAGCGCCGAAGCATACAGCCACATCCCTCCTGCCCTGGCCAGCCGCAGATGATAAGCACTCCTGGCTGTTATAGACCTATACCAATGACTGTCTTGACCGACAGACCCAAAGGTATTTCTCTCACCTGAGTAAGTCTCCCGGACTCCCCCTACATATAAGATTACGACACACTGCACTGTGTGTGTTATCTCTTATAGATTTCAGTTCAATCTCTTAAGCAGTTTGTAAATATATTACCGGTGTAACAAGTTGTTACGAATAAACGAACAATTGTATGACAGTACACAGAGTTCCTGAAAGCAAGTTCCGAATGTTATGAATAAGGTTAATTTTTAGTTTAGGTGAATTGTCATGTTTCTTTCTTATTTATAAGACATTTTCTTTAATTAAAGCACTACTACAGACTCCACTTTGACGATTTTCTTTATTGTTTATTTTGAATGATTGATTTTATAATAAAATTATTACTGTCGTGGACAATTACGCCGATTAAATGTATGCTGGAATTTTTTGAGGCGATACCAACACCAATGCGTAATGCATAAAATTATAAGTCTCTGTGAGATTCTTAGAAGAATTGACAAGGATTGGAAATCGCTTTCCAAGAAATGGCAGTATACATGATTCGCATACCTAATTTAAGAGTTTATGTTATGTATAATAGAGAAACCACATGATTTTTTACAAACTTTGAATGAAAACTTAATCAATAGATTGTTATTGATTGAGCTTTCATTTGTCAATTTGTCTGTCACATGAACGTAGGCCCCCTTTAATTCGCGCCACTTTTCTCTATTCCGGGCTTCCCCCATCCAGCCAATGCTAGCAGTTCTTCTAACAATTGTTAAAATACATTAAAAAATCATGTTGTATCCCGGAGAATATGCGAACAGTCATTATGATGTCAAACAATATTTACATTGTCTATGTTTTTTAAAACACATGTGTTTTTCAATTTATTTATAATTCTTTTCTTTAATATGTTTAAATTCATGGTACCGAATTAGTTTTTGGAGTAGGGTGTCATTTTTGATATTCATTTACACATCGTAGTATGCGGGTCGTTGAAATAATTCGTACAACCTATTCCTCTTGATGTGCGATAAGGTAAGGAATATAATATTTTACGAAGTATTTTTTAATATTATATTTGTTTTAATTTTTCATACAAACTACTGAAAAATCATAACAAAAATATAAATACTGAAAAATAATTCTTGCATTTATTAATATCCTAATTTTTTTGCATATCAAAAGAAACACGTTGTAGGTATATCACGTCAGAATTGTATGTCAGGATGGTACGAAAGGTCTTGCCTTGTCGACTACATCATTAGGGTTTCGGTTAATTTTTTGTAACCAAAGCCAACTATCGAATTTCCTGGTTCAATTCACGTTCGTGTCAACGTAGCAAAAGAACTTTTTCGAATTGGTTCATGTCTAGGTGTTCAGTAAGACGAGTCGTGGTTATCATCCGGTATATATTCATATAATATAAAAAAGCTTCCGAGACCATACTTATTTAATTCTTAATAAAAAAAAACTTTATATTTCTTTTAGTACTTTTTTTTATTATGGCTATTTTTTATTGACACAAAAAAAATTACGATACCCTGATAATGTCGTTGACAAAACACCTAAAGCTTATAAATGTTAATAAAATAGGTATATTGGATATAGTATTTATTTTATTTAAATATGGTAAATTGAAATAAAGTTTTAAAACAAAACACACTCTGGATTGGAAACAAAACACAATAAATTTAAATTAAATTATTATTACAAACAGTATTCTTTAATAATGAGGCTTGGGTCAGACTAAGAAATACATTTAAAAAAAATGTTTTTCCGTCAAAACATCCTGCATCTAAGTGCGATTTCTACCCGATCTCGCAGCGGTTTCGGGTCCGTAGAATCTCACGCTCAGTCTCGCCTCGTTCTTGAGATAACGCAACCGCAGCGGTTGCGATATTGCGCCATACCAAGCCAAGTTCGATCCGAGTCCGATCCGAACCCGTGAAAATATAATCCGAAGTTACCGAACTATTTCTATGGTAGTTTACTCACTAGACTACAGATTATATTTTCTAAGTTCAGATCGGTTGTAGTGCGAAACCGCTCTTAAACGGGCGGAACTGGCCGCCAGCCGTCTACCGAACGAACAGCGCGGCGCGCGCGCAACCCGCCGAGGCTGCGGGTAAGGGCGGCTCGCACAATAGGCATGACGACTAATTTTCGTTTCGGGTTGATATTGATGCATCACCCAATCATAGAAACATTGTTGAAACAATTACTCCGCTTGTATAAAAACAACCCGAGATATCACAATTATGGACTCACCCAAACACGCTTCTTGCTAGATTCTACTTTAGCGTGAAAGGGCAGGCTAGAGTGTTGCTGTGTTTTTTGTATGCCTCGTATGAGAAGTTTGTTTGATGTCTATGTCACCGTAATATTGTAAATACCGTTAGATTATGATCTACCTATCTCGCGACATTGTAAACTGTCGAAATATTGTGAACTGTAAAATAATGCTTACATTTTAACTATTATTCGGTCACACTATAATCGATCGATGTGAAATTCTTAAATTAAAATCTGTCACGTGTTAAATTTTCAACAGTTCCACTTTGATCGACCAAAATCTACCGAAAAATAATAGTTAATGATAGTTGAAATGTAAGAATTATGTTACAGTCCACAATCTTTCGACAGTTTACAATCTCGCAAGATGGATTGCCTATAATGTAACGGTATTTACATATTCACGGTGACATCTATATTAAATACCACGTTTATGGTATTGATTTCATATCAAAATATGTTATAAATAATGTACCTTAAATAGTGCTATAATGGTTTTGATTGATTTCACAATTTTGAAATGGATTTTCTTCGTTATTTTGCAAAATAATTTTGTTGTGATTTCTCAAAAAGGTCCGATTTTATGGTTCTTTTTGGAAGCTATCAAATAACATGGAAAATTGAACATGGTCATCTAGCCTTCCACAAGTTGCCTGCAGTAGGTACAGTGGGAGCCGCAAACAACCGCTGCGTTCAATAATCGCATCGTTAATTTTAATATCTGCATTTTAATTTTCATATAGTAAGTAAATCCACAAACGTTGCGGTTAATGATGAACGGTTGATGTATATTTAAGTCAAAAATATATATATATCTGAATAACGCATAATAATTTATTTTATTGATGATCGATTGATGATAAATTTAAGTCAAAACATTTATATATCGGAATATAATACCTAAATGTGAAAACGAATCAAATCTTCCATTATGTTATAGATTAGTTATAATAAGATGCAGGTTTGGTACTGAGCTAACAAACATAAGTTCTATCTCATTTCATCCTAAAAGAAATTCCCTTTATTATGTATAACTTCATTTATATTTATAGTACGTTATGTAACGTAGTATAGATGATGCAGTCATCAAGGAGCGGGCAAAACGACGAATTTATATGATCGCTGCATCCCATCACTACGTTATTCACATTTTTTTTTGTGTCGGTCCACCTCAGAATCGAAACATTAGTGGCTTTTGACCACAAAACGAATATAAAGGAGGTAAGGTAACACTGTCAGAGAAACAAACTCTCTATCGCTAAATTACCCCGCGAATTAATTACATTATTTATCTTTAGTCATTATGACAATGTTGTTAATAAAGATTACATAATGTTCATGTAATTCAATCACAGTATACAATTATTATGTCAGAGGATTGTTCTGCATTTAATTTTAATAAAGAGTTGTGATGCTATTATGACTTGGCCTTCATTTTCCTCACACCCCTTCAACCAACACACAACGATATTTTTAATGTACTAAAAATGTTGGTACCGTTGTTTAAGATACGATAACAGCTTTTATAGATTTTTTTAAATAGATTTCTTTGTTTTTTAACTTTTTATTTTTTAAATATTAAAATTTGCATTGTATACTAAAATGACTATTTTAAATCATAACATTACTCAGCGGTCTTACAAATTCATAACGATACATTAATTACATACCTACCAATTATTAGCTATATATTTTATTATAGGTACAGCTTGTGGCTTAAAACCGGAGATAACATCTTCTATACTTATAATAAATCTGTAGAGAGGTCAATTCTGTACATAAAATATTTTTTCAAAATAACTATCAGGGGGTGATAAATGATCGATACTGATACCAAAAATGCAATCAGTAAAATTTTTGTCTGTCTGTCTGTCTGTCTGTCTGTCTGTATGTTCGTTATAGAAAAAAAACTACTGAACAGATTTTGACGAAACTTGGTACAATTATTCTTCATACTCCTGGGCAGGTTATAGGATACTTTTCATCACGCTACAATCAATAGGAGCGGAGCAGTGACGGGAAGTGTTGGGAAAACGCGAGAAATTTAAACCTGTATGTTTGAACGCGCATTACGCGAAAACTACTGCATAGAATTGAATGCGGTTTTCACCAATGTATTGCTAGAGGTCTAACTTAAAACTTAGGCACAAGGTATAGATGGGTATTATATGGAAGTCCGTTATTTTTGAAACCCGATATCCACGCGAGCGACGCCGCTGGCACAGCTAGTAATACTTAAAATTCTCTGAATCGAATGTCATTTGCAATTTAATCATCGTAACAATTTGTTTTCTTCTAACAAACTTAACCGCGTGTATTGATAGGATCGTAACAATCAATTCTTATTGTGATTAATGTATGGGTTTTGGTTGATTGAGGTGACTCTCAGTTTTCAAATTTATTCCCGATTCTAAGCTACACACTGTATATGCGGATTTGAGTTAAAGAAATAGTACATTCACTAAAAAATCGAATGCTATTATACAATAAAGTTTACTGTAGATAAATATATACATTACGTTGCTTTTAAACGACAAAATTATACCTACGTTACACACACACACACATACTTACGACAGTATCAGTTGACAACAAACTTTCATGAATTATGACTAGCTAGAGAGACAGATTCCTAAAAGTATTCTCGTATCGTGTGACAAACGGTTATGCATTGGGGAATGTACCTTAATAAGATATGTTTGGTAAAACGACCTATATTTTAGTGTCAAAGGATTTTATTGACTTAAAGGAATGCATTTCCGTGTCACTTAAGAACCGACGTTCCGGGTTCGAACCCCGGGCTGAACAAAACATTTTTATTTCATTGCAACACAATTTACAGTGCAAAGTGGTAATCGCGTGGGTCAAGAATCACTTCGGATCTTTGAACCTACGAAGTAAGTAATAAGTAAGTAGGTATAATGCTGTGGTATATTGTGCAGTCCTCGTTTTTAAAGGAGTCGAATCTCTGAAAGCGAAATGGCAAGCAAGTACCAAACTCATTTTCATAATAACAAGTAACAATCACACAGCAGTTATTTAACTTACGTTTTTTTTGACATGTAGCGTATGTTACACCCTGTTATAAAATGTTATCGTGTTACACAATATTGTATAACGTAACATTTTATAACTGCTGTGTGAGAGCACGTATACACCACGGCGCTAGGTAGGTACGTGACACATGGGTCATGCATGAGTCACTCATTCATCATCATCATCATCATCAGCCCATTACAGTCCACTGTTGGACATAGGCCTCTCCAGTTGTTCGCCACCTAGGACAAACTTCTGGAGGATATACTCATAATCGATGTAAGGGAGCGACCTATCACCTTTTCGTTCCAAGCCATCCTCACCTGCCCGTGGCGCATCCTGCTGAACAACAAACGAGGGTCTGGCAAACCAACTGGTGGCGGTAAAACCATCAAGATAGAAGGCGTAGCTAAATACCACAGGCCGATGACGGGCAGCAGCGTCACCGGAGCAAGAAGATACGCCCTGCGATCGCCAACCCGCCTGCCCAGCGTGGCGATTATGGGTATATCCTCCAGAAGTTTGAGTCACTCATTCCTAACGGAGAATACCCACTAAACCTCACAGGGAGCGCTTATGGAGAGAGCTTACGGAGGGATGTCCGCCAGGCCTCGATACAACCCCTACCCCAGGTCAGCAGCGCCGCCTGGAGAGTAGGTAAAACCTAGGGAGATCGGCTTTTAGTCCCCTTTTAGGGCGAGGTTACATTGGTTTGTTTTTTACGCCACATATCGCAGAGCGTTTATAAACATATTATGTTTAACTACTCATCGATCTGAGCTAAGTTTCTTGTACTCTGCACAATAATTTGATGTGACTGGTTCGATGGCTCATTTGGTAGTGACCTCTGCCTTCCGAGTCAAGGGTCGTGGATTCGATCCCCGCACAGTTCAAACATTTGTGTTCATGAACATTGTCTATTTGTATCGGTCTGGGTGTTTACTATGTATAATATGTATTTATTTACAAAAATGTGTCTAAGTAAGTTTATTAGTTGTCTAGTACCCATAGCACAAGCTTCGGCTTAGTTTGGGGCTAAGTAGCGATGTGTGGCCCCGCGTGGCATATTATGTAAGTATTTTTATTAATTTAGTTATTTAAGTACAATCAGTCAGTCACGTAAGCTACTCAAATAGAACTTATACAGACCCGATAAACAATGTCTACAAACCGAAAGTTTCAAAATGAAATCAACATCCTAGGAGTTAAATTAATCTAAGCAAACGGTTGTCAAATAAAAGTGAAAACAACAATTTTTCATACTCATAACTACCATAAATGTATCAAAGCAACCAAAGATTTTGATTGAAGAATGTACCTACTGTATGCAATAGTGATAACGTTTTTTTGAACCAACTTCAAATCTTATTTGGTCAATATTTTTAGAAACTGGCCTGAACTGTCGAATCAAAATTGGTCACATAAGAGCTTTTCTTTGCGACTTCATCTGTTCAACTCGAACTAGAAGTGAGAATGACAATCGCGAAACAACAGATGGCCCCAACTTATTTTTCATAAAAAAGAATTATATAAATTGTTAAATTAAATTTTTACGGATTATTTGCGAAGATATAAGCTTTTTTGTTTTCTTGTATTTTTTTAAAAATAAAAATGTATCTTTATAATAAATCTGTGGTAATTACGCACGATATAACTTAGCCTTTCACATCAAAAAAGGTGTTGTATCACGCTAATTAAAATTAGCTAAAAACGCACGATCATACATATAGAGTTAAGGAATGATTGAACACGGCGTAATTAAAATTTTGTTTTGGTTAATATTTGACCCCAATTTTTCATTAGTGGAATCGATTCTACTCTCGATTGTGAAGTAATTTCTGGTTTTTCATTAACACGTTGTAAATACCTAAATAAATATTACTATAATCATTTAAGTATTTGTGTATAACAATTTCAAACCGTCGGCTTGAAAATTTTCAGCAGGGGGACTAAGGCTGCGGTTCCACTGAGGTGGAGCGGAGCAGATTCGAAGCTTTAGGCTGCCTGTGCACTGAAGCGGAGCGAGGTTGCGCGGAGCGGTGAGCTAGTCTTGCGTGCGGCGCGTGTGTTGCCTGAGTTGTGATGTCATCGGTCCGTGTCCAAATGCAATAGCATTTCGGTTTCCCTCCAGCTACGATTAGGTGCAGCCAGCCTCCCTTCAGGCAAATGATACATACGTCCAATTTTACCCTACTGTCAATGTCCCCCAAAATATAGAAGAATAATGGATTTTATGCATTAGAGATTTAGGTTAAAAATTGTATGGGGAAATGAATGTCTGTTAAAAGAGGGTAGATTAGTTTGTACTAAAATACGAAATACTTATAGGTGCGCAGTCCTCGAGCTGCGAACGGTCGTTCAAACTAAGTAGACAATACTTACAAACTTGTACCTACAAAAAGTTTTCTATACAACATTCATCTGCGACATCGAACACTCCCTTTTGCGTTGAAGTTTAAAATATTAAGAACGCTATCGTTAGAAATTTAAATCAATATCAGCAGCGTCACCGGAGCGAGGAGCTACGTCCTGCGATCGCCAACCCGCCTGCCCAACGTGGCTATTATAGATAGATATGAGAGATGTTTGCCCAAAGCAGCCAGCGTTACGCGTTAGACAGCAGCCAGTGGAGGTCCTTCCCCGGACGGGCGGCCCAATTCGAGCGAATACACACTATGACCTACCTCTCTTAAATGTTTAAATTTAAATTGTTGTTTAAATTTAATCTATCTATCCGCATCAGAACACTTCTGAAAAGAGGGGTTAACGTTTTTGCAATGTATGGAACTCTATGCACGAAAGCACATACCCTCCCGTCGTTGTTATAGTTGTTTAGGGATTGGTTATTAAACCCCCTTTTGCTTCCGTGTAATTATGAACACATCCACAAGAACTAATATCCAATTCAGTCCTGGCTGACCCACTTACCCGGTAATTGGCTTGGAATTATCATTATTAGATAGGTAATTTTTTAGTAACATGCAAGTTGCTCGTAGAAACTGGACTTATTATGGGTCCACGTGAGCGATTCACCCTTTAGAAGCTGTTTATATAATGAACAAATGCACCATAAATTAAAAATACTACACTACATCCAGATATGGAACAAGCATATTATGTCTAACTTGGCAGGGATTCGAACCAGCGACTCTCTGTATGTAAAGAAAGGTCATCATAAAATAAGTTAGTTACTTTTTAAAAATAGAACAGCATTGTGGCCTCCCATTCGCCTGTTGGAAAACGAAAGCGGAGCCCAAGTCGCCGCGGTAACAGACAATTAAACAAATCAATCTCTTGTCAGTTGCCACCGCTACGCTGGCCTGTAATATGCCATACTACACCATTTATGTACCGGCTGGCAGCAAATTTTTATCTATTCCATTTTTGCTTGTTTGAAAAAAAGTCGGAAATTCTACCGTCGTCGCACCGAATCCACGGAGATCCTAAAAAGATTCATTATTCATCAGGAAGTCGTGCGAAGTTATTCAAAAATAAGAATTTGTGGACAACTCTTATCGGGTTTCAAAAATAACGGACTTCCATAAAATGGTACCTAAATTTTAAGTTAGACCTCTAACAATACATTGGTAAAAATTCAATTCCATGGAGTAATTTTTCCGTGATGCGCGTTCAAACATAGAGATAAAAATGTCTCCCGTTTTCCCAACACTTCCCTTCACTGCTCTGCTCCTATTGATTGTAGCGTGATCAAAGTATACTATTACCTGCCCAGGAGTATGAAGAGTAATTGTACCAAGTTTCGTTAAAATCCGTTGAGTAGTATTTGTTTCTATAACGAACATTTAGACTTTTCAAAAATTTTGATTGCATTTTTGGAATCAGTATCGATCACTAATCACCCCCTGATAGTTATTTTGAAAAAATATTTCATGTACAGAATTGACCTCTACAGATTTATTATAAGTAAAGATCGACCTATACAGATTTATTATAAGTAAAGATCGACCTATACAGATTTATTATATTATAAGAGAAGATATAGATAGATACGACGCGGCATGTGCTTTGGCTGGCACCCCGCCCTGGGCTCTTGAGGCCCAGGTGCTGGCCAAGACATATTTCTGGGTGTCTGCGGAGAGGGCTCGTGGGGAGCGCCCTGCCCCCGCTGAAAGAGGCGCTAAAAGAAAGGAGGCCCGGGACGAGATGTTTCGGCAATGGTCCGAGAATCTCACCTCCGCCCCCTTCGGACGACGACTGCTGGACGCCTTAGTCCCAAACTTTGAGGCGTGGATCGAGCGGCCACACGGATTCCTCACTTTCCGCCTGGTGCAGATATTGTCCGGGCACGGATGCTTCGGACAGTATCTGCACCGGATCGGACGGGAGGAATCCCCTGTGTGCCACCATTGTGGGGCCGATAGTGACACCGCGGAACACACGTTGGTGTCATGCCCCTCCTGGTCTGGAGAGCGTGCAGCTTTGGCTGCCGCGACTGGAGACAATATAGCGCTCCCCACGGTCATTTCGGCCATGGTAACGAGTCGCTCTGCCTGGGAGGCGATGGCCTCCTTCTGCGAGACGGTCATGTCCCAGAAGGAGGCCGCGGAGCGCGTGCGGGAGAACGATCCTTCCGCACCGGCGCTCCGTCGGCGCAGAGGTGGCCGGGCGCGGCGACAATATCGCCGCCTAATACTACCTGACGGGGTCCAGCCGGTGGTCGGTACGGGGGTTCCGCCACCGGCCTTGCACGGTTCCCCGTCTTCGTCTAATGGGAGTGGGCTCACCCTTCGGGCGACTCCCATCGCTCCCGCTACGGGAGGGCGAGCTGGGCTTGCTTAGGCAGGCAGCGTTTGTGGTGTCATGGCAGTTATAGTTTTAAGGCCCCATGACACCACCCCATAAGGCGCCTGATGGAGGGACCGGGGTTTTTAGTGGGTATATCCTGCCTCACCAACACCTTGAGGCAGGGGAGTCCCACATACCCTGCCACTCCCCCAAGTGACGGGGATGCATAATCGCATTTTCCCCGGGAAAAAAAAAAAAAAAAAAAAAAAAAGATATAGATAGAAGATAGATTTGTTGCATTTCATTTTTTGATATTAAAATAAAAAAAGGTACTAATTCTCCCAAGAAATTACTCATAATTAGTCATTAACCTGATTTCAGTAAAAGTATGTATATTTAGTACCTACCTATATAGTTCAGAGTACTTAGTTAGCCTTTTAGTCGTAAACGTGAGAATTAATTAATCAACCAGGTTTATAGGTTTCTCGTGTATTTGGGTTGCCGGGTCGCGACCTACTAGGAAGAAGCGCGTACCTACCGAGAGGTCACATCAGATTCAGTAATGACTATGCTGGTACAACCTTATATGTGAGATAAACTATAGCATTTGTTTAAGTGTTAGACAAATAGAGATATTCTTCATTGCACTAAAAATAGAAATGTACCTCCACTGTACGCTTTATGAGGAACTTCTTGCCTCGCGCATCGGTTTTGTGGGACCAACTCTCTGTGTCAGTCTTTCCGAACAGCTACGACATGGGACCGTTCAAGAAACGAGCGTACTCCTATTTAAAATGCCGGCAGCGACCTCAGAACTCGATTTGAGTTACATGGGCGGTGTCGACTGCTTACCATCAGACATCTTCACATTTGCTCGTCTTTCGCCTCTTGCATAAAAAAACCTACAGAGAAGTATCTATAAACATTTTGTAGTACAATAAATTGTAAACATGTAGGCGGTATTATCGTTAGTACGCTATCTCTTTCGGACAAACTTCAGATAGAGAAAGTGTACCTAATTGTAAAGTGTGTTATCCGATAGGCAACCGAGATGTCTCGGGTTGGAATTCCGAGTCGGGTAAAAATTGTTACTGGATTCTTCTGTATTGAAATTACTCTGTAGAGACTCCTCCATAGGAAAGCGTGAAAGCTTACCATCAGGTGGAGTGAGGTTATCCTGAAAGCCCTTTGTTCCTTATAACATAAGAGAGGTAGGGCATAGCGAATCTTCGCTCGAATTGAGCTGCGCGTCCGGGGAAGGACCTCCACCCCATAAAACACCGCAGTCAAATGACCTTCGGGTCGTGTTTCTGCTGGTGAGTAGGGTGCCCGGAGCTCGTGGGGGGTTAGGGTTGGGCCGGCATGGCAGTGGCAACTGTCAGGTAACTGACCAGTTACTTGCCAGTTGTCACAGCGACTTGGGCCTCTCTTTCGCTTTCCATCAGGCGTAGGGAAGTGGAAGTGTCGAGCCACTATAAAAAAAAAAAAACTCGTCGGGAGAACTTTGTAAAATGATTGGCTCGCACATACTCCGAACTGCGTAGTTTCAGCCGAGCTCCTTTTGCCCGCGTATCGAGGTTGAATTCATTATGTTACAAAGTTGCAAGCTACTCGTAGATTATTCAGAAATGAAAAAGGCCATCTTTTTATCGAATAATAAAATGTGCCCTAATCTCAAAGCTTAGAAAACCAGAGCAAAGTTAACAATTTTTATGATTAAGTAACATTTATGTTATACTAGCTGTGCCAGCGGCGTCGCACGCGTGGATATCGGGTTTCAAAATAACGAAATATTTGTTTCTAATACCGGTTGCAGACAAAGAGCTTAGCTAGATAGTTTAGCTTATTTGCTCGCGTAGCTGACGCAGCTTTCCATATTGTGTGCAGACCGCAAACTCATCATCCTCTTAGCTTTGTCCCGGTTTGTGCCTCTAGGCCCAGGGTCCGCTTCGAACATGATCCTAGATTTAGCGAGTCTGGTTATTACATTGAAGCGACTGCCATCTGACCTTCATAACCCTCAGAAAGGGGAACCAGACAAATTTGGATCATGGTTACACATTCAGAATTAAACTGGATGTGCAGGTTTCCTCACGATGTTTTCCTTCACCGTTAAGCACCGCTAGTGGTATAATTCCGCACATAGATTTTTGCTAATCCAGAAGTGCGTAAGCGGCTGCGCAGACGACAGACTTTTTGTGCGATAGAGTCTGCGTCTGAGACAGACACAAAAAGAGCATCTAGGTCCCTACAGCTCTGCCGACAGAATGATCGAAAATATGCGTTGAGTCTGTGAAATATCCGCGACAGATTTTTGCCCGTCGTGTACGTTACTACTGCATATAATTGCATCACAGACTAAAAAGTGCGTCACGGATAGACTGTCGTCTGCTCTGCCCCTAAACGAGTGAGCCAATAGGACAATAAAAAATGCAATTTCTTTTGGATAAAAAATGAACCACCTCACCTTTTCTATGTTGGTATTCTCTACCGAAAGGTTGACGAAGGGATCGCTCAAAACGATAAGGCCGCGTATATTTTCATCGTTCTAAGTACGTACATTTTTATGGTGTACAATAAAGAGAATAACAATAATAGAGAGAATTTATAATTAATGTATAATTTCTATGTCTGGGCTACGTGAATCCACCAGGGGCGCTAGTGTAGAGTAAGGTCTCTAAAATGTCAAATAACATTATTTCAGAATATTAGAATACTAGCTTTTGCCCGCGACTTCGTCCGCGTGTTTAGATTTTTACATTCAAAAGTTTTTTCCCAATAACTCCCGGTCCCGTTGGAATTTTGCAATATCGCGTTGCAAGTAGGTAATCTTTACGTTCATTAAGGTACCTTGCATGCCAAATTTCAATCATCTATCTTAACGCGATTTAGATTTTGCATACAAAAGGTTTTCCCGCTAACTCCTGATCTCGTGGGAAGTTTGCAATATCCTGTTGCAACTGAAAATCACCAAGGTACCTGCATGCCTAATTTCAAGATTTTCCCGCTAATATGGATGACTTTTTTTATGAATTTAAAAGATCAAAGATCTCATCTTTTATCTTTTCGTAGATCGTGGAATTTTTAAACTATCTTTTCTATTAAGCGTGTTATAAAGCGTAAAAATTATTGCTTAGACAGAGAGATCCGACGTGGCGGATGACGTCACGTACCGTGCGCGCCATACAAACTCCATAGAAAAATCTGTTTCGCGTGAGAGAGACGGATAGATTTACTTTCAACGACTGTATCTCGTCCATTTTTCAGCCAATTTTCATTTTGTTTTCACTGTTCATAGTATATTTTTATTTATTTTACGATAAATACATGTAACTATTTCTCATGCATTTCCCTATTCTCGTTCCCGTGGGAATTTCGGAAATTCCTTTCTTAGTGCACCTCTACGGTACGGGACGTATCCCTTCTAAATTTCAAGTGCCTAAGTTTAGCCGTTTAGGCTGTGCGTTGATATGTCAGTCAGTGAGTTTCTTTTCTCCTTTTATATATTTAGATTTAATTTGACCGGTAACGCCATTTATTGAGAGGAATTAGTAGTTTTGGACTAATTTATTTCTCGGCCTTTCTTTTCCTATTTTATCACTTAAAGGGTCGATTTAAAATTTTGAAATTTTATCCCTTTCGGAGTGGAATTTATCAAAACCCTTTCTTGGCAATATCTACCACGTCATGGTATAGCTTTGTGAATGCAAAGTCTCAGCCCGAACGGTTTAAAATTGACAAAGTTTCATACAAACTTTCATCCCCTATTTTATCCCCCTGGGGCTCGAAATGATCAAAATTCTTTTAAGCGGATGCTTAAACGTCATAGCACGTCGTAGCTTTATACGTGCCAAGTCTTAGCCCAATCGGCTTAAAATTGACAAAGTTTTATACAAACTTTCATCATCTATTTTATCCCCTCGGGGGTTGAAAAATTTAAAACCCTTTTTTAGCGGATATCTACGTCATAGTAGCTTTACACATGCAAAGTCTTAGCCTAATCGGCTTAAAATTGACAAAGTTTTATACTAACTTTCATCCCCTATTTTATCCCGTTGGGGGTGGAATTGATCAAAATCCTTTCTTAGCGGACGCCTACGTCATTACATCTACCTGTATGCCAAATTTCAGCCCAATCGGTCCAGTAGTTTGGGCTGTGCGTTGATAGATCACTATGTCAGTCAGTCAGTCAGTCACCTTTGAGTTTTATATATTTAGATTTTGTGCATCCAGGGATCTCCGCGCTACTGATCTAAGGAAAAGGTTAAGTAGAGGTCCCGTCGGGCATCCTGACCCCCCACAGATGAGTGCTCATAGCGGACCATCACCGCCAGGTGTGGGTCCCACATACCCACATGTCACGTACCCAGATCCTCGGAGTATCAACATCAGCCTATTACAGTCCACTGCTGGACATAGGCCTCTCCAGTTGTTCGCCACTTAGAGCAAACATCTGGAGGATATACCCATAATCGCCACACTGGGCAAGCGTGTTGGCGATCGCAGGGCGTAGCTTCTTGCTCCGGTGACGCTGCTGCCCGTCACCGGTCTTTAGTATTTAGATGCGTCTCAATTGTGATGGTTATACCGCCACCAGTCGGTTGCCAGCGCCTCGTTTGTTATTCGGCAGGATGCACCACGGGCAGGTGAGGTTGGCTTGGAGCAAAAAGATGATAGGCCGCTCCCTTACATCCCCCTCGGAGTATGCGTCAAGTCATTCCTGGCGTAAAGAAGGGAGCACCTACCTATATAAAAAATGTACGTAGGTAATTGCATAACTAAAATGGAAACATTCGATTAATTCATTAACATTACCTAATATTTTCAAATAGACCTAAATACATACGTACCTACGTAGTGTCTTGTAATCTACGAGTAATACCTACGGGTGCGTGGGCAGATAATCTTATTTACTTGGAATTGGTAGGTAATCTAAGTTTGGCAGCCGAGAATGATTAAAATACGATCCAGTTACATATTTTAAGAAATGATATTGAAACAACTTCTATAAAGTAATAAATTGAATTTATGAGGACTATAATGTAAATTTATAACAATCAAATCAATTAAAATAATATAAATGTATTTTTAATTCAACATATTTTTTTTACAAACACTAAAATTCATCGACATAGTTTTATAGCAACCACATACCTAACAGACACATTGAATATCGTGGTTCCCGGTTAGAACTTAGAATTCTTCTAAATTAGGTCGAGTCTGGGTGTTATCATCTGGTATGCATAGTTCAAAATAAAAGCTTCGCTTGAGACTGATTGGTCGCGAGCTTTGGCGCATTATTTATTGTTCATTAGGGTAGGTAATGAGTTACGTAGTAAGAAGAGCATCGGTGAGGCCTCGTCATGCCTCTTTCTGACCCCGAAACCGACCCGCAACTGGTCGACCCCTCTCCCCAAAACAGTGTTTTTATGGACCCTCAGCGGTAAGCCGTTTGCCATACTAAAGGGAAATTACGCAGATAGACAGAGGGAATGCTCATACAAAGTATTGTATGAAACGGGGCGTAATCTCAACAAGTTCCTTAGTTGACTCCACACCTACGGGAAGAAATGAGGTGGTTATTGCGTGCTGCGAAGGAATTGAATACAAATCACCGCTTGCTACACAAAAAACACTTCAAAAATAAAAGTATTGCGTACAGTTTCTTAAATATTGTGAAATGCGTAAGTTTGAAATCAGATCACATCAATGTTGTTGCAATATGTTGCAGCCATTGTGTTTTGTGTCTGAATCACCGGTTTTATTTTTGATCGCGATTCGTACACAATAAACATCGGTGTCGCAGTCGATTTGATACATCAGACGGTTCGCTGAGTCATGAGCAGGCAAATAGGGTAGTTGATAATAATGACAATAAATTCCTAGAAAGTATTTTAGAGAAGCTACGCCCTGCGTTGATCGCCAACCCGCCTGCCCAGCGTGGCGATTATGGTTATATCCCCTAAATGTTTGCCCTAAGTGGCGAACAACTGGAGAGGCTTAAGTCCAGCAGTGGACTGCAATAGGCTGATGATGATGATGAACTATTTCAGAAAATCCATATGGCAATGTTACATCGGTAAGCCTAGATTAGCTTTTCTAATTCGCATAAAGTTCATAAGAAACAATAAAAACTGCGTCGTTCGCTTAAATGCCTATCCTGTGTTATAAAAGTTTTTAGAACACACGATTTTAAAAAGCTTCTACTCCTTTGAAGGTTGAAAGGCCACACTAGACAGACACAAAGACAACTAAAGTATATATTTTATAACACCCCTCATTTCACCGAAGGTTAAAATGTAAAAAGCTCATTACATTATTATTAGGACTCAATGGAATAGAATCCATGGAGAATGGATAAATAAATTGAATTTCGTTTGCTAATAAATTGATTCCTAAGTAGGTATAGAATTTGTTAAGCAACTTTTTCATATCATACACCCTTAAAAGTTTCTAATACCTATTTACGCAAAATATTAACATATTTTTCTTTGTTAAAGATATGGTTAAAAGCGGATATATTAAGTTTATGTGAATTTAAAAACATATTAAAAGCATGGTTCCTTGAAAATATCTTTTATAGTTTAAGAGTATTTATGGACCTTAAAGGATGAGTTATTGTACATTATTCTTGCTTATATTACTATGATTATGTTTAGTATTTTAATTACCAATAATAGTTTAGTTTGTAATGTGAATACGCTTGAAAGCAAGTAAGTATACCAACTCCTATATATCCAAGTTAATATTCACAATAATTTATTAATAATTATTATTAAAAGGCAGATTATTTGTATAAAAAAGGTGACGCGAGATAAAGGCACAAAAATATTTTTAAAATAAGTAGTTCAGTATCAGATTTGGCGTAACACAATGATCGATGACTGACTATGCGTCATACTCCAAAAGGCTTCATACAATATATGAAACGTGATTTCCATAAAGAACGGATGAATATCAACTGATGCATATTTAACTTGGCTGAATATGAATTTAAAATGCTGTAGAAACTTTAAATCATGACATATAGACTTAATTAACTACTTATAGGTAGACTTACTTTGCATTAAAATGTTATAAAGTCCTAAGTTACGAAGCTGCAGCTCCTTTCCCGTCTTACTAATAGAGCCTAATCGGGAACTGAGAAAGCTAGAAGCGGCCAAGTCACACAGAATCAACTATAATAATAAAGAAATCGCAGTAAGGAACCTTAGACTTGGCACGACTTTGTTTAGATTTCATTACTTTTTAGAGATAAACAAGCAGCTCCATCGAGACTTGGCTAGTTTTTTACAGAATGTTTTTGGTGGGATTTAATGTACAGAATTTACCTCTCTACAGATTTATTGTAAGTACCTATACAACCTAACTCCTCACTGTTTTTTGAATTACGCTAAATTGAGTTATACTCGTATTTGTTAATTTAATTGTCTTCGAAGCGATGATATTACATTCCTATTTCATTAATTTCCGTTTGTTTACGAAATATTCCTACTCTAATTGGCGTATGAAATCCGTAGGCTTGTATTTTCTTGATTATCGTTAAAGAGGAAATTTAATGCTCATTAATTGACCCTTTAACAAGATAATAGCCTATACCTACTTCAAGTGGGTTTAGACAATTCATATATTTGATTTTTTTTTTTATGAAATAGGGGGCAGACGAACAGACGGCTCACCTGATGGTAAGTGATAACCGCCGCCCATGTACATCTGCAACATCAGGAGTTACAGCTGCGCTGCAGGCCTTTAAGAAAGAGGTATGCTCTTTTCTTGAAGATTTGAAGGTCGTATCGGTCCGGAAACACCGCTGGCGACAAAGCATTCCACAGTTTAGTCGTGCGGGGCAGGAAATTGCGAGAGAAGCGCACAGTTGTGGATTGCCAGGTGTCGAGATGGTACGGATGGCAAGCTTGTCGTGAAGAGCGGTGCCGGAATAGTTGATTATGTTTACTCCGAAAAACAATTTTTACTGTTATGTTTTATCTACTTCATTGATTCCCAAACTGGTTCAAGTGACTCCCAGAGGTACACGGGAGAACTGACGGGGTCTACGCCTGCGTTAGAAATAAATAGGGATTCACAATTTGTAGCTTAGACGTGTTCGGAGCGAAATAATTTAAGATACAAACCAGGTTTAAAGTATTCGATATATTTTACTGTCGCTAATTGCAATATTAAACTAATTGTTTAATATGTGCGGGATTTCATTGTTATAGTACAGTTTATTTGAATCAAAAATTTAAGGTTAAAAAGACTAAAGGAAAGTAGGAGAGGCTTTTTTTATAGTAGCTCGGCATAATGGCTTCCCTTCGCCTGATGGAAAGCGAAAGAGAAGCCCAAGTCGCTGTGACAACGGTCAAGTAACTGGTCAGTCACCTGTCAGTTGCCACCGCCATGCCGGCTCAACCCCAACCCCCCACGAGCTCCGGAAACCCTACTCACCGGCAGGAACACGACCCAGAGGTAATTTGGCTCCGGTATTCTATAGGGTGGAGGTCCTGCTACCCCGGACGGGCAGCTCAATTCGAGCGAAGATTCGCTACGCCCTAACTCTCTCTCCCTCTTCTTTCCGCAGAACCCCATAGCGCTTGACGGACGGGCCGGGGTCTTAGTGGGTATAACCCTGCCTCATTTGCATTCCGAGGCCACTGCCTCGGATCGACACTCTTGTCGCCCTCCCGTTCCTGAGGGCGGCTTGAGTCCCACATATCCCGTCACTCCCCCGGTGACAGGTAAAAGTAATTTCACATCTTCACATAGTTATTTCACTTAGGGCAAACATCTGGAGGATGTACCCATAATCGCCACGCTGGGCAGGCGGGTTGGCGATGGCATGGCAGGGCGTAGATTCTCGCTCCGGTGACGCTGTATATTGATCTCTAAATTATGGTCAACAACAACACAATCCATCGCAGGTTTAAATAAGCTTTGTCGGAAGGTGTCGTGTATCAATTTAGCTGCCTTAGAGGTAACACAAATATTGGAAAACAATTTTACCCTTCACTGCCCCGAGTTGTTTATGTAGAGCGAAAATCATTTTCAGGCCATTCCCTCATTTATTTATGTAATAGTTTCAACAAGTTGGGATGTAAGGGAGCGGCCCGTGGTGCATCCTGCCGAATAACAAACGAGGCGCTGGCAACCGACTGATGGCGGTACCAACATAATTGTTGAAGGCGTAGCTAAATACCACAGGTCGATGACGATATTTAACAGTTCCACTTTGATTCATATGAAAATAAATACGTTAATTCACAATCTTTCGTCAGTTTACAATCTTGATAGATAGATTACAATCTAACGGTATTTACAATTTTACGGGTAAACTAGGTATGTATACCGCAGTATGTATATGCAGACATGTATGTCTGCAAACCTATAGTTTACACACTCACATAGGTACTCAAGTAAACTCACACACACCATCCATGTTCTTCTAAGGTCATCCGCCCATCGGGTTGTAGGGTGGGGTGAAATAAATTAGTATCTTATACGGTATGTCTGCGAATTGGCATTTTAAAATATTTGTAAGCTTTAACAATTCTAGGTCTTGTTCTACTAAATTGGGATGTAAGGGCCTTATCTTTTCGTTTCAAACCTGTCGGTGGTGCATCCTGCCGAATATGGCGGGCGACTGGTGACGCTATAACTATCACGATTGAAGGCGTAGCAATCGTGGTATAGGCCGACGACTGGCAGCAGCGTCACCGAAGCAAGAAGCTACGCCCTGCGAGCGCCAACCCGACTGCCCAGCGTGGCGTGTATAGGTAAAGACTACAGATGGTTGCCGAAAGTGGCGAAGAAGACCTATGTCCTGCAGTGGACTGAGAAGTGACTGATGATGAAGTTATAACAAAATAACTTTAAACTTAAAAATAAAATCAAAATTAAGTACCTTAGTATTTAATTTTGATTTGACATGTTCTTATCATAATTCGTTGACTTTACATGAGCTTTTAAATTTTTCGGCCAGTAATTTATTTGTTAGGTACAAGCCAATGTAACGACATGACAAAAGGAACCAGTTATGATCATAACCGACGTAACGACCTCGTTACCGAACTAGCCCGCTGTGTGTTTTACTCATTATGTTTACGTAGCAACACTGTGGACGGCGAGTCCTAAGAATCAACAGTTTGTTGTCCTTTTAATTGTATTAGAGGAAAGCAAAACCATGAAACCTTTACGCCCACTGTATATGAAACATAACAAAGTAATATGTGCCTATATAAATGTACAAATAGTCTTAAAATCGTAAAGTCTTAAAAGGTAAAGAAAGATAATGTCACTATTTATTTAATGTTATACTTTGTAGAATAGTTTTTATTTTATTCTAGTTACAAATCGGTAAGGACCTTTCTATCTTCAGCAAATAAGGCTTTGCTATAACTGTGTTCGTTAAATATTTTTGCTCTTCGTTAATTTTTGTACCTACCCATACCCAAGCATTGAATTCGCATAAAGTTTAAAAATGGAATGGCGGGCCTAAAGTATTTTTAAAATATTTGAATAAAGAATACTGTCCTTTAGCATTTTTTTTTCGGCTTTCCAGCCAGTTCCACGAAGTTTAAAATTAATATTTGGTGAATGTGATTCCTCAATAATATTGTTTTTTTTACATGTGGCCAAGAAAATAAACGTGGTCAAGAAAAAATGTTACATTATTATATTGCTTTCGAATTAAGAATTCATACATTATCATCATCAGCCTATATCGTATCAGTACATATTCCCAATTTATGTTGGGCAGGCTACGAAGAATACGAGCATTAGCGTGGCTGGATAAGTGGCTATATCATTGCACCGCGTAGGTATTCAGGCGAAAACAATGTAGGCATGATCGGGTCACTGTCCCTTTTTATCGCGCCAACGAGACACGAATCTCGATGTCCGCTAATGTAGCTCGAGCATCATACATACCACTGAACATAATAATGATTTCATTTCGGTAATATACCTTATATATTATATACATACATACCACTGAACATAATAATGATTACAACGTTCATTCCACTGAACATAATAATGATTTCATTTCGGTAGTAAGTAAAGCTTTTTTTATGTTGTCGTAATCGTAAGCTCTACATACAAATAGCACTTTTAAACCTCTAGGCTTTTGAAATTTCAGCAGTTGAGCCAAAATGTAGGGTTGACAAAGCTATAATTGAAAAATGTGTATGTTTACATGTCACTTTGTAAACGTAATAGGTATGGTATGTAAATTTTCCCAAAAATCAAGAATCTCTAATACATGCAAGACACATAGCTACAATGAAGAATTTTTTAAAGGAAATTTGACAGTATCATAAAGAGATATCTTATCTGCAACCGGCCTACATCTGTGCCTCGCCTACAACAAATGAAATAAAATAGGACCAGCGGCGCTTTTTTTGTCCGGTACTTTGGGCGGTTGTCCAATCCCGCCCTTTTTTTTACACCGGGTATGCTTTTACTCTCACCTGGGTTGTATAAGCTCACTCCTCTTTAGCGGAGAATACACACTAAACCTACAAGGTTTGCTACAAGCGCTCGATCAAGGGGGGTTGGGATGCTCAGGAGGACGCAACCCCCCACAACGCGGCAGCGCTGCGCCGCCCAGCGTGGGCGGCACACGTCGGGAAGACGGTGTGGTGTCCTCCCTGCATCTTGCGATGCACGGCGCTGGCTCGGGCGCACTGACCAGTGTGCCCGAGGGCCAAGGGCGACTCTACCATTACACGGGCACGATAGGCATGCCCACAACTTTAATAGACTTGTGACGTTACATTTTTTCGATTTATTGATAGGCTCTCCTTCGTGCCCCGAGTCACCCGAGTGGTAAACGTTGGGGACCTGACCGCTTATGCGCGGCTGGCTAGGGCAGGCAGGGATGCAGCCGTATGCTTCGACGCTACCCGAGTCCCTGCAAGTTGCACCATGCCAATTCCCCTCGAAGCCCCGAAGGTGCCTAATGCATACCCCTTTAAAAAAACCACAACCATTTTGGAGCCCTGGATCTGGCGTCTGCCGAGGGCACGTGTCTACCTCGGAGCCGCTAACCGGGGTGCAACGTCTAATCGCGCCCTACCCTAACACGTTACTGATTTGAGGTAAGAAGTAGGCGGAACTGAAGTTGTACCTAGTTGTAGGAAGGAAATAGAACCAAATTAATCAACATAACTCATGCGATTGGCAATCAGAACCGCAGAACTGACAACAAGTTCTAAAGTGGATACCTACCCCTTTTCGACAAACGTAGGTTGCCCTAAGACCAGGCAAAGTAACGACTAGATGCCAGAAGCCTAAGAAAGTGGCAAACAACTAGAGAGGCCTATGTCCAGCAGTGGACAGAGATATGATGTGATGGGACGGTAGGATAATAAAGAGGAACGGGCTGCAAAAGTAAAACTTCACGGGACATAAATTCAATCTAGACCAGCAATATCCATTAGTTCCAATAAATAAAGGTCTTAGTGGTAATAATTTAATGTGACATCTATAAATTCTGTATCTGAAAGTCAAAGTGTAATTTATTAGGGCCAAGCCGATTGCCAGCGCTTCTTGGAACGGTAAACGACAACTATAAATAAATATAACACAGACAACAATATAGATAAACTAGCTTTCGCCGCACGCTCTTCGCGCGTGCGTGCTCAAGCTAGGTCTGCGACGCTGGACGCTCCGGGCTTCGCCCTACGCGGAGCTCGGCCTGCGGCCTCGCGATACGCAGCTCGGCCTGCGGCCTCGCGAAATTACTTTTCTGGGTTGTACCGTCCGCGTGGGCGGACGCGGTGGGCTTTTTTGTGGTTCGTTGATTCGGTTTTGTGTGGGGGTTCCTTGGGGCGCCAGCCGCTCCGGGCTTCGCCCTCCGCGGCGTTGCTTTGGCGGCTTGGGTTGGCTCGCTCGGCCTGCGGCCTCGCAAACAATTTTTTTTTTATTAATGAATGAATAATTCTTGGGGCACTGCTCCGGGCTTCGCCCTACGCAGGGCTCAACCTTCGGTCTCCCCTGTTACAGTAGCGTAACTAAAAGAGCTTGGGCTCGCTCGGCCTGCGGCCTCGCATAGTTTTTTTTTTTCATAAGTAGGTGAATATTCCTTGGGGCACTGCTACGGGCTTCGCCCTACACACCTCGACCGTGGGTCTCGCGTATTATGGTAGCGTAACTAAAAGAGGATGGGCTCGCTCGGCCTACGGCCTCGCATAGTTTTTTTTTTCATAAGTAGGTGATTATTCCTTGGGGCACTGCTCCGGGCTTCGCCCTACGCAGGGCTCGACCTTCGGTCTCGCGAATTACAGTAATGTAGCTAAAAGAAGGTGGGCTCGCTCGGCCTTCGGCCTCGCAAACTGTTTTTTTTTCATTAGTGCGTGAATACTCCTTAGTACACTGCTCCGGGCTTCGCCCTACGCAGGGCTCGACCTTCGGTCTCGCGTATTATGGTAGCGTAACTAAAAGTGGATGGGCTCGCTCGGCCTACGGCCTCGCATAGTTTTTTTTTTCATGAGTAGGTGATTATTCCTTGGGGCACTGCTACGGGCTTCGCCCTACGCAGGGCTCGACCTTCGGTCTCGCGTATTATGGTAGCGTAACTAAAAGAGGATGGGCTCGCTCGGCCTACGGCCTCGCATAGTTTTTTTTTCATAAGTAGGTGATTATTCCTTGGGGCACTGCTCCGGGCTTCGCCCTACGCAGGGCTCGACCTTCGGTCTCGCGAATTACAGTAATGTAACTAAAAGAAGGTGGGCTCGCTCGGCCTTCGGCCTCGCAAACTGTTTTTTTTTCATTAGTGCGTGAATACTCCTTAGTACACTGCTCCGGGCTTCGCCCTACGCAGGGCTCGACCTTCGGTCTCGCGTATTATGGTAGCGTAACTAAAAGTGGATGGGCTCGCTCGGCCTACGGCCTCGCATAGTTTTTTTTTTCATAAGTAGGTGATTGTTCCTTGGGGCACTGCTACGGGCTTCGCCCTACGCAGGGCTCGACCTTTGGTCTTGCGTATTATGGTAGCGTAACTGAAAGAAGGTGGGCTCGCTCGGCCTACGGCCTCGCATAGTTTTTTTTTCATAAGTGGGTGAATACTCTTTGGGGCACTGCTCCGGGCTTCGCCCTACGCAGGGCTCGACCTTCGGTCTCGCGTATTACAGTAATGTAGCTAAAAGAAGGTGGGCTCGCTCGGCCTTCGGCCTCGCAAACTGTTTTTTTTCATTAATGCGTGAATACTCCTTAGTACACTGCTCCGGGCTTCGCCCTACGCAGGGCTCGACCTAAGGGTCTCGCGTATTATGGTAGCGTAACTAAAAGAGGATGGGCTCGCTCGGCCTGCGGCCTCGCATAGTTTTTTTTTTCATTAGTGGGCGCATACTCCTTGGGGCACTGCTCCGGGCTTCGCCCTGCGCAGGGCTCGACCTTCGGTCTCGCATGTCATAGTAGATACCATAAGAATGTTCGTCACATCAAGTATCGTAAGTATGTTCGTCACATCAAGAGTATCGTAAGTATGTTCGTCACATCAAGTATCGTAAGTATGTTCGTCACATCAAGTAACGTAAGTATGTTCGTCACATCAAGTATCGTAAGTATGTTCGTCACATCAAGTAACGTAAGTATGTTCGTCACTTGTATGGGAAAACGTGATTTTTGAGTTGGCTTTTTTTATTCCTGCTAAATTTATGAGGTCATTTGGGGCCTCAATGGAGTCTGTGGACCATTTTTGACAGGACCTCATACTTGGTTTTTAAAATATCGCGAATTTACGTTTCGGGGTAAATCTCAGAAATTACCCTAAAAATGGGGTAAATTTTTACACCAGTTCATAGGTTCTTAGGAGACCTCCAAAAGAGTCCCCGGACTTTCTTTTCTCAGACGCACCCTTCTGCCCTTAAAATCACTTTGAATTTTTCGAAAACCTAACTTTTTTACAAAATGGCCGCCTGCCCATACGCCATTTTGTTTTTCCAACTTTTGGTACTCAGTAGTCAATAACAACTATATTTCACTTCAAATGGCATTCACAGTTTTTTTTCGCGTCATACAAAGTGGGCGACCAGGACCCCTCGAAGGGACCCCTTTGAAAAAAGTTTGAGCCACCGTCCATCCCAGTGTTGCCAGATGACGGAGATAAAAATAGTCAAATGTCATTTTAATGGGCCCCATCTCTATGCTCCTGGGAATAATTTTTGCGAAATGTCATTATTTCTATTTTCGACTTTTTCTGGGCATTTCTCAAAAACTACCATAAATGTCGAAATTATTTTTTTACCTGGTAATACTCTATGACCATACACACATTGGCCTAGTACATTGCACCCCGCTCAAATGTTGCCATCTACCCGAAAATCCATATTTTAACTTTCGAAAACGCAATTTTTTCACAAAATGGCCGCCAGCGCAGCCGCCATCTTGAAAGTCTGTCATTTCATATTTTTCCCATATACTACACTATATATGACGTCGATTGGCATTTTTACTTTTTTCCTGCCAAGCATCTTGGCGGCCAGACAACTCGGCGAAAAAGGCATTGCCAAAAAATTTGTTTTCCCCGCCGTGCCGAGTGTTGCCAGGCCACCATGATAAAAATAGTCAAATGTCATTCTAATGGGCTAAACCTGTGAGTACATGACAACTTTTTATTTAAAATATTGGTCCTTCTACTTTCGACCTTTTTGGGCCATATCTCAAAAACTATCAAAAAAGTCGAAAATATTTTTATACCTGGCAACACACAATAGCCCAACAAATAACCGACCAGTACATTGTAATTCTGTAAAATGTTGCCATCACACTAAAAATCCATTTTGAAATTTTCAAAAATCATTTTTTTTCACAAAATGGCCGCCAGCGCCGACGCCATCTTGAAAATCAAAAAAATCGGAATTTTTCCATATACCTGACTATATATGGCAACATTTGGCATTTTTACTTTTTTTCTGCCATTTGCCGGAATGCTCAAACTATAAGCCGAAAAAGGGTCTGCCAAAAAATTATTTTGCCCGCCAAATCCAGTGTTGCCAGAACTTTTCTTCAAAATTACCCTGAGGCCTATACCAGCCAGGGTTGCCATAAATCTGCATACTCGGAATTTGGATACAAGTCAAAATTTTTCCACTCATATTTAGAGCCCTGTGCCAAAAACTACCATGAATTTGGTAGAAATTAAAAAACCTACCAATAGACCGATAAATATCCTACCACCGCCCTATACAAACTAAATCGATTCAGTGTTGCCATCAATGAGAAAAATCGGTTTGAAAATGGAAAACAAATTCACGGAACAAAATGGCCGCCAGCGGCGCCGCCATGTTGTTTTTCTTTAATCTATGGTCAGTGGTTGACAGTTGACTATACCTGTGGCGATATTCTAAAAAACGTTTGCTTTTATCTCGGCACACCGCGACACTACGACCACGCAAACATGGGTCCAAAACCAATTTTCAATCCAAGATGGCGGCGCGGACATGTTGTTTTTTTAATTTTTTCTAACTTTGACGTTTCTTTTTTCCATAGACAATTCGAACACGCTATGCGCCGCTTGGGCATTCCATACATTTTTTAAAACTTTTTTTTCGAAAAACGGCCGCCATCTTGGATTTTTGGAAAAAAAAATAAAAAAAGCTGGATTGATTAAAAAAATACACCACCCCCCCATACAACGAAAAAACGAATTCAACCCCCTTCAACCCGAAAAAAACCCCTGATCAGTCAGTGAGTGAGTGAGTGGTAATTTAGCTTTATATATTATAGATATAACAACACAAATTGCTCCGATCCCAAAGTAAGTAGCTTAAGCACTTGTGTAATGGGAATCAGAACAACGGAGGTACCACAAATATATACTTAAATACAAAAACACCCACACATAAAAATCACACGAATGTTTCTCCCGGGTGGGGGTCAAACCCACGACCATTGGTCACTACCAATTGAGCCACGCACAATATAGTGGCACTGGATAATGTCTCTCACTGTTGGAAAGCGACGGACTAGCCTTATAAATTATAGTTTACTAGCAGCTTGCCCGCGTGAAATATATATGAATTGTATGATAACATTCTTGTAATTTATAGCCAATGTGTTAAGCTATGAGCTATGCAAGAGCTATGTCACTGTAAGTTTCATGGAAATCCGTTCAGTAGTTTTTGCGTGAAAAAGTAACAAACATTCAACCACATTGGTTTAATTATAGTAATATTAGTATTCCTTCGGGTGTGTTGATTACTTAATGTTGATTTATAAATGGTCTGGTGTTTATTAATGTAAAGTTTAATTAAAAACCGATCAGTCGTTTTATTTTTATACTAGCTGAGCCAGTGGCGTCGCACGCGTGGATATTGGGTTTCAAAAATAACGGGCTTCAATAAAATGGTGCTAGACCTCTAGCAATACGTTGGTGAAAACCACATTCAATTCCATGTTTTTGCGTGATGCGCGTTCAAACATACAGATAAAATTTCTCCCGTTTTCCCAACATTTCCCTTCACTGCTCTGCTCCTTTTTATTGTAGCGTGATGAAGAGTACTTACTATAACCTGCTCAGGAGTATGAAGAATAATTGTACCAAGTTTCGTTAAAATCCGTTCAGCAGTTTTTGTTTCTATAACGAACATACAGACAGACAAAAATTTTACTAATTCCATTTTTTGCATCTGTATCGATCACTAATCATCCCCTGATAGTTATTTTGAAAATATATTCAATGTACAGAATTGACCTCTCTACAGATTTATTATAAGTATAGAAGAAGATAGATTAGCTATACGTAGCGGCATCAGCGTTCGTCTGATGGAAAGCTAAAAGAGAGCCCAAGTCACTCTGACAACGAACGGAAAACTTCGGTCAAGTTATTAAGTATTATTATAATTACCACAGCCATGCCAGCCAGTTTTCGGATGAAAGGGTAACAAAAGATATATCTATACATCCCTACATCCATACAAACTATCACCTTTACGAGTACCTATACTATTATAGCCCTATGTATTACATAGTTACTTATTTAAATTATTTGTTTTAATTTTTAATACGAGTAAAATACCTACCTATCTATTGTACTATTTTATATTTGACTAATGAAAATAAGACATGATCATCTAGATAATATATACGATAGACCGATTATCTAGATAATATTGTTGTGAACAGAGACGCAATGCTGGGATGATGTAAACGATGCCATCTTAAGTCAAATTACTTTATTATGTTGCGAACTTTGTAGCGTCTGGCGGAAATTACTTGCCTGTAGCAATATAAATACCTTCATATTCTGCTGAATATAAAGGTATTTATTTATGCAATGTTCATATAAGTTATTAACTCATTTCGATTATGATTATCCCATTAAAATAGGGTTGCCATACGTCCCGGTACCGGGACATGACCCGGGTTGAAGTTAGTGTAGAGGCAATATTAGTGTAGTAGAGGTCGAAGTTGATACATATTTTTTCACATTGCGACCTTCTAGTTTTAGTACTCCTCTTATATGGGGCATACTAGAACGAAGCCCTAAATGTGGAGGATGGAGTGAGGACCCGAATTTTGACAAGTCCATTAACTTTTAAACAAGATTTGACCTTTTATTGCTTGCATAAATGAAAAATCTTTATTAGTACAGATTTATTTATTTAATCTTTATTGTCTACCAGTCAACCATTGGGCGAGCCAAAAAAATCTATAATGTGGTACGGTAATAGGTATTCTAACAATATATATTATTAAAAACACTTATATAGGTATGGCAAGCACTTGTGAATCGTAAAATTATGCAGGTATAAATAAAATTACCACCGTTTTAGGAATGTAGAAAGCTTTCTATCAAGAATATCTTCTTGGTCCCTCTACATCACATGTATGTTTTTGTAGAATTTTGATGCAAGTTACTAATAAATAAACACACGTAGGTACATAAAATTTTAATAATCTTTAAATAATAACGTTTTTCGATAATAGCATGAGGTAGCTACACTTTTATCGGAGCGAAAACACCAGAGGGTAACCCGAACACAAAACCAATTAATAGATAAGTAAACTTTCATATCTTGCTACAAAGTTAATAATACCTAGTTAGTACCTAATATCGCATACACAATAACCACTCATCGTAATGAACTTGCCATAGTGTAGTAATAAACAGATGAAGAGAGCGACCCATCATCTTTTCGCTCTAAGCCACCCTCATCTGCCCGTGGTGCATCCTGCTGAATAACAGACGAGGTTTTAGCAACCGACTGGTGGCGGTATAACCATCACGATTGAAGGCGTAGCTTAATACAGGCCGATGACGAGAAGCTACACCCTGCGATCGCCAACCCGCCTGCCCAGCGTGGCGATTATGTGTATGTCCTCTAGATGCTTGCCAAGTGCCATAATCGCCACCCTGGACAGACGGGTTGGCGATCGCAAGGCGTAGCTTCTCGCTCCGGTGACGCTGCTGCCCGTCATCGACCTGTGGTATTTAGCTACGCCTTCAATTGTGATGGTTATACCGCCACCAGTCGGTTGCCAGCGCCTCGTTTGTTATTCGGCAGGATGCACCACGGGCAGGTGAGGTTGGCTTGGAGCGAATAGATGATAGGCCGCTCCCTTACAAAGTCGCTTTTGTTGTCTGTCTGTCTGTGTATGTATCTTTAAATCTACACAACGGATTTGGATGCGGTTTTTTTTTAGCAGATAGAGGGGTTCAAGAGGAAGGAGCGAAGTGAGGGCGGGTCGCTAACATTAAATAAGTGGCCGCACATTTACTTACTTACCTAATAGGTATCGGGTCCATGTAAAAGTCTAAGCACTTGTGGAAAACAGTAATCCGTGCGGTGCAGTAATATACCTACTCGTAACAGGATATATATTTTTTTTTAATGGCTTTGCACTGAGTAACAGGATATTGTCATCTTAACTAATCTTAACTAATATTATAAAGCTGAAGAGTTTGTTTGTTTGAACACGCTAATCTCAGGAACTACTGGTCCGAATTGAAAAATTCTTTTTGTGTTGAATAGACCATTTATCGAGGAAGGCTTTAGGCTATATAACATCACGTTGCAACTATTAGGAGCGAAGAAATAATGGAGAATGTAAAAAAAACCGGGGTTAAAATAACTATTCCACGCGGACGAAGTCGCGAGCACAGCTAGTTTCACATAAACCTTAATATTCATGCGGGCAAAGCCGCGGGCTGCAGGTAGTATATAACAAGGGGGATGTTTTGAGTCCTAGTAAGGGACCCTTAGAATTTCAAAAGTAAGTGACATCAATTCCACTATAAGGACACTTATAAGTAGGTATGTATTGCAGAAAGTTGCGCAATGCACCTACTTTGTGGTAAGGTGAGTCATTTTCGTTATCTAGAATTCTAGATAATAAAGTAATTCATCAAATCATCAGTGGTATAACTATTCTTAGACATTTTGAATCACATTAACCTATGAGCGAATTTGTCCTCGATTCCACCTGATGTTAAGTGACGATGACGATGAAGATAAAGCAAGCACAAACAGTAGTACAGTCCACTGCTGGAATGATGTCATCATAGGCCTCTTCAGTTGTTCGCCACCTAGAGCAAACGTCTGGAGGATGTACCCATAATCACCACGCTGGGCAGGCGGGTTGGCGATCGCAGGGCGTAGCTTCTCGCTCCGGTGACGCTGCTGTCCGTCATTGGCCTGTGGTATTCAGCAGTATGCACCGCGGGCAGGTGAGGTTGGCTTGAAGCGAAATGATGATAGGCCCTTACATCCCACAGCTGGACATAGTCCCTCCCAAAACGAGACATTCTGCTCGATCAGCAGCCACGCTCATCCAGTTGATGCCGGCCACCCTGCCCAGCTCGTTACTCCATCTAGCCGAGGGGTGTCCCACACTTCCTATCATCATCAGCCTTAATAAGAGTACGTCCACTGCTGGACATAGGCCTCCCCCAGTGACTATTTGTCATTTTGGGGGAATTGCCTTAGTCACCAAAGCTTGGTCGGCGGCTTAGTGGCCACAGTAGGTTTAATCTTTTACAATACCCATGAGATAATGTGCTTTACTATGCTTATATATAGCTATATAATATATAATGTATAAAGGACCTTAGAGACGCCTATATTGTTGTGGTTTGGGGACAGACCCTTCAAAGCTCAAAGCGCTTCCCCAGGATAGGCATAATATTGTCAACATAAGGTTGTTAGCTCTTCCCACGTCTAGATAGTTTTCTGGGCCATAGTAGTAATGAGAAAAGATTTTCTAGAGTTCTTAAAGTTCCTATTGAACTATCGGATTGCAGAGGTCTAAAGACAATCGTTTCATTGTTACAAGGTCTGTCGCGCTCTAGATACTTATGAGTGTTTAATTGTATGCCTAGCAGTCCGATGTGAAAAGCTTAGGGCCTAGGGCGCATCATAAATTTGTAAGACTATTTGATTTCTTAAGAGCGTAGGTACTTATCTAGTTAACTACCTGTCTTTATAGGTACATACTATGTATATTTTATCAGATGGGATAAGCAAAATCAGATATATTTCAGAAATCGAGGCTTACTTAATTCGTTATTACTTCCATGAAGTCAATTGCTTTCCAATCTTTAATATTTAGTTATAGGGAGTAATAAGATGAGGCTATTGTATTGTTTTTATTTATCGTAGTGAATAGACCCTCACTCAGTAACCAAACGGTAAAAATACAGCATTGTTTATTTAGTAATTAACCTAAACGCATGGAAGTATTAAGTACTACGTCCTAAACGTAAGTACCTAAGTGACGTCTGATATTTACTCGTAGTTTCTGTCAACACTAATGCTATGCAACGTTGTAGTGACGTCAAAAACAAAGACACAAACCAAGCAAGTGCATACGTACATAGTATTCTTAAAAATAGTTACATCGTCGTTTATTTATCATCGTAAAGACATTAAATTCGTCTGTTTACCAAACCAAAATGTGTTTAAAAGAGGTTGGGCATAGCGAATCTTCACTCGAATTGAGCTGCCCGTCCGGGGAAGGACCTCCCTCTACCCTATAGAATACAGCAGTCAAATGACCTCTGGGTCGTGGTTCTACCGGTGATCAGGGAGCTCGTGGAGGGTTAGGGTTGGGCCGGCATGGCGGTGGCAACTGACAGATAACTGACCAGTGACTTGCCCGTTGTCACAGCAACTTGGGCTTCTCTTTCGCTTTCCATCAGGCGTAGGGAAGCTATTAATTATGTCGAGACACTATAAAAAAAAGTTTACTGTATTCCATGATATCATCTTATAGGACACTCATGATGTGGAATAAAGAAACTTCGACTAAGGGTGCGTTTCCACACGGGGTTACGCGAAGCTGACAGAAATTAGGCAATGGCACTGTTGAAATCCCACATCTCGTCTCCGATCTCCTTAATCATCGGCTGCCTGCAAATGTCCACTGCTGGACATAGGCCTCCCCCAATGATAATTGAAATTTAGGGGGATTTGCCTTGGTCACCACGCTTGGCAGGCGGGTGAGGACCACAGTAAGGTTTTTTTGTACCCAGGTAAACCCTTCTGCCCGTTTCCTGATATGGCCCTAGTCGTCTTCTACGACACCCAGGGGATGAGATGGGGTCGTCGGGATGGTCCTATTCTAAATTCGGTAACCACACGGACAGCTTCTATAGTGACCGTGGGATCATGACAAAGTAAGGCAAATATCTGTATGAGCAAGACTCGTTCTACATTCTAGTAGAGGCACAAGGATAGGATATTTTGAATAATAATGATTACCTATATAGTTACTAGCTGTGCTCGCGACTTCGTCCGCGTGGAATAGTTATTTTTTCCCCGTTATTTTTTACATTTTCCATTATTCTTCGCTCCTAATAGTTGCAGCGTGATGTTATATAGCCTAAAGCCTTCCTCGATAAATGGTCTATTCAACACAAAAAGATTTTTTCAATTCGGGTCAATAGTTCCTGAGATTAGCGCGTTCAAACAAACAAACTCTTCAGCTTTATAATATTAGTTAAGATTTACTGTCCGCAAGTTCGAATGCGTCGACTTGTTTTTCCCATAGTAAGTAGATATATTACTTAACACATTTCTGGAAAAGGGATATTTCTAGGGTCAAAATACTTACCTATGTTATACTTAGGTAGTCCGTATTTGAGATTATAAAAAAATATTGTATTTACACATAAAATAACAAAGATACAAGGCATCAAAATTTAGGAGTGGGAGTCTTTGACGTCACCCCTTGTGAAAAAATGCCGCGATGCGTGACGTCACACGTTACTTTAGCGGGCGCTATATCTTTGTAATTCTTGGTCTAATTTAGAAATTTTAAAATACGTGTCTCTTTTTTTTAAATCGACTGGCTCGGTGTGCTCAATTGGTAGTGACCCCTGACTTCTGAACAAGGGGTCGTGGGTTCGATTCCCACCCGGGACAAACATTCGTGCTATGAACACTTGTGTTTGTTCCGTGTCTGGGCGTTTATATTTGTATTTAAGTATTTATTTGTGGTACCTTCGTTGTTCTTATACCCATAACACAAGTGCTTAAGCTACTTACTTTGGGATCGGAGCAATGTATGTGATGTTGTCTGATATAATGATTGAAAAAAAAAAAGGTTTTTTTTAAATAATCTAAAATTTACGACAACAAGCCTATTTATTATTCCAGATCTATACACACGTACAAATTGTCTCTGCGACAACCAAACTTAAATAAAACTCCAATAAACCAACCTTTCACACGCAGATCTTGGTTACCTAACACAATAGGCTACTGACACAGATCTACTCGTTCGTAGGTCAATAGCGGACCAAAATGTGCTCAGGTCATACTTAGTTATCTGAATAGGTCTTTGGAAACCTTGGAGCTACTAATGTATCTTGTCTAATTCATTCTTTGATTTTTATAAAGGTTTCAGAAAGCTTACAGAGATACGAAGGTGCAAAGACATTTGAAAAAGCTTTAAATTCGCCCATTCTGATAGGTTTTACGAATTATTTACTACCCTCCGGACTAAAAGTGAAAAGGCTGAAGTTTGTACTCACGAACTCCTACGCATTTCATAAGAAACAGATAACAAAATACAAACAATAGAACAATAACAAACCAGGTAGATAAATAGCTCTCTCCTGATGCTCCGACGTGCGATTGTGACGCCTAAACATAAAAAACAGCATACTTACTTGTGCCCGCGTAGCAACTGCAAGTCATCACTGGTTTTCTTTCTCTAACTCCTTTGAATATTGACTGAAGACCAAGGACAAACTAATATTGTATGGGTTTTCTTTTCTACTCTATCTACATCTATATTATTTTAATATTATAAAGCAGAAAGATTTGTATTTTTGTGTGTGTAGATACTTACTTAGATAGATAGATATTCTTTATGTCACAAAATAGGTACCGAATAAATACAGAAAGGGCGATGCAGACATCATGTGGTAGGAACAGTCTAGGCGGTTTAATCACTAGTAAGTAGGCGATCTCTTCCAAACAAGCTTCAGGTAGAGGAAGTGTAATTTTGTATGTTTGTAATGACTAGGTAATCTCAAAACTACTGAACCGATTTCAAAAATTCTTCCACCACTGGAAAGCTAGATTCACCCTAAGTAACATAGTCTATATTTATTGCTAGAAAAGATTAGGGATCCTTACTAAAATGCCAATAATGTAATCCAATGAAATGTTTATCTGAAATAGTCGAAGCGAAGCGAGTGCGGGCTAGTAGCCTATAATATAAAGTTAATAAGCTAAAGCCTATTCTCATTCAAATTATTAGGTATCTAACCTCTCGTGTTATATTAAGCAATAGGCATGTAGGTACACCTACTCTTTCCACATCCATACCACACTTGAATCGTCATCAAATATTGGTGCATGAGTACCTACCTAAATATGCGCATGAATCATCTGCATGCACGATCCTGTATGATTATGATGATAAAAGATGCATGTCTAATGATGTTGATGACGTAAAATAATAGTGCGGCGATTCCTAACAGATAAAAATTGAGCCCTTATGTTAGAAAGCTCTCAAACTTGGAGCTTAAAAGTTGAATGTTTGTGATTGGGGATTGCGATGGAATAAAGGTCAAATCTGGCTCTGACATAACCTGAGCCTGGTTAGCAATTACCTAACAAACAGAAAAGAAGGGTGTTGTAAGTTTAGTTCCTAATTTAATAATATGTACTTAGTTACCTACCATATGCATTTGAAAGGTGACTTGATCGAAAGTGGCATTTCGGAGATACGGCTAAAAGTCATCGTTTAATGGTGCAAGTCCCAAGAACACACAGACACACGGTGCGTTTCGTAGAAGTAGAAGTAGGTACTTTCTTAGTACGATTGTCTGTCTATATTCGGAACTCCTTACCGGACATTTGTTCCTAGAGACCTTCTGTTCCGGTGTTCAAGTCGACAGTGAATCGGTATTTGCTAGGTAAGCGCTCTCCACCGTAGGCTTCCTAACATCAGGCAAATTGTGGCAAAGCGCCAATGTATTATGAATAATAAAAAAACGGTATTCTTAATCATATGTATATCTACTTATAAAAATACGTTGGTATACATATCTACAACCAATAATTATCTCGCTTGTTCAGTGTTCAATTTACATTCTTGTGGGATTTATTAAATAAACTTAACTACGAACAAAACCTACCAATCTATTCTATTTTCATGGAATCATAACGTAATTAACTTAACGTATTTAGATAATTAACTAAATATCCTGTGTGGTACATTAGTAGGTATCTCTGACCTATTTATCAGAAAATTTATGTTGTCATCTTTAAATTCTCTAAGTACCTACCTTAATATCTACCTAGAAATATATTTACGCGTACACTAATTAGGTTACAGTGTAAGTGAGAGGTTTCATGGCAAAAATAAACGCTTTTAGTACAAAATAGCTTTTTGTACTGTCTTTATTCAATAAGACAATAGGTATAGCACAATGTGCATTGATTTAGAAATATTATTAAATAAAAAAATAAATTAATAACCCAAGACATGCCACGCTGGGCTACACGGCGCCATCTAGCCCCAAACTAAGCCGAAGCTTGCACTATGGGTACTAGACAACTGATAAACTTGTTTAGATACATACATTTTTTTTTGTAAATAACATATTATACATAGAAAAACACCCAGACCAATACAAACAGACCTGTTATATGTTTATAGGTAACTAGTTAACGAACATTGGGAAAGGCCTATGTCCAGCAGTGGATTGATACGGGCTGATGATGATGATAGATAACTAGCTGGAGCCCGTGGTTTTGCCCGCGTGAATGATTAATCCTTTTAGGCCGGTCACATACATTCGGAATTCCGGATCGGAATTCCGAATTGAAAAACAGATTTGCAGAAATAATGCTCTACTTGCATACAAAGCGCTCTAGCATTTATATGTAAGTAGAGCATTATTCTTGCAAACCTCAATTTCAATTCGGAATTCCGGATCGGAATTCCGAATGTATGTGACCGGCCTTAAATCTAACCTATGTGTCAATCTGATGTACTGTATGTATGTTACCTCTACTAGCGACCCGCCCTCGTTACGCTTCGGGTATTTCATTATACATTAACCTTCCTTTTGAACCACTCTACCTATGTATTAAAAAACCATATCAAAATCCGTCACGTTGCTTTATAGATTTAAGTACATTTAAGGATTAGAGACAGTAAAAGTGACTTTGTTTTATACTTATATATTGATGATTAGGGCATCGCAGACGACAGACTATCCGAGAAGAACTTTTTAGTCTGTGATTATATGCAGTAACGCACACGACACGCAAAAATCTGTCGCGGATATTTCACAGACTCAACGCACATCTTCGATCAGTCTGTCGGCAGAGCTGTAGGGACCTAGGTGCTCCTTTGAAATGTCTCAGACGCAGACTCTACCGCACAAAAAGTCTGTCGTCTGCGCAGCCCCTTATTGTAAATTTTGCGAAAATTACTGATTTTGAATGAAACTTTACAATTATCATCAATATATCAGTATAAAACAAAGTCATTGGATGTAAGTAGTTTGTAGGTAGGTATATCGTAAGACTCGACTAAGGAACTTCTTAAGATGGCCTCAGCAGGTGGTTGGTGCGGGTACCTACATCTCCACTTGCCTTGCACGGGTCCTGTCCTTATTTTTTTTTATAGTAGCTCGACATAATGGCTTCCCTACGCCTGATGGAAAGCCAAAGAGAAGCCCACGTCGCTGTGACAACCGGCAAGTAGCTGGTTAGTTATCTGTCAATTGCCACTGCCATGCCGGCCCAACCCTAACCCCCCACGAGCTCCGGAGACCCTACTCACCAGCAGAAACACGACCCGGAGGTCATTTGGCTGCAGTATTCTATAGGGTGGAGGTCCTTCCCCGGACGGGCAGCTCAATACGAGCGAAGATTCGCTATGCCCTACCTCTCTTATAAGAAGAACCTTAGAAGAAGGGAGTAGCTCTTTTGCTTTCCCTTTGCTGCCTCAAGTGGGGGAGCATGTCGAATCTGCTTAAGAGACCGGGTATGTGGACGGGGCATTTAAATGGGTATTCTCCGTCTAACTCCTACCTCGAGGCGGAGTGTGTCCCACATAGGTACATACCCCTCTATCAGTTTCTCACCTGACAGGAGACCCCCATGCACTTGCCCGAGATTCGACTTTCGGGAGGTGGAATTTCGGGATCAGTCGGTGTATAGTCAAAGCTATCCTACAGGTCTGTATGGTGATTGATTAGGCCATTAAAATTTGTGTCGTAGGTAGGTAGGTATACCTACTTAAGACCTTTACGAAGTAATTAAAAATAATAGACTAGGTAGGTAGGTACTTACACCTATATACCTACCTAATTGACAACTAGGTATCCCGCCACCCGAAATCGAAGCTAAATGCTTCCATTCAGGAGGGCAAATCATTGAGCATTATTAATACCAGTAAAAAACAAACCACTGTTCAATAAAATGTTTAAACATTTATAGTACATAGTACCTAGTATCATACCTACCTATAAAATCCGTAATCGATAATATTACGGTAGTTACCTACCTATCCATTAATTTTTAGGAGACCCATGTTAAAATAATACAGTGACGTCAGCATTACAACGCGTATTTAAAGTAAACAAACGTCCTAGAGACCGTTAAATAAGCAACCCCCGCGCTACTTTATTTATTACGCTCCGTACAATGCCTAGACCAAACCAACACGTGTACAACTGAAAGCGCTTAGCCTTGAAACTCATTATACCTACAACAACTACTTACCTCGTCTGTACTATATGCCTGTATCATCTTACGTAACGCAACCGTATACATACGTTCAAACATCGATTTCTGATTAACGCTTACGAGAAATAATGCCATTTAAAACAAGTTTGATTCGCCTAAAAACATTTACGTTTACGAATAAAACACATTTCGCAGCATTAAAAGTAACCTACAAAGTTGAAACGCTATGCCCGTACGTCGACGTCTGAAAAGCGTGCCAAAGCGTTTATTAAAACGCGCTATAAGATACAGAAAAGTTGTTTTGAACAAAGAAGTGGATTCGAGTCGAAAATATATATCGCAACGCAAGAGGCCCAACATATTCCGAACGGATGTTATATAGCTACGTAGATAAAACCTTCCGCCGTAGCCAGCGCCCCTGGCGGCGTCTGAAGGAAGCGAACTTCATGCTGGGTGTGCAATGCCGCAAAGAGCTTTCGCCGGCGACTACCTATTTAATTTTATATTATTTGTGTGTAATTTATATATTTGTTTTTTTTTCTCTTTATTCATCATCACAGCGTTCTTTTCGTTGAATCCTCTAGAATTGATTTAAACACCGAAGTCATTGACAGCTATGGTGGGTAAATACGGTAAGTCCACTCGTATTACAATGGAGCGTTAAACCCCGTTAGGAAAATAGACCATAGTACTACAGTACCTATAGTTCTATAGAACTATAGGCATGTTATAACATAGCTCTGGAGTTATTGTTAAGTACTGATAAGTTAAAAAAAAAACAAATGTGTACTTGTAGTATGAAATAAAGTAGGTATCAACTGTTGTTATTAAATAATTTAACCGTGTTTTATTTAAAAAAAACTCGTTAAGGATGACATTAACTACGTGATACTTATTTGAAACACATTTATTTAATTATGTTTAGTGTCAGAAACATTAAACTAATATAATTTTTAAACATATGTTAAAATAATGATCATCTCATCATTTGAATGTAGTAGACCATTGAGGTTAGGGTAAAATGAGGAAATCCATAATTTCTACACAAATATTTTATTTATTCAGCAAAAACATACATTTTATTCAACTAAAAACCTTTGGATAACGCCCATTCACGTACATCATTGACGTAATCGCCTTTTACTTCAATAAATTTACCAAGCTCATTTACTCTACTTTCTACGTATCTGTTATTTTTTTCTTTTAAAAATTGTTTTATTTCATCGTTCATCATCCAGATATCGCCTTCTATCTTCTTGACTTTAGTAACTTTTCGTTGCCCTCTGTGGAATAAATTTAAATATATAGGAATTTCATGATTTTTCGACCTTTGCATGTAATAAGGAAGGTCTAATGCTTCTTCTTTCTGTGGGACCCAGCCCGAAGGATATTCATTCTTGGGCTTTACAGCTGGAATTGTTTCAAAAGGCAAAAGCCTTTCTACGTATTCCCATTCTGACGGATTCTTCACTATCTCATATTTGTACTGCTCGGTTATTTTGCTTACAAATGGAGATTTTGCATAATTGGAATAAGTTCTGGAGACAACTGCAGCCTGAAACAAAAGAAATAAAGTGTCAGTTAATTAAATCATTTTTTTTTCATCTCTGAAGATTTTTTCTGCTTTCAGTTTTTTTTTAATTTAAATATAATTTCAAAAAAATATTTCCCGTAGTTTATTAGTTACGCAATCAAACCTTGGGATGAATAAAATTACTATCATGAGTAATCACCTAAAAAAAAATTTTTTATAAGCAATAGATACAAAATAAGTAACTCTTTACACAAATAACAGCATACTCTGCATGTCATTAATCAATGTCAAACTGAAAATAAAATTATTTACAAAAAAAATACAAGAGTAACCTCTGCGAACGGGTGTACACCCATAGTTCTGTCACATGTCGCAGTCTAAGCGACATTACAACACAACGCGAGTGGAATTATAATAAAATAATTACCGATAGTGATTCCGGGGCGGATTTTGCACCTAAATCAATCGAGTTGTTCAGGATTTGTCCAGTTTTTCCAGCAAAAAGTCGCGCAAACGCGCACCGTGAACGCAACACCGTCGCCATTTTGAATAGCGAATAGAGCGAATTGCTACAAGAGCAATAAGAACTATATTATTCGTTTCGAAGGAAACATTATGGCGGACGCCTGCGGACATTTGGGCTTTTCAAAAATCGTTTTCTAAGTTTAATTGCGTGTTTATATTGAACTTTTTCGCATATTATGGTGCATTGTGTGTCCAATTAACTGTTTATTGTGGTTTTTGGAGGTTCCGTTGGATAAATTGTGAGTATTTTGTGAGGACATTGCGGAGGTGCGCCACGGGTAGGGAAATGATTTGGTGCTTTCGTCCGACGCACACGCAGCGCTCAGCTGTAGGTGGCGTTAGGTGTCACTCGCGAGGCGAGACCACCAAAACATCGAGTTTTTCATGAGTTTTCCGGCGCGATTTTCTAAGCAATGACAAATGTAAACAAGTGTTTTGACAAGTTTTCTAGCTAAGTGAGGCTTTGTGATGATAAACATGCGACAAAGTACGGAATTAATTTGTTAATTAATGTCAGAATTGTGCGCGAAGTTGTGGATATGCCGCGCGCTCGCTTTTGTTTACCACGATTTGTGGATTCATTTTATATGAGAATTGGGTCAAAATGTGTGATAATTGGCCGCATAAAACGTTACTTTATTGTTTTCAATAAGAAAATATGTGAAATGTATGAAACTTGTGAACCTAACAAGCCATTAACATCAGATGTTGTTCAACAAGTAGATTTTAATACCACGTTGCTAATTACTGTGTAGTAAGACCATTTATTGTTATTTTAATCTATTTCAGGTCCAGATGGCATGTTGTAGAGGCGTATTATGGCCCAATGTCGTTCTAACTCTAAAGCAAAGGAGTCTTTGAGAGCGAGAACCACTAGTTGCGCCAATAGAGACGACAGTGGCTGTGACACCTGCCCGGAGGAGAGCCTCGCCGACGCTCATCTGCTGGACGAGACCGAGGAAGCAGACCCAGCCAACCTGACCGATAATCTCCAAAGAGGCCCCGGCAAGCAGCGTGCAAACTCCTCGATCAACCTCAGATCGTCTGGCAAGGCTAAGTCTGAGCTTCAGCTTGTACCTGATGTCGGAAGAACGGGATCATCTCCCACCACACATTCCAACATGAAAACTAAACAGGCCAAGGAAGAGTCGGACAAGAGTATCGATGAGGACAGTTCAGTCATAGAACCCAAGACTCGTGCTCGCAAGAAAGCTTCAGACATTAATGAGGAGGAGAAAACTAAGCTTAACCAAGATGACCCGAAGGTACCCAAAGAGACAAGGAAAACTGTGACAAAACCTAAGGCAGTGGTCAAGAAACGGCCTTTGGGCATTAGGAAGACTTTAAGAAGCAAAAAGGCTGCAGTTTCAAAAGACAAAATTAAATCTGCTCTAAGGCAGACAGTGACCCGAGCGAGGAAGGCTGCAATCAAACCTGAACCTGGAAATTCTCAAGATAAAGAAACCGTCCCGTTAATACCTGTTTCCGATATAAAAAAGGAGCCTGTTGATGACACACCAAATTCGAGGTCTTCAAGTCCTAAAACAGCCGGCAGGAGGCAAAGGCAAACATCTGACATGATGATGATGAAATCTGTTCTCGGAGACTCTCCGAGTACCTTGGTACTTGGACCACGAACCAGCCCATACTCAATGAGATCTGAGCGGAGTAATAGCCCTTTGCTTTCTGAAGGTAAAAATCTCAGAAGTGGAAAACCGAGGAAACTCAAAAGCAACTTGTTAAATGAAGTTGTTATGAAGGAACAAAAGAAAAGACGCAGATTGCTCTCTGACTCGAAAACAACTGATGCCTCAGAAGCTAGCGAAGAATGCAAGAAGTTAAAGAGGGGACGTTCCTGTTCCCGTGATGGCAGTGAGATCTCAAAATGTTCGGATATCACTGAATCTGACCTAAGTCTGAGTGAACCACTCAACGACACAGACAGCAAGGAGCTCAACAAAAAGTTAGATAAATCTAAGACTGACCTAGATATAGATATTGAAAATATTGTACAGATCTCAACTACAGAAAAAGTGCCTTCTCTTACTGTTGACTCCAATATAGCTGAAACCAAAATGGATGCAGAATCTAGCTGTATCACCAATGAAAAGAATAAGAAAAAATTGAGCTTAAAAAGAAGTACTTCATTAGACTCCGACAACAATAATAGTAATAGGCTAAAATTAGACAATTTAAATTCGTCAGACATAGAAGAAAAATTATTAATGAAGACTGAAAACGATACGCTTTTTGATGCTCGTAGTAGTATACTGACTAGTATGTCAAAGACTTTTAATTCAAAGGAAATGTCAAAAAATATAAGAAAAGCTAGAAGGGGAAGGAAAGCTGCAATGGGTCGCAACCAGAGCATAACACCTAGAGCATCAATTACAGAAGACAGTCCCGCCATAGCTGCTGATGCTACGGCAGATGACAAACAAGAAACACTTGAAACATTGTCAAAGGAAATTGATGATTTAATCAATAATCTTGACCAGAACATTGACCGTGACCATGAAATAGCCAATACTACTAGTTCTGTGGCGAATAGCTTAGATGAATCACAAACAAAGACTGTGTCTAAATTTTATGGACTTTCAAAACCACTGGGTGATAATAACAGTATCATTACACCTGAGACTCCAGTGAAAGATAAGGATTCAATATCCTCATTATCTATAACAAATGAAAATACACCATCAAAGAATGATGATAGTGAGAACATTAGATTACATTACGATGAAGATTCAGTAGAAAAATCAGATCCATCAAAACATAGTGAAATAACTTACAAAGTCAATCCAGTAGCTAGTATAGACAAATTGATGGACAGACTAAAGGAGTTTGAGGAATTTGATAAAAGGAGACAGAGGCAAGAGTCTGAGTCAAAATCGAGTGATCCCAAATCAGTAATGGTAACAAATGATGTTGTGTTAATTCAGAAGTCTGGTACTGACATCAAACCTCTAAAAGACATTCAGTGTGTCAGATCACCAGAAAAGCCTGTTGAAAAAGAAAATGTGTTAAGTTGTTTCGAAAACAATTCTGCAATATCAATTGTCAAGCGGGATCACGTAAGAAAGTCTTTGGATGTAGATTTGCCTAATTCTGTCACATTGATTAAAAGGAATAGTATTGGAGCAAGAAAAGAATCAACCAGTTCCAATCATTCAAAAGAGTCTGATGCAATCAGCATTTTTGAGAAGTCCTTGGGCAAGGATGTAACATTGACTGAGATAAGGAAATCAGTGGATAAATCTGCTCCTGCCTCACAAATAGATTTAAATCAATTCGCGACACTTCATCCTAATAACCCTAGCCAGAATTTAGTGGGAGGAGTTGTGTTGGACTCAAATCAAATCTCCATAACACCGCGCGTTATTAATGAACCTAAACCCAGCAATGATGTTCAAATAATTACTAAACGCAAATCAAGAGAGTCATTGTCGTCTACAAAGTCATCAGAATCGGCCAATGAACCTGAGGAAAAGCTAGCGACACTGGAGAAGATAAAAACACCGTCACATCAAATGAAGTCGCCAGCTGTTTCTATAACGCCTGCGCCAGTCGCGATGAAGTCTGAGGCGTCGGCGCAGCCGATGGAAACGGAAGCATTGCCTCCACCAATAGAAAACATCAAAGCAATTCCTGAAGATATATCTTTGGCCACAGAAGTCCCAAAGGCTGACGAAACACAGATAGTTGATATCCAGAAGACAGAAACAGAAGTGCCTAAGAGCATTGAACCTGTGGCACCAATCGAAGATAAAGTAGAACCTTCAACACCCTCCGTTACCGCTGAGGAATCAGCGAAAGAAGCGACGCCTGAAAAAATGGTAGTTGATGAAGAACCTAAACTAAAGCCTGAAGTACCTAAAGAACCTGAAATTCCAGTTGAATCTAAGGAGGTACCGGTAGAAGAAAAACCAAAACCTGTGGTAGAAAAAGTGCCTGAACCTGTGATGGAAGTGGCAAAGCCTGTAGTCAGAAGTCTAAGTAGGAACAGCAATAAATCCAGGAGTTCCACAGAGTGCTTAGCCGGCCCTAGCAATGTCCTACTCGAGACTCCCGAAAGTCAGAAACGCAAGGAAAACGTGCTGAGGACTCTAGGGCTGTTGACTCACAAGGCAGCCAAAGAGGCGAAGATAGAAAAGTTGAAAGAAAAGGAGCGTATATACAAGAGTAAGGCGGCGAAGTCCGCGTCTGGCGCTAGCGTCGTGCACACGGGCAGCTTGAAGGCTGTGATAAAGCTTAACAGAAATACCGGGGATCGGGACAAGAAGAAATACAGGAGTTCTCTGAAGATGACCTTCCAGAAGAGCAAGAACAGATCTGGCAAGCCGACTCCCGAGGGCGGTGAAGCGGCCGATGATGACGACACTTACTACACTATAGAGAGGCGTGAGGTGAGTTTTATGCGTAATTTTTTCACTTGTTATAGAACATGTTCCTTTTGATATCCAATCCTATTCAATCAATCAATTAACAGCCTTGGTCTATCCACTGCTGAATGTAGGCCTCCTTTAATTCGCGCCACATTTCTCTATCTATCTCATCTCTCTTTCGCAATCCTTTTGGTATCAAGTAATATGAGAATTAATTTTCAATGTTTTTATTTTGTTTTGATCTTTCATACAAATTACCTTGTGGGCTATCCACAAATTACGTCAGACAAATTTCATGACTTTTTGACCCCTCCACCTCCTTGTTCCTTTTGTGGAACTCGTTTCTTCCTTGTATGTCCTACTTCATCAACCCCCTTCCCCCCTTCCTTAAGTGTGATGTAATTCATAGATAATCCCTTACCATGGTCCAATTAATACCCTAGATTCTTAAATTATCAAAAGGAACATGTTATTTTTTTATGTTTTGATTTCATAAGGCCTCCAGATCCAGATGAATTATTACAATCTAATTAAAATCCCTTTTTTTGTCCTCCTTAGAATAAATAACTAACTTTCTGATTATGAGCTTAAATACTTTAGATTCTATGGAATAAAAGGTAATTCATATTTTGGAATCTATAGCTGATTAGATGACTGCCCTTGAGCATTAGGTTTGATTCCCATTAAAGTCATCTAAATAAAAATGAATACTGTCATGCATAGTTTAAATGTACTGAGAAATCCCACCATCATATTGTCCCATCTCTTAAAGGCATATTCTATGGTACCTACCCCTAAACATATAGTTTCTTCAGGATAGTCTCCCCAACTTTGATCTTTTGTCAGCCCTGTACACCAATAATATAGTGAGCCCTTGGATGCAAAGAAATACCTATAGCATTTACTTGTATATATAAGTCCATAAATAAAGGAAAAAGAAACAATTTGTATATCTACACTAATATTATAAAGAGGCAAGATTTGTATTTTTGTATAACCATTTTTAATAATTCTTTTTTTATTAGAAAGCTAAACGCATTATCCGTTTAGTCTCCAAATAAAAACAGGATCATATGAAATCTTGGTTTCAAAAATGTTTCTGAAATGAAACCAATACCGTTTGAAAAACTATTTAGCACACATTGATGTTGAGGTAACCGGAGTATAATTTTGGTCCACAGGGCGGAGCAGGCGCTACGACTGATGGTGGGCACAGAAAGTCATACAGTAATCGGCTTAACAATCATGGTGTGTGGATATTGCACTCACACTTAACTCTGTAGCTTTGGGCAAACATGAACTAATTTACTATACAAACAATTGGGATGTGATCACTAGCCGCAATAAATTCCTAAATACCATTCTAGTAAAAGAGTTCATCATATAATATCGGAACACCTTAGTAGCTTAATGCTACAATCAACATTTTTAATTTGATTAAATCCGATTAATATTCAGTCAATTGGTTAGCAAAATTGGTGACGTCACATCTTTATAAAGCCTTACAAAATATATGAAGTAATTATATTTTGATAGTTAATTAAAAGTATAACACCGATACCAAATCGTTGTAGTATGCGGTCTTGCATACATCTTCATACTGATTATAAGCTCTACCAAACTATCGGCCGACATAAAGTCTGTGGTCTGTGGGGTCTCTTACTATACAAACAATTGGGATGTGATAAATTCCTAAATACCATTCTAATAAGAAAGTACCTAGTCTAATACCGGAACACCTTAGTAGCTTAATTTACAGTTTTAATTCATTAATACCAATTAAGTTTCAGTCAACTGGCTAGCAAAATTGGTGACGTCACATCTTTATAAAGCCTTACAAAATATATGAAGTAATTATGTTTTAATAGCTACTTAAAAGTATAACAATTGACTTGACAGTACACATTCCCATTGTCAAAGGTCCTAATAAAATCCAAAAACCATTCTTTGGATTTTGGTGATCACTTACTTTATGAGTAGGTACTCTATATTAAAAAGCATTCCTTTTTTTAATTTGATGACGAAGTGAAAAGTATGTACGTTATCATGTTTGCATTAAGTTACTTCCTATGTGCTAGAGTTCGACTTATCAGTGTGTGCATAAATCTGATTCTACCAATTAAGTTTATGATTTTTATATAGTACAAAACCCATTTTGCGGTCAGATATAATCAATAATGATAAAACACAACTCTAGCAACATACACAGCCATGAATGCATGTCTTGACACTCATTGAAAAAATAATTAATTTAATATCGACACATTTTTGTATGTGTAATTTAATAAGATTTTAATTAACCCGTTAAACGCCGTCGACGCTTATATGCGAAACGATAGATTTTCTATTCTCGGCGGTCAAAGGATTAAGTATTGTTTCCTCTGGTTTTACTGACCAATTTTTTTTGGTTAAGGTTTTTATTCTAGATCAAAGAAACATTAATTTGTTTGCTTTTTTCATACTTTCAGTGACTGTTACAATTCACACAATATTTGAAGCCCATCTCCAACCATATGTTGGGGATACCATTATTTTGTCCAATATTTTGCTATAAACTTGTTACCCTATGTCAGATTATGAGAGTAAATGAAATAGTAACTTTGTTAAAATCATGAAAAAAATTGTGAGCTTTTCTCAAATATAAATACGAGACCAACGAAAGCCCTTCAAATCCCAAAAGCAAATTCTTTTAGACGTTAATCTATTTAAAGCAATGTCTTGTAAATTATATTGCTTCAAACTAAGCAAATCACTGATTTTATAAATCTGTTTCTATGATCTATTTGTTGACAGCATGTGTTTGTCTTAACATAATGCATGAATCTTGTGTAATGTTGTAACTTTTGTCTGTTTACCTGTACTTACTACTTAAGGCATATTTTCTGATCCGTGGTTGAAGGTTGGGCCAATACATTTTTGTCAAACCTCTTGAAAATAATCACACTAGCCCTTTTGAGCCATTCACGAAACTTCCAAAGATGGAAGGTTTAAATTTTAATTAACTAATTTTTGTAGGTAACTTCCCGTTTGAACATGATCTGTAAAACTTGATTATAACATCTTTTTCAGTGCAGGCAGCACATGGCTCCATATTACAAATAAACTCGAATTAATTAATTTCATTGAAATGTTTTCGAGAATTTGACAGTTCGCGTTTGAAACTTTACGAGAGTCCTGATAACTTTCACGATTCTGATCGAATACGTGAGTTACTGAACTAGTTTTCTTTCCAAAGACCTACCTACTATCGAAAATATAATTTGTACACCGTAAAGGTACGACATGTTGGGACTTTTTATGCAATATTATACACATATCATCTGTATTATGTACACATGTTTGAACAAATAAATGATCTTTATCTTTATCTTTAAAGATTCGTGAAAACCCTCGATGTTCACAAATTTAGGGTATACCTACTTTAAGATTGTTCAAAGCTTACATTAACTGCCATGGGGGTCACCGGTGACCGTCAAACGATACCTTAATCTATTGTCTCCGCTTTCACGGTAGTCACTTTTCCTAAATGACCTCCGGGTCGTGTTTAGCCGGTGAGTAGAGTTTCCGGGGCTCGTATGAGTGCATACCCCTAATGTTGCAGGCGTCCATAGGCTGCGGTAACCGTTTAACATCAGGCGGGCCGTTGGCTTCTTGCCTTAGTGATATAAAAAAAAGGCATAACTAACATGAGCGTCCAATATCAGACCCCGAAGTAGCGCCCGAGCCGGCCGAGCCGAAGGAGACGCCGAACCTGGTGATCCCGGAGAAGGCGTCCTCGTTCAGCATCCACCCGGGGCGGCTGTGCCAGGACCAGTGCTTCTACTGCGGCGGCAAGTTCGGCCTGTTCGACACGCCCTGCCACATCGCGCAGATGAAGAGCGCCGAGAGACAGAAGAAGGTTTTGGACAGTAAGTGGCAAAATACAGCTTTTAACCAATCCTTTGCATGGGATGAATGTAAGGGAGCGACCTATCGCCTTTTCGCTCCAAGCCATCCTCACCTGCCCGTGGTGCATCCTGCCGAACAACAAACGAGGCTCTGGCAAACCGACTGGTGGCGGTAAAACCATCACGATAGAAGGCGTAGCTAAATACCACAGGCCGATGACGGGCAGCAGCGTCACCGGAGCAATAAGCTACGCCCTGCGATCACCAACCCGCCTGCTCAGCGTGGCGGTTGTATAACCATTTATACCGCTACCAGTCGGTTGCCAGAGCCTCCTTCGTTATTCAGCAGGATGCACCACGGGCAGATGAGGGTAGCTTGGAACGAATTGGACGCTCACTTACATCCCGTCGGCTATAGCGTAGTATAATAGCTCCACCTTTATATGTATAAACTAACTGGCCTTTTCTCTAACTAACCATTATATATATTTTTTTAGAGGGGAATGCATTAGGCACCTTCATGCTGACTCCGTGGGGAGTCGGCATGGTTTGTGAGACTTACATCTCCTAAAACGAGAGGGCATACCCACTAAACCCCCCTGTGTCGCCAGTGGGCGCCACATCAGCCGCAGAACCGACAACCGTTGGGGTAAACGAGTTCTGGAGTGGAGACCGCGTCTCGGCAAACGTAGTGTAGGACGCCCTCAGACTAGGTGGAGTGACGACTTGCGCAGGACGGCTGGCAAGAGCTGGAATCGAGAGGCCCGGGACCGATCGAAGTGGCGAGCATTGGGAGAGGCCTATGACCAGCAGTGGACTGATGTGGGCTGATGTTGATGTGTTCTCTAACTAATCGTTGATGAACTCTCCACAGATGAGGAGAAGCTGACGAGCGACAGTTGTCTATGCGACGCGTGCTTCCGACACGTGGACCGGCGCGCCAACTGCCCGTCGTACCGCAAGCGGCCGCTGGTCAAGCCGCCCACTGACGCGCAGACGCTGTCCTCGCCGCCGCTGAACATGTAAGCATTTAACCATCCACAGTCGTGAAACTGCCCAGAGCGATGCGTGCTTCAGACACTTGTACAGAAGCTAACTGCCATGGTCAAGCCGCCCGCTGACGCGCAGACGCTGTCCTCGCCGCCGCTGAACATGTAAGCATTTAACCATCCACAGTCGTGAAACTGCCCAGAGCGATGCGTGCTTCAGACACTTGTACGAAGTTAACTGCCATGGTCTAGCCATCCACTGACGCGCAGACGCTGTCCTCGCCGCCGCTGAACATGTAAGCATTTAACCATCCACAGTCGTGAAACTGCCCAGAGCGATGCGTGCTTCAGACACTTGTACGAAGTTAACTGCCATGGTCTAGCCATCCACTGACGCGCAGACGCTGTCCTCGCCGCCGCTGAACATGTAAGCATTTAACCATCCACAGTCGTGAAACTGCCCAGAGCGATGCGTGCTTCAGACACTTGTACGAAGTTAACTGCCATGGTCTAGCCATCCACTGACGCGCAGACGCTGTCCTCGCCGCCGCTGAACATGTAAGCATTTAACCATCCACAGTCGTGAAACTGCCCAGAGCGATGCGTGCTTCAGACACTTGTACGAAGTTAACTGCCATGGTCTAGCCATCCACTGACGCGCAGACGCTGTCCTCGCCGCCGCTGAACATGTAAGCATTTAACCATCCACAGTCGTGAAACTGCCCAGAGCGATGCGTGCTTCAGACACTTGTACGAAGTTAACTGCCATGGTCTAGCCATCCACTGACGCGCAGACGCTGTCCTCGCCGCCGCTGAACATGTAAGCATTTAACCATCCACAGTCGTGAAACTGCCCAGAGCGATGCGTGCTTCAGACACTTGTACGAAGTTAACTGCCATGGTCTAGCCATCCACTGACGCGCAGACGCTGTCCTCGCCGCCGCTGAACATGTAAGCATTTAACCATCCACAGTCGAGAAACTGCCCAGAGCGATGCGTGCTTCAGACACTTGTACAGAAGCTAACTGCCATGGTCAAGCCGCCCGCTGACGCGCAGACGCTGTCCTCGCCGCCGCTGAACATGTAAGCATTTAACCATCCACGTTCGAGAAACTCCCCAGAGCGATGCGTGCTTCAGACACTTGTACGAAGTTAACTGCCATGGTCTAGCCATCCACTGACGCGCAGACGCTGTCCTCGCCGCCGCTGAACATGTAAGCATCAAACCGTCTACAGTCGAGAAACTGCCCAGAGCGATGCGTGCCTCAAACATTTGTACAGAAGCTAACTGCCATGGTCTAGCCGCCCACTGACGCGCAGACGCTGTCCTCGCCGCCGCTGAACATGTAAGCATCTAACCATCCACGGTCGAGAAACTGCCCAGAGCGATGCGTGCTTCAGACACTTGTACGAAGTTAACTGCCATGGTCTAGCCGCCCACTGACGCGCAGACGCTGTCCTCGCCGCCGCTGAACATGTAAGCATCTAACCATCTAAAGGCCAGAAGCTACCCATATTCACAAAATGTCCAGTAGCCTCAAATTATCTCAATTCTCATAACATCCCATTCTTAAATTTTCAATTAGCAAAAAGTCCAATTTTTCATATCAAGTTCGAAAATCCTTCATAGGTCAAGTTAACTTGAAGTTAACTTTTATTAATAAAAGGTCGACAAGTCCAAAAATAAAATGTTGAAGGTTATATATTGCGGAAGGAATATGCAAGTTTTTACAAGTAACTGTCGCTGAGCTTCTTCTAATTTATTATCTGCCTTTATTGATGAGAGAAGTCAACTAACTCAACATTTCATTTCTTCACTATCCAAGCCAAATACATTTTCATGCACCCCCGCTTACGATTGTAGATCTCATTTTTATTACACCCTACTCGACGGAGGGCTACGTCCTGGACCATTTTGGAAATACTGGACTACATAGTGAAAGGAAATATAAAGTACATAGTTTAAAAGAGATGACATTTGAATCTTAACTAATATTATAAAGCTGAAGAGTTTGTTTGTTTGTTTGTTTGAACGCGCTAATCTCAGGAACTACTGGTCCGAATTGAAAAATTCTTTTTGTGTTGAATAGATCATTTATCGAGGAAGGCTTTAGGCTATATAACATCACGTTGCAATTATTAGGAGCGAAGAAATAATGAAAAATGTAAAAAAACGGGGAAAAATGACTATTCCACGCGGACGAAGTCGCGAGCACAGCTAGTATTTGATATTAACCATACGTCTGTTACAGCAGCCAATCCGAGAAGCCGCCGAGTCCCCCGGGCGAGGAGGAGAGCGAGGAGGAGTCGGCCTCCTCGCTGGCCGGCCGCAGCGCCGTGTGCCACACGGAGGGCTGCGCCGCCATCGCCGACCACTCCATACGCCGCAAGTGGCTCATCAAGATGCGCAGCAGCGTCAACAAACTGGTCAGTGAGGCCTTTTGGTAACTGTGCAGTGTGCATGTACGAGGGCGTATTTTATTTAACTTTTGTATGTAATTTTTAGACAAAACATTTTCAATCCCCTTCGATATACTTACTCTCAGCTGGCACTAATACACTTGTCCAATCTTTTATTTCCTCGCTCAAAACATTGTCGTTTTTCTTCAGTTCAGTCATCATCATCATCATCCTAGCCTTATTCCCGATTGTCTCAGGGTCGGCTTCCCAAACTGAGAGATTTGGCGAGGGCTAAGCTTTTACACAGAGCGACTGCCATCAGACCTCCTCAGTTCAGTAATGTCGGCGAAATGCCTTCAGGTCTCTTTTTATTCCGGGAATTAAAAAAGGGGCAAAATCAGGCGATTAACAGGGATTGGGCACAGGGGTCACGCCATTTTTGAGCACGATGGCAAGACCCCTATGCCCTATCGGACTGTGACTGTTTTAAAAGTTTGTCCTACACATAGTGTATTATAGTTATCTATCCATATGCGCTATGTTCGTTTTGTCGACAAATTATTGATGTATTATACGTGTTACAAAGTGTAATAATAATAATAAATTAATTTATTTTGCCAATTATTACAAACATTTTTACACCAAATTAACATGGACTTGAGTGAATATGGCAGGCTGATATCTGAACTAGGATAAATCCTGTGTCTCTGGTTTCAATCCAAATGTTAATCCTGTGCCTTTTAGTCAATTTTTAAAGTGTTACATATTTTGATTCAGAAAATACAATAATTAAATTTAACATACATACCTATATTAAAATTTACTGTTTACTGTTAGGTACATCATATTTATGGGGCAGTTTTAGATTAGCGTTTAACATGCATATAAAGTCTACTTTTTTTTTAATATTAGCTCGTCATAATGACCTCACCCTGCCTGATGTTCGGCAGACAATGAAGTCGCAGTAAGCTATGTATCAATTTGGACCAATCCTTGGATATGGGGCCATCCACGAAATACCTACGTTATTTTTCACAGGTTCCCACTTTCTTGGGACTTTCTTCCTTGCGTATCCCACATCTCGGACACATCCCCTTTACGTCACGCGTAAATAAAAGGGAATATGCTAGACTTTTTTATGTATTTACTGAACTCCCAACATCGTCCATTCACATACACAAATGTCTTAAGAATTTTTAAAATATCCCTGAGTTATAAAAGCTTTAAAGTTATATGATAGATAGAGAGATCCAATGTCAACTCCTTAGCAAAATCTGTTTACGTGACAGGGACGGATACATTTGCCATAAACGAAAAAATCTCATCCGTTATCTGCCAATTTCGATTTTATTTACACCGTGCATAGTATAATGTCTATTTTACGATAAATTAATAAATAAACGAAAACATTTTTGATGCATATTCCCTACTAGCTGTGCTCGCGACTTCGTCCGCGTGGAATAGTTATTTTATCCCCGTTTTTTTTTACATTTTCCATTATTTCTTCGCTCCTAATAGTTGCAGCGTGATGTCATATAGCCTTCCTCGATAAATGGTCTATTCAACACAAAAAGAATTTTTCAATTCGGACCAGTAGTACCTGAGATTAGCGCGTTCAAACAAACAAACAAACTCTTCAGCTTTATAATATTAGTTAAGATATATGGATGGCCCCTATTTTCCGAATAAACACTAAATTGATATCTTTACGTGGGTAGTTGAAGCTGAAATGCGACTACCCGGGCCTGCACACCATCCCGCTGTGCGCCGACCACCACCGGCTGCTGGCGCCGCTCACCACCTGCGCGCTGTGCCGCCGCCGCATCACCAAGCACCACAACGTGCACTACATACACCACGTGAGTGCGCTGCCCTGTCCGGATATCCGTATCCGATCTGGACCCCCAGTACCGACTTCAGCCGCCGCATCACCAAGCACCACAACGTGCACTACATACACCACGTGAGTGCGCTGCCCTGTCCGGATATCCGTATCCGATCTGGACCCCCAGTACCGACTTCAGCCGCCGCATCACCAAGCACCACAACGTGCACTACATACACCACGTGAGTGCGCTGCCCTGTCCGGATATCCGTATCCGATCTGGACCCCCAGTACCGACTTCAGCCGCCGCATCACCAAGCACCACAACGTGCACTACATACACCACGTGAGTGCGCTGCCCTGTCCGGATATCCGTATCCGATCTGGACCCCCAGTACCGACTTCAGCCGCCGCATCACCAAGCACCACAACGTGCACTACATACACCACGTGAGTGCGCTGCCCTGTCCGGATATCCGTATCCGATCTGGACCCCCAGTACCGACTTCAGCCGCCGCATCACCAAGCACCACAACGTGCACTACATACACCACGTGAGTGCGCTGCCCTGTCCGGATATCCGTATCCGATCTGGACCCCCAGTACCGACTTCAGCCGCCGCATCACCAAGCACCACAACGTGCACTACATACACCACGTGAGTGCCCTGCCCTGTCCGGATATCCGTATCCGATCTGGACCCCCAGTACCGACTTCAGCCGCCGCATCACCAAGCACCACAACGTGCACTACATACACCATGTGAGTGCCCTGCCCTGTCCGGATATCCGTATCCGATCTGGACCCCCAGTACCGACTTCAGCCGCCGCATCACCAAGCACCACAACGTGCACTACATACACCACGTGAGTGCGCTACCCTATCCGGATATCCGTATCCGCGGATCCTAATATCTGGACCCCCAGTACCGACTTCAGCCGCCGCATCACCAAGCACCACAACGTGCACTACATACACCACGTGAGTGCGCTACCCTATCCGGATATCCGTATCCGCGGATCCTAATATCTGGACCCCCAGTACCGACTTCAGCCGCCGCATCACCAAGCACCACAACGTGCACTACATACACCATGTGAGTGCCCTGCCCTGTCCGGATATCCGTATCCGCGGATCCAAATATCTGGACCCCCAGTACCGACTTCAGCCGCCGCATCACCAAGCACCACAACGTGCACTACATACACCATGTGAGTGCCCTGCCCTGTCCGGATATCCGTATCCGCGGATCCAAATATCTGGACCCCCAGTACCGACTTCAGCCGCCGCATCACCAAGCACCACAACGTGCACTACATACACCATGTGAGTGCCCTACCCTATCCGGATATGCGTATCCGCGGATCCAAATATCTGGACCCCCAGTACCGACTTCAGCCGCCGCATCACCAAGCACCACAACGTGCACTACATACACCACGTGAGTGCCCTACCCTGTCCGGATATCCGTATTCGCGGATCCAAATATCCGGATCCGCACTAACGACTTCTGCCGCCGCATCGCCAATGACACGCGAGTACGATACCGTCCGTACGATCCGTATCCGCGGATATTCAGACAAATATCCGGATCTGAGGATCTTGAGACATATATCTGGATACGCGCATCTTGAGGCAAATATCCGCTTCCGCGCATCTTGAAACAATATCTGGATAGGCAACTGACGTCGCATTATGCAAGACTACTACATGCACTAGGTTAGTACCCTATACATCCTCCCGATATCCGTATCCGCGGATCCAAATATCCGGATCTCCGCATTACCAAGCACCACAACGTGCACTACATACACCATTTGAGTAAGAAACAGAAGCTCCGGATATCCGTATCCGCGGATCTTGAGACAAATATGTATCTGTGAGGATACAAGATTTGTAAGAAGTGTTTGTCATGTGAACACTTGGTTACAGGGCTACCTCGAGCTGAACCCAGTACTGTCTGCGGCGGGCGTCCCAGTGGTGTTCAACGAGCGGCCGCTGCTGTGCAAGCTGTGCCGCGTGTACTGCACGCTGCTGCAGCGGGCCGGCCACGACCACCCGCAGACCAACGGATACCGCCGCAAGTCAGTACCCACTACTATTAAGAACACTTTATTTTAATCTGAAAGTATTTATTTACACAATCCAATTACAAACACTCATTCAACCAGAGAGAGAAAAAAAAGTAATAATAGGCGGGAACTCGCTGACACCTGTCAGTGTCACCGTTACGTCAAACTTGAACTTTCAACGATAGTGCGGTGATCCTCGAACGTGGCGAATAGTGCTGTGCGTAGGTGATTGATTATTCTTCTCTAACACTACCTACCTTTTTTTTCTAGAGGGGAATGCATTAGGCACCTTCATGCCACCTCGGGGGGGAGGCGGCATGGTGTGTGGGACTTACACCTCCCAAAATAGGAGGGCATACCCACTAAACCCCAACTGTGTATTCAGTGGGCAGTGTGTGGCATAATACCACAATAGATAACAATTTTTCTATTCCGATTTTAACATATTTTTTCTCATTATCTTCAAAAACCGCAAATATTACAACCTGTTTATGAATAGAAAGAATAGTATTTAATATAAAAGTAGTAACGCGTATTGAGACGAAACCAATGTTTGAAAAGCTTTCATGAGAAAAAGGGAAAACTTAATTTTTGACACTTTTACTTACTGTTTTGATAATCAAAAAGCGTCCTCATGATACATTATAGCATATCATATGTAATAATAAACCATATTAATTTTGCATTATATCACTTACATTAAACATTTCTCTTTCACAGACTACTCCAAATATACAATGTAGAAGTGCCACCTGAGATTGAAAACGAGCCAGTGGACGCGATCCTTCAAGAAGACAACATCAACAACAAGCAAAAGAAGAAGCAACGCACCAAGTCCAAGCAGAGGAAGTCGACCGACCCCGAGAAGACCGGAGACAGCGAGTCCTCAGAGAGGACCACTCCTCACGACGAAGGCTCGCCGGAGAAGATGAAGGAAGACAGCAACGAAGCACACAAACTGAACCAGCCCATAGAAGAAGACATAGAGAGTCTCATCTCCTCCAATAAGATTTTAGTCCCCGGAGCAAAAGTCCCCGAACAGAACGCACACAGCGATGGCTCAGAATCTGAAATCTTCGACATGGACACCCCCTTACTCCCTCTAGACAAGCAAACTGAGTTACAGTACCTTCTGCAGAAGCAAAACAACCCAGCCCAGTTCCTACAGAAAACGTCCAACTTAACGCAGAAACAGAGGAATATAATGAAGCTGCAATCAATGTCTGGCATACAGAAGCCAGGACAACAGCACAGGATAAGCGAAAAGAACGCTAAGAGGATCCACAAGATCGGTCAAATAGTCACACATAAAGATAAGACCAGGAAGGATGAAATGGAAATTTTCGACCCGGACAAATGTAAGGAGGGCATTCCTATCATCAAGAATATGTCGCTCAACGACGAATGTACGATTGAGTCGATTCCCAATAAGAAGCCGGCAGACATCAATACTTTGAAGAATAAATGGCAAATGTCTGAGAGCTTTACACAAGTGAAGAAGAATCTGAGCGAGCTATCGAAGAAGTTGGATAAAGAGCCGAAGAAACTCACCGAGAAATATTCGAATCCGGTTAAGAGGCTCGAGACGAATCCGTCGATATCTGTTAGGGAATTGTTCCCCGGTGAGGAGGAGATGAATCTTCAGTGCAACATTGAGTTCGGAAACGTTAAAGGCGTCACACCGGAGGGATGGGAGAAGTGTAACACAATGATACAGTACGATGTGGAAACTAAGAGGCTTTGGAACGAGCTGCAACGGCCTTACGGGAACCAATCCAGCTTTTTAAGACACTTAGTTTTGCTGGAAAAGTATTTCCGGAGTGGAGATCTGGTTTTGTCGCACAATGCGTCTCCGAATGCGGCCAACTACAGCGATTCGGTTCAGAGCAGGCTTCGGGCGTACGACAACGTGCCCGAAACGCCCAAACGCCCCGAACCGCCCGTCAGCCTTATCGAGTACAGGAAGAAACCGGCCATGAACGGGAAAAGCCTGCTGAAATCCAATCAGACGGAGGCGGACAAAGATCCGAAGAAGTTCATGCCCCCTCCGGTGCTTCCGAAGCCGAAATCGAAGTCGAGTGACAAGTCGAAGTCGAAAGCGTTGCCGCCGGAGCTTATAGCGATAAACACGCCTAACGCTCAGGGACGCAAGGCCATACAGAACGTTCTCCACAATATACAGCAACTGGTCAAAGGTGTATCTGCCTCGGATCCTACGGAAGTAGCGGCGGCACCCCTACCGCCGGCCAAGTTCGACGCCCCGCCCAAGTTCGATGCCCCGCCCAAGTTTGAGGCCCCGCCCAAGTTTGAGGCCCCGCCCCCTCCCAAAGAAAAGAAGGACGCGCCCAAGACTGACACGCCCAAGAAGACGAAGGCTACGAGCAAGCCGTGGCGGCCTACGCTCATGCCGATCACTGCCGTAAGTATTCATTATTATTAGCTACCTATATTCAGTATTATTAGCTATTGCATGTTGCAGAGATGAGAATGTTGAGACGGATGGGTGGAGGGAGTAGAATGGATAAGAAAAGGAATGAGTACATTAGGGAAAGTATGAAAGTAGCACCAGTGACAGAGAAAATGAAAGGGAACCGTCTGTCTTGGTAGGGTATGTAATGAGAGATTTTATTTATTTATTAATTTATTAGGCTTACATTAGTCCGTCTTTAAGCTTATTCAAAAATAAAAGACACGTATTTTTTTATTTGTAAATTAGACTAAAAATTACAGCCCATTGAAATTACGTGTGACGTCACTCGATGAGGCATTTTTACGGGAGCTAGTGACGTCAAAGACTCCCACTCCTAACTTTTGATGCCTTGTATCTTTGCTATTGTTTATTTGAATGAAAAAAGGAAAAATACGTCTCTTTTATTTTTGAATAAGTTAAAAGTCCGTCTTTTAAATACAATTTTAAGCCACAATAGTCTATTATGATGACATAATGATGTACTTTTTAACTCAATAAATCTTAAAGTTTCTTACTTTAGCGTTGGATGATGTTGTTTGATATTTACTTGTTTATATAATAACTAGCCAAACCACTCTCGCTTCGCTTCGGGTTGTTGAGGTTGCTATGGTAACGTTTCCAATACACGTCAGTTTGAAAGATAGCTTTTTGGTAATTTTTTCACACCTTCGGTTACATTATTAAACTTTTAGCATAGGGATCCCCTAACGTTTTTATAATTATAATATACCCTATGTACACTGGGGATAGTGTAGCTTACCGACAGTAAAAGAATTATTCAAATCGGTCCAGTAGTTTGGGAGCCTATTCATTACAAACATACATAAGTTTATTCAAAAAGTTTATTATTCAAAAGAAATCATGTACATCTTACATACTACACAGACATAACTAAAGCAGACATTTTTTAAATAACTAAAGCTTACAAATTCTGCGCCATACATAACTAGGTACAAATCTTTCCTCTTTATAATATTAGTGTAGATGTAGATAGTGTAGATGATATTAACAAATTTCCATTAATTTTTCCACAGGAGAACCTCGCAAAGATCGCCCGCGAGCCGACCCAAGTGGCCGTGGACGGGCGCACGCTGCCGAGCCTCGTGCAGGTCATGTCGTCCGGCAAGCGGTACCACATCACGCTGCAGGACTACAACAAGATGTGCGTCATGCGCCGCGAGAAGCTGCAGCAGCTGCACGACGGCGAGGCCAGGAAGCGGCCCTCCGACGACGCCCTCGTCACCGAGGTCCAGACCTCCGCCCTGCTCGGCAACGGCGGCACCGTCCTCCAACACCCGCCCGCCGACGACAAACCGAAGGAAACGGAGGACCTCGCCCTCGGAGCGAACGCGGCGAACATCCTCCGCAACGTCGGCCTCAAGAACATCACCATCGCCCCCATCACACCCAAAACGGCAACGGTGACGTCGCACACCCTCCCCTCCCCGTTCGTCGCGTCACCGTCCCTCCTCGTCACCTCCACCCCCATCAAGATCCCGCAACTCGGACCGGCCGTGTCCGTCACCAGCGAGGCGGTGACGGTCCCCGCGGCGCTGCCGAAGATCCCCAAGTCGCTGACGGTGATCCCGCAGGCGATCCCGCAGCCGATCCCGCAGGCGGTGCCCTCGGGGTCCGCGAGCGACGCGTCGGCGTCGCGCCCATAACGAAGCCTGATACTCGTGGTCGTGTAGCGACGGCCGAACGCGACTACGCGCTGAACCCGCCATACTATAACTAAAGCCAATAAGCCAGTAGCTAAGGACCCCCTAAACGGTTGTGTTAGACTTTCAAAACATGTCATTGGTTTTGGACTCTTATTCCAAAGCAATAAAGTTCAAAATTATCTCGGAAAAGTTAACACAGAATTCAGGGAATGCTTTTGACATTACAAGAGAATTAATGTCGAAATCTTCTAAACTCCCCTAGGGGTTTCTTGGCTTAAGTGGCAGCCTTACACTGAAACGCCCTACCGAAGTTTCCAACCATTCAGAACATTTGGTGTCTGAAGTGGTTCTAAGAAGTATGAATACTACTAGAGCTTTACTCAAACGTAAACAAGGTATCATATGACAGATTTACGGCCAATACTAAAATGTATTAGGTCTAAAGTGTCAGGATGACATTGACACTTCGGTAGTCCGCATCGGTTAGGCTCAGTGGCTCACAGTGACGGGTCCCGAGCGGAGTGACACGGTGTAGTGAAAGTGTAGTGTAGTCGCGTCCCCGAACTTTAAATTATTGAACTATTTAACCCCCTAAATTATTAATAGAACCTATTTTCGTACCGCTTATGTTTAGTGAGAATTCAGTGATGTGATGGACGCAGTGGCGAGTATGCAATATGTCGAGTGAGAACACCGGATGAGCCTTAATAATTATATACTGTGTATATACTAGGGTAGGGATTCGGACATTTATATGCGCTGTGAATAAGGTGACAAGGATTGTGTTAAATATATTGTACTCTCAAATGTGTTAGGTTTTATTATTTAGCTTGTGCAAATGATACGATGGTTGTGCAGCGGATATACGTTTATTTGTCTATTATCGTGTTTGAGATTGGGTTTCCAGAATCATGGTTATGTATTAAAATTATTTCTAACACGGTCGGATCCGGGGGCAGAGCTATCGCTGCGATGTATTCAAGCAGGATGGTTCGTTATTATATATTTTGCTCTTGGCTGTGAATATCTAGAAATGATAACACAGGATCTGATAATGTTTTTATTTAATTTACATCTTATATTGTCTTTTACTATAATATTTATTTCTAAAACATAAATATTTATAATTCATTTCATGTTATTCTCTAAATTAACTCATCGAGTCCTAAATCTTACTGCCAATTGTGTAAGTTCATTCATCATACATGTGCATAGCTTAATATTTATACAAATAAGGTACAGTTTCTACAGATAGAGAAAAATAAATATTCAAAATTCTCTAGTCAGGTTATATAATGCATTTATAAGTTATTTGGAAGGATTCGCCGAGTAGGTCCCGCCTCGTATCATTTGCGTGAAGGTAGACAATTACTGTGTATAGAATTGTATAGCATTAAAATTACATGGAATATCACTGGAGCATATTTTTCCATTGTTGTATTTTAAGATTTCATACAAATCAACTTACGAAATATTATGCAATAGACCAATTAAACTACCAAAACAACCTTTCGTGCTAAACAAATTAATATTTTTAAATACTTAAATGAAAGGAATTAACATTTAATATCGAATGAAATCTTTTTCATCACAATCTACACTATCCTCTTTGTAAACTAATAAAAGTTAAGTAATATAAATGACATTGGTCCTTAATTAGATGTAACTTATATTATACATACATACTATTATAATACACCCACATAGCATAAAATTAATAATAATGATATTTATATCTACAATTGACATTGTACTACAACAATGTTGGTACATGAATCAAAATTACATGAAGAAAGTGATTGAATTCGTGCCTAAAGACGGATGTAAGCAACTTGTATAATGTTACATACACAGCACCGCAAACAATGTACATACACAGGAGCCAGACAATTAAAGTTCCCATTTTATATTCTTAAAGCTCATGGTTGAAAATTGTATGTTTAAATACATATACATATTATATATCTATTGTTGAGAATTACTAGTATTTTATTTTGGTCCATTAATAGATACGGTCCAATGTTAACTTAGGAGTTGTACAGAAAACGCGTCTGTTGGGGCGAAGCGTCGCTCGAAGGGCCGAAGGAGGCCGGGGGCCAGGCATCGCCCCAACAGACAATTTTGAATGTTATAATACTGCTAGTATTTTAGTATTTGGAAGTTTCATCACTGTTTCCTAATCTTGATCGGTCGTCGACGCGTGTGCCGCGGACAAGCTGAACAAATCGTACGCCCTCATAGCCCGGATGCTTAGTTTCTTCCAAAGATAGTGTGTTAGTTTACAATATTATTATTTTTTAGTTTTATGTTCGGCGCGCGACTGTCCGTGCGCGCCGGAGGTATGAATTGTCTAATAAACATATCCTTATCTCCTGAAGTTTGTGTTTTTTTGCTTTATTTTCCATAGATCATAATAATATCATATATTAGGACCCTATAGCATTCAGATCAAGACTAGTTTGCTTATTTTAATTAAATATATTTAATAACAATAATGAATTTTTCAAACGAAATTAAACTCTAATATTTGGATTTAATAGAATAGAAACCGTTTGCTTATCTTAATACACGTGTTCGTAATATGCCTCTCGAACTAAACCTACTCCGAGGAAATGACAAATCGGAGGAACATAAAACGATCGTTTGAAAAACGATCAAAAACAAACGACGATCTTTAGTTTAGAACATTCAAAAACATTCGATCAGTCCATCGAACGAATGTGTATGGTTTTCATATAGGTACTCGTAAGGTAGGACCGAAGTTTAGAAGCTGTAGGTAGGTACTATTGTAAGCTCTAAAACATTATTTGACTTTGCAAACTAACTCAAAAAAATTTGTCCAAAAGTCTTTGTTGATTATTGTAAAGAAACGTTATTTTCATTTGTAGGAACAGACTTGTCCCTACGAAAAGTGGAAGTACTTCCGCCGAGCTAGGTGATCGTGCTCGGGGACCGCGGTCCGATGGACCATCTTGGTTTTTCGTATATATAGCGAGTCGTGATGAAAACTTCGTATGTGAGATGTAGGATTCTGTACACTTTTTCCATTTTATTCCGCCATCTGTTGTTAGCTGGCGGAACTTGCATATTGTAGCGACGTGGAGGTTGTTGTAGCGGTGTGGAGATAGGTGTCGCTACGTGTCGCTACAGCACTCCCCTCCTAGATGGAAAGTCTCGTCTCAGCAGGTCAGCAGTCTGGTCAGCGTCGTGCCCGAGTAGGCTCGAATCCGCGGTGAGTCGGGATGAGCGGTGTGCGTGCTGTGCTTCGAATCCTCAGTGAGGACGGATGAGAAGCGTCGGTGCCGGTGTGCTCGAATCCGCAGTGGGTCGGGATGAGCGTAGTAGGCAGGAGCAGCTGCTGCCACGTCGAGGATGTGCCGCCGTTGATCCGGACGTAGGGCTGCGTTGCGTCGGTTGCACGGTGTGAGCTGCCGCTGAACCAGGGAGCGTCGAAAGCTGCGGTGGTCCACGAAGGCGCTGGTGATGAGGGCTGCTGAAGACTGCTGCTGAGGATGGAGAGGCTGGAGATGATGCGTCGTCGATGCAGGGCTCGCTAAGGTAGATGTCGTCGGTTTCCATCACGTCGGGCTCCATCACGTTGCGTGTTCAATGTCACGTCGGTGTAGATCACGTCGGTGTCACCAATTGTAGGAACAGACTTGTCCCTACGAAAAGTGGAAGTACTTCCGCCGAGCTAGGTGATCGTGCTCGGGGACCGCGGTCCGATGGACCATCTTGGTTTTTCGTATATATAGCGAGTCGTGATGAAAACTTCGTATGTGAGTTGTAGGATTCTGTACACTTTTTCCATTTTATTCCGCCATCTGTTGTTAGCTGGCGGAACTTGCATATTGTAGCGACGTGGAGGTTGTTGTAGCGGTGTGGAGATAGGTGTCGCTACGTGTCGCTACACATTCATTTCTTACATTTTGGTTAAGAGTCCTCCCGAAAGTAATCTTACCGTAAGATTACTTTCGTTAATGTTGCTTCCAAACGGTTAATACGGTCGATTGAGAAACATACGTATTGTTAGTAGCCAGGATTTTTATTTCGATTGAATTTTCATTCATCTTTCTCTCGTACTAAATAAATGGATATCTATAGTTACTAATTCTCTGAGATATGTAGGTACTTTATGTTTACGCGGTCGGCTGTATTGGGGCTTTTTTCTCCGCGGCATCTCCCGAGTCCTTCTTCTTGAAATGTTTGGAGGCACCCTTGGTTCTTTTCCATTTCATTCTTCGGTTTTGAAACCAGACTTTCACCTAGGATCATCAGAAAATTTACAAGATTAGCACACCTAACCTTCAAAAAAGTAAAGCATATTTCTGCGTCTGAGACATTTAAAAAGAGCATCTAGGTTCCTACAGCTCTGCCGACAGAATGATCGAAGATGTGCGTTGAGTCTGTGAAATATCCGCGACAGATTTTTGCGCGTCGTGTGTGTTACTGCATACCTATAATTGGGATGATGACTAAAAAATAATTTAATGTCCATCAGATAGATTAATGAAAAATATTGGATACGTATTTTTTATTTTGCCTCTTGTTCAAAAACTTACGAAGATACATTGATTTTAAATGTCACATGACGTCACGTTAGAGTACAAAATATACTCTAACGTGACGTAGTTAGCCCCCACTCCGTAACTTTAATGCGCTATATATAAGTATTTTCTTGTTATTTCGACAAAACAAAAAATACGGGTCTTATATTTTTTTATTATCTAAGAGACGGACTAAATATTTTCTTCATTTTCATACCTTGTCATCATCCGTATTGCATCACAAACTAAAAAGAGCCTCACGGATAGTCTGTCGTCTGCGCTGCCCCTATACTAAGCACTATTTTCAAACACTATTGATTTACGGTCGTCGTTACTATGGGACACGCGGACGCACTGTGCCAAAATTTCTATTAGGTTTTTGAGTAACCTACGGCCGTTAACCTTATTGCAGCCTGTGATGGACAGTGTGGTCTGATCTTCAGCCACTGGAGAAACCTACACTGCAGATAGGCAGTGGACTGGGTTACCTGACAAGACCAAATGGGTGATTTTATGTATTTGTATATGTGTAGGTAAGTGTATGTCATATTGTCCTATTGACCTGTCGCTCAGTGAGGCTGAGGGCCACGGCGATCTCGTAGCGGCGCAGGCGCGTCAGATAGTTGGCCCTCGTGAACTCCTCCTCCAGACTGCGGATCTGGGCCTTCGTGAAGGCTGTCCGCTCCTTACGGCTGCTGCTAGGCGAACGCACTTCTGGAAACGTAAAAATAATGTACTGTAACTAGAGATCCGGGAACTGTATAAACTTTGGTCCACGTTTCTAACTGACTTAAAATATAAATAAATAAATTAGACAACATCACATACATTGCTCTAATCCCAAATTAAGTACCTTAAGCACTTGTGTTATGGGTATCAGAACAACGAAGGTACCACAAATAAATACTAAAATACAAATTATAAACACCCAGACACGGAACAAACACAAGTATTCATCATACGAATGTTTGTCCCGGGTGGGAATCGAACCCACGACCCTAGGCTCAGAAGGCAGGGTTCACTACCAATTGAGCCACCGAGCCAACTTTTCTAATAAACAAAGCCCCTTAACTAACATTTCGTAAGAACACATATCTACCCCAGCGAAATGTGGTAGATGGCTGCCTACTTCCTCCGAGCTGGATGAATGGGGACCGTGGTCCGATATACCTAGGTTCAATCTTGATTTAAATTTTAAAGTGCATTGTTGCTTTTCTTTAGACTTGTATGGAGCACTTGTTGCAATGTATGGAAATGGCTTGAGGCGGCAGCTTCAATAAGATTTTGTTATTGTTACGACAGTTCTTGCAGGGAACTTACTGTGGGGCAGCGCAGACGACAGACTATCCGAGACGCACACTTTTTATTCTGTGATGCAATTATATGCAGTAACGCACACGACGCGCAAAAATCTGTCGCGGATATTTCACAGACTTAAAGCACATCTTCGATCATTCTGTCGGCAGAGCTGTAGGGACCTAGATGCTCTTTTTAAATGTCTCAGACGTAGACTCTATCGCGAAAAAAAACGTCTGTCGTCTGCGCAGCCCCTTAGGGTAAAGTCTGGATTTTGAGTTTTGGAAGACCAAAACTTGTAGCCCATAGGTAGGAAGTGGCAGAAAATTACGCGCAATAGCTACGCAGCGTGGAAAACATTAAACTATCATGATCTTCGAAGGGTTTATCATATACCATTATTTAGAAATCTGAACCTAAGTTAACCATAAAAAAAGTTTAGTTACAATAAATTCCAATTCCGTTTTTAATTTTCTAGGAATGTCATAAAATTCCCCATCATACGTGTCATACGACATGAGGCGATCGATTGATTGACAACAAATGTTAGCGCCGGCGCCTGCGCATATTGTGTTTAGATTCGCCGTGTTTTATGGTTCCTCCGAGGCTTCCTGCCCAGCAGGTGGGGTTTATAGCTGTCCACTGGTTGCTGTAAATATTGCACACGACGTAGCAATAAAATGATTGCAAGAAACATTGTAAAATTAATGTAAGCCGTAGGTAGACACAATCTGTTATTTTTACACTTGATCAAACGAAATGTGCGGATACTAGATAAAAATTTATTGTTGAAAATACGGCAGTGGCAGAGCTATATTCTATAAACCATGTTGTTTTATTATTTGTGTTTGTTGCGTGCCAACCTAACTACATTTTATGTTAAATTAGGCATTTGTTCAGATCTCTTTCTCATCTTCTATTTTATTCCTTCATGCTTGGTTGTCCCTTTAATTCTGTTTGCTATTTGTTTATTTTTAATATTATTTACTTTTTATTTAGCCTGTCTGTGTCTTGCTATTCTCTTCCCTAAGGTTGTTTAAAGAGATCGCTTAGGTATAGCGATGAGACCACTAAATTGTAAAACTATTGTTTACTTTCCTAAGTATTTTTTTATTGTTTAGGTACAATTAAGTGTATCTATCTATCCCCTCAATTTGAATGAAAAGGTCTGCGTTCAATAAGTATGTTTTGTTGAACACCAAATTTTAAGCATGCAAATAAGAAACGCACATGATAGTAAATCTGTCTTCATGAAAAACTTTCAAGTCAATGTTATAAAAAAAATAACTTTACCTTCCTCACTAAAACTCGATCTTGGTGCCTCCACGTCAGCCTCCACCTTCACCAGGACTTGTCTCTCGTCCCACTCCGGCCACTCCCAGTGGCCCTCACCAGACCCTTCCAGATGTCTCTCCAGCTGCCGGTAGTCGTAGAACACGGGCAGGTACCCAGGCTGGAACAGGTCTTGGTGGTGAACTGCCCCCTCATGGTACGGGATGCCGTCGAAGTATGCGTTTTCTATGTGACTTTCGGTGGATTCATTTGGGATTAGGAAGTCTTGTTTTATGAACTCCATTTCTTACTACAGTTTTATGATAGGTTACTCGTGATAACGAACATTTGATAGTATCTACGTAGAGGTAGGTACTTAATGTAGGTATGCTTAGGACTAAGAAGTTATTTAATTTTCAACTTAATCACTTAACGGTACTTAGGTACCTACTGTAAAAATTAAACACCTTATGTCATGGAATATTTTCGTGCCTGTCGCAAATATTGAGTTTTACAGAAAAATATACAGTTTATCCTAACGTTTCTCTTCGATTTATTTTTAGTAGGTAAGCATATCACAATTCTAAAACTTTTTACACAAATCAATCAAACTTTGACACTGTAACATAAGGAGAGCACTGTCGTTTTCAGTTCAAAGGTAGAACACTAATGTGTGAGGCTGCGCTTTTTTTTTTTTTTTTTTTTTTTTTTTTTTTTTTTTTTTTTTTCTAAATGACTACGATGATGGCCAGGACGGCCTTGTCATCATCACCGGACTGTTGGGGGAGCGGAAGGCTCTCACCCCTAGGTAAGCTGCGCACGACCGCGTTTCAGGAGGGCGGAGCTTGCGCTGGGCGGGGATTATTACTCAACTCAAACACTCCAAATTTTTTTGCTCTGCTTTGTTTGACAAATGATCTGTCGTAAAAACAAAATTGAATAAGTTTCTTGGTTTCTTTTTCAAACTACATAGGTATGTATTCGGCCAATATTTTAAAAATTTTACTTTACATTTTACCTTTATAGAAACATTTTTATCCGGCGCGCATTGCCGCATTCCGCCTGCCGCTGTACAACGCTGTCTTAGTTATCATTATTTGTGGCTACTCGTATTTACGAACCATGGTAGGTATACCTAAGTATTATTTCAGAGTTTGAAAGCTAGCCTAGCTACATTCGTTAGCAGCTACGTTAGGATTAAATAGGTATAATAGAAAATGAAAACTGAAGTCAAATCTGGGGCGTTGGGACGTTCATTGTCTGACGCATTCATCCTCATTCAATTCCATTTTCCTAAGCAAAATGATATTAATGATGTCTATAACAATAGTGACTACTTCAAAAAATGTCTGAAACTTTTCTTCGGCTACATCAAAAGCTATAGTATTACAGGAGGAACAGCCATTAATTAATCTGCCCCGTGGTGAGCGTGGGAAGAAAGCAAAGGACCGGTCCCAAGGGTTTTCGCCAACACCGCGCTGCGACAACAAACAACCCGCACCCTTCACATATTCATCACCCAATTAAACTCCAATTAACGCTCCCTAAACGTGTTAGATGCCGACCCAACATTTAAATAAATAACCTAAGACTTGTCACGCTGCGCCACACATCACCATCTAGCTCCAAACTAAGCCTAAGCTTGTACTACCTATGGGTACTAGATAACTGATAAACTTACTTAGATATTTTTTTTTGTAAATAGATTCATACCTATTATTCTACATAGCAAACACCCAGACCAATACAAACAGACATGTTCATGCGCACAAATGTTTGTACTGTGCGGGGATCGAACCCACGACCTTTGGTTCAAATGAGCCTTCGAGCCAGTCGAAATCTCAAGACCTTCCTTTATCCGACTTTTACGACATCCTCGGGAAGAATGAAATCGGACGGTGATTTGCATCCTCTCCCGTCAACGCCCGGAATCTATATATATAAAAGGAGAAACTGACTGACATATCAACGCACAGCCCAAACGGCTAAACGTAGGCACTTGAAATTTGGAAGGGACGTAGCTTAGGTACCGTAGGGGTGCACTAAGAAAGGAATTCCCGAAATTCCCACGGGAACGGGAATTAGCGGGAAAATCCTTTTGTATGAAAAATCTAAACCGCTTAAGTTAGACGCTTGAAATTTGGCATGCAGGTACCTTAGTAAATATAAAGTTTAGTTATGGCTGTATTTTGAGAAATTCCCACGGGAACGGGAGTTAGCGGGAAAAAACTTTTGTATGTATAAATTTAAACACGCGGACGAAGTCGCGGGCAAAAGCTAGTAATAGATAGGTATTTATTTTATTTTCGGTGAAAATGCATTTACGCATCCCCGCTACCCGGGGGATGTAGCGCGGTATGCGGGGCTCGCGCCGCTCTCAGGAGCAAGAACGGTACCCTGCCTCAGGATCGAAAGGAATACCCACTAAAAACCCCGCTTCCTTCATCGTGCGCCTATGGGGACGGTGTCGCTGGGCCCTTAAATACTTACAAAACTACTGCGACACAATACTTACCTACGTACAACGTTGTACATAATTTCATACCTACATATACTCGTACCTATAACATTGCTTACCTATATCTACGACTGAATGCAGCTATCAACTTATTATGTACCTACTTACCACCTACTTATACATATATTCGATGGCTTAGAAATAGTGGCACACTGGTCTAATCCCGCAAGATGAACGGAAGCGATAGGCCACAGTACCCACCAGGCACACAGAGGTTCTCATTGCGAAGCGTATTATAGGCCTAATCGACGGCAGCTAATTAATTAAGTAACTATCTAATATTGATGTTACCGCCGCCGAAGATACGCTTGGTGCTCGTTACCGGAATGGCTAATTACAGCTTCCTTTGGAATCTAATTTCTGTTACCCAATCCAAAGTTCGATAGAATCCGATACAGTACCTTTACAGTGAGTTTTGATTGCGATAATTGGTAAATCTTCTCACCCTCTCCGACCCTCAGCGAACCTGAACGATGTTTGGTAATACAATAGTACCTAAGTACCTCATCATCATCAGCCTATTGATATACCCATCGCCACGCTGGGCAAGCGGGTTGGCGATCGCAGGGCGTAGTTTTTCGCTCCGATGGCGGTGCTGCCCTTCATCGGTCTGTGGTATTTAGCTACGCCTTCAATTGTGTTGGTTATACCGCCACCAGTCGGTTGCCAGTGCCTCGTTTGTTATTTGGCAGGACGCACCATGAGCAGGTGGGGTTGGCTTTTGGTGAGGCCACTCCATTACATCCCAGTAAGTAATTCTGGAGGGTCGGAGAATTCAAGAATGCGTTTACGAATAGACCGGGACCCTTAGTACGGAACTCCTGGGTTATGTGGCAGTTGTGGGACTCACGCCTAAAACGGAGAATTCCCAACTAAACCTGCAGACAGTGGGCCACTACGAGCGCAGAAGGGATACCTATAACCTACCCCTATCTGTAAAATTCCTATTAAATATCAAATGCATAAAGTGCATTTTGCATTGAGACATTTGTATTTGAAAGATTAGGGTAAATTGATGTGTCACCGTGTGTACCTAAGTAGTTAGCTAGCACAGGGGCCCTACTACAAAAAACGAAAACGGTCGTTCGTTGAACGGATAGCGTATTTTTGCCCTCTCATTTGTCCCTCCCGTGTTCTAATATATCAATTAAATTGTTGAAAATCGACGTTGACGAATTTTAGTTGGTATTTTCGAACACGGGAGGGACAAATGGGCAGGATTTATGCTGCAAAAGTAAGCGATCCGTTTAACGAACGATCGTTTTCGTTTTTTGTAGTAGGGCCCCAGGTCACTGCGCGCGCGCCCCTCTTGCGGCGTATTGTGTCAGCTGCGGCCACGATGAACAATATATCGCCGCTTTTTTCAACTTATTTACCTTCTTGGCTTTAATTGCAGCGTTGACGACAACTTGAGATATCTCGATGTTGTGTTCGCCCGCGGGATTGCTTGCGTGAAATAAATAGGTAGGGTTGCCAGGAAACTTACCAGTCGGACAGACCAGCTAATTTTGCCATACATTTGGGTAAAGAGGCTGTCACACCATGGGCGCCGCCAGGATTAATTTTAAGGGGGTTCATCTGCATACTACTAAACTATTGTGAAAAATAGAATTGTATGTAAAATGCTGTCAAAATCAAGTCACGCAAGTTATCACGATTAAATTGAATGCGCTCATGGAAATCATATTTTATAGTCATTACTATTAAATTCTTTGTGCACCACCTTGCACTAATCTTCCAGCGCCAATATGTCACACCAATATGTAGGTATACTAGAAATGTACAAGGAAAAGCTTTTTAATGATATTGCCATAAATCTTGTTCCATGGCAGGATCGCGTGTTTTTGTTCCACAAATTCATAAAGATCGACGTAGACAGCTCCGCAAGTGATCTTGTTGGCTTTCTATGTTATGAAATATAGATTGTATTGAGAGTAACCATATCTAGGGACTGAAGTTAATCGCTAACAATCAGGTGACCTTCAAGTCCGTTTGCGCCCTCTGTCATAAGAAAACCCGACGATGTCATGGCAGTCCTAGTTCTAAGGTCCCATGGCACCACCACCCTCATAAGGCCCTGTATGGGGGGACCGTGGTTTTTACACGTTCCCTGTCCCACCACCATTTTGAGGTAGAGGAGTCTCAAATACCCCGCTACTCCCCCAAGGGACAAAGATGCATAACAGCATTTTCCCCGGTAAGAAAACCCGATGAAGTTACTGAGGGCATTCAACCAGAATATGATATGATTGTAGCAACCCTGCACCCAAATATTGCGCTTGCGTCGCTGATGAGCGGACCAGACGCGATTAAAGTCATAATAGCGTTTTATTTATCGTCGCACACTTCATTATATCTGTGCCTGAGACCATTTTGGGACGCTCTATTTGTAATCGCCACAGCTTGTCATAAATTATTTGGTAACAACGATTACAATTATATGAATTGTTCGTTACCGACAGGGAATCGTACCCAAAAGATTTCCGGTCGGGTCATATTTTACTAGGTATGTTATCGGTTAGACTTGGGCACAGACCGACGAGGATGCTTCGGCCGAATCCGGCTGTCTGTCGTCTGCGAGCGATTGGGTTTACATGCAATCCTATTGTTGTCCTATTACTTAATATTTCTCCGTCGCTCCGCTTCAATGGACACGTAACCTAATTGCTCGTACTGAAAGTACCTAGGAACTGAAATGTCTCTTATGAGGTTGCTTCAAGAGGTCAAACCTCTTTGTGTCACGCTAACGCCTTTATGCCAAAGCTACCCTACCTACCTACCGAATACCGAAAACATCCTTGTCACTCTATAGGTACCTGTAGGTAATGAATAAAACATGGAGCACCTTCGAAACATTTTTATTTAAAATCAAATGTTACAGTAACACAGACTGGTATCCGTAAAAAATATACTTACTTAAATAGAAAATACAAAATGCAATTTGATGCTGGCTTGCGTCGAAAATAGCAATTTCACTCTTAAAAATTAATTATTTTCTCATTTTCGTCCAACGCAATATTTCTAACATTATGCCTAACTAACTATAATATTTAGGTACAAAGCAGGTCATAATTGCACTTTATTGATAGAAGAACAAGCGAAGCTCATCACTAGGTATTAGTTAAATTTATTGAGAACTTTGGTGAAATTATAGTTATAATTACAAATCGGATTTAGGTAAAAACTATATTGATAACGTGTGGTAAATTGAAAATCGAAACTCAGCTTTTAATAAGATAGCTCGTAGGTAGGTATCTGGCCAATTTTTAGGAAGGAAAGGAACATTCTGAATTTATTTTTAAAATTTAGTTATAAGTCACTACGTTTAAAATATACCTACCGGTACCTTACAATAAAATAATGTAACATAAAATATATTATTGTATCACAAATGCTGAAGTCATTCTCATTCAATATGTAGGTAAGCGTTACTTATTTATAAGTAGTCCTTCAAATCCTACAAACTACAATGACTACAGACTAATATACATTCTTAACATAATAGGCGCTAAAAATAGTAAGTTTGAGATCAACTTAGTTAAATAAAATAGTAACAAAGTTATACATAAATAAAATAATCTTAATATCCAAATTAAATTGATTTTAACGCAGCCGCAGACAATAAAAGTTTAAAAAAAACATTGCGATATGTGCACTTAAATCTTATTCATATATATTTTTATTTTTTTTCCTTTTAATTGATTAAGTATGCTTAGTGTTATGGAAAGCACACACATTATGTATTATTTATGTAGGTATACAACTTTCTTATAGTGAGATCCCAGAGTTCCATTGGTATGTAATGTAAAAGAATTTAAAAAGTATTACATAGGCTAATAAAATCAGATTATATGACCTATATAGAAAAAAAATGTAATAGGTAAATAGAAAAATTCCTACTATTACAACTAGCTTCAAAGGCGTACCTACTTGTTTTGGTACAATAATACTTTAATTTAATATTTTTAACTTATCCCAAAACAAGTCCATGTGTATTTGAACTACATTATTAAATTACATAATACAAATTCAAATTTTACCGTGAACTCTCACATAAAAGTAGTTTGTATGCACTAGCAAGCATAGCTTGGTCGCTTTACAGAATATCTTCGAAAAATATTGTTACATAATATGTACTTATTTCATTTCGATTTTCTTTAATGAATCTCACTCGAGAAGTCGAGATCTCGCTATTATAAACCTAATAAATGCATATCGTCCTCTGTGTTTCTATCAACAAATAAACCTTTGTTAATTTGACCGAATTTGAACAAAATTGCCACCTTTTTCATGACATCAGGGTACCTATTTAATTATACCACGTTCATTGCTAGACCATAATTTTTTTATTCATTACGATTAACACATGCTCTTTTTGTTTTTATGATGTTCACAATTACTACCTATGTATTTTGAATTTGATACATCAGATCGTAAACTTAGGTATATTTCCCCTAGCTATTAATCAAATCCAGAAGTACAAAAAAAGCAAGAAATACCTGCAGTCAATCATGCCTCAATTTACAAGCTTGTGGGGTAGTGTTGGGGTGCTTTTCCACCAGTGATGTGCATCAGCCATGCTGTAAGATAACTACGAAACAATGTGATCGTTTCCACTGATGCTAAGCTGTGGAGCGGGCGAGCATGGTGTTATATGAAAATCATGGAAGTACTTAATATGTACTTCCATGATGAAAATACGCCGCCGCATGACGTCTGCTCTTGTCATAGCCATAGCACTCGCGACCATAACAGGCATACTTCCGTGTAAAAAACGCTAAATGTAACTTAGTTGTATCCGTTTCTACCATCCATCCATAGCGTCGTAGCATACAGGAGCTCAAAAAAAGCATGCTCATAAGCTATGTATTTATCATTTGCTCATTACTACTAGCAATGTGGTGACACATTTTCTACTAATGAGCACCTAACCAATAAAAGCATGCTTTCGTGTTAGTAATGAGCACGTGTGGCATTAAGATAATGCACCACATCTCTAGTAGAAAAGCATCCGAAGATAATTTCTGACGCCCAAAATTTTCTGAAAATTTTAATTTTTGTTGTTATTAATTAGCTACTAATGTCATCAAGTCATTTTTTTCATTGAATGGAAAAAGATGGAATTGTTCCTGAATAGACATGACATTATTACGGCTGTAGCAACAATGAATGTACGTACAGCGGCCCAACTGTCTCTCAACTGTATGTACCTACGGAGAGGGTATCGACACCCTAGCATCCACTACGAACGAGACGTCTGACGTAATCACATTATGGAGTCTACGACGATGCCTGTAATTCGCTAGTGAATCAATTCGGAACCATTCGATAACTCATTTGACAATCGATTCGGTTAAATATCCATCACCTTATAACGTACATAGGCCTACTTGAATAAAGTAGCGACAGAACAGATGACGTCATCGCATTTGCTGGAGGTTGATGAAAATCAGTCGTATAGTTTTCTTATTGGCGTCAGATTAGGTATAGCGTGCTTCAACTACCTACAATCGATAGAGTAAGTGACGTCATCAAAATGAGGGTGTTTCAAAATTAAATATCCGATAGATGGTATTTATGTCGTATCATGATGTGTGTAGTGAGGGACGCCAGTAACGACTCTATTAGGTGCCGTCATCACGACTGCAGCGCCATTATGCGGACGAAGGTAATAGTGGTATGAGTCGTATCATGATGTCTGCAGTGAGGGACGCCAGTCGTGCCTCAGTAACGAGTGTATAAGGTAGTCATCACGACTGCAGCGCCAGTATGCGCACGAGCGTGAGCGTGGTGTAGGCGAGGCCGCGCGCGAGGGCTGCGCGCTACCGCTGCGCGGGCGCCGGCCGCGGGCTTCCCGGCCGCGACCTACTGAGCGCGGACAGGGAGCTTGCGCGCTTCATGCTGGAATTAAACAGGTTTATTTGTTAGTCGGTAATTAACTGTGTTCGAAAAGTGTTGAATCACGATAAAGCTTAAAAGCGATTTCGGTCTAGCGCTTTTAAAAAAGCATGAGTCTTTCAGCTTAAAACACGTTTTTACGTCGGTAGGTACACGTTGAATACTCGTAATAGCGGTCACGTTTCAAAATATATGGGTAAAGAACTAAAAAAGAATGACAGTTTAATTAATATTGTTAGTGCCTACGAAGTAGCACTTATGAAAAACTCCTGCAAAAAAGCGCTATTCTGAAACCGCTTAGACAAGGACGTAAAATAGAATAAGAAAACAATTTACATTAGTATCACATAGGTACCTATTTGATGTACCTAGGCTTTGCAAAAATTTTAAGTTTATCCAAGTCTATGTCATATCGCGACATATCTTAATTTTTTTTAATAAGAACCCCTATGTTGTTAGTGATAACATTTCAAGAACTAAAAAAACTCAACTGTAAACAAAAGAAATAGCGGTACTTACCTCTATAAAATGTCATTAAAATTTAATGCTTCTTGATCTTGAAATAAAAAGAAAGGTAGAGGCGGGCCTAATGTACCTATTGACCTACGTTTAATAATGCAAGTCAGCATGCAGATTGAATATTTGAATAGGTAACAAACCAAAATTAATGCAATATTAATTTTTTAAGTGACGAAGGTATGTAGATGTAATTTTAACATAGTAAACTAATTAAGACCGAAATTCGTAGTGTAAAGTAGGTACTTTGCCTCACATAAAACTTACTACAATGCTTATGCATGTGAAACTTGCGAGAGCTTTACTAAATATTCGAAAGGTATATTGTATTGAATTTTAGCTAACCACCAATAATAATTGGTACTTTTTTAGAAATTATTATATTAAGCATTTGAGTCTAGGTAAAATCTACGAATTTTGGACAACTGTTTTTCTTGTACATATCAATTATACTCGTACTAGCACGAAAATTTAATATGTACCTATAAGGCATATTGTCTAATGCACCTAAATACAAAATATTAAAATAACTATGTACTCTATGTAATTACATAGGTAATTACCTACTCTACATTTGCATAGCCGGTTTTCGAGCAAAATTAAACTGTTAACGGGTAAATAAAATAACTGATTCTAAATTTTATACCTATTAGGTCCTTTTTCAAAACTTTTAAAAGAATGTATTAATGAAGATATAATAATAGATTTTAAATATACCTCTACCTATCTATAAGGCCATCGAGTTTACATAAATCAAAGGTATAATAAACGTAATGTATTTATTTATTTATAAAAAAAATATTTATCTAGGTAAGTAAGTTTATCGGTTGTCATACCCATAGCCGAAGCTTGCTAGCTAGGGTTTAGTTTGGGACTTACTTAATACTTAGGTACTTAATCTACCGCCAACTTGTTTTTACCATGCTCACCCTGTTTTTTAAGGCTACCTTAGTAGGCTAGGCTGTTGACGCTACTTTTACTAAGTATGGTGCGTAAACACAGGCTTGTTTATTAAATGTAGGTTCAATGATCTTATCTCTCAACCGGCTATACACAACTTCTACAACACCAACCGCACCGCTGGACGAGGCCAAAAGTGTCCACTCGCAAACAAAGAAAGGTATCTATGTAGCTCTCAAAAGCGTCGATCGAAGACTTTTTAAAATTTAAGAAACTGTATAAAGTGAGTCAAGGTCGTTACTAAGTTTCGTGGTCTCGAACACAGACGGTACATAGGATGCGTTTCCACCAGAATCAGAGCTGCGCGGAGCTAAGAAAATCGACACAGCTGTATAGTTATCCATAGCAAACTGGTCGCGATTCACCTTGTTGGGAAATATAAATAAAATAACCCTCTTGCACGTGGTCAAACAATAAAAATTGTCAAAACTAACTTAAACACAACGTATTCCTTGTTCTAACATGTGCTCACAGAGCTTTTATTTGAACCGCCACAGAATGATGACATTTTTTATTATTACTAATTATAAATAACTTGTTTACCAAAAACCGTCGCGTCGACGAATCGAAACCACAACTCCGTAGCGACGTTCGTGAGGAAGAACCTTAAAGCCCATGCAGGCGAGGGGCTTTCCTCCGCAAAGGACCAAAATCCCTGACATACGACAGAAGCGAATTTTATTTTCTGATTGAGTAAAGGACGCTTTGTATGGTCCTGTCTATAAAGATCCAAAGACAGGGATCTTGCTTGTGTGCATAATACGTGCACGGGGTTTCAGTCGATCCCAAAATCCCTCGTCTGCAGGACTTCAGGCTTAAACGATCGTTGCCAGTGGACACGGCCGGCTTTACCTTTCCGGGTCGGTGTAGTCTACGTCGGGGGGCAGGTTGGCCGAGTGGCGGCCCGCGATGCGATTGAAAAGGCGCGCGGACGAGCGGCGCAGCGACTCGCGAAGTTTCGAGAAACTCGCGCTGCGAGACACCGCGGCCGGGCCCTGCCACGCCCGTGTTATGCAATTTACACTCCATGTTGTTTTAATACAAATAAAAAAAAAGTAATTGGCTCGTTGCCTAAACTAGGGTTAGGGTTCTTTGCTTGTATTTCAAAAGATTTTGAACAGCGAGGCTATTCACAAATCCGTTCCTTTCGGAAACGCACGCACGTTTTCAAATTTGACATTACTACATCTCAAATTTGACTGTCGTTCATTCAAAGTTTCTGGTGCTGCGCCAGCCTTTCGTTAACGAAAATATTATTCCTGTGCTGACTACCGAATTCAATTTTACAACACAAACTACGAGTATGATTTTAAAATTGTTTCTAGGATTACTACACGTTTGCTTCTAAATGGTTCAAAAGATTTTGAAAATACAGCAAAGATCCTATTGGGAAATTCCATGGGTGTTCAGGGAGAGCTACAATGAACCTAAATGAATTCCTCCTGGATCAGTATGTATTGGAAAATTATTCAATGACAGCAAAAGATATAATAAGAATGATATATGTTCTAGACTAACATGTAGGTCACTAGTGAATATGAAATGTACAAATTAATAAACGTTGTGAATGAGATAAGATGCCACCATGCATCTAAGTCGATACGTCTAACAGCGAAAGCCGTTGAAACAAAAAGTGTCGCTCGGATCGTACAAGTAAGTACCATCGCATCATAGATGTCATGCCAGTGAGTGTTCTTGTTCTCAAACGAAACAGTGTGTCTTCGTAACTATAAACTTGTTGTGTATGGACTATAAATTGCATAACACTGTAGACTCACCTTTTGTCACTTAATTTATTACATAAAGAAAACTGTAACTAAAAATAAAACAAAAAATGTTACATAAATATTTATTAACAATTAAAAATTACCATTCAACGCAATAATATTATCGAGATGATAAAAATATCCGAACTTTTTCAGCATTGTGACAGGGAAATGTGCCTATTAAAATGGAGATTCATTCATATATTTTAGACTGAAGCTACAATTGATTAATTGTTGATGTTTGTTCCATTACATCTAGTGCATATAGATTAAATTTCACCGATCAAGCAGCACCCACATACAAATATAAAAATTTAATTGTATATAAAAAATACTATATTATTTTATCACCTATACTCTCACATAAAGCTTAAACCGATAAACGTACACTAAAAACTGGAATGAAAGTTTATGTAAGCATAATATTACTGACAATATGAAATAAAAATATTTAAAATTGACTACGGGCAAATAAAATATATAAGGACGCTCACAATGATAAAATCACTTTCATGCATTCTCCTAAACAAAGAACGACAATTAAAATATCAGCAAATTAAAATCGAAATAGTAAGCGAATAAAATCGTTGTTTAAAACATGCGTGAATTAAAATATTATACATTTCTATGATATCAATATTCTCGGACACTCCACAATTAATAAATGCAACTGTAATAGATCTGTCTACAGGATTGCAATTTAAATAACTACTGGTTGCTATACCCTAATTACTTAAAACATTTTAAAAAACAAATTCTATCTTTTAACGCCAGCGCCACATATTATCTTTATAAAATGATTATAATATAATTATTTAAAATGCAACCCCGTAACTATACGTGACTTCAAGAGGTCATCTTATTTAAAAAATTGCACCGTCTAAAGTGATTTTTAAAATAACACTTTGATAAATCTTATAAGGACGGCTATCATGCTTGAATAGTATTTCTCTATCACACAATATTATTTGTATTTTTAATTATTTTTCGCATAATAATATTATGATTACCTATCGCATGCTAACGCTAATAAATAATACTAAGCTATTAAGTCTCGAGCGCGTTGATCGCGGCAGAACGTACAAATGCGAATCTTACGTTTCAACTCTTAGACTTGGAAGTTACGAGGCTGCAGCCATCAACGCGCCCGGCGTTATGTGGTCCTCTAATATAATGAGCGAGACGGGTCTTAGCACAAACGTATGACAAGCCCTATGCCATATTTAAAGTAAAATGTTTGTAAGTAGAATGTATACGACGATTTTCTTTTTTTTTAAATATATTTTAAGCAAATTATTAAAAATATATGGTCGGGATTCGTTGCCATGTCGAGTGTGCGCAGACGTAAAGGACCACGCTACGTTGAAGCGAGTGAGTACTTAACGATAAGCCCTAGTTAGCTAAGTCTTAAGACTACTGGTGCGGCGCGCTAGTCCCAGTGTTGATCCCTAGCGCATTGAACAACTTTGATTTTAAGTTCATGCGTGGCTCACTCGCTTGATTTGTGCCCTATGATGGGGGAGAGAAAAAACAAAAAAACAAAATTAAAAAATGTGCAAAATAAAAATGTAATGCTGTGGCTGTGTCAATTGACGTAATAAATAAAAATAATGTACACAAAAATAAAAATAGATAATATTTAAAAAATAAACAAAGAGATAAATAATACATATAACACTTTATGTTATGTGGTCAGCATCACTGCCTTGTTGTACTGTTATCAAAACTTACTATTGTGCTTAATAACTGTGGCGACAAATAGCACATTATAAGCTTATATCATCGGTGGCTGTAAGCACATCATAATAATTATAGCTTAATATTAAGATGAAGACGTTTACAACAAATTAGGAGTGTGGGTGTGACGTAAGCTAAGCGTGACAGTGCGATTAATTAACATGATGAATGATACGTTTCGATCGACCGAGTGTAGTGAGTGAACGAAACTAGCGAACAAGCGAATGCCGCGATGAGAGCCAAGGACCCAGGAATGATTTATAGACCCGCAGAACACGTAACATCAGTCAACGTTTTAGTATGTCGACTGACCAAAAAACTTTTTTTTTATTTATATTGAATCCCTTTAATAATTTAGTTGTCGTGAAACCTAACGAATAAGGAGTTGCCAACTCAAATATCTTCTCCTTTAAGAAGTTACGCCCACCAAAAAAACGCATGAAAAAAAATTATGTAGTACAGAATATACCACTAAAACATCTTGTTTTGTTAGGTACGTTAAGTTTAATGATAATTTCCCCGTAAAACAGACACATATGGCGTTTGGGAGTGGTAAAATGACTATTTTGTTGCTACTATAATTTAAACCTTATTGAATTAATGTTATTAATTATTGTTATATTAGTTTAATTTAGGTTTTATTTATTTATTGTGGCTTAGGCTTAAGTTACTTTGTAGATGTAGTACTTCCTTGTATTCTTTAACACGTTGACCGCCATGCCGGTCACCGGTGACCGGCAAACAATAGTTTTTCTATTGTGTCTAGTTTCTCGGCAGTCAAAGACTTAACGTAGATTACTCGTAAATATTAACCAATTGTTAAACCCTTTAAAAGGTTACCTAATAATGAACATACAAAAAACAATAATTTTAATGTACTGTAATAAGTTATATACCTTGTCCGACATAGCTGAAAGTTGAAAGATATCACAATTCTGCGGTCTATAACGATTTATTTCACTTAAACCTAATTGATTGCAAGAGTGCGGATCCGCCATTAACAGATTTCAAGCCCCACAAATGCACTTAGACAATAACACCAAACGAGTGCGAGTTTACAACACAAGACACCCAATTATTTATACATTTCTTGGAAAAGTATAGCTTATTAATAATACTGTGACAATACTGCGCAAAAATTAACATTAGCGAGTATGTATACGCCTTGCATGTTGTTAAAAGTTTATAATACCATTTATAAAAGCGGTTCAAAAGTAAATAATTGATAATTGTTTAAAACGCTTTTCCAAGAAACAAACCAATATCCGTCAAGACACTGTAACGTTATAAATTTTGCGTAAAGTTATTTATAAAAGGTAAAAGTATTTTTTTTTGTTTTAATAGCAATAAAAAATATGTTGCATGAGTTGATTAAATACAATGTCATGTATAAGAAAATATGTTTTTATTAATTATTAAAATAACCGAAACACAAGCCATGTACTTCTCTACATATACTTCAATGTAAAATGGCAGTTATCAGATATTTTCACAATACTTATTAATCCTAAATAAAATGTATACTGAAAATGATCAATTATAAAATGAAGGAGACAACCATTTTGCAAATGAAAATAGTTTTGACAGTACAGACAAAAAAATAAGTATTCATCAAGAGACAAAACGCATGTCACGGCATGCTACAAAAGGTTTCATTTTTTTTTTCAAGAATTAGGCTTATTTTTTCAATTTTCGTGCTAGGTCTTTATCGTTTTAACGCAAAATTTACAACCAGTGACTTCACAGTTTCCCCACCTACACACATATAAACTGAGCGATCTAGTCGAGAGTCTCACTGTATTAAAATCGTCGAGCGGTAAACGCGTCATAAAAAACATATTAATTTAAAGCGCGGTTCCTTTCTGTGAGCACGCTTACAAAATTGGGACGTCACACAGAGTATTTAGTGCAGAGTCGAAAGGCTGATAATATCCATTCGCCTTAATAAAAACAAGCACTAAATCATAAGCTAGCTCTCAGGCTAGTATTTGCCCGTATTAAGGGTATGGTCGCAGTCCGTTTTTGAAATTAGGCCGAATCTGCAGTGCAAATTCGCGTATACGCGCTCGACGAATAAGATTACGCAGACGTCGTCCCATTCTCATTTCGTTTCCTTTGTCGTTCTTCCCGGGAATAGGTAGGACTTTTTATAGAATTTGGCTTTATTGAATTCTTTATCGACCAACATGTATATGTAGACAAAAAATTATTCGATATTTGTATAAACATATCGAATATTTTTTTATAATATCTTTTCTATTACATATATGAGTAGTAATGTGTATGGAGGACGTATATTCGCGCCATACAACTCGATAGAAAAATCTCTTTTTGTGAAAGGGACGGACATACTTGCTTTAAGCTACTGTGTTTCGTCCATTTTCAGGTAATTTTGATTTTGTTTTCACTGTACATAGTACATTTTTGACTATTTTACGATAAATTAGAAAATACACGAAAATATGTTTGATGCAGATTCCCTAACCCTTGTGTATTATTCGATTAAAATTTTATTTAAAAAATTATATTTTTTTTTTTGCGAATTTAGATATCGAAATGGAAATAGGACGAAGCGCGCTTAACCCTTTGAACGGTAAACAGTGAGAGCTGTCACTAGGGCCCCATCAAATCGTCACAACATCTAGGTGACGTTCCTAACCTCGTCGTGGTGGTCTGGGTGGGCGTCCATGGACTCGCGGCTGCCGGGCCGCACCCGCGACTGCTTCACGATGTCCAGCGCCTAGCGACACAGCCTCAAATGTGACCAATGCTTTGGAGACGCGAGCGCGTCAGAGGACCATGGGACTCGATGCAGGTTGAGAAACGAACCTCCCGAATATGATATTTGGTGTAAGCAAATCGACACATGGGCTGTACGACATTTTTTACAAAATTGACTTATATACAACGTTGGAGTCGCCTTTTTTCGGCATTCAACTACGTATATAAGACGATATCGTAAAAAAATGTCGCTTATCCATTTTTGGTTGACAGGTGTATCCATACCTGTATAGTATATACTTTTTCTCATATCGATAACATATAATATACCCATAGATTGTCATCGATACGAGAAAAAGTAGAAGTATAGCTGTCCGTCTGGTTTTTTCAAATCGAATAGGGAGTTGTTTTTGTTGAAACACAGTAATGAAGATGACATTTTTAAAGAAAAAACTGATGATATATATTTAAACATTAATCACTTCTATAAGTAGAATTTTCAAATTGGGAAAAACGAAATTCAAAATATGGATTCATCATTTCCAAAACATAATTAAACTTTAAAAAATCTGTATTCTTACAATAAGTTACAGGCTAAATATACCAATGTAGAGACGGACACTTTTCGAAATAATAAACCAAACAAAACATAATTGACCAATCCATAATACAGGAGATTCGCTTCCAATTCATCGGATAACTATTCATTTATTCATAGGTCAAAAGAGTCTAGGGGGATGATACTATAAATCAAATGACCAAATGCCTTTTTTGAGATATCAAACCCTTTAGGAACAACAAACTCACTCTTTATAGGGTCCAATCAATATCATCATCAAGAATATTCTGAATTATCTAATGTTCCTAGTAAATATGTATTCAATAAATTACTATTTTCTATCAATCGTTGTACTTTTAAATAAAATTCCCTAAAATGAATAATCACTACATTTTCTGCTGACTAGTAAAGTTAACTACAACAGAATTAGGTAAATTCAATTGAAGGTCACACGCAAATGTATTTTTATTGCCAATCAAATCAGCCACCTGAAATTTGAAATATTTATCGTGTGGTGAACAATTGCGATACATAATTAAGTTAGTCTTCGTGACTTACTTGTTGTACGTGCTAGGCAGCGTGCAAACCAACGTAGTATCCGTTAATACTGTGCCCACACTAGCTTTGATACTTCATAATTAAGTATATAAAAGATGCATAATATAAACTGAACGTAAATAATACTATACTCCGTGTGTGACAGTATTACGTTGTGTTGTAGGTGTTCTGTGCGATTTGATATAAAAAGGCAAAGAAATATAAACGATAAAGTGATGGTGTGTTAATTAATATCAAAAATTCATAGATAATATCATATCATAAACATTATTATAAAAGTATTTCAAATTGTGCTGATCTACGTTTTCAACAAGCATGAAATCAGAGTTGCTAATTAGGAAAGTTTGTGATAAAGAATTATTTTAATAAATCTTAAACCTGTACCAACCTAATTTACCTATGACGAATAAATGAATTTATATTTATTTATTTAATTTTGTAAATTATTAAAACTGATGAATATGATTGGACCAAAGACAATTAGCTTTGAAGAGGAGATTCTAAAAGTCAATATGGGTATTATTATTTTTTTTATACAATATGGGTATAAAGTCAAAAACCCACTTTACAAACATTTGATTACTACCTACATTTATAAAATGTAAAATCGTTGGCGCAGTGGAATATCAACAACTCTTCATCTATGTTTGATGGAACCACAAAGAATATTTTGATTTAGTATTGCTCCGAAACTCGGAACACTTATTTATGCTACTAGCATCAACGATCGAAAATTCAGCAATTCCGATACCACCCGATCAGTCACAAAACGAGAGATTCATACAATGCGTCCATACGCAGGGCCGCTAAAACACGATGCACGTAGCATGGCCACTTTATCCCAAAAATCTCCTATTGCATGCTTGTTGAAATATACTCTTAAAGAATGTAAAGAATTACTCAAGATAGCTACACTAGAGCAGTGGACTCACCTCCTTCCGGCTGCGGAGGGCGCAATCCTCAAGCGTCTCCGCCGCTTCGTACTTGCCCTGGCGCCGGTAGAGGGCGCCCAGGTTCTTCAGCGTGGTCGTCACCGTTGGTGAGTCAACCTGGAAAAGGGGGGTTAAGGGATGACTTCGCTGCGTTTTTGTTTTGTATTTAGGTTTTGCTATCGATCGATAGATAGATAAAGAAACATTTGTGAATAAATTTGTCCGATAGCTTGGTAGTAAGTATGGCAAATTTAGACGAACCTAAAAACGCTTCATACCTACATGCAGTCTCTATAAAGTGACGTCGCCATATATTATTTTTAAGCGCATAAGAGGTTTCTTAAATTTGGAACAAAAAATATCTCTTTTTTTAATAAATATCCTAATCGAAGTCATAGTTTTATGGTAACCTAACATTTTTAGCTTTTAAATTTAGTTTTTTTTTTTAAATTACCTATTACAACTTTTAAAAATGAAATACCTTTCATTTAAAGAGAACCTACCTATTTAAAATTAAAAAATAAAGCTTTTTTATTTAAAAAAAAGCAATACAAATTTTATTTTACCTATTGGCAAATGGTGGCACATTTCGTCCGATCAAGTCAACACATTATATTGTAGTAATTCATACCTTGGCAGCTTTATGCCAGCCGCCGTACTCTCCATAAGGCGCATTCTCCTTCTGCAAGTGTTTGTTCTCCTCTCGCTCCTCGGCGACCTGCCAGATTGGCTTGTTGTCGCCTGTCCACATACAACACACGTTATACTACAGTTAACCGTTCAGTAACAGTCTTTGACACGCAAAAGACAAACGCAGTAAGTGCAATAAGTTTACAAGAAGACATCACCAAAAGTCCTGAGAATACGACTCTGTTAGGGTGCTACTAGAACAATCAATAGACATTCGAAAGATAGAAGAATGAATTGGTTTACGTCGATCGATACTGATCAGTATGGAAGGAACGATAGATTGTCTTCGACCAATTCATTCTTCTATCGATTGATGAGGTCGATCTATTGGTCTAGTAATACTCATAATGAATTAAACGTTGTGTTGGTTTTTTAATTTTCGATATTTTAAGACTTTGATTTATAGTTCATTCGCGTTAAGAAAATAGTGACTGACAGGTCACTGACAGGCCCCTAGCCAATTAAAACGCTAGAAATTATAATTTCTAGCCACTAGCCAATTAAAACGCTAGTGGCCTGTCAGTGACCTGTCAGTCACTATTTTCTTAACGCGAATGAACTATAGATACATAAGTATAAAGCGACAATACTCGAGAAATCGAGTTGGCCTTTTTGAAAACGTACTACACCTTTCTGCGTTACAGACAAGAAAATTACAGGCAATGAGGTGGAATCGAACGACTGATTTAAGACCTTTATTTACATGATGGCGGTACCCTGAAAGAAAATACCGATAGACATTTGCAAGTTTATCCAAGTAAAGACGCCATTATAGAAAAAATATAGTATTTATTAGATAAAGTAAGTTAATGAAAGGTTTTCGCGCTCTACACACCGGACAAAGTTCATGCCGTGCTTCGAATCGTTGTAATTCGAATAACGTCGTTACCAAGTAGAAAAGTTGGTACTTTTAATCAGTAATATGTATTTTTTCTTATATACAATTTAAGTACTCATTATAAACCTACTCAAATAAAGCATCCCATTAACACCTACAAATACAATACGTGCTTAATTAATGATATCGTATATGGTTGTTTATATTTAGAGGCTAAATTATGTATTGATTTTGACATCTATTAAAGGATACCTATAAACATTTTAAAAAACCGATTACGATAACATAACAAATTGTCTTCATTATTAATACAACCGAGTACCTAAGCTATAAACTTGTTTTCTAAATATCGCGATGAAACAGTCTCTAGGTCCTGGCTGGGTTCGATGTGTAGAACGCCTAGCAAGTTCTTGTAAGTGATGACGTGTGAGTAAGCAATAAAATCCCAACACCACAGAGAGCTAGCCCAAAAGAACCACAGAGAATTAAAAATAAAATATGTGACACAAGTCGGGAAGGTGTGACACAATCGGCAGTCGCACAACATTAAAAAGTAATAAAAAAAAGAAAATCAAACGTACAAAAGTAATATTGAACGGGTACCTTTCCTACCTGTGCCACACTATATCCAAACTTGTGTCACTCACCTAGTAACAATCACCATATCCGCACCGACTGTATTTCAGTACAACCTCTTATTTATAACAAAAAAGAAAGTTAAATATCAACATTTTAGCTTCCGAGTATTTAACCGTCCTGTGGGCTACATTACAATACTCTGGAACTTAAACGCTGATATAACTAATTTATGATCAATAGATAAAGGATAAAGTAAAATAAACAAAACGTCTTACTTATAATTTTAATTACAAAAAGAAAACAATGTAAATATAAACTTCTCATAAATACTAGGAATTCAGCGGCTATGTTTTAATAGTTTGGCATAGTCATTGCAATTCAAAAAATGTTTATAATGATTTTCTAAATTAAAATATAGATAACTAAATGGCAGCATTCTTGCGAGATTTATCTTTTGCGTGATTGGTTAATTTTGACATAATATTAACGTATTTGGAAGAATTCAACCAATCATGTAAAAGATAAGCTACTACCATCTAGTACATTTTTACCCGACTGTCGAAGTAAATAAATATTTATAATTAATTGTGTTTTATTATAAACATTTTCATCAACGCAAAATATATCACTACTAATAAAGCGTCATCGAAAATAAAATAAATAGATATTTGGTAAATTATATATTAATTATTATGAATTTCATCCAAGGTGCATTTGAAAATCACTAATTTACTTACACCTTTTCCTGTTCAATATAAAATTTTCCTAACATCCTAATATACGCACATCGACGCGCAAAAAGAAGTGTCGATAAAAATTACCTACGATCAACTAACATATACATATAAAGTAAAATATATAACATGAAATCAGGGGAAGATTAATATTCTAAATAAAAACTGATCGAGATATTTCGCGGAAACTTGCGAATTGGACCTCGCTATAGTTTTGACAAAGTAGAATAACAAAATACATAAAAAAATAAAGCTATCTATTACATTCAAAATGTGCGAAATGAGTATTTTGTGTGAAATATTATGCATATGTTTGACGATATTTGAACTTTCTGGTACAAGCCAAATTGCAAGCACTGAAACGTAAATGATCAACAGACACCAATACCAATCACACAGAACGAATTACCTTTTTGCACGTCGATTCAAGTATAAATCTACGTTTCTTATAATCCTGCAACACTCCTAATCCCTTTTAAATACAAAAGGCAACTGAGCTCGCATTATGCTTTTAGCTAAAATTTATATTAAGCTTAATACTATGAAAACTAATTCACAGTCAAGCTGTTGAAAGCAACAAACATCACTCACGAGGCCTCTCGTATTCAATCACAACGTCTCAGGGCTACGTCCACATGCGAAAATAGCGAGTAACAAACAACATTTTCATTTCAAATGAAAATAAAAACAAATGTTGTTATTATGACGCCCAATATACCTCCTAAGTGTATGATTCGCACAGCCATTCAAATGGTATATTAAAATGTACATAAATATTTTATAAAACAGTGCCTTCCTATTCACGTTTTATTTCAGTTTCCGGTCACCCTGTTTGAATGGGCAAAATCCTTCAATCTGCACCACTAAACAATCGCTCCGAAGCATATTTTACTAAACAAATCTTTATATTCACATTTGTAATTAGTGGTACTACTCAAACTTGAAACAAAGGTTTGAGGCCTTCACAAAACTCCAAAACAATATACCTACTTACATCACTTAATTTTTTTTTGTACATCTTAATAGAAGCTAAAATAGTCGATCGATTTAAGTGGCAGTCTTCTGAAGTAAATTTAAGCACCATCAATTCTTTTATCACCCAACCCCTATTCGCATATTAAATTTATTAATTATATTTATTTATAGTTGTTTGACAACATATTCTATATTTTTTATACTATGCCACTATACCCACCTAATTATATATTTGAAACCGGTATTTTCGCATGCTGACAAATCATAATAGCTAGTTGCAACGTCTTTCATACCATGACGACTTTGCATTTAAAATAAAACTATGTATACCAAAACTTAAAAAGCTATAGAAAAGTCCATGGCAAGATAATAATAACAAACAATAATCCTCAATAGCTCTAATTATTAAATCAATAGCAAAATATAATATTCATACATCAAATGCAATTAGAGATCTTGAAGGAAAATAGGATATATGAATAATATAAAACAATGTAATCACAAGTTCAAGAATGTACTAGCCGGCTGAGTAAAAGTTGCTGTATTGTTATAGAACAATAAATATCTGCTACAATGCCAATATAAAGTATGGCTTAGTTTGTGGCAAATGTATAAAGTTTGTACGCGTAAAGAACACAGTGAATTGACAGTGCAACTGCAGGATCATGTATGATGAAATACTTTAGGAATATGTTCTTACTATATGACACTGTTCACTTTGCTCTTGACCTTTTAAACGTCACGGAACGATTTCATTGGTGACTAAGCGGATGGATAATGCCAACTTACTGCATTCTTATCGCGAAATCATACGAAAACTTAAGGGGTCGACCTCAACTAATGACTACAAAGGCAGAACACTACACTGGGATTCTATAATAACAAAGTCTAAACTATAGATAGTGTACTTTACCAAACATTTAGCTACCTTCATAAAATATTATTAATAAACATGCAATCGGCAAAACTCAAAGGAACATACATTGGATTTTCTATTAACATACAATAAAATTATTTATACTTTCTACAATAAGCAAAAGAAAACATATCCTCGAATTATGACGTAGTGATAACTCGACAGCATACCTACTAGTAGTAAGTAACTAGAAGCCATGCACTTTGTTTTTTATTTTTTTGAAATTTCATTTACTACAATTAAAAATATTTATCTTAAAAATAATTAAAAATTCGAGGCATTCAAAACAAAAATACTATTATACACAACCCAAATCATAAAGTCCCTAACAAGTAACATTTAGTTTATGCATCAAAACTATTGCAGTTTGTGCTTTGGTCAAATTGCCGTTTATGAATCCTCCACCGTAAAAGAACCCAGATGAATGACAGTCCAACATAAAAAAGAAAAACTATTTCGTAAAAAATTAAACTTCAAAAGAATAAGTAAAAAAATATTAATCAACTACTTTTATTTATAAGGTAAAGCCATTATTTTCACTGTTACCACACATTGGCACTTCTGTCATTCATCATCTAACTTATAAGCTTGAAACTAGAGTAGATAATGATCTTATAGGTGTGCTATGTTGATTATGTATATGAAAGATAATTTTCTGCATGGAAAACACGCAAGTAACATTTATAAACTGTTTCATATCAAAATTAATCGTTACTTTACAAACATAAGCACAATATCTATAAGATTGAAAAAGGCAAATCTCTTATTATTTTAGTTTACATTTTGTTTGCTTACTTTTAAGAAATAACAACAAAGACATAGCGAAAATATTTTAACCAATTAACGGTGACTAAATAAATAAACTAAATAAATAAGTTTCGATGATAATTTGTGATGAGAAAAGTCTTATATACAAACACAAGCTGTGGCGGCGATTTCGTTCGCATGGAATAGTGTTATCGTATTTGGGCTATATTAAAACAAAAATATTAATAGGTACATATAAACTTTCCATGTCATATTTATTTATATCAAATCAACCACCCAGGAAAAAGGTTTCAAGCTTCTAGTTCTATAAATCACGATATTTTCACACAACCCTTTTTCGCATTGTAAAGACGAAAAGTAAGCCTTTGTCCTTTCTCAGGCTCTTAGACCTAAAGTCCTAGTTTATTTAGAGTTCATGGTTAACGGTTGTTGACAATATGTAAAAAGTAAACAAACAAAATGTCCTATACTGTACGAAACAATATTCGAAACGTTCGTTTCTCGTCGTCTTTACATTAAAGGAATGTTGTTACTGCGAACTCTTCATTGTTACTTAGAAGATATTCGGAGATTTAAACTATACAGTAGGTGCGGGTGAATGTTATTTTTTGGGCTTTTTTAATGATGCTATATACTCTGAAACGGTAAACAGAAATATGATGTATGGGACAGAATAACATACATTGGGAAGGGAAATTTTGTTACAGTTATATTTACATTTCATACCATTTACATTTTCAAAAATACTGAGTATATTAAATGATCCCATAAATTAGTATCTTAGGAAAATATACCAGTATTTCCGTTATTATTTTTAAAGTAGAGTAGTATGGAGTAGTATTTTTAATAGAAGAATAAAAATTCAGCTTTAATATAGGTATAGATATTAGGGATTACTTACCGTCAATAGTCCCGAACTCTCTCTCGTGCGCCCTCGTAAGCACCTGTTTGTATAATGTTTCCGCTTCTTTGTACTTGCCCTGGAACAATGTGGAAGCAAAGATAGATGTAGGTATACCGGATATGTTACTTCAGTTTCAAAGATCTTTATTTCATAATAAATATACAGTTATACAATTCCAGTGTACGTTAATAATCCTAGAATGTAACAAAAGAAATTAAACACGTTTACGAAGCTATTCAGCTTATTAAAACTTTTAAAAATAATTATGATACATTTTTTTTTTCATTTATATAAACACGATTTTCATAGGTAAACAATAGTAAAAGTTATGTAAGCTTTAGTTCAGCCATACATTTGTAGACATAATGGCTAATTGCCTTAATATTTCCACTACGCTGGCTTATTGCCGTCTCATCTCCCAACGGATAAATAGGCATAGTAAGCAAGGTCTTACTTACTATGCCTATTTATTCAAGTAAGTCATATTTAATGGGGATATGTTACTGTACAATTGTGAACGTTCGATTATAATCTACCTCGCGAGATTGTAAACTGCCGTAAGATTGTAAACTATAACATAATGCGTACACTTTAACCATTAATTAACGCGCGACAGATTTTCAATTAAGAATTGAGCCACTGAGCCAGTCAATCGATCTTTGACAAGATAGAACAACTAAAGCTGTACAGAATCAATATGTAACAACATCAACAGAAATATAGTGGCTTATATAAAGTTACTCCGTTCGCAACGCCAATTTTGAGTAATATTCGTAAACTTTTCTGTACTAACAAGTATTTTTGTACCAACCTGTTTGAGATAGCAAGAGGCTAAGTTGTTCTTGGTCTTGGCGACGTTGGGGTCGTCGGGCCCGAGCTTGCTTTCGTATATTTCAAGCGCTCGTTGGTAATACTGCTCAACTTCCTCGTATTTGTTCTGAAAATAATAAATAATTATAATAACAATAATAAATATAATTACAAGTAAATTTATCTGAGTTTCGATGGACGTTTTTGAACGACACTGCATTACCGTTGACACGCATATCATTTCTCACACAGTCCATCCATTCCTTATTCGGTCTTGATGATGATGATAAAGTATTAGACAAAATAGGTAACCCTTAATTCATATATTCGGGTACCTAGGTAAATATGGATTTTTTCCTTACATATCTATATATACGTATGTGTATGTATATATGTCATTTTTATCTATTCCGTGTGTGACACCATACCATGTGTCATACAACTCAGTAATTTCTTACTCACTTCAATCACTGGCACCGACGCACTTCAAAATATTGTTATTGTACTTACTAAAATAAGATGTTTGTAAACTACAAAATTTATGTTGTGATATCCTATTATTGGCTTCGTAATATTGTTCCGAGTTTTGTATAAATCTTATGTGTAATGGTTTTGATGTTGGATATCCTAATTAAATAAATCATCATCATCCTAGCCTTTTTCCCGATTGTCTCAGGGTCGGCTTCCCAAACTGAGAGATTTGGCGAGGGCTAAGCTTTTACACAGAGCGACTGCCATCAGACCTCCGCAACACTTAGGGTAAGCTATACCCATTCCCAGTTTAGGCGTCAGAGTTATCATCATCTCTGATATGATGTAACGACTGCTATCTGAGTTGGTAAAGATAGCACCCGGGACCAACAGCTTAACGTGCCTTCCGAAGCACGGAGGAAATCGGTGTCAAATTTTGGTCACCCATCATCGGATTGACCGCGCCAATGGTTGCACAACGTTGCGATCATTGTTAAGCGAACAAGATCCTAATTAAATAAATCCTACTAATCCTACTAATATTATAAATGCGAAAGTTTGTTTGGATGGATGGATGGATGTTTGTTCCTCTTTCACGCATTAATTACTGAACGGATTTTAATGAAACTTTACAGTAATATAGCTTATACAGTGGAATAATCCTACTAATATTATAAATGCGAAAGTTTGTTTGGATGGATGGATGGATGTTTGTTCCTCTTTCACGCATTAATTACTGAACGGATTTTAATGAAACTTTACAGTAATATAGCTTATACAGTGGAATAACACATAGGCTATGTTTTATACAAATATTCACGCGGGCAAAGCCGCGGGCAGCAGCTAGTAATAAATAAAATAAAATGTTAGTAAAGTACCTGGTTCTGGCACAGCAGCGCGAGGTTGTTGAGCTGCTTGGCCACGTCGGGGTGGTCGCGGCCCAGCACGGCCTCGCGGATGCACAGCGCGCGCTTGCACAGCGGCTCCGCCTCGCGGTACTTGCCTGCAACGCGCACGCGCCGTCAACAATCATTATAGGCCTGTTGTGTAATTATAGTTCATTCGCGTTAAGAAAATAGTGACTCATCACCGACTGCCGGCCAAGCCACACCCCCTAGCCAATTAAAACGCTAGAAATTATAATTTCTAATTAAAATTATAATTTCACTATTTTCTTAACGCGAATGAACTATAGTCCGTCTTTTAGATTGTACAAAAATAAAAGACACGTATTTTTTTTTTTACATTTTAATTATTTTTTTTATAATAGCTCGACATAATGGCTTCCCTAAGCCTGATGGAAAGCGAAAGAGAAGCCCAAATCGCTGTGACAACTGGCAAGTAACTGGTTAGTAACTTGTCAGTTGCCACTGCCATGCCGGCCCAACCCTACCCCCCACGAGCTCCGGAGACCCTACTCACCAGCAGAAACGACCCGGAGGTCATTTGGCTGCGGTATTCTATAGGGTGGAGGTCCTTCCCCGGACGGGCGGCTCAATTCGAACGAAGATTCGCTACCTCTCTTAGACCAAAAATTACAAAAATATAGCCCGAAGGAAGCACCTTTGTTTTATATATAAAACAAAGGTGCTTCCTTCGGGCCTTTTAATTAAAATTAACGTAGCCCAATATATTGTGATTCGTGATTAGAAATTACATCTGTATTTCCAAGTAATACTAATCTATGAAAACTAACAACGCTATGCGAAGTAAGGCGATTTTTATGGCGACCGGCACTCAAGTGTTTAAGAGAGGTAGGGCATAGCGAATCTTCGCTCGAATTGAGCCGCCCGTCCGGGGAAGGACCTCCACCCTATAGAATACCGCAGTCAAATGACCTCTGAGTCGTGTTTCTGCCGGTGAGTAGGGTTTCCGGAGCTCGTGGGGGGTTGGGGTTGGGCCGGCATGGCGGTGGCAACTGACAGGTAACTGACCATTTACTTGCCCGTTGTCACAGTGACTTGGGCTTCTCTTTCGCTTTCCATCAGGCGAAGGGAAGCCATTATGTCGAGCCACTATAAAAAAAAAGTGTGTTGTCTATCAGGTTTTTGGGGACCAGTGAGTCAAAGTAACGTTTGTGAATACGGTTGTTAGTTTAGTAGACACAGTTCTTATACCTCGTTTCCCATACAGAACAGCCAGGTTGTTGAGCGTGGCGGCCACGGCGGGATGGTTCTCGCCCAGCGTCTTCTCCCGAATGGACAGAGCGTCGTTCAGCAGATTAGCGGCCTCCTTGTATTTGTTCTGATCCCTGAACCGGCAAGGAGAATTTTATTATTATAATAATAATAAATAACTTAGACATGCCACGCTGGGCCACACATCGCCATCTAGCCCCAAACTAAGCCGAAGCTTGTACTATGGGTGCTAGACAACTGATAAACTACTTAAATACTTTTTTTTTTGTAAATAAATACATATTATACATAGAAAACACCCAGACCAATACAAACAGACATGTTTATGAACACAAATGTTAGCACTGTGCGGGAATCGAACCCACGGCCCTTGGCTCAGTAGGCAGGGGTCACTACCAATAGAGCCACCGAGTCAGTCAGTATTGAAATATCTATTATGACAGAGGGGGCTAACAGGGCTTTAGGTCATAAATGATCGATCACAGATGCGTTGCCGGTGGTTTTGGAACAGCGGGGCTATTCTCAATACATTCGAAAATAATCCATTCCGAAGCGAAACGGGATTCGGTCAGTTAAGTATTCGATCCGATATGTATAATTTTACGGTAGAGTTTTTAATGACTGGCATGGCACATCGTCGTAGCGTCTTCTCCAGGTCTTCCAGAGCCCTAGTTGACTAGGTCTCATCGTCTACTGACCTCTACACCAGCGCGAGTATATTGAGCTTAGTGGCGACGTCTGGATGGCCGTGTCCTGACATCTTCTCAAGGTCTTCCGTGGCCTACTTCAATAGCGGCTGTTGTGGCCAGACCATGAGGTCTAGAGTGTATGAACACTACTGACCTGTACACCAGCGCGAGTATGTTGAGCATAGTGGCGACATCTGGGTGGTCGTGTCCCGAGGTCTTCTCCAGGTCTTCCAGGGCCCTAGTTGACCAGGTCTCATACACTACTGACCTGTACACCTGCGCGAGTATGTTGAGCATAGTGGCGACGTCTGGGTGGTCGTGTCCCGAGGTCTTCTCCAGGTCTTCCGCGGCCTACTTCAGCAGCGGCTGTTGTTGGCCAGACTATGAGGTCTAGAGTGTATGAACACTACTGACCAGTACACCAGCGCGAGTATGTTGAGCATCGTAGCGACGTCTGGATGGTCGTGTCCTGACATCTTCTCCAGGTCTTCCGTGGCCTACTTCAATAGCGGCTGTTGTTGACCAGACCCTGAGGTCTAGAGTGTATGAACACTACTGACCTGTACACCAGCGCGAGTATGTTGAGCATAGTAGCGACGTCTGGATGTCGTGTCCTGACGTCTTCTCCAGGTCTTCCGTGGCCTACGTCAATAGCGGCTGATGTTGGCCAGACCATGAGGTCTAGAGTGTATGAACACTACTGACCTGTACACCAGCGCGAGTATGTTGAGCGTTGAGCATCGTAGCGACGTCTGGATGGTCGTGTCCTGACATCTTCTCCAGGTCTTCCGTGGCCTACTTCAATAGAGGCTGTTGTTGGCCAGACCATGAGGTCTAGAGTGTATGAACACTACTGACCTGTACACCAGCGCGAGTATGTTGAGCATAGTGGCGACATCCGGGTGGTCGTGTCCCGAGGTCTTCTCCAGGTCTTCCAAGGCCTGCTTGCACAGCGGCACGGCCACCTCGTACCGGCCCTGGGACGCGTACTGGATCACCAGGTTGTGTAGCGTGCGCAGGCGCGCGGGGATCTCGTAGCCGGAGTTCACTTGTTGGGCGAACTGTGACTGAGGCGTGGGCGACATAGCTGCAAATTGCATAGAAAACAGGTCAATGATACATTATGTATTGAGATGCAAGAAGGAACAAAGGACATTAAGTCATATCCTAGGAAAGTGCATTTTGCGATGCGCGCATTTTGCGTCAGACCTCACACAGCGCCATTTAGTCCCAAACTAACGGACTTAGGCCGTGTCCCCAGTAGGCAAACCATTAGCGGCCGACTGAGTTTGCATCGTATCGATTTACCCTTCCATATATTTGAAATGGAGTGTTCACAGTCTGCTAGTTGTGCGCTCACTGTACGCAGTTTGCAGCGTTACGCGCGCTGACAATCTCAGTAAGCGGCAACTCCCACCAAAACCTAACAGTTTGCTTGCGACGCACGAAGAATGATTTGCAGCTAACTCAAATTTCAGTTTGCCACAAATTGCGGCTCGCTCAATCAGCCGCTAACAGTTTGCCTACTGGGGGTAAGCCAATGATTATATTATGGGTAATCTCGTGAGATTATTATGTAACGGTATATATGTCACCGGAAAATAGCAAGAATCGTAAGTTGATCAATTTCCTAGGTAGTTGATTAACTTCCGGAAAATAATAGACGGCAGTTGAAATGTATTATTTAACGTATGTATTTTAGTAAATTGATCATTTTACGGGGTCTTGCCGTAAAATCATCCGACGAAGGTGAGGTGAACGTTGATTGGTTCAATGGCTCACGTGGCCTTATCCCGGCAACCAATCAGGGAACAGTGTATTAAGTTACGGGTAATAGTGCACCGTTAAATAGTGCATTGAGCAACGATTGGCCCATTTGAGTACGATTTTACTTGTGTCAAAATCGTAAATTATTAAATGACTGTCAGGCTACCGTAAATTGATCAACTAACTGAAATCCATTGCGTTAAATAATAATACATTTCAACTACCGTTTGTTATATTCCGAAAGTTAATCAACTACGTAGGAAATTGATCAACTTACGATTCTTGCCATTTTCCGGTGACATATACAATTTTACGGTGACGTTAATATTTATGCGGGGATCAAACCCGCGACCAATGTAGGTACCAAATTCAGCGTTCACTACTCACATTTGTTATTCCTGTTGTCCTCGTGGTCGTCATCCGGGAACAGGTCGACCATGGGATCGTCCCGTTTGCTTTCGGTCTGACCGCTGCGTGTGCTGTCAGATTCCTCATTCACGTCACTGTCATATTTGCTGAAACACAATCGAATATAATAATTAGACTTTTTATTTGTATGTACAGGGAAGGGCAGATCACATACATTGTCTGAATCTGGGTATAAAAATCATCACTTTTTATCTTTGTTTTTTATAGTAGCTCGACATAATGGCTTCCCTACGCCTGATGAAAGCGAAGTCGCTGTGACAACGGACAAGTAACTGGTCCTGGTCAGTTACCTGTCAGTTGCCACCGCCATGCCCGCCCAACCCTAACCCCCATCTAGCGCCGGAAAAGGGTCAGTAGGGACACTGGCAGGAACACGACCCGGAGGTCATTTGGCTGCGGTATTCTATAGGGCGGATGTCCTTCCGGACGGGCGGCTCAACTCAGCACCAAATAGGTGTCCAGGGCAGTCAAGTTAAAGATGTTTGCCGAATGTAGCGAGCAGTCTACAGCAGTGGACTGCTATAAGCTGATCACGATGGGCTAAGGCTCTTACCGAATGGAGGCCATGAACTGCAGATGCTTGTTCTCCTCCTCGAGCTGAGCCACCCGCTGCTCCGACGCCTGCAGCCGCTGCTGCGCCGCCGCGAGCTCGTCCCGCAGCCACGCGTTCTCCTGGCACAGCCGCCGGACTTGCGTGCGCAGCTTCTGCTTCTCCGCTTCGACCAGCTGCAGGTGGGACGCTAGCGTCATCATCACCTGGAACGATTGGAAAAGTTCCCGTTAGTAGCGCGCTTATTTGTATGTTCACAGAGCTCCTTGTAAAGCTTGTGTCCAATTTTTGCATAGGTATCATCATCATGAGCATATTGTAGTCCACTGCTGGACATAGGCCTCTCCAGTTATTCGCCACTTACGGCAAACATCTGGAGGATATACCCATAATCATCATAAATACACAGGTATACTATCATTATCATATCAATTGATGGCTCGGTGGCTCAATTGGTAGTGACCCCTGCCTTCTGAACCAAGAGTCGTGGGTTCGATTCCCACCCGAGACAAACATTCGTGAGATGAACACTTGTGTTTGTTCCGTGTCTGGGTGTTTATATTTGTATTTAAGTATTTATTTGTGGTACCTTCGTTGTTATGACACAAGTGCTTAAGCTACTTACTTTGGGATCGGAGCAATGTATGTGATGTTGTCTGATATTTATTTATTCTGATATTTATTTATTCCACTGAGCCATCGCCATTTTGATTTGCTGTAGCACACGTGGAGGGCAAAGTTTTCGAATCCGAGCGGAAACAGGCATTGTGAATAACCTTGCTGACTCAACAGCAGCAAGACGTAATTCCTATACAGAAAAAAAGGAGTGTTTTACTTCCAGACTTCCACTACGCCATTTCTCAACAGAAAAACTTTATATCTTAACTAATATTATAAAGCTGAAGAGTTTGTTTGTTTGAATCTCAGGAACTACTGGTCCGAATTGAAAAATTATTTTTGTGTTGAATAGACCATTTATCGAGGAAGGCTTTAGGCTATATAACATCACGCTGCAGCTATTAGGAGCGAAGAAATAATGGAAAATGTAAAAAAAAAGGGGAAAAAATAACTATTCCACGCGGACGAAGTCGCGAGCATAGCTAGTCTGGTATATACGGCTATTAAAAAAACACACACAAGAAAAAGTATGGTTCAAACCAGAACTGGTTCAATGAGTTCACAAGAATGCTATTTTAATAAACGCTAACATCAATATCTAAATGATGATGTCATATTGCCTGTGCATTATATGAAACGCCTGTGAATTGCACCAAATGCCACAAAAGGCGTTTCGCACGCTTTTGTGACGGCGTCGTCTGAATGAAGTCATAATGTAGTGACACTTAATTATTCTTTGTGCTGTGCTGAATAGAAACTGTGTGCGTGCGCTCGGCTTTAGAAGGACTGAACCTTAAACGATTTCGAGATGAATAACCAAAGAAGAAAGATTAAGAATTATTTTGTGGGGATTTTGTATACGATCCATGATTATTTAACAAATCCATATCGACTAATAAACTGTATTGCTACTATGTGTGAGGCCTGATTAATTCAATCCAAGGGCCTGGAGAGTGATGCATCCACATGCACTGATTTAACCCTTGTAATAACATGAACATCTTCTACGGCTGACCGCTATTGGCCATAAATTACGACAGGGATTTACTAGTTGTCAGAATAATAATAGATTTAATATATGGTCCATTGTTAAATTACATAATTAGTTAGGTAATATACATATTTTCTACATGATTCTACATACATGATTTAATAAGAATCATTTTACATAATCACCGATATTCACGCGGGCAAAAGCGGCTGAAACTAGTTCTACAATATTAAAAAACATATTTTTACGCCCCTGATTTTAATAGTTCGTCTTCAATGCTATGATATGAAAGGAAAATCATTAAGGAAACGATAAGTTTACTTTGAGCAAACGGCTTTGGTATTTTATCGTTTAACCAGAGATGCCTGAGGCGGCCCGAGGCTCGAGGTGACCTAAATGATGCTTCACGGGGATCCTTTAAGGCATTGACTAGATGTGGGGCGCTTGCCTAAGGCTAATGCTTTCAAAGACGCGCTACATGAACACGTATGTCCAGATTCCGACGTGATAAATATTTTCTCTTGATAAGTATGTAAGTTCTGCTCTATTTTCACCTACGAAGTAAGTAATGGAAAAACAGCGGGACTATTCACAAAATTCGGAAACGACTCAAACGTCCATTCAAATATTCGAATGAATTGTCAAAGTATTCCCCAGCCTAAGAGCTCTCGGAAAGTTTTCTATGAGAATTGTCAAATAATTTGAATGAACGATCGAATGTTTCCGGATAGGATTCCGAGAGAGATCTTTCCGAACGCATTAATGAATGGCACAGCAGGTAACATATTGTTAGTTAAAATACTGGGCAGTCTTATGCAAAGAAGGAATTCAGCATGCAAGAGCCAAATCCCGAACTTGGATTGTAAACAATGTCTGGACGTTAGTTTGACAAATAAAACCCTTGAAATTGGTACCTAAGCCAGCTAGCTATATACACATACTAATGTTAATATGTACCTATAACATAAGGACAGGTGTCCTACGCCACGTGTCATACAATACACACCCGATTCAAACCGCAAAACAGACCTCGGCAGTTGATACACGACCATTCGCACGTTGTAAACCCACGACGGAATCCGAAGCCCTAACCACACATCACGTTTTGTTTGTTTAGCTTAGCACATGTGCGAGAAGCGTAAGTGAACATCGATTGAATAACATGTGTTCAAAATAATTAACAACGCACTTTATCTCGGCCAAATTCAATCTAGCTAACTTTTGAAAGGCGCGCTTTAATAACGAAGTGATTGATTGCAAGAATTGGCATAATTTTATTGTTCTAGCTACGAAAGGATGATGATGGATGTAACATGCCGGCTTTCATATAGCAGACGCGTAACAACAAATCATTAATCAATTGATTTCGTGCATTTTGCATCTCTACATCTATTACACGTATGATTAGTCTTAACATTCAACTTCAGAATCTACTTTTGATATCCAGGATTCACGTCCCCAGGTCAAGAAACTAAACTCCCGTATTCAAGGTAATATTCAATATTCCAGGATGTTTAATCTTTCCTTTTGGTTCGTACCTGAACTTACACGAAAAGAAGCTGGATAGTAATCGTCCCAAAGGTTGTCTGGAAGTGATCGCTTAAAAGGACAAGACCGCTAATTGTACATTAATATACCTGTGCCTAGTGTTAAGTTAACTGTTTGGTGTGCAATAAAGAATATCTATCTATAGTATCGATGTTCTTTTTACTCAATGAAGTTGGATGTTTTGCCGAGTGTACACATAGCGCTTGACTTAAACGGGTCCTTTTGCCCAACTAACCTGCGCCTCCCCCAGGCCCAGCTCGATGGCGTCGATGCTCTTGCGCACCAGCGAGGCCTTCTCGTGCTCGTGCTCGGCCCTAAGCGCCTCCGCCGTCAGCGTGCCTAGCGACTCTCACTGTCCCTGTCCACAACTCACCTGCGCCTCCCCCAGGCCCAGCTCGATGGCGTCGATGCTCTTGCGCACCAGCGAGGCCTTCTCGTGCTCGTGCTCAGTATTGGCCGCCAGCCCGGCCAGGAGCTGCGCGTGCTCGGCCCTCAGTGCCTCCAGGCCGGCGGCCACGGTGCGCGCGCCGGCCACCATCTCCTCCTGCGTCATCGCCGTCATCCTGCCTAGTGACTCGATCTTCTTTCTGTGGACAAAGGAAGCGGAGATCAGTTTCTGCTTGCTGATGATTTTGGAATTTGGGCAGACATGAGGATGTATAAAGCGTTTAATATCTTTTCGCTCCAAGCCAACGTCACCTGCCCGTGGCGCATCTTGCCGAATAAAAAACGAGGCGCTGGCAACCGACAGACGGCGGTATAACCATCACAATTGAAGGCGTAGCTAAATAGCACAGACCGATGACAGGTTTAAGTGAGGGTGATAGCCCTGGTGTTGATGGCGACTATAAGAACTGTTTGACACCTCAGCGGTATAAAAAAGTGAGATCCTCCCGAGAAATAAGAGCTACGAAGCGATTTTGAAGCCCTTTGTGACACCAGTGACGCTAAAGGCGTCAATAAAAATAAATTTTATGTTATGTCTCGTTTTTCGGCGGTCAAAGTATAAAGCTACACAGTTAATCTATATCCAATTAAGTAAGTACATCCTTTAATATAGATCAGTACAAGCCATTACAGCATGTAATTTAAATGAACATTTCCGAAGACATTACAGATTTACAATGCAGGGACATAGCGTTTGTGGCGGGTATCGCTCTTATGACAAAAAGGTTGCTGTGAACCTTATATAAAGACATCTGTAGTATGTTATGTAGGTAGGTAGTAGTTTATTAGTAGCATTGCACCTGTGAAAAGACGGGGCTGGTCCCTAGTTAACTATAACTCAACTTAATGGAGGATAGCGGTGGCTTGAAGTACATAAATAAAATAGTTTTATTTTACGAACGACATAAAGTTTCCGCCAGGGACACAATAACTTTTCTCAGACAGCACTTTCCTGAGTTGTACAGAGTTTAAATACGACTTCATTACGAAGTAAACTTAGTAATCTCTTCTAGGAGCTAGTAGTTTCAGAAACATTCTTTTAATGTTGTTCTTTAAAAATAAAACTGAAACTTAACACAAAAAAACACCCATGATTAGTTTATAAGTAACAGTATTTTTTTAGCATAAAAATCTAGTTAAATACTGTGAGAATGGGACCGACTTCCCAGTCGAACTAAAAAATAATTTTCCAAATCGGTTCACAATTCTCGGAGATGTGGTAACAAACGTACAACAAAAAAGGGAATATTCAAACGAATTGAGAACTTCCTCCTTTGTTTGAAGTCGGTTAAAAATAATACATATTTGCTCGATGCCAATCTATTAAACCAAGAACAACACAGTACCATTAATACTGTTATCTATCCCGTCATCAATTTCATGTTACAGTAAAGAAAGATCTGTTGATCTAAGATTTCAAGAGAGAAAGTATGTCAACTGTCCAACCTATAATTTCACTAGATGATAAGATCGGTACCTGTAATATTGTAAATACTGCAGATGGTATTCAAACACCGCGAATACCGAGACGATTATACAGTCAACCGCAAGAAGTAACTCTGCTGTAAAAGCAACCTTATTATTTCACTAAGAATTAAATGCATCTTGGACAGACTTTTTCTTATGACTGGAAACAAATGGAACTGCAAAGTGTCAGTGTATACGAGAAAATGACAAATTACGCTAAACGCAAGCTGTCAGTGCTAGACAAAATACCTAGTACTAAATTGGATATTTATTATGCAAGTCGAAGCACATGATTAATTTAAAGTAACTTTTACTTTGAGAAGTTTTAAAGTATGACATGGAAGGCTATTTGGATACGCTAACTTATTCGCCTGCACTAATGCAGAATCATAACAATATTACGTTCTGAAATAGAATCAAGGAAAACGGTCGCACGTTCTGGATACTGAACACTATACAAAAACATCAACAAACAAAATAAAAACCATTGACAACAAGTAACCACTAGCTTGTAACAACGAAGTGTACGGAAGCGCACGTAATGCTATTGACACACGAACGGTGTGTTGCGAAAGCAGGGGTGCGCCGACAATGCGGTGCGGCACGGGACGCGCGTGAGAAAGCACACCGAGCGGAAGAGACGCGCTTAGATGTACCTCTCATCGACCTATGGCATCCTGGTAGCCTATGGCTTTGAACAAAATAAAATATCATAATACATTGCTCCGATCCCAAAGTAAGCTTGTGCTATGGGTATCACAACAACGAAGGCACCACATACAAAAACTCCCAGACACGGAACAAACATAAATATTCATCACACGAATGTTTGTCCGGGTAGGGGATCGAGCCTACGACCCTAGGTTCAGAAGACAGGGGTCACTATCAATTGAACCACCAGATCAGTAATGGGCTTAGATGTATGTACCTCTCATCGACCTATGGTATCCTGGTAACTGGCTTTGTACGAAATAATCAGGTATGCGAAATAATCATTGGGTTTTAATGACCTAGTGAACAGTGGTAGTAGCTAGTACATAGTATGCTGGAATGCTATGCTACTAACTACGTGACCGTTTCCCCTGATACGAACCTATGAAACGGGGCAAGATGTGCTTACCTTGACATAGCTACACCCATCCATAGAACAATCCATATAAAACATAGCTTAGTTGAACACGCTTCCACCAAACTGAGTACAATGCTATATGGTTCAAATAATATTATTGGTGGATTTCAACAATCATAGCAAAGCAGCATAGCACATTTCTGGTAGAAAAGCATCCTTACAATGCAACGGAAACTGTGCTAAGCAAGAGAGAACATAAGCCGTAAAGAGATATAGTATAGGTAGAGACGGGTACGAAGAGGTGCAGACATTTTATGCAATTCTGCATAGATTGCATTGACATGGAATGCATACAAGCGTTACTACTCGTATGTGACTCTTCAATACTGCGAAATAGTAGATTTGTAGGACCAATAGTCTTTCTAAAACAGCCCCTTACACCTATCGCTCCTGTCAGACTGAACATAAGGATATCATATCTACATAAATATTCATCACACGAATGTTTGTCCGGGTAGGGGATCGAGCCTACGACCCTAGGTTCAGAAGACAGGGGTCACTATCAATTGAACCACCAGATCAGTAATGGGCTTAGATGTATGTACCTCTCATCGACCTATGGTATCCTGGTAACTGGCTTTGTACGAAATAATCAGGTATGCGAAATAATCATTGGGTTTTAATGACCTAGTGAACAGTGGTAGTAGCTAGTACATAGTATGCTGGAATGCTATGCTACTAACTACGTGACCGTTTCCCCTGATACGAACCTATGAAACGGGGCAAGATGTGCTTACCTTGACATAGCTACACCCATCCATAGAACAATCCATATAAAACATAGCTTAGTTGAACACGCTTCCACCAAACTGAGTACAATGCTATATGGTTCAAATAATATTATTGGTGGATTTCAACAATCATAGCAAAGCAGCATAGCACATTTCTGGTAGAAAAGCATCCTTACAATGCAACGGAAACTGTGCTAAGCAAGAGAGAACATAAGCCGTAAAGAGATATAGTATAGGTAGAGACGGGTACGAAGAGGTGCAGACATTTTATGCAATTCTGCATAGATTGCATTGACATGGAATGCATACAAGCGTTACTACTCGTATGTGACTCTTCAATACTGCGAAATAGTAGATTTGTAGGACCAATAGTCTTTCTAAAACAGCCCCTTACACCTATCGCTCCTGTCAGACTGAACATAAGGATATCATATCTACATAAATATTCATCACACGAATGTTTGTCCGGGTAGGGGATCGAGCCTACGACCCTAGGTTCAGAAGACAGGGGTCACTATCAATTGAACCACCAGATCAGTAATGGGCTTAGATGTATGTACCTCTCATCGACCTATGGTATCCTGGTAACTGGCTTTGTACGAAATAATCAGGTATGCGAAATAATCATTGGGTTTTAATGACCTAGTGAACAGTGGTAGTAGCTAGTACATAGTATGCTGGAATGCTATGCTACTAACTACGTGACCGTTTCCCCTGATACGAACCTATGAAACGGGGCAAGATGTGCTTACCTTGACATAGCTACACCCATCCATAGAACAATCCATATAAAACATAGCTTAGTTGAACACGCTTCCACCAAACTGAGTACAATGCTATATGGTTCAAATAATATTATTGGTGGATTTCAACAATCATAGCAAAGCAGCATAGCACATTTCTGGTAGAAAAGCATCCTTACAATGCAACGGAAACTGTGCTAAGCAAGAGAGAACATAAGCCGTAAAGAGATATAGTATAGGTAGAGACGGGTACGAAGAGGTGCAGACATTTTATGCAATTCTGCATAGATTGCATTGACATGGAATGCATACAAGCGTTACTACTCGTATGTGACTCTTCAATACTGCGAAATAGTAGATTTGTAGGACCAATAGTCTTTCTAAAACAGCCCCTTACACCTATCGCTCCTGTCAGACTGAACATAAGGATATCATATCTACGATTACGTTTTCTACTAAATCCAACGGCGAGTCAATGACCTCAAGTGAGACCTAGTGAGGACGCGTACACGAAATGGAGGATGGATATTGCGAAGTTTCGGTGCATTCACAGCGGCAGGGACGCGCGTGAGGAAGCACGCCGGACGGAAGAGTAGCGGTTAGGAATACCTCTCATCGACCTATCACATCCTGGTACTAGCTGGGTTTCGACGATATATCATGGACATTGGTCACATGGAAACGTAACAATAGCTGCTGAAATTGTATATGTAAATTGTGATGGACAAAACAATTTGTCACCTCAACAAATGCCCGCGATATTGAGTAAAGATACTAATTTTGCGACTTTGGGTACCTGCCCAATTTAAGTTATCTTAGATACCTATCTAAGTTAGGTTAAGTTATCCTCTAGTCTAAGATAACTTAAATTAAAACAATCGTTATAGGCCTCCTCTAATGTTAATTGTCATTTTTGGGGGGGATTTTGCCATTCCACCGCGCTTGGCTCCCCATTTTTTTAAAGAATTTGCATCACAGTATGCAATCGATTATTTTATTTTATCATGTCCGCTAATACCCAATTAATGTAGATAATTAATCACAATTAATGAACCGTGAAAAGATAAAGTCAAACATACATTTTTCAATAAGTTTGGGTAAATCTTTTCATATATTGGTTGGCATGTAGCAGCTAACTAAAACAGGATTAGCGCTTAATACCCAATAATTAGATTAGCGCATCGCCACTGTCATGTAACAATAATTAACGTAATTAGTAGTACGATACTGAAACCAATTTGGCTTTGTAATTAGAAAAGTTGTTATAATAGCAACGGGAAAAGTTTGCTCATAAACTTGAATCCGATTATAAATTCATTACTTTACCTACAACAGCCTAATTGATAACTTTTACATTACCAAATGTGTTTGCTATAATTTCCTAGCCCACACTATTGATTGGTTGATACCTTTATAAAACATGGATTGCTTGATGTGACTCGAAATTTAATAGGCAGATTTTAGGGCAAAAGCAGTAATAGAAGCAATGACTTATTTTTATAGTGGCTTTCCCACGCTTGATGGAAAGCAGAAGCCCAAGTCGCTGCGGTAATAGACAAGTAACCAGATCAATCTCGTAACGCGACTGGGCTCACGTCACTGTAGTTGTTGAGTTTACAATTAAAAGTTGACACCCAATTGCAACTTCTCAGAAATTCACAGACCGAGACAACAATGTTTGTCTGTATTGTTTAGACCAAGAACTCGGGAATCAAATCCTGGTGACGATTAGAGAACAGTTTTTAGATTAACCATTTATTGTATCTCTACTTTTCACATATGTATATATGCTGATAATTTCACATAGCTAATCTTCTAACTACAAGAATGATAAATAGACTAATAATACTGATAGATAAAAAAACAGAGATACTGATAAAAGTAAAAGTGATTACACATTCCAGGATTAGACGTGCTCGTTAGGGTGGAGCGAAAAATTTTATTTTTTAATTTTAATATTCCTGTATTATTAATTGATGATATATAGTATTAGAAGTAATTATGCAAAATTTTAGTTTTCTAAATATATATCTTAAGGTGGCGCATTAGGTTTAAAGTTTTGAAATAATGCAATTTCTGACATTCAAATATATGATTTATTGAAAAGGATATATGGACTTATTTAACAATTTTAATCATAAACTTTACTGAAACCGTAATAAACTAGGAAAATAAATTTAAAAAATTATATTTTATTGTTAAAAATCAGTAGTTTCAAAGCGCTCAGAAACACGAAAATATTGTGATTTGGTGTCGAAAACGGGTATGTCTTGCCGGGCTTTTATCCTTGTACGAATGAATCCATCTCTAGCTTCTGGTCCACAAACTGCTAACGAAGCCTCAGTTACCAGCTTGACACACCTTTCGACAGCCTGAGTGTGGCAAGGATACTTTCCGAAATCCATCAAAGCTCCTGAAGTAATCAGGTTTGAAATTTCCGTGTCGCTATATTTCATTGTCATAGGAGGTTCTGTAATCTTTTCTTGCTTCCAATCTATTAAATCATAATAAGTAGATGCGTCAGCCCTTAGTTCTGGGAGTCGAAATTCGCGAACTTTCTTTCCTTTGGTCTCTTTTCGTGCTTTTAACACTCTTCGAAGAGCCAGCTTTCTTATGTGAGACGCATCATCTTGCAACATAGCCAGCAACATATTCTCTGGGTGTGCGAAGAATGAATTTCTTTGAATAGTTTTCAGCGCAATACTTTTCAGGTTATCTGATAAATACTGCCATCTTTTCACCATGTTAAAAACATGAATTGGGCCATATTTACATGATGATTCTGTCTTTATGTCGAACCAGGTTGGTGCATAAACTTTCATAATGAAAGTCGCGAGATCCCTCAAATTCTTTGTTGGTTAGCTGTTCCAATGTATAAACAAAGAATCCTGTTTGCGCAAGTCAACCATCGGGAATGTGCCAGTTTTCCTGGGTCTTTGCTTGCTAAGTTGGGGGATACAGAACCATTGCGGTGCAAATCTCAAAGAGATATTTTTGGACAAACTGGTCATACTTTCGCTTCCTAGTTTCTCCTCGCTGGATAGATTGGGTCATCACCTTGTCAACAGTCCCTATATACATTTTGCGATCAGTTCGTTGGTCGTGCAAGAATAATTCTTCAGAAACAGGCACCTTAGTTAGACATTTGCATACTTCTCTAGATATACATTTACATGTTGCGATATCAAATAACTTTTTCAGAGAATCTTCATGAAAGGTTTGTTTTTTGGAGTCATTACGCAGTTTTTTTGCACCTTTATACCTACTTGTTGTAATACACAATCAATCTTGCGACAACTTGTTGATGACTAATTGTAGGGATAGATGCTTTAGCCCATATATTTTCGATATCGGTAGCAATTATTTCACAAATATCTTTGACTGAAGGATCTTTTCCAATATTCAACTCTAGTAGATAGTTTCTGTGCCATAAGTAATTTTTAATTACATCACTATACGTTGGCAACATATTACCACTTAATTTTCGTGGATCGCCAAACATAGGACACCTCAAATCTTTCCGAGTTTTCGGCATTTTGTAATACCTCACTTTCAACTTTCACTTCTTCACCACAAGCAATTAATTGTATTCACTTCAAATAAAACCGATTTATATACGAGATGACACTTCGATAAAATTAAAAATACCGCAAATATAAAGTTAAATCATGAATCGACTTCGAACAGTGGGAGCCACTTCTGCGTAAAAATTGAGAATCAAACGAACTTACCAAGTGAAGTTTGATGTCTAATTGTACGCGTGTCTTGACCGAAGATGTTTACATGTTTACATGCAGCAGCACACGATGTGATGCTGTCCTCACCACACTTATAAAGCCTAAGCTAGATATTTAAAAAAAAATAATTAAAAATAAAAAGTGTCCAATTTCCGGTTTGTGCGCACGCCGCCATATTGCGCGCCATCTATCACTCATTATTTTAGAGCATTATTTTTTCGATTAAATTAGGGTTTTTAAAGGGAAGGGTGGGAGTGTAAACATCTTCGGTCAAGACACGCGTACAATTAGACATCAAACTTCACTTGGTAAGTTCGTTTGATTCTCAATTGTACATTGTGTCTATCCCGAAGATGTTTACATGTTTACATGCAGATGTTCAGAGGCTCGAAAAAATAACATCGCAGAGTATAATTGACACAATAACTTTAATTGTTAGGCAACTAATATCTTAACAAAAGAAAATTAGAACAGAATTCTAAATATAAAAGAAATTAATTTTGATATCACACTACAGTCTTGTTTCTGAGTAATTTAAATACATAAGTAGGAATACATTATATACAGGCCGACTTTTATTATCCTAATTTACTGATTTGTTTGAAATAAAGCATTATCGAAATTACAATTACTTGTCATTGATAAATCTTTTTTATAATATTTTAGAAACATTTTGGACGATTCAGTCCAGCCCGCGCGGTAGGCGGCCGATGTGGCAGCGTGGCGGGTGCCGTGCCCGCCGTACATATTGATATCTATACTACTTTTTTCTAATACATATTTGACCCAGTGGGATAGTGTCTTGAGACATGATTCTGTCTTTATGTCGAACCAGGTTGGTGCATAAACTTTCATAATGAAAGTCGCGAGATCCCTCAAATTCTTTGTTGGTTAGCTGTTCCAATGTATAAACAAAGAATCCTGTTTGCGCAAGTCAACCATCGGGAATGTGCCAGTTTTCCTGGGTCTTTGCTTGCTAAGTTGGGGGATACAGAACCATTGCGGTGCAAATCTCAAAGAGATATTTTTGGACAAACTGGTCATACTTTCGCTTCCTAGTTTCTCCTCGCTGGATAGATTGGGTCATCACCTTGTCAACAGTCCCTATATACATTTTGCGATCAGTTCGTTGGTCGTGCAAGAATAATTCTTCAGAAACAGGCACCTTAGTTAGACATTTGCATACTTCTCTAGATATACATTTACATGTTGCGATATCAAATAACTTTTTCAGAGAATCTTCATGAAAGGTTTGTTTTTTGGAGTCATTACGCAGTTTTTTTGCACCTTTATACCTACTTGTTGTAATACACAATCAATCTTGCGACAACTTGTTGATGACTAATTGTAGGGATAGATGCTTTAGCCCATATATTTTCGATATCGGTAGCAATTATTTCACAAATATCTTTGACTGAAGGATCTTTTCCAATATTCAACTCTAGTAGATAGTTTCTGTGCCATAAGTAATTTTTAATTACATCACTATACGTTGGCAACATATTACCACTTAATTTTCGTGGATCGCCAAACATAGGACACCTCAAATCTTTCCGAGTTTTCGGCATTTTGTAATACCTCACTTTCAACTTTCACTTCTTCACCACAAGCAATTAATTGTATTCACTTCAAATAAAACCGATTTATATACGAGATGACACTTCGATAAAATTAAAAATACCGCAAATATAAAGTTAAATCATGAATCGACTTCGAACAGTGGGAGCCACTTCTGCGTAAAAATTGAGAATCAAACGAACTTACCAAGTGAAGTTTGATGTCTAATTGTACGCGTGTCTTGACCGAAGATGTTTACATGTTTACATGCAGCAGCACACGATGTGATGCTGTCCTCACCACACTTATAAAGCCTAAGCTAGATATTTAAAAAAAAATAATTAAAAATAAAAAGTGTCCAATTTCCGGTTTGTGCGCACGCCGCCATATTGCGCGCCATCTATCACTCATTATTTTAGAGCATTATTTTTTCGATTAAATTAGGGTTTTTAAAGGGAAGGGTGGGAGTGTAAACATCTTCGGTCAAGACACGCGTACAATTAGACATCAAACTTCACTTGGTAAGTTCGTTTGATTCTCAATTGTACATTGTGTCTATCCCGAAGATGTTTACATGTTTACATGCAGATGTTCAGAGGCTCGAAAAAATAACATCGCAGAGTATAATTGACACAATAACTTTAATTGTTAGGCAACTAATATCTTAACAAAAGAAAATTAGAACAGAATTCTAAATATAAAAGAAATTAATTTTGATATCACACTACAGTCTTGTTTCTGAGTAATTTAAATACATAAGTAGGAATACATTATATACAGGCCGACTTTTATTATCCTAATTTACTGATTTGTTTGAAATAAAGCATTATCGAAATTACAATTACTTGTCATTGATAAATCTTTTTTATAATATTTTAGAAACATTTTGGACGATTCAGTCCAGCCCGCGCGGTAGGCGGCCGATGTGGCAGCGTGGCGGGTGCCGTGCCCGCCGTACATATTGATATCTATACTACTTTTTTCTAATACATATTTGACCCAGTGGGATAGTGTCTTGAGACACATTTTTATGTGGTTTTTTACTTTGATTGACTTGGATCCCAAGTTGTGTTATATTTTGGGACAGGTGGATTTAGGCGATAAACCCCCATAAAAAATCTTTAAATAGAGTCATTTACTGCAATGTCCTGGCCTAACAAAGTAGACAATGCTGAACGATGGCTATTAAGTGTACTGTAACTGGCACCGCTATCAAATTTTCTGTTAAATATTGCATTAATTGTGAACTATTTGCATTTGAAAAATCAATGCCTTTATTATGGCAATATAGCCACCAAGAGCTAATTGCTGAATTATATTAATTAATTGAGCTAGGAGCTAACGAAGCCATTACTTTATCGAGGGAACTCTCGGGAACACCGCGCTTCAGCAGCGATTGCCGGATAATTTGCCTGCCATCAGGGTGAGATCTGCGTGCAGTGGATGCTTCACTCTGAAAGGCGAAATTAACAGATTGTCATAGGGCTCGGAATATATTACTTCTGAAACGAGTAACCTGGACCACATTGAGTACCAAGGCTGTGTAGGCCAAAGTGGTACTACAACAATACCCTCCGCTTTGTCATTTTTAATTTTAGGTAAAACTTTAGTGATCAAGCTAAATGGTGGAAAAGCATAAAAATTAAGATTGGACCAACTGAACGTAAAAGCGTCTATAATTTCCGAGTGAGGGTCTAATTTCCAAGATGCATACCTAAGGCACTTATGATTTTGGCAACTAGCGAATAAGTCAAACTCTAGGTTTCCAAATGTTGATGTTATTTGCAGGAATGCATAATCCCAGTTCCCATTCCGTGTCTACATTTGATTGACGAGACTCGTAGCCTGCGATAACGTTTTCGTTAGATTTAATGTAAGAGGCAAAAACATAAATGTTGCGCTGTTCACACCATTGCCACAAGTCTCGGGCAATACTATTCAAATGTGGGTGTTGAACGCCCCCCATCTTGTTGATATAGGCAATTGCTGTTATATTGTCTATTCTTAAAAATATGTTACAGTCAGACATATTTTGTGCGAAGATTTTAAGACCGTAAAAGGCTGCCAATAACTTCAGGGTATTTATGTGCATAACCAATTGAGAGTTACTACAATTTCCGTAAGCGGTTTTATTGTTACATACCGCGCCCCAACCTGTGGTTGAAGCGTCAGTAAAAATCGTAAGACGGTAATCATTTGATTGAAATGACGAAAATGACAAGTCGATTTTATCCCTCCACCAAATAAGGTCATTTCCTAGATGCTGCGGTAGGGACATATATCTGTTATAGTTGTTAGAATAATTCAAAGCCAAGAATTTTTCCCGTTATAATTACCCATTCGTATTAGACGGCGAGACAGGCAGAGGTCAATAACCCCAAAAATCGTACTAATTCCCTTATAGAAATTTTGTTTGTTTTGAGTAATTCACTAGCTAATAGTTTAATTCGTTGTTTTTTCTCAGGTGGTAATGTTAATGACATATCTGTAGTATCAAACGTAAAACCCAGGAATGTACATTTTTTCATAGGATATAATTGACTTTTATTTTTGTTAATAATGAACCCCAGTTTTACTAAAATTTCTATAGTGTTGATTACATTTATTGAACAATCATGAAAAGTATTTCCAATGCATAAAAAGTCATATAAATATGTAACTGATAAATATCCCTGGGAGCGTAAATAGTGCAGAACCGGCTTTAGCAACTTAGTAAAAACAAAAGGAGCAGTACATAGACCAAATGGAAGGACATTAAATTGAAACAATTGATTATTCCATGTAAATCTTAACCAGACCCGGTCATTTTCAGCGACTGATAATAAAAAATATGCGTCTTGTAAATCTATTGTGGCCATGAAACATTCGTTATCTAGTAGCCTAAGGGCCGTGCGGTAATCTTCCATTTTAAAATGATTGACCTGTACATATTTATTCAGTTCTTTTAAATTTAGGATAAACCTGTGCCTCCCATTTGGTTTTGGCACTGTAAATATGGAAGAAATAAATTGCTTATCGCACGGAGAACACGGCGATATGAACCCGCAATCTAACAACACTGAGATGTATTTATTACGTCAATTTCGTCGAGTGTGTAAGATCTAAGGCTAGGTAATTTCCTCTGACATGGCTCGATAAAGAAAGGAATTTTATATCTTTTAACCCAAGACAAAAGGATAGTATCTTCGGTTATCTTAAGCCACTCGTGATAGGAAAAAAAATTGTCTGCCAGCAATAGGTACATCAATGCATACCTCAGGTGACGAAGTTAGCGTCGCTGGTACTGCTGGCGATAATTGGCGGGTCTCGAGTAGGCCGGTTCTCGCCGGTGGTCCCGCTGCGCACGCGGGGGCGGCGGCGGCGGCGGCGGCGGCTGCGGCTGCGGCGGCGGCTGGCGGCGCGTAGTAGCGGGGTTCGCTCGCGGCGCGGCGGCCTGCGCCCGCGGAGCCCCCCGTACGTTTAAAGTATTGCGTATCGACGTCCTGGGTTGATTGTATCTGCTGGTGTATGTTTTTAGCTCTGCAGCAGACCTTGATATGGTTTTAAATAATTTTAAGTGTTCAGACAAGTCGGTGCCAAACAAAAAATCGTCTATTTTGGTATCTTTTATGACTTCTTGTTTTTGCTTGCTAAGGGCATTAATAATAGTGAATCTCCTTGAGAGCGACTCCCGGTAGTGGGTATCGCAAAGCAATCTGCCTGCATCACCTAAAGCTTTTATAAGCTCCTGTGGGATAATATTTTTATGTGATAGTGCTATATTCAATGCTTTGCCAACGGCAGCTATGCAACTTGACATTTGATCTTGCTTTTGTTCGCTGTAGGAGTCCTTTTTGGAACTCATTTCACCGAGAGCCGACTTTACCTCTGGATTCAATTTGGGTGCCTTCATATTAGTACAATTTTCTGCGGGTAAGTACAATTTCAAAAGGCCGGATTTTTCTTCTTTAGGTAACCCGTTTACTAAAATATGTTTCCATCTAATTACTAAGTCTTTATGTAAATCTTCACCAAAGGTTTTGTCCTGGGTCGGGTCTGTTCCCAATAATTCCAAAATGTCTGGTTCTAATCCTTGGCTATCATCTACCGCATCCTCTTCTAAGGTGGGAGCTTCGGCATTTGGGATTTCCACTGTAATATGTAGAAATATAACTACAGTTATTAAAACTGTTTTGTGCGAGGGTGTCTCCCTCTGTCACGCCAAGGTATACGATATACGTCCACATACGATATACGTAGGGACATGCATATAATATGTATGTACACAGGCAATTAAATACCTTAAGTAAATTTTATCCACACACGATAAACGTCGGGACAAGTGTCTATCCACACACGATATACGTCGGGATATAGTGTTAAAAACATTATAAATTTTGTTATAAATAGTATCGACATAGTTTGATATCGATGTATGTATACACATAAAATATCCGTCGGGGCATAAAATTAGCTATAAGCCTACTTCTTAACGAAGTCGGAGAAAAAAAAATATTTTTTGGGGGTAGAATACGAACTCCTAAAAATAGATATTGTAAACACTTTATTAAACTGTCTGTACTTACCAGGTGGTATAAAATCACTAGCTATGTCGAATTCCAGTGGCTGTGTTGGCGACTCACATTCGGGTTCACATCCAGGTTCATCATCAGATGATGAAAGCCTTCGTCGCTTACGCACAAGTTTTTTGACCTTTTTCAACAAACTTTCTACGATATCACTATCGTTGTCTTTACCGGAACATTTTCTTTTACCCATATTTCACAAATTGGCGATAAGGTAATTTATTACGAAAAGTTGTGTGGATCGGACGACACCAAAACGAGTAATGAGTGATAGATGGCGCGCAATATGGCGGCGTGCGCACAAACCGGAAATTGGACACTTTTTATTTTTAATTATTTTTTTTTAAATATCTAGCTTAGGCTTTATAAGTGTGGTGAGGACAGCATCACATCGTGTGCTGCTGCATGTAAACATGTAAACATCTTCGGGATAGACACAATGTACAATTTAAGTTTTTAGTAAACTACTATAATAACTTCAATCTCTCGAATGGTATAAAGGTATCACAACTTATCACATCACAACCTGAACTATAAGACTACCGTCGAACATAGATTTCCCTCGACGTCTGTCCTCGGTCAATGCTGCTAATCGAATGCCGGCTTGCTTCGTCCGTCCCCCCAGCACAGCTTTCCCCTCCATTTTTCCCCGCCTATTTTGCCGCCAGAGAGGCGCACTGTCAACTGTCCATGTGACAAACCAGTGTTGCCACTTAATTCTTACAAAACATACTAAATAATGAGGGCAATAATTAGACAAATATTAAAAATCATCACATTCGGCCATCCGACAGCGTGCCGTCTCCCGACGCACCACTACATAATTATTTATTTATTCAAGGACAGCCAATCGAAACTACCACTTAGCATGATTCAACAGTATTAAAGCGCCATCTCAATAAATAAAATGAGAACCTGACATTACAAAAAAATGAATAACACAAAAACAGTTTGACTTATAACAACAAATTACTGTTAAATTACAACCCCTTGCATTTCCTCGTAAAATATGTATACCACATCAGTTTTAATCATTAACGGGTAAGTATAAAATCATGACATTCGGTGGTAGTATTCTAATTGATTAACACAGTTCTCAAAGTATGCCCATTTGAGATTAACATGTGACAGGAACAATTGAACAAATGTCTTAAAATAAATAGTAGAACAGCTAGATATAAAAATAAAACTGAAATTAATAAAAACTAATATTAGGTACTACACCACACTTAACTATTTACTGTGCCTATGTACAAGATAGACATGAGTGTACGAAAGAAAAAGAGAAGCCTAACTAGCCGCTACTAGTAGACGCTGCACTAGATTCAAATACTTTACTAATAACATCTTCACTAACGTGTTACAAGGAGAATAAGGAATACACATTGGTACCAAAAAGAAACCTTGTGATGATAATTGCAAAATTGTTTATAGTTTACAGGTCTCTCACAGTGTGAGTCAGATCGTTCTCAGGTTAGTAACTAGCTTTGACCAGTGTCTATCTCGGCAGCTTCTTCCCTCTCGATCTCAAAAACGTTTTAAATCAGTGATTCTGAAACACATTAGTAAGTAAATACAACCTCCAGAAAAATACTATTTCAATGACAGGTACCTATTGGTAGCCAATAGGGAAATATGAATAAATTTGAATTCATTAATTATTTTGAAAGTCCAAATTCACTTTTATCTTGTGATGACATTTGATATAAATAAGGTAGTTTTGTTTACAGTTCTTGGTCGAAGCCTTGATGCAAGATGCAAAAATAAATTTGACAGTGTATGATCAAAGTGGTGACCATTGGGAGAGGCCACTTTGCAGCACTGAAAACTGGCAAATCCACGGCTTCAAATCCAACTGTAAACTGGCCACGACGTTCAGACTTACCAACCCCTCCAATCGTCAGTGGCAATTAAGTACGTTCACACGTAGGTACAAATAAATAACAATATTTTTCCTTGTGTTGTGTCAGAAGATTTTTCCGAGACCAAATATATTTGTACGCCTTTACAGGCAGACCCAACTATAACTATTTGTTTATTTTATTGTAACCTGTTCTGACAAACAAAGAATCTGATTTGGTTTACTGAGATTAATGGTTTAAGTCACTCACCATGACAGGAAGATCAAATTGTCATTCATCTTATTAGAAAAATTCGTAACTGTAATGATCACAGGGATAAAGCGTGACCTTCTTTAGAACAAGCTTATCCATGAACAAGCAGTAGACATCCCATATAGATTACATAACTACATACACCCTTCAAGAAATAAAGTTTGTAAGGACCGATGATCTCCCATGATGGTCTTAAAATAAATTATTCACACCATTTCCCTACATTAGCTATAATTAATAACCAATTTAATGAGTAGATACGTAAATTCAGGTCGTATTCCAAGCCCAATGAAATTCAGTGACATTGTCCCAATGTTGGAACATACCTAATCATTAAAGTGTTTTACTGAAAGTTAATGATCGTCCTAATTTCAAACCTTTAACTGCCTACATGTCCACCATTAACCAAATCTCCCTTCGCCTCCTCTTAGAAAACCTCAAACCCCAAAGTTATTTGTTACCCAGCAGACAGTTTTATTTCTCTAGACTTTGTTCAAACAATTGAAAGTACTCACTGTCCCTTGCTTATATGTATGAGGTTAAAACTCACGCAAAGCTATTTAAGACTCTGTAGGACATTCCACGTACTCCTAGAGATAGACGTCTATACGTTCAATTAAATTAATCATGCCTTTAATGAAAACAGCTATGCGTTCAAGGAACAGTCAGTCAATGGCTGTCAAACTATATAATAAGTTACCCATGAACGCAAATGATATGACAATTAGTAAGTTTTCTTTTAAATTAGAGGTATGTTTAGAATATGGCTTATTCAACCTTGTTTTTATACCACACGTGTGACTTGCTTTGTTTAATTCAATTTTAATGATATTTTGACGTATAATAATTCATTTCACTTGTATGTACTCAATTTAATAATCAATTTAATTTGGCGTGTTACAATTTATTTCAAATATGTATCCAATCTAATAATTTATTTCATTTGACAACTCTGAAGAGTGAATGTGTTTAGTTCTCAATTATACATATCATCTGTAATAATATGTACCGCATTCTAGCAAATAAATAAATTCTTATTCTTAGAGACAAGTCCATTAATACTCGTATTGCGGGAACAGTTCATGAAATATTTTGACGCATGTGAAAGCAAACAATACGCCACACTTAGATATCGAGTTGCTATAAGTGGACTAGAGTACCTAGTGCCCTACATCTCTATAGTTAGAACGTTACCGCTTTTTTATCAATATAAATAATAATTACGTACGTGTACATGTGTTGTGTAGGAATAAAAATGTTTATCCAATAATAAAAATCGTTCTGCATACAACTCAAATGAGCTAAACCATTACCTAATAAAAAAAAATATTACAAAATCCCTAAAAAAATTGTCAGCTGCTGCTGTACTAGCCTCAAGGCCTGTATCGCAGGAACAATTACAATTTATAACTTTAAATCCGTCTATATTAAATGAACTGGAAGGTCCGGTTTTATATTAATAATAATAGGGGGGGCAAACCTTAGTTTTCCACCCCAGTTAGGTAGGTTTGTGTTGTGCCTATCGTGCCTGTTGCGCCGGAGAGTGTATGTACTTATGTGTATGCGAATGTATTGTATACGTGTGTGTTTAAGTGTAAATACGAGTGCCACATCAATTTAATATGCTATATCCATAGATTTTTTTATAATGTCTATAGAATATGTTTATTTTACTTCGTATAATTATGCAATTGGCTTGCATTGGATGGTATTGTACTAGATTGCCCGTGGCTTTTAAAAAAACTGCATTCCTCTGTCTAAATGTTATCTGGTACAGATCGCTACAAGCGACAAAACTGCCTAAGCTGTCCTTTGTTATGTCTTTTGTGCAACAAAGACTGTTTATTCTATCTATACGACCCTCGGCACCGCAACGATGGCCCATGCGACGGAGGCACCGTCCGCCGACATACATAGGTTAATTTTTGCCTCGCATAAGAGGACCACACGTCTCGTGCGTAGACGAAGCCTAGTCTAAACCTAACATGCTTCACTTAGGGAACCATTCAAGTGTAGGTACCCATTTAAATGAATACATTGGAGATCAACATCCTTACTTAAGAAATGCCAATTATCATAAATCTTGCACTAAAATGAAATATACCTACGCAGGTTCTAAATTTAGAAATTCAATAGTACCTATTCATTTCGATGCCACTCACTAATTTTAACAAGTTAATACTGGCACAGCCCAGTTTTAAATTCTCTCTTCATGTATCTCTGTAGTGAATGAATGTCTTTTATGCAAAAATAAAAACAATAATATTAAAACAAAAACAAGTCGACCGCCCCGGGTTCTTGATAGTGTCAATTTACGAGCATAGAACTACTTACATAGGTTTAAGTACAGTCTAGTGTAAAATAAATAAATAAAGTTATACTACGAGCCACCAAGACTTCCCTGATGACAACGGACAACATCACATGGATACGACGAGCTGTTCGCCTGCATCGACATCCACCAATGGTCCCCTCTGCTGCTTGTGCCTTGGGCTTTTTGGACTTTACTAGGCGGAGTAGTCATCATGTCGTCTGTTACCATTATTTGTGCAAGAGAAAATTACACCGCCTACATAATCCATTCCAGAACACATTGTGTACCTACTTTGTGAAATAAAGATTAAATCAATAACCTACAACATCATCTACATCCCTGTTGGCGAACTGACAAGTAGTTTAGGAATGCCATCAATTGTATGCAATTATTTGAAATAAAGAATTATAGTTAAATTATAATTGGTAAAATTCATTAGCATTGAATCATTAATCAATCTGGAGCCTAATCTAGGGCGACCCTGCATTTCAGGCCTCCAGGTCCCACCTGTTGATAGAGGAAAGCTAGTATTTATTGGGTTCCGCATTTGTGTGAGTGTATGTGCGTTTGTGTGTGTGTATGCGTGAGAGTGACGCGGGTGTGTATGTGGGTATATGAGCTTAGCTTACTTTACGTCTGATAATATTGATTCTGTATCCTCATAGTTTAGTTTCCGTAACCAATTTTGTATAGTAGTGGAATACATAGTTCTGTATTGGTATCCAAGGACTCAAATATCATTAAACATACATAGCTTCTTAGGGGCGTCTTTTCTTACTTAAGGACATAAATAAACTACAATTACTTGTGGAACATACATAGCTCCGTAGAGACATACATAGCCTCCAATTACTCGTGGAACATACATAGCTCCGTAGAGACATACATAGCCTTCAATTACTTGTGGAACATACATAGCTCCGTAGAGACATACATAGCCTTCAATTACTTGTGGAACATACATAGCTCCCTAGAGACATACATGGCCTTCAATTACTTGTGGAACATACATAGCTCCGTAGAGACATACATAGCCTCCAATTACTTGTTTAATAATATATTTATTCATTTATTCGAAATCAACAGCGTATCCATTAGATTTCATCAATTAGTATATGTAGGCAATTATTAAGACCTATTGGCCTTGGCTCTGTTGTTACAGATTTCTTTAAAAATACAAATTTAATCAATATAACATTCAATTGTGTGTTGTGTGTGCGTGTGTGTGTGCGTGTGTGCGTGTGCGTGAGTCTTTATTTCTCTCCACAGGGTACATTAAATTTAACAGGCTATAATAAAACTTGTGGCATATTGTGTGATGAGACGGATGCCTGGCCTATGCAATTGAATACACATGTTTCAGGTCATTAGGCTCAAACCATACCGGCTCAAGTATTAAGAGTTTAAAGCTGAATAAGTACTTCATTGTGTACATACTAAAAATTACATAATTATATTCAGATATATATATATATATATATATATTTTTAAAGTAAGTGTGTGTGTGTGTGTGTGTGTGTGTGTGTGTGGGTGTGAGTGTGTGTGTGTGTGGGTGTGTATGTGTGTGTGTACAAGTGAATCTGGTGCGGTAGCAGTTTCAGTAAAAATCAAACCTTTAACACCCCTCTCTTCACACATATAAATTAGATTACTTGCGTGTAGTGGCATACATAGCCTTCTCTTGTACATGTAACGTTTTGTGCATGACATTTATAGCCTTAAATTTTGAGAAGCGTATCCAATCTTAGCGAAGTAATCTTTGAATATACATATTTTAAACTAGGCCCCATTTACTCAATACTGAGCCCAGAAATAACCAAATCAAATATATCAACTTTCATTAGTATACCTATATCGTTGTATTTACTAAAATACATTGGGAAGGAATTAGTACGTACGTATAATACAGGCTCGGCCTAGCTTGTGTTATAATAATTGTGTACCGCATAATCGCATAAGTAAGCAAATGGACACATAAAAAGTTAATGCGCCGCTTACAATCTGTCTGTACTGACACATAGCATTTTGACCTCATTCTACGCTACACTTAACGCTCAGATTCCTATGACGCGATAGGCATTGTTAATTAGTCGGACGAGCGATATCTGGCGGTAGCAAGCGAAAAATACTGTTTGTTTCCAGTTGTGATATACAAAATGTAACTCCGTGTTTTATATTCAATGAAGTTGTTATTATTATCAATAAATTACTCTTCCTATTCTAAAGGTTAAGAACTCTAACTTTCTCCTCTCTTCATAAAACTTATCTTTTCAATTAACGGCGCAATTTCAACCAAACGTCTAGTTTTTTCTAATACAGACCGCAGTCTAACGTTTTATCGCAGACCAACATTGTCAAAGAGTAGCCTTAACCAAATGGGTCGTGCGATAAACCTTATTAGGCTTACAAGAGTAACATTAACAAAGAGTTGCCTTGTTCGAACATTACTCAAGTTGCGGTCCGCTCCAGAAAACACTTATGCAATAAATATTAATATTCTAGCACCGACGTTTGCCAAAGAATCCGTCGCGAACTATTATCAAGGAGTTGCCTTGACCAAATAGAATTCGCGACAAATTATTTCAGGCAGACCAACCAGAATAGCACTATCAAAGAGTAGCCTTGATCAAATATTATTCAAGCTGTTGTCAGTGTTGGCGTAATCCAATCGCCATATTATTTTAAACACTCGCAATACTACCGCCAAGTAACATTGTTAGAGAGTAGCCCCAACCAAATGTTCGTGACGGCATCATTATGGAAATGAAGAGAAGAGAAAAATAAAAGCTGAATTTAACGAAAAATTACAGTGACGGCCTTTAATATCTTGTCTATATTAATATCTCGTATATATTAATATGAATTAAATAATTTTAAGAGTATTTCTACTCCGTACCTTGTAGGCTGCAGGTATCATGCCGCTTCTGAAATATAATAACTTCAATCTCTCGAATGGTATAAAGGTATCACAACTTATCACATCACAACCTGAACTATAAGACTACCGTCGAACATAGATTTCCCTCGACGTCTGTCCTCGGTCAATGCTGCTAATCGAATGCCGGCTTGCTTCGTCCGTCCCCCCAGCACAGCTTTCCCCTCCATTTTTCCCCGCCTATTTTGCCGCCAGAGAGGCGCACTGTCAACTGTCCATGTGACAAACCAGTGTTGCCACTTAATTCTTACAAAACATACTAAATAATGAGGGCAATAATTAGACAAATATTAAAAATCATCACACTACCTTCTACGTGCGCCACCTGAAGATTAAGTCCTAAATGTCTGATTTTTGGTATGAACAGAGATTTTACTTAGGATCATCGATTAATGATACAGGAAATTTGAAAAAAAGAAAAAAAAATTTTTTGGCTACTTTCACTCCACCCTAGTGCTCGTATCTCATACATAATTAACTCGCAACTAATCAAGTTCAACATTACAGTACAGGTGTTGACAATGTAATCGGTATAGATATAGCGATCTACAAAGCATTAACGTACGCCGAATATTAAACATATTGGAGACGTGATCATATGCAAAATTGAAGTCTGGTCTGGAATAAACAACACCTTTATCATTTTGGAAAATGGATACTTCCTTTGTTCTAGATTTCAATTTTGGCCAAGGACATTAGGATTCATACCGTGATTGAATTATAAGTAATACTTACAGTTACAAACTGAAGTAGGTAACTGTATGTCACCTTCACATTGATAGCCAAGAACCCGATTCGTAGCAACTCGCACACATTTTCTTTAAAATGGGAAACCAAAATCACAGAAAGAAAAATTCTTGTCGTGTCTTTAAAGACGTCAAGCTTCCCAACTAAAAAACTAATTATTGAAAAAATATGTTAGTTAGTTCCTTACTCTATTATGGTCCTATGGTTTCTATGAATATAAAGATTTATAGTATGTATATCAAAAGGGACACGTTATAGGTATAATGTAATAAGAAAATAAATATATAAAGATTAAATATGAACCAAAAATACCCAAGGCAAAGCACAAAGCACTTATATTAAATTGCCGGGCAAACTGTAATAATAAATCTCTGTACAGTTTTTGTAGTTCGTCTCTCTACATTTTCTCTAGAGTGACATAGCCCTAAAAGCTCTTTATGCGAGATAAAGGTTAACAAAAGGATGACAGCCTCGAGGGATAATATAAAAAGCTCCGCCTATATTTAATCCTAAACACGAAAGCTAAATTACAGCTTACTCTATAATTCAGGACAAGGCATTTCGGTAAAGATTGAATAAATGTTATAAAATTATACTAAATATTTAGTTATATGTCAAGATTTATGATATGAATAAACTTTTGCAAAATATGTTATCGTTTTATGTATGTAACACTTAACAAATTCGCAAAGACGGAAAATATGTTACCCATTACGAAATAGTTATCACAGCGTATCTAAATAACCTTGGAGAATCGTCAAGACACGGTCACATAACAATGTGTAAACACTCGTGAGAAACGATATACGGTAAACTGTTTAACTAAATAAGTACAACAGTTTACTAGCAATTGCTCAATGCCAACCGCCATTTAGAAGATTTTTTTTATATATATATTGTCACGGCATAGTGGCTTCCTCTCGCCTGATGGAAAGCTAAAGATTGGAAGGTATTGCGTAAATGAAATAGCTTCTGATAGTTACAAATCTGGTAAAACATTTGGGTGATATATTAGTTCTACAAAATATTTGATTAAGATTCTAAATTGATGTCTGGGCGTTATTAATCTAAATGTCAGAGTTGAAACATCCTAATGCGAAGAATGACACATTTATTTTCAGTATATTGACCCGTGCTACATTCAGAAAGGGTTAATGAATTACATCATGTGAAGAAAGGTAGACTAATTTTAAAACGAAAGCATAAAGAGTGGTATAGGTACTACTGATATTATAAACGTGAATGTTTAGATGAATGGATAGTTTGTCACTCTTTTACGAGAAAGCCACAAAACGGATTAGAATGAAACGTTACGGTAACGTAGTAACCTATAGGATTGCCACATTATCCTTATAAACTATACGCAAGTAAATCCGGAGGCTACATCGATTATCATATTCTTATATTATCAGAAACTAAAAACCTACTCGTTAACCAGAATAAAAAATCCTGCAAGTCTTCATAACATGACAAGAGTTTAAGTTCTTGTAAATTAAAACTCAACGAATGACGAAAGCTTAAGTTTTGGAAATTGAAAACTCAACGAATGTAGATATATGTAGGTAGTTAGTGTACTGAAATACTGCCTAGAATCCTTTTCAAACGATTAAACACGGGTGTCTATCGATGATCATCTCCACCAGTTCGTATAATCAAGAGCTTCCCTTAAAACCTCGCTAAATTCACAGCAAACTCTCCGACGAAATAGAGGAAAGCCGACGCGGGGCGCATAAAATACCCGTTGCCATGACAACCAAGGGCGACAAACCCCCTCCTACGTGTTATGGCCTAGAAGAGGAAAATTAGGCTCCGTGTCGTATCTATTTGTATTTTTAGACGACTTATGTTATGCAAAATTTTAAATAAATGTAATGTACGCGCGTTATTGATAGAAAAGCTGTATTTTTATAAAATGAAGTTACCGAAATCTGAATATTTTAATTAATGGTTGAATGAACTGTATGCGTTGCACACTTCGTTGAAAGTTTGACAAAATAATAGTTTTATATGTGTTAGGTTGGGAAAAATCAACATTTTAGATTGAAGACAGAAGAAGAATTTATATGAAATGTGGATTGATGGCTTTGACAACGAATAAACGTCTGTTATACATATACGAACATATTTCATCCTCTTAGTACATATTATATGTAGTTACTTTATAATCTACGGATACAAGTCCCAATTTAATCCTGTTACTACTGACTGACAAATAAATCCACGTACATACCTATAAATTCAGACCATTTAACCCAGACGAAATAAATTGCGGCGTAAAACAAAACTCTTTGCAATATAACCGGGGTTGAGCGCATATGGGGAGTTTTAGTTTTACCTCTCCCGCCCTCCCGTTAAAGCCTTATGGAATGGGAGGCTTTTTATTTGGCCACGAGCCAAAAGCAACTGGTACACATATGATACTGCAATATGACGGTAATTTTAGGGGTTTTCTTTGTGTCCAGGACAGAGAAAATACCGGCATTGAAGGTTTCAATGGCTCTCTTTTAATTTCCACAGATTTGAGAGCTAACATCGGTAGATATGTCTATGTTAAATATGTTGTTCATTCCTAAGTTAGTTTGGATTAGCTACGCCAAACTACGAGTAACCAGTTTTCATATATATGCGTCCGCAGCAAACTATACTGCATGTTTCAAAAACTGGCACAACTATGCAAGCCGAGTACAAGTAGGTACCTTATGGGGCACGTAACAATAAGTTTTTAATTATGTCTGGTGGTATGTGCGCATTTGAAATCCAACATTTCTTTACTAGTTATAAACTCGAAGAGTTAATGAAAGACTACAAGTAGAAATCCCAAAAAAAAATTATTACGTACGTTAGCAGTTATAGGTATAACCTGCTCTATACAAATTTTATTAATTATATCTTGATGGAAATTAAAGTAACAGCTACATAATATAAATATTATTACATATAAGTATATGAGTTCTGATGAAAATGTAATGCGTATAGCTAAAGATGCCAAGGAAAATCTTTATGGCCACTAAAGCAGACAACATTGAGACCACGACGCTATGTGTAATCAATGAGTCATAGCTCTAAGTCATGTTTAAGGGTATAAGAACGATGATTTGTTTATGACAACTCAGTAAACCCAGCTAATGAAAAAAGATGTATGTATGTATGAGTATGTAGTACATTACACGACGAAAATTTTTGCAAACATCAATGTCTTTAACCAGTTTTCTCTGCTGATACAGTTCCTGATATCTGATCTGGCTTGTATGGCTGAATAGTTCTATAATAATGCTATAAGAGACTTTATGACTCAATCTGACCTTAGAAATAGTATACATATTTCCATTTCCATATTACAAGAGTGAACCAGTATTTGTTTTGTTCTTAAACTTATGTAGTGTTACATTCATAGGTAGACCGTATTATTTCAACAACGTTTCTGAAATACTGACTTATTAGTATGTAGTAAAGTGTTATTTACTTCCTTACCAAATTCGTGTTCAATAACAGACAGTTCGTGGATACTTCATAAACAGATGTGTCAGAAACCACCCAAATTAGGCTTAAAGTTTACGTTTACGTTATCGCACATCATTGGTTACGTCTTTACATTTCATTTTACAAACTTTGGTACTAAGTAGGCACAAAACGGTCCTTCAGTACTAAAGGATTGAGATGCACTGAGCTAGATCAATAACGTCATTTAACAAAGGGCAGAGTTAACCCTAATGCAATTACTCTAACGTTCATATAAGGACAAAGGCTGGCCAATCGATGCGTCTAGACACAAAGGCAGTCACGACTGTAAAACCTGACCCGAGCGTTGAATTTCAAAGTGACATAAATATAGCGGGGTTTGCAGGCGTCGAGATGACTGTTCCTGAACAAGCACCATAAAAAAGGATTGGGGAATTTATACGGACTTTATCCTTCTTCAGCTGTGTACACTTTGTTGTCTTGTCAAAGCGGAGAAATGAAAAGAGCATAATCTCTTGTGACCCTCATAAATTGAATGTATATAATTTACTTACTATTTGGATGCATAGAATCATAAATATGGAATGCCAAGACTGATTTCGCTCGACTTGAAGACAAGGCAAGCATTAGCCAGTAAGATTAGTAAATGTAATTGAACAAGAGCTCCAATACACCGTGAGATGGGAGCCTACGGTGCAATTAAACTTTGAAACGATTTCTTGTACTTTCAAAGGGTAGTAATTAAAGTTTGTATAAACGTTGCAATGAAATACGAGTATATCGATGTGCAAAACGCCAAAAAACGTACCTATAATAATTTTGGTACGCAACATCTCTGTAACCTCTAAATTCCTGTCACTTAGAACGAATACTTCCCCGGGTGAGAAATGTTCACAAATGGTTGTAAGGGTCAAGGCTACGTATTTTGTCGAAGAACGTTCGGGGAAGTTTAGTAAAATATCTACCTAAAGAACTGAAGATTTATTGAACATTAAAATTAAATTAAGACACAATGGTGATAGACCCGGTGCTAAAGTATTGTAAACCCAGCTTTAATGTTAACCCAATAAATGATGTATCCATGCTTGTAGAGGCTCAAAAGAAAGTAATGACATGGCATTAATTATATCCTTGCTAGTTTAGCCGGACCTGATTTATCTTCCGGCTATAAAGCCTAGGGTGCCAGGAGCATAGGGACGGGGCATGTGAACTTATTACTTAGAAATATTTGGTAGAAGATAGTTCGTAAATGTTTTAAATGGAATTGATAATGGCAAGATGTTTGCACGCGATATTATTAATGATCCCATGCTTTTTGGGGGTCTATTAATTATCATAAACGGTCTTTTGGGTCAGTTATATTCAGTTTATCAGTGGAAATGGAGGAGCTCGGTGGCGCCGCGGTCTTGTTCGCTTAACAATGATCGCAACGTTGTGCAACCATTGGCGCGGTCAATCCAATGATGGGTGACCAAAATTTGACACCCATTTCTTCCGTGCTTCGGAAGGCACGTTAAGCTGTTGGTCCCGGGTGCTATCTTTACCAACTCAGATAGCAGTCGTTACATCATATCAGAGATGATGATAACTCTGACGCCTAGACTGGGAATGGGTATAGCTTACCCTAAGTGTTGCGGAGGTCTGATGGCAGTCGCTCTGTGTAAAAGCTTAGCCCTCGCCAAATCTCTCAGTTTGGGAAGCCGACCCTGAGACAATCGGGAAAAAGGCTAGGATGTTTTTGTTATTTTTTTTTTCAAAAACCACTGAGTCAATTTTGATAAAATTTATATGGGACCACCTCTGAATGATGGTCTACCAAACAAAAAAAAAGAATCACTAAAATCCATTCATAATAAGCGGAGAAATCTAGTACCATACATGAAAAAAAAAACATACGGGTCGAATTGAGAAACTCCTCCTTTTTGACGTTAAAAATAAAAAGATACTTTCCTTATCCTTTCTTTATTCTTGGCATAAGCCGAATCATAATCTCAAATGGCCAAATTTTGTTCGAAATAGTAATCAGCATTAATTAAATACATTGTAATAACAATTATAAACAGTATGTACTGTTTTGTCAACACGATAACAAAGATATACCTAACAAATGTTTGCATTGTTCATTCAATAACAATGCATACTACTACAGTAACTAATAACCGTACAAATAACAAAAGCAACATTATACTTACATTCTGTATGCGTTTAAAGTCTTCGACATTATACAATCGGTGAGCAACTAACAACTATAATCCATTTCAGCACACACTAAATAAACATAACCAAAGGCATTTCCATCACACAATATTCCGACGTAGTAAGTAAACGAAGTAGAAAAATAGCCTTACAACTTAACTGCTCACTTTGTCCACTAAAATTTATTTAAAATGAGTAAAGACATTCCTGTCGACCTTGGAAAGATTATGCAAATGTTTTCATTCTTTTGTCCCTGAATTTCAAACAAGAAGATAAACAAATTCATCAAAATAACTTTGTAAAATCTGTTATCTTCTGGTGTTCATAGCGTTTGTACAGTTGGTGGGAACATGTAACACATTAAATCGTTTTCAATTGTTTTGCATTTAATTGTAACGATGTTGTGCTAACGAAATGAAAAACAGAGCTAAGGCTAATCATTAAGGAAGTGTTATCTATATCGGCACAGGTCATCCACGTGTGTTTTTGGCACACATTAAGAAGAAAATAAACATCGTGCCAATTGTTGCACAATTTCTGGGCAGTAAGCAACGACGCTATACAATTCCTATGAGTGCGAACGAGTGGCACATACAAACTGAAAAGTTAAAATAGATCAACTCCTACGCAACGGTGCGGTTTGTGTGTCGTTGATCCCTTTAGATCGCGCGTTGACAATGCTACAGTCTTTGTTTTTGCTTTTATATCAACTGCTTGCTGTCATTGTCAGCTACGTGTGTCGCTAACAGAAGACGCGTGTATGTTTGTATTTATAGAGCCAGATGATTGTTTTGAATAAGTGTAGTACTGAACCTAATAAAAGAATCAGGCGGTTTTATTAGTACATTAAACTCTGAACAGTATACAAACTAGAAACAGCACAGTATAACTATCTATTGTACTAAGCACGGAATAGACATAATAAAACAACGAGAGAAATACATTTAGTTATTTTTCGCGACAAACTGAAGTGTTAACATGCAGTCGAGTATCTAAAGATCGCAAGTCTGGGTGAAAATAGCACGATGATAGCGATTAAATCTAACGAGAAAATTACACAGCATTCTGTATTGATTCCGGCAACTACGTGATTTCGTTAGCATTGCAGACTGCATCAATGAATATTGAATGGAACGAGAGAAGACAATGACCTCACTAAGGAAGATTTCATTTACATCAGTAGTAACGACGCAAAGGAAATTAATAAAGTAATTCTTACAATAACAATGATTAGTATTTACATAAAACAGGTACTAATCCAAGAAATTAGTTGAACTTTGAGTAATTAAAATGGAATACTTATTATAAAAGGTCATGCAAGTTCATGCTGTGTATTGCAGACCATAATTATAATCAAATCGGATGTCCTAAGGGAAGGGAATATTCAGGCATATTAGTATGGTCCCTCCGGAAATGACAGCCTTTGCCAGCGAATAAATCAATCCTTTGACAATAACATCGTTGCAATAGGTCTTACTTTAAGTTAATTACTACCGTATATCTAACTAGATTTGATAGAATCAATTATGAAAAATACTTTTTTTTATTTATGTTGTTGTATGTTGCGCATAAAATATATACTGTGTGATTAAAGAAATAGAGTTTAAAATTCAGCTGCTGTTAATATTGCATATTCCGAAGTGAAGCATGCAGTCGCAAAAATGTTAATGACTGTGAGGAATTCATTATGAATATCAGGCGTACCGTTCGTTCTTCTTTCGCCACACATAACAGACAATTTAAACATAATAGAAAACAAAAACTGCCCTGAGTCAGACATAAATTAGGTCAAATCTAATTTGATCGGTTAAGATAATATAAATAAGACGATCCCATTAGATTTTAATCATCGATTTTGTATTCAAAACAAAATTATGCAATAACAAATTGAGTTTGAGATTAGAAGTAAAAGTTAATAAGAACAGAAGCTTTCTTTGATGTGATTTAATCATCCAATATTCCTCTCTAATGGAAAACAATCGACGCGTTGTTAGGAATTTTAATTACGTGACGAGAAATTGGATTTGCAATGTTGATATAAAAAATAGATTGTATGGACAAATTGATTGAGAACATTTACATAAGCGTACATTTCACTATATGTTTTCCGAATGGTATAGGCTTTTAGGTTTCCACACAACATATTAACAAAACACAACATATTCTATTCGTTTTACGAAGCCACATAGTTCAGCACGTCGTAATCGATTTTACAAGACCTCGTTTACAAACACGCAATAACGTTTCTATTTTTTAAAACGTAATTCGCCAGCACACGATATAAGTTCCTTAAATGCTCCTATATTGACAAAAAAAGAAAATTTTGGCGATAGTTTGGGAAAGTCAAACGATAAAAACATTAGATAATCGTTCCAAGGTTATGCCAAAACACTTTAGATACTATATGATAATATGTTTTACGTTAGAAAAATCAGGGACGGCTGTAGAAATGGACGCGTAAACGATTTCAGTGTGGTTATTTTAATGCCGGCTCTCGGGTGCGGCGACACGCGTCCGGTCCCGTCGGCAACCAAATGCGTACTGGAGTGGATCGACTGGTGGTGGCCTAGTGCGGCGCACGCAGTCGCCTGCTCGATTAGCATTATCGAGTCGATAGTCCGACAGGTGAAGATGGTGCATTCCTTTTTCTTGATCCAGCCAGTAATGGCATGTGAATTTATTGAATATGCATTTTTTTCCGACAAATGTTAGGGAGGGTGCGCAAGTTTAAAGTCGCCCAGTGAGCCATGGAAAGGGCTACGCATAGAATAGTGTGCAAGTCATGAGTTTTATCTGCCACATCTAATAATTTTACATTTGGTCAGAATATTATATCGGATCTAATTGGAATGCATTGCGTGTAATTGGAAAGTTTTAGAAATATTATTGCAGCAATAAAAGTAGCAAATGCAATACATAATATTTGTCTCCATTTAAAAAAGAATATGTAATATATGGAATGGATTAATCCAGACGGAAAATAGATTAATGTCTAGGAAAGTGTATAAGGAATGAGGAATAAAAACTGATAGCCTAGGCTATTCATCGATAAATATTAATAAAAAAGTAAAATCCTGATACTATGATTCGATATGTACATGTACATAGATATAGTATCCGGATGTTTCTGATTAAATAATTAATATTCAGTAATCGATAATAAATAAAATATATAAGACTAGCTGTGCCAGCGGCGTCGCACGCGTGGGTATCGGGTTTCAAAAATAACGGACTTACATAAAACGGTGTCTAAATTTTAAGTTAGACCTCTAGCAATACATTGGTGAAAACCGCATTCAATACCGTGTAGTAGTTTTTAAGTGACGCGCGTTCAAACATACAGGTAAAAATTTCTCCCGTTTTCCTAACATTTCCCTTCACTGCTCTGCTCCTATTGATTGTAGAGTGATGAAAAGTATACTATAACCTGCCCAGGAGTATGAAGAATAATTGTACCAAGTTTCGTTAAAATCCGTTGCGTAGTTTTTGTTTCTATAACGAACATACAGACAGACAGACAGACAGACAGACAGACAGACAGACAGACAGACAGACAGACAAAAATTTTACTGATTGCATTTTTGGCATTAGTATCGATCACTTATCACCCCCTGATAGTTATTTTGTAAATATATTTAATGTACAGAATTGACCTCTCTACAGATTTATTATAAGTATAGATAGACGACTAGGCCGGCAAAGATAGCGCCAATATAAAGCATAGTACCTACACCTACATGTTTGTTTATCAGTAAACAAACAAGTACACCGGTCATTGAATCTATTTAAAACATTTTACGAGCAATTGCCATATATACCGATATTGCAATTAAAATCTAAGTGACATGAAAGAATCTTTTACGTTTGTTATAAAAAAAACAGTGCCCTGTGTTGTGCACCGTGCAAAGACTACCGTATAAATACGATACGTGACCAAAAGCTCTAAGACATTTACATAAAGCTTTGCAATCTAAACTATAAGTTGGTAGTTTATACTTTTATGGATATAAAATTTGAGGTGTCATCAAACAATCACAAAGCAACATTAAATTTTTTCTCTATTTTTAAAATTTTGTGTGTCTATTGTTGTATAGTAGATACCTATGTCCATCTGTACGTTTAAAAACAGTCGTGAATCGTTTCAGATACTTTTTATAAGTAAATTCATTCATAGTCCTAACTATTTCATACAAGTTTGATTCTAACATTTTTCTCCAACATCAAATTAATAAATAGGTCATGGTCTAGTATGAACCATTTTCCTAGCACTTTCCTTTAGGCATATCTCGACCAACTAGTCGAGGAGTTGTAGTATGTCAACCATCAGCTTTACATACAACTATGTTTTCCAAAAAGCACGGAATTCCTCCAAAAAAAAATCAAAAATAATATCCAACTGAATCATAATTTCGCCGTTTGCCATCACTGCACCGCCCTACAGTTTTCCAATCGCGTTAACTGGGGTGGCCACCCCTACCGCGCCGACCCACGCCCCGCACGCACACATGCGCGCTTGTGCAAGTTACGCCGATGCACAACACACACACATACACACTGTACTATGTAGGGTTACGATGAATCATGATAGCGGATCGTAATTGGCAAAATATATGATTGAAGGGAACCACCATCTTGGGCTGTTACTGCTTCTAAAAAAACAACATTAGCATAGTTCTTTCGTTTTGCTAGTAACAGTTAGAGAAGTGCTGTTCTTTTTTGATAAAAGACTACGTTGTAGACCAAAGCGGCTTTATCATCATCACCGGACTATGATAGATAATTGCCATGTACTTTATTATAGACGCTAATATGAGTATATATTCCAAAGTAATCATTAGGTAAACTGATAGAAAATGTCTGCCATCAGCAAATTAAAAGCTGAAAAGTGCAACCTTTATATCTTTATATGGGTAATTCCACAAAAATAGTACCACTCACTGTCCGCAACTCTTTTCACATAGTATAATTAGTATTTTTCTTGTTCAAAAATTGTTAAATAACAGCTCGCAATATGTTTTATTCAATACCCATATAATTACGAAAAAATATATTTAAAAAAACTTGAAATCTTTCATAAAGACCCCAAAATATCAGTCCCTAGTCATGTCCGCACTCCAAAATTTTATGTTTGGGCACCCATATTTATAAGTACATCAACTGTATACTTTATTTGATTTAACAACTGTCTAGTTTATCGTGTATATGTTATGGACCAAGTGATAAATGTAGCATTATATATAATGCCCGGGCATTCTGATAAATGGCCAATATGAGAGGGCAATTTGATAATCATTATTAAAATAATCAAATTGATCGGGCAATATAAATATTGTTTATCACCCTTTGGGCAGAGTAATAAAAACATATTTTATAACTATTTCGCAGTCTCCTGGTCCTCTGTAAGGCTTGTGTGGGGGCACAAGCCCATCCACTCCTGAGATAATATAATATGTGTATGTGATACACAGGCCAGACATTACTTCTGACTGCTCCAAGATGGCGCATTCAGTAGTAATACCTACTCGGCAAATGCAGCACTGCTGCATAATGATGGGAACTAAAGTCCTTAAGAGTTTTACTTAGGAAAGAAAAAAATTGCTTTAAGTCAAGTGAAGACTTTGCGATCTAGAATCAAGCAAATTACTTATCAAATCAGCTGCCCTATTAGCCCTGCATAAGTACATACAGTAGTATGTAGTTATGCAGGGCTAAGGGACTAGGTAGTAACCTAGTTCCCATCGATCAATGGCAGTACTGTCCCCTATATCCTAACCGTTAAGGAGTTCTATGGCTTCATCATCAGCACCAGATGTGAAGCATATGCCTGAGTAGGACATGATTACGTAACAAAATCACCATATGAGCATACAACTTTGGTTGTTGCCCTCAATTTCTTCCGGATACCATCATCAGATCCTGACTTGGTGATAATGGGACCACCTCGGAAGTGTCGAACAAAAAAAAATTTTTTGACATCCATCTGCATATAATTGACGGAAATATCGGTGAACATACATAAAAAATTATACATACAGACAAATTAAGAACCTCCTCCTTTTTCGCAGTCGCTTAAAAAAAAACATTACCTACCAGATACATCGATCTCCGAATAAGTAAGTGATTAGTACGCGTGCGTTCCTGTCCTTTGCTTTATTATCAAATTGCCTAATTGCCAAGTAGCAATACAATAATGACCGCGCAATGTGATAAATAATGAAGTTTAAATAGTAATTATCACTTTGCCCAATAGAACTTGACATTATTCATAATGCCCTAGCATTATAAATAATGCCCGCATTAATCACTTGGTCCATAACATATACACCAAATTCTATTCATAATTTGTAGTTGAAACAAAAAAATAATTCGATTTTTTAAAGTAAAAAGTGTCCTCGATTTAATACGTCATTCCCTAGCCACACCAAGATTTACAAATTTCGCGCCATAATATGAATGACGAGAGAATGATATAATTATAGTTCATTGAAAAGTACGATACTCATTTATCCATAGACTATACTCGCTGAGCGGCAGCCATTTTGTAAATTAGTGCAAACGCGGCAATTGTTGTGAAAACACGTGTGGGTCCAGTCACTTTGTCATTCCCTAGGTTAAGTAGTTTTATTGTTTATAATAGGTAATTGATGATAATTAATTTATATTTACGTGTGATTTGTCGGTCTTCTATGGTACATCGTTTTAAACAGCTTGAATTAGAGGTTTAACCTGCATTTGTTTTAAGTTTAACTCCAAATCGTCAGTCCCTGGACCATCAGGCCCTAGCCTTTAACTGTGCTAGGGACTGACGGATATAGCTAGGGAGTGACTTTTAGTATGTATTAATGATATGAATAAAATATCTAAATATAGGTTATAAGTGAAATTAACTAGAAAATTTATGAAAATATATTAGGGGATGAAAAAGTCATTTTGGAATTATGATTTTTTTATTTTTTTTTAATTGAATGCATAATACCGCAATTAACGATTGGCTTTTTTATTTTGAGTTTTGAAACTGGGAAGCTATAGACTAATAATGAGTTATTTGCGGTCATTGGTCACAATAATTAAGCATTAAGTATTATTTTTCCATTTTGCTGAAAAATGCCACCTAAAAACAAACCAAACTTGTCCAAAGAGGAAAAAGCCCGTAAAAAATCAGCCGCTGCAAAAGCTCGACTGGAAAAAATTAAGAGTGATCCAATTCTGTTGGCACAATATAAAGAGAAAGAAAGACTGAAATATTTGAAAAAGAAAGAGAAGGGACATCGTAAGTCTATTCAGGATATGACCCCACGCGAGCAGAGAATAATTAAAAAACAATGGAAGAAATATTCAATGGACTACAGAAAGAAGAAAACAATTAGAAAAGACTGTGAGAATTATGTTGCTCTGAATACGCCACCTACATCTGAAAATGATGAAAATATACCTCCAGAACCGCAGATCAATGATAACAATAACGAAAACCTTAGACAAGTGGAAGCTAAAAGAAAGACAGAAAGTCTTCAAACAAAGACATTGACCATTGGATATGTTTTGTAGATTACGTCCATTCTGGGTTGTTTCCCCTAAACTAACAGATCGCGATACTTGCGCCTGCATAATACATGAAAATTTCAATCTAAAATTGTCTGCTTTAAAAAAATATAAGATTCTGGGTTTACCAATATCAGTCCCTAACCAGAGCTGTCAGTCCCTAGATGCCTAAATTGGAAAAACTCTGAATTTCTCCTAAAATAAAAGATAAAATGACTGGCCCTTTTAGATGTAAGATAGTTAATAAATTACATATGATATACACTACTCAAGTGTCCAAAAGCATCTAAAAAATGTTTAGGACAAAAAAACATCAGAAGTATACCGATTTTTGTGGAATGACCCATATATTCCTTTAGCTCGTCTTTCTGTATCATAATTTCACCTTATCTATTAAATATTACAAAAGCAGCAATATATAACTATCATAATTTAAGTTTTAAAACGGTCACAGTAATCGCATTTTAGTAACACATGAAGTCTTAAGAGAGATGACCTACTCGTATAACAAAATGTAGGGCTTTGCACGACCTTATTTTGAAGACAACACTTTGTCTTGGCAACTTAAAACTCAGGTTACAAATAGACTAATAGATTTACCATCTAGAACGGAAAACAATCAACAACTAAATAGGTTTAATCTTACGACCTCATGCTTTCATCATCATCATCATCATCAGCCTATTGCAGTCCACTGCTGGACATAGGCCTCTCCAGTTGTTCACCACTTAGGGCAAACTTGGAGGATATACCCATAATCGCCACGCTGGGCAGGCGGGTTGGCGATCGCAGGGCGCAGCTTCTCGCTCCGGTGACGCTGCTGCCCGTCATCGGCCTGTGGTATTTAGCTACGCCTTCTATCGTGATGGTTTACCGCCACCAGTCGGTTTGCCAGAGCCTCGTTTGTTGTTCGGCAGGATGCACCACGAGCAGGTGAGGATGGCTTGGAGCGAAAAGGTGATAGGTCGCTCCCTTACATCCCTCCTCATGCTTTAATGGCGCAATTTTCACCGTAAAGGCATTTGTCCAAATTGATGTAAACAAACAATAAAAAGCGACGATAAAAAAGCAATAATACGTTCTTTTTAGGAATGAAAGTCAGTAGTAGTAGATTTTCAGAGTAAGGAGTTAAATTAATGCTACTCTATGCATCTCATCAATACTCCGTACTCTGTCTCGAGTTACGAAAGGTTAGCTTATGTAAGCCAAACAATAAAATCGGCGTGAGGATCCTGACAAACGAGCAGACATAAAAGAGATGAGAGAGAAACCTTCAAATTAAGTTACATAAGCAGCTACAAGGTCAGGTGGATCAATACCGGAGACGCCACGGAGTCTAGAGGGCAAATACCTCACATGCAACGGATTAGTTACCTGCAGTGGTCAACAAAACATGTTGATTTTAACAAAACATGCAAGTCAAGCTTTTAAATGCAACATATCGGTTTGAAACTTACCGAATTGGAATAAGGTTTAGAATAGATGCTATTTCAAACGGTTGAGCAAATGTGGAAACTGGTGTACCACTGATTGAAACAACTTGAGAGTGATTCAGGACGAAGGTTTATGTGTAACACATGCACAATTTAGTAGGGAAACAGTGTTAATATTAGAGTTTTCTAATGTGGGGTCGTAAAACATATTTTCCGCTTACATCGCAAACGCTTTGGCTGAATCCTACGTGGTAGATCAAAATGATGCACTACAATATTGTACACCATAAAATGGTTTACAAATGAGCGGTGGTAAATGTCCTATCTCTTAGGAATAACCTACAATAAGCGTTAGACTGGTGCAAAGTCGGGGCTCGTAGTTTACTATACTAGTTCCACCACTTTGATCAAACCAATTAGAGAACTTAAATGGAACTAGGGGAATGAGGGAAAGGAAAATTGTTCATTAAAAGCTAAAACAACTTTTGGACAATCCAGTAAAAAATGAGTTCAAGATAAGTAAATGGCTAGACGTGACCTAGATGATTAAGGCTTCCTTCAGATTGACGTTTAACCGCCATCAAACCGCCGTCAAACCGCTACCCCTGTTCACACTACGAACGCGGCGGGGCGCGGCGTTCAAACTGCGGTTTGGCGGTTGATTCGCTACCCCCTACGTCACACTATTGTCGTTTTGACATCGGCGGGCTAGGGCTGCTCTATAGTCAAATTGTGAATATCGATGGAAGTAGAAGACAAATGCCCATCGCGAATCTTACATTATGCAAAGTAAGCGTATCTGCACTACGTAGTGTCACTAGGAAAATAACTTAGTGCCGACGTAAGTTCTTTAGTGTAGGTACTCTCGTAATTAATGGTTCACAATTGGTGGGCAGCAATACTATCCATATTTTGGGTAAAATTTTCAGCTACTAAATATTTTTAGCTAGAAGATATACTCTACCACAAGTCAATGTCGCAAAATTTCATATTCATTAATTCTAAAGAGGTTTGCTCTTGTCAGGTGAGCAATATCCACCATTCCCTGAACTCCGCCAGTGCCTTCAGGTCCCATTACGTAAAACAGTACTCGAAGGTAATATAGAATAGGAAAGAAAGGATGAGAGAGGCCACGACGACCATTACACAACAGCTAAGGAGAAAGTTATTTAACTATTTCCTAAATGATAATAATGGCCCGTTTGCACTATAAAAAAAAATACCTTTCTTTACTCTTTGTCGAAATATTTTCTCAAGAAACTATCCATTTCCATTTAAAATTTTACTTTTCAGCTTATTATATTTAGATATTATCGAAACTTTAATAGCACTATACCTCCATCACTAGCTAGTGACATTTCTTCTTCTGTTTTATAGAACGTAACTTTACACGGTTAAAATAAAATATGAAACAAATTTATTTGAATTTATAAATTATGGTGGAAAATATAAGTACACGATGAGGCCACACTAATTATTTAGAAATGGTTATTAAACTATAGATACATTTTTAGTTAGCATTTTACTATACCAAAAATCAAACATTATTTTCTATGAAATACGAAATAATGGAAATCTGAACATGATTAATTCATGAATACTTATATCTACCTATTTTATGTGGCTTTAGGGAAAGGATTTTTTAAAGAATATTAGTAGATTTTAATTAGTTTTCCTTATTCAATAATATAACATATTTTATTAAATTGAAAATGTAAATCGTAAGTAAATTAAAAGCGCCGTAAACTGCCATCGGTTCCGGTAGAACATGTTGCAAAATCTCGTTCCTACTTCCCTGAGGATTCAAACCACATAGAGATTTTGGTTAACGCCTGTTGTGATTTCCACGGCAGTAAATAGGCTTTCCAGGTGTAACTGAAACTTTCAAATAAATGCTTTTAACTTTAATTGAAAGTAGAAACAAGAAAGCAGTCGTGTCTGTCCGAGTTGCAGCGAAATCTACCTGATCCTTGTCTATAAATGTAGCCACCGGCACCGGTCTCCAGGAACCGCTGGCAAAACTCTTCAAATCGAAAAACGGTTTGAGTTCAGTTGAATACCCGATTGAAGCAGTGCCCTCACTTGAGCAGCTTCATCAAGTGCGATATCCATATTCAAGCTGTGTTTCTTATTACTCATCTTTTTTTGTGTCCTCATAAACTTGTTTGTTAGCGAAAACCCCCAATTGAACCGTTATCGACCCTGGGAGATTTGTTTGTGTGCGCGTCGACGATGGCACCGGCATGACTGATGTGTACTTCTCCAATTGAAAGTACCAGGAGTGCATAATCACTTAGGAAGTTTAAATTATTCAATTCCTATACAAGAAGCATTGTAATATTTGATAAGAATTTCTTTAAGTATTGTGGGAACGAAAACTCCCATTAGATCTACCGTAAAAACAGGTAGTAGAATACAACATAATACATCATAATATTAGTATGAAGTAAGTAAATACAATAATTCTTTATTTTCGCAACGCGCTTCAAAAATGGTTACGTTCTGTTAGTAGATACGTAATTGTTTTATTTTTAGTGTTGTTACAATTTAATCGTTACGTTAATGGATCATAATGATTAATCGATATGTGAAGAGTACAAATTGTAATCACAGCATGGGTCACCAGAAAGTTAAACGATCACTAGGAATCGTTAATTATTTGCTGTTCGCTTAAGACAATTGTGACAACTGTATTAAATGTGAGTTTATGAAATTTATTTCTTAAGTGAAGATGTTATTATAGATAAAAATACGATAATATTATGATTTAATCAAAACTTAACTTTTGTAATAATATTTGAAGTTTGTAGACGTCAATAAACTTCTCATTTGCAATCAATTTAGTACTCATGGCTCTCAAATAAGTTAAATTGTATTTCTTCTTAAGGTGACCAGAAAGTAATATAGAACAGTAAACAATCGTATATCCTATTCCCAAAAACAGAGTTATTAAAGTCATACATAAATTATCTTTAAAGCGATTATCGATGTTTAGATTGTAAAATCATTTGGTACTTGAATCGATTTATTCTCACTAAAGAATCAACTATTATCTATAGCCGACCATCGATCTACAACACTACCAGCTGCCGAACCGCAAAACCGCGACCGCTAGTGTGAACACCTCGGCCGTTTTGCGGTTGATCGGCGGTCGATTTGCGGTAGCCGCCGGGCGGATCAACCGCTAGTGTGAACGAAAATAAACGCTAGTATGAACAGGCGCTAACACCTAACACGCAACCAAGAGGGATGTAATATGATAATAGTTGGCACACGAACGTTTGATCATACATGCGATGCTACACACAACGGCTTTTGTGGGAATGTCTTAAGAAATACAAAACACACGAAAATGGATAGAAAAAACAGTAGTAGGGTAGGGGGAATTCGTGAGACTTTATCAGATGCGAGAGATAAACTTCACCTTTCAAATATCAATTGCTCTACTACTGATACGTCGTACTAAGGTAGTTCATCTCTACCGGTTTTAACAAAACTTGCTATTCTCGACTCAAGAAATTCAACACTTCCTTCCTCACCCATTCCTTACGAATTTTAGTTTTGGGAACCATATACCCTTTAACATATAACACTATTTTTTACGTATAAATTATTTGTATGCTAAACATTGTCAGCGGCAACTGTTTGATAAACAGATTGTCTGATGTCCTAGCTAGCTATCTCCTTCTCTATAATAATAACGCAACGATAAAGAGCCTACATTAAATTAATAGATAGCAATATTAAGACCAACATCTATAGAGTAATTACTACAATCACAGACACATTGCATTTATAATACGTATTGTATTATACTTACAGTTCAATGGAAGTGAAACCGTCTAGTAATTTCATTGCCTATAATTTCCCACATAGAGAAGACATTTAAAATACTTTCACCACCATTGATCCAGAAGTCGTGTCTCATTGTATTGCCGATTACGAAATAGCCTTCGTGAATAGTAAATTGTAAACAAACATGTATGTAAAAGAAATGTGTATGTCGTTAAATGTCGGTTTGTTAGGTATATTCGAGTTAACAATAGGAAATTTGCATGTTCTTTACTCTGATGAAAACTTTGTTATATGATGTACTGCCATGACATGAAATAACAAACAAAAATTTACTCATGATATTGTATAAATCGCACATCTCCGCTCCATTTCAGTGGAACAATATCATTGGCAAAATCTTGTTAGCTGCACGCAGTCTTGCTTCTGTAAAACATTCTTGGCGTTAAAGGCGGATGCAGGATCGTCAAGAGAAGCAGAGTAATCAATTTAAGAGACGGGTAATAATTACTGCTATATGTAGCAGGCAGGAAAAATTACATTGACAAGTATAAAAATGAACACGATTCAAATTCAAATTCTTTATTACAGACTAAGTGTTACATTTAGATCTTAAGTATTAATTACATAAGCCATCATATTGAATTTGCCTCTATAAATATTTCCAGCTAAATGAAACAAGCATATTCGTCAGAATACATTAGTACGCTGAAGTGGCAGTGGGCCGGTCATGTCTGGCGCAGGGCCGACAATAGGTGGAGCAGACGAATCTTGGAGTGGACAACAAAAGATACAACCATCAGACCAGTTAACCAGAGAAACTCCGAGGACCAACAATAACTGAAATAATACATTTCTTCTCATATCTTCGGACATTATAGCTTTGCGCATCAATTAAGCATGAGAACTAATTAAAACGACGTCTTATTGTACTTCTATCAGTTCACATTTTATGAACACAATTATTTTCATAACAACAGGGCGCTTTCTTTGAGCTATGTTACTTACTAGGAAGGAAAGAAAATACAGAATCCGAAACGAGCAGAGTTTCTTTGTTCTAAGCGCATCGACCGGTAGTGATAGAACTAGACAGATTAGTTCGGACTAGTTTACTTTCACTAAACATGATATTTAAGCGTTTTGGTGCAACAAATGCAGCTTTGTAAACTGAACGTCATAGTTTCTCAATTAAGGTATCTGAACGTCAGAATCAACCAATGATTCTTGAGATTAACCTAGTACGATGGTTGCGACACCAATTAAATTGATTTTGGAGTCATCATCATCAGCCCACATCAGTCCACTGCTGGACATAGGCCTCTCCCAAGGTTCGCCACTGTGCTCGATTTTGGGCTTCTCGCATCCAGCACTAGGACGTAGGCCTAATGACAATTTTGTCATTTGGGGGGAACGTCACGCGAGGCAGGTAGCGAGTTGGTGACCGCAGTAGGTTATACATATTTCTACCGAGGTAAACGCTGCTGCCCGTTTCCTGATATTCCCTTACTCGTCTTTTACGACACCCACGGGACAAGATGGCGTGGTCCTATTCAAAATCCGGAATCCACACGGACAATTTTGCAATAAGTCGCTTTTATATGACAGGAAATAAGAAACTTCCACATTCTTTCTGAAGTGATGTATGGATGACAAAAAATTATAATTCAAGGAAATATATCAGATGTAGTGAAAATATATATAGGTACGTTACAAGTTTGACAAACGTTGGTTCCAACTAACTTAAGCGAAAGTGTAATGGGTCTAACTGGACTCGGTAATCTCATATTACTTTGTGGACGTAAAAAGTTATGATCAGTTAGGTTACGTTATTACCTCGCTCAAAAGGGAATGGAGCAACGTTGTAACCGAAGTAATCGTATTTAGGAATCCGTAGAAAATTAGAAAAGTAACCATAGATGTAGTTATTTCGTAAAATTTAAAATTGCTATTGTTTTCTTCAGTTTTTCTGCAGTCTTCCGGATAAACCCAAAACGTAATATGTATTTAGAAAATGTAGTACAATATACAACATGACATGACTTTAAAAAGTGAAACAAATAATTAAAAAGAAAAAAGTAAAAATTGATGTTTTTTTTTGGTTCGACGGGCTAATAAGGCATCAAAACTAGGTTAATTATAAACTTTGTTTTGTGATGGCCCACCAAACTTGCCTAATTATAGTTTTAAGAAAGGAAGCCCTTATTAGGCTTGACTTGGTTGTTGAACTTTGCAATCAAAGATAAATGTACGATAACTATAATGATCAATTTCGGAACTCTACACTGTGTAGCGTATGAAAGGACCCATCTTTCTTGCCGGATTTTCAAGTAATTGATACAGTATTATACAATTTTATATGAACCATTAATAGTGCAGTCAATGAAGCGAAAAATACGGGCTAACCTCCGAATTTTTTTACTGTGATCCGATTTGCATGAAATTTTGGAATTAGGCTCATCTTACCATTAACTTCAAAAGTGAAAATGATTTGAACTCCGCCACCACCATGGGGGTGGTTGCCACCCCTTCTCGGGGGTCAATGGTTGTTTTTTCAAAATAACCTCGGATATCGATTGAAGATCTAATTTTAAGCAAAAAAGTTTCTATAAAGTTTCTCGAAAAATCTAATACTTTTCAAGTTATTGGCAATTGAAAATTCGCAAATTTTTCACGATTTGCATCAGTTTTTTTCAAATATCTCCAAAAATATACGTTTTATCGAAAATTTTATAAGGAACGAAACTGTAGCAGGTAAAAAAATGAACAATTTGGTTTTTTACAAAGTATTCTAAGTGCAATATTAAGCTAGATATTAAAGATCAAAGCCGTTTTTTATTTTATCTGAAATTTCATCGATGTAGTCAATGCCATCTAGCAGCGAGCAAATGCATTTTATGCTTTCTAATCGAAAAGGGTTTTGTAGTGCTTGAAATAAGCTTTAAAATGAGCTTTATCAAAAGGCTTTTGCACGTAAAATAAGTGAGCTATATTGCAAATAAGCGGAGCATCGAATGTTTTTTCTTTTCAATCAATGGGTTTAAATAAGTGCCATTTCCACCAAAACTAAAATTAATCATATTCCGCCTAGAATTAACTTTATTATGAAGAGTTTTATAGATTGTATTAGTTTGGCTGCTTTAGGACACATAGTTTTCAAAAAAGTCACGATTGAAAAAAAATCGAGAATTTCAAATTTTTAAAAATCCCACCCCTTTTTCATAATATCTCAAAAATGACGACAGATACGTATAAAAGTGTAGGGATAAAAAATTTAGGTATTTTTCTGACAAACAATTTGGTTTTTTTGTTTTTTCTATCAAATAAAAATTGACGGAGATATGATTGTTTAAAGAGCGCGTGGCAGCGCAATCACAGCCTCCCTTAATCGTGACTTTTTTGAAAACTATGTGTCCTAAAGCAGCCAAACTAATACAATCTATAAAACTCTTCATAATAAAGTTAATTCTAGGCGGAATATGATTAATTTTAGTTTTGGTGGAAATGGCACTTATTTAAACCCATTGATTGAAAAGAAAAAACATTCGATGCTCCGCTTATTTGCAATATAGCTCACTTATTTTACGTGCAAAAGACTTTTGATAAAGCTCATTTTAAAGCTTATTTCAAGCACTACAAAACCCTTTTCGATTAGAAAGCATAAAATGCATTTGCTCGCTGCTAGATGGCATTGACTACATCGATGAAATTTCAGATAAAATAAAAAACGGCTTTGATCTTTAATATCTAGCTTAATATTGCACTTAGAATACTTTGTAAAAAACCAAATTGTTCATTTTTTTACCTGCTACAGTTTCGTTCCTTATAAAATTTTCGATAAAACGTATATTTTTGGAGATATTTGAAAAAAACTGATGAAAATCGTGAAAAATTTGCGAATTTTCAATTGCCAATAACTTGAAAAGGATTAGATTTTTCGAGTAACTTTATAGAAACTTTTTTGCTTAAAATTAGATCTTCAATCGATATCCGAGGTTATTTTGAAAAAACAACCATTGACCCCCGAGAAGGGGTGGCAACCACCCCCATGGTGGTGGCGGAGTTCAAATCATTTTCACTTTTGAAGTTAATGGTAAGATGAACCTAATCCCAAAATTGTATGCAATTCGGTTCACAGTAAAAAAATTCGGACCTATAATGCTTCATTGACTGCACTATAATCAAATTAGTTCCATGTTGTTCATATATGTCTATACCATAATTAATTTAATACATTAAACACTATCAAATACATACTCAAAATTGAATCTGCTTCTGCTATCAATCATAATCATCAATATAAATTATGATTGCTATAAAAGAGAAAGGTGTGAAATACACATTTCAATGGCCATCTCACAAATGACTTCCGACTCAATAGTCCGTGTGAAATTCTAAATGGGCTATTATAATTAACTTTTGAGGTAGTCAACTCATTAGAAGAGCAAAGGTTATGTAAAAATCAAACGTTTGATTTTATCTCTGTTGCGGAAAATTCATAATTTTAAAGTTTTACTTACAAAACACTATTTATTTTACAGCCATTCAACTATACTTACCTACGCCTAAATGCAGCAATAATAATGTATTTAAATCAGCATGTAGTTTTTTAAATGCTCCAAGCATCATTTAATTTCCATAAGCAGATACACGTTCTTAAAGCAGTCCGAAGTTCCTCTAAAGGCAGTATTTTAAGGTCAAAATAAAAACTGAACTATGCCACCCTACTACGATTGAAAAACTGAACTACCAAGACATTTAGTAAAATTTAAAAAATATAAAGTAATTTGGCATCTTGAACACACAAGAACTTGTGCCAATCCTTTTGTAACAGTTAATTTTAAGAATATTTCTCTACAAAGTCATCGAAATATCATTTCAACGGTCGCGTCCTTACACCGACACTTCTGAAATTTCTCGTTCGCCTTTTAACTTCATTATTCGATACGACTACTTATCAGAAGTATGTACTTTGATGTAATCAAGGCTGGTCAGCTCTAATGACTCTAGGCACCGAGGGAAAACGGACCGGTTTCGATAGACCACTAGCAATACACTTGTTTATCGATTCTGATGAATGCTACCACGACACTGACATACCAACGATGGCTGCGCAAGGTTTTAAACATCTTTTTTTATAGCTAAAGAAGCAAGCTATATTGTACTTATATATAGTAAGTCGTGCAATGGTCATTTCTCGGCATGCCATTTGCAAAATCTGATGGGACATTAAATGCTATAATGAACATTATGTTAAAGACACATTATCCACGTTTTTCAGCCCTATTCTTAGGGCGTGTTTTTTGAAAAGCAGAGCTGCGTGAAGATAATCTTAAGCTACCATTACCAATGATTATGCTCGAATCATACACGTCATCTCTGACCCAGTTCAGTAGAACAAGTAAATTTTTTGTTAGCTTCTCCAAGTTTCACGCAGCCCGCTTCTGTGAAACGCACCTACACATACATACATGTCATCGATACTCCTCAAGAAGTCGAGATTCTAAACTACAAACATAATGATTACATCTGGTAGCGATCAACGTCTTCTATACTACAGTAGGTCTACCATTGATATAAAAGTCACTTCGAAACCTTGAAACACACATCCGGATCCGAATGCATACGCAAAACTGCAGACTCGCATTGCGTCAGCATAAAAAACAATAAAAATTAACGATAAAGGTCAATAAACTCTCTCGATGAACACCTCAACTTCCGTAATCGAACATAATTGCACAACGAAAGATACCTACTACAAGTATAATTGATTTACAAAACATTCGTCTTAAAATCTTAATTGAATAGAACTCGTCTTATGAATGGTTGTCTGTTACTACCGAAATAACCGCTCAACGAACATCTCTATGAAAATAAATGATCCCAAGTACGCTTGCGGTGTCGAAATCGTGATACTTACATTGTAACTAAGTATGTTATTATTTACAACAAATAATATACAATATGATGTCTGTAGCTGACGTTTAAGTGATGTCAGTATTAATTTAACAGCTAAACGGGCCCGTATTTTACGTCACAGATATACTTTTTCATTCTTTCTGATCTTAGGCAAAGTATAGAAAACTTGAAAATTATCAGAATAAACCGCGAGAACATTTTAATGGCAGTCATTAATAAAGACATGCTGCCGCATTTCGATGAACTTTAAGAAAACCGTGACGAGCAGTGAATGTCTTAGTTGCAAATTCTGTACATATAATCCAACCTAACTATACAATTATACATATCAAATCTATACATACAATGTGACAAAACTATCATGGAAAGTAAACTAAGCTTTCATAGCGGAAAAGCAAACAAGAGGCACGTCCAAAGTTTACAATATCTAGTTAACGATTTACAAATGGTCCTGTATCAATAATCATTAGTGATTCACAAGTTCGCAAGAGACGATTGATCTGCGCTGAGCTAAACATGACTCACGCGCCGACCGGTCATGGTCATTGTCTTGTTAAATACGATTACGTTTCTATTTGTAAATAGCCGCTCTAGAATCTGCGCACCGACAACTAACACACCCTCTAGCGTACAGGAATATCGTGTTGCAGACCACAGAATGAAAATAGTCGTTTATTTTGACAGGTCAACATAGCGATGGCAAATGATAATTGGGTGATTTGGTTATTTGTCTGCTGCCGTAGCGAGTTACTGTCCATCAGGCGACAGGTCATGGTATATTGATACTGTGATACTCAAATAAGGTCAAGAAAACTAAACAAATAAAAATAGAAGCCTGGTTTAGTGAAAAATGTAACACAGCAACAACTTTATTTCAAAATGCTTAAGTAACGGTTACACAAGAAACACATTACAATGAGTTATTAAATATTTCAAACGGCCGCTGCACACACAAACTGTCGTAATTTATAAATAGCTTCGTAACAGGTAACCACGTAAACTAAACAAACAGTATGGATATATAGAGCCAAAAGACAAATAATTGAATCGGTTTAAACTTGCGATTGTGCTAGCAGTACCCGAAATAGAAAAGGAAAAGTAAATGTTCGGGAGAAAAGGTAATAAATCAGAAGTAATCTTAAAAAGCAACCGTACGTTGTAATTGCTCAGAATGCTGCAATGGTCGGAATTATCGTGGCAGACCCGGCACTTGAATTACAGATAATCAAATTAATGATAACTAAGATAGAGATTATTATAATAAAGTAAAACTTCTACTATAATCTTCTATATAAATAGTGAGGGATACGGCTATAAAACGTAAGGATTTAATCGATATAGTTACTAGATAGAAACATTTTAAATCACTTTATTATTAGAAGAATCTATCGTAAATGCTGCACGTGACGAGAAAGAAGAACCAGATATCTACGAAAACCATAATGACTAAACAAAATTTAAAGCTTGCATTTTGGGATGCATTGGGTATTTCTCTATATGTGCCTCACAGTGTGTTAAAATTAATGCACTTATAATAATAAAAATCAACGATAAAAGTCACACAAATAAGAGGAGGCAATAGATGAATATAGGTGCTGGAATTTTCTGCCGCATTAAAAACAGGCAATTCGATACACACCCGAAATATTACAGCTGTGCACTCTAATCTTAACTAATATTATAAAGCTGAAGAGTTTGTTTGTTTGTTTGTATGTTTGTTTGAACGCGCTAATCTCAGGAACTACTGGTGCGAATTGAAAAATTCTTTTTGTGTTGAATAGACCATTTATCGAGGAAGGCTTTAGGCTATATAACATCACGCTGCAACTATTAGAAGCGAAGAAATAATGGAAAATGTAAAAAAAACAGGGGAAAAATAACTATTACACGCGGACGAAGTCGCGAGCACAGCTAGTATTGCATAACTGTAACCAAATTTAAACGTAGAGCATAATAGAAATTGACCAATTGTCACAACATAACTTTGTATGAGCGTGGAAAAGAGTGATGACCCAATGCTGTCGAAGACGTACAGCCGGCCAACAATAATGAATCAGTCAGCCTCAATATCAGAAAATAATTGAATTAGAAGCCTGCCAGAGAAATTGGAACTCGGCTGAGAGCCTTTCTATTTGTAGAACACTTTCCTTTCCTTGATAGCTTCGTCATCATTAGTGTGGATTTAGCCTATTTCACTTGAACATGATATGTTACATGAATCGGAAAATCTTTTGTTTTGCTGCAGTTATAACAAATAGAAAAAAACTATGTCATGGTTGTTAAATCTAGGTTGGAGAGCCAGCTGCGTCGTCACAAGAATAAAACGGAGTTCTTTGACAGAACGAGACATTTTTGATTGATAAATGTATTCAGAATAGAATGTATTGTATGTATTTGCGGATGATCGAGAGGAATGGATAAAACTGGGGGAGGCCTTTGCCCAGCAGTGGGACAGTAGAGGCTAGAGAAAAAAAAAATGTATTCATCCTTTCGTGTGGTTTTCCGATTTAGAATAAGACCACCCCATCTCATCCCATGGGTGTCGTAGAACACGACTAAGGGAATAAGCAGCGTTTACCTGGGCACAATTACGCGTGACAGGCAACGTGTCCCAGACCAGGTGTCGAAGGAGCTGGAGATACCTGTGAGTGCCGCATTCCATCAAGCGTCGGAACGAAACCGATGGAGACAGCTAATTGACAAAGTCAAAAGGAGCCACAATCCTCAATAGTGAGGGATACGACTAGAGAGAGAGACCTGGGTATAAATAAACCAAAACTACGGTTTTACTGCGTTCACCAACCGGTGACTAAGGCAAGTTCTCCTAAATGACAACTGTCATTGGCCTATAATCAGCAGTGGACGTTTGCGGGCTGATAATGATGATGAATTCATCCATAATGGCTTCCCTACGCCTGATGGAAAGCGAAAGAGAAGCCCAAGTCGCTGTGACAACGGGCAAGTAACTGGTCAGTTAACCGAAAGTTGCCACCGCCATGCCGGCCTAACCCTAACCCCCCACGACCTCCGGAAATCCTACTCACCGGCAGAAACACAACCATTTGGAAACCCTACTCACCGACAGAAACACGACCATTTGGCTGCGGTATTCTACAGGGTGGAAATCCTTCCCCGGACGGGCGGCTCAATTTGAGCGAAGATTCGCTATCTCCTACTCTTTTAAATACCAAAGGTAGGTAGGAGTTGTTACAAAGATGTGGAACTCGCACCGAAGGTAAAGTGGACAAATATGGTACTGTTACAGTACTATATGCCTTATTTGATTAACAAAGCTTCTGCGCAGACAGTTCATAGCAACGATCTAAAGACGAAGGTCGCCAGACGTCGCCGCTGAAATGCGGAGAAAAAAGCAACGGCGACGAGGGACCAAATTAACGAATAGAGAATGTCGCATGCGGCAAAAACAAGTTTTGCACAAACTCTGAACGTTGTCCATAGACTTTGTAAGGGTAGTACTAAATTCCTACTCGTTAATATTATAAATGCCAGTAATTCGTCTGTCCGTCTGTCGCGCTTTAACGCCAAATCTATTGAACGGGTTGAAATGAAATTTAGTACACAGGTAGTCTAGAGCCTGAGAAAGGACACAGGCTACTTTTAATTGTAAAAAAAAGGATTGTGATTGGTTTAAAAGGGATGAAAAGTTGAATAAAAGTACTCGTTTTTAGAGCCAGCTTGAAACTTTATAGGCTGTAGGATCGATATAAATAAATGACATTCAAAGTTTATACGCAGGCACTTGCTATTTGAAAAATAAATTAGCCTAAAATTAAAAATATGTAGGTACCCAAAGACTGCCACAATTGAACTTCCATTATTCTACTCGGACGAAGTCGCGGGCACAGTTAGTTATATAGAGACGTCTTTGTTTCAGAAGCTATTGTGTAACTTTTAAACAATAAATATTGTTTCCTTATCGAATAAGACATCTGCAGTCGAGTTCGTATTTTATCAGTTCTACTTGACCGATTAGGTGCAACGCTGTTTGAAATGTATTAGAAAGTTTGTTGTAACTTTATCGGCGTTTGTAATCACACGAAATATTGAGGGATATAACTTTATTTTTCTGTGAGGTAGTTGAGATAACTTTAAGGCGAATCAAGATAGTTAAGAACTGATGAATAGACATAAATAAAATTGTTCATTAGGAGTTAGGACACGCTTAGGACAGTGGGTGGGACGCTCCAAAAATCATTGATGACCTAATGTTAGTGTCTTTGAATAAAGGGGGGGAAGGGTCATATAAATACGTTCTGCAAGCCCAGGGCTCCACAAATGCATGATCCACTAGTGCATATTTGTTAAAAGCGTAATCGTTACACGAATTTGTTATAAAGTTACATCGAAATTGCATTACTTTACCACATAGAAATAAAGTGAAAAACCTGAATTTTAATCGGAACTTATTATAAAGGATCTACTAGTTCGAAGGCTAATGCAGAATGCATGTACAATTACAATGCAAAAGCAATTCCAAAGCGCGAACGCAAAGCGACCTGTCCGAGGAATTAGAACGTGACCAATAGCCATAGAACACCTGATATGACAGGAGTCACAGGTAATGTATGGCTGCAGATGAATGAGCAATGCGGGGGTGGGGCGCCTGGGGCAGGGGGGAGGGGGCACAGGACTAGCTATAGCCATGCACCATGCTCGTTGCACACGGTGCGCGGCCGACCGTGACCTCGGCGAGGACATCCAATGCGCCCGCGCCGGCTAGATAGATACGACATTGTATCGTCGGGAGTCAGGACATTACTGCCTTAAAGCAGCATTTCGATCTTTCTTTTTATTTATTGTTTTACGACTTTGGATAAACTCCTTAAGTATTCCAGCCTCTACTATATTTTTTTCGGATATTTTTCGCCAACCCGCCTGCCAAGTGTGGCTATTGTGGGTTTATTTATGTCTATGTCCTACGTCCTAAAGCCTATTTTCAGAAGTGGACAGCAATAGTTGTTAAACACACTCAAACAAAATGTAAGAGCACACTAAGTTTGACAAAAGCTTTTGAGAACTTATATGATTTTAGACTCAATCAGAACCTGCTTTGTCATTCCTACTAATAATTCTTTATAATTTAATTAACTCATCACTCCTGAATTTACAAAACAATCGACTTTATAATGTGTCTTGAATGTACCTATGTGAACTATAAATTAATTGAACACATTGGTAGCATTACATGTAAGTTAATTGCTAAAGTTTTCTAAATTACATTAGGGCCTGGGTGTTCTAGAACAATTTCCGATTTTTCATATGGTGTTGAAGAGTATAACTTAAAATCATGTGGTAGGAATAAAGTAATGATTTTTAAATTTACGGCCATTAGGCCAATGTCAACAATAGTGCACCAATAAAATTGCATTCCTTGTCTAATATACTCACATTCAAAGAATTATGTACATAACAATCTAGCACACTTGTAACTATGAACAAAAAAAAGTTTTACCATTATGAAGATAATATAGAGCATTCCTCAACAGTATAGAGTAACTCTACCATATCAAATAGTACAATACTATTAATACCTTAATTTTTTTTCAGGTCTTGCTGTTTGAGGGATGTCAATTTTTATTACTGTATCAGACTCTTTTTTTCCATAATTTAGTAAACAAAGTCTGATTGCATTTATTCTATTCTTATAGAGTTATACTAATAAATAATATTCACTAACTTATTATGTGCAATAACTCGCTGAACCTCTATTGAGCAAATATGTTTGTAAAAAAAGTACGATTTGCATTGTGTCTGGAATACGAGTAGGTATATTATAAAATATTAATTATTTACATATAATAAATTAGTGTCCCTAACAAATAACTTAGCCTACATTAAAATTGTACTTTTAAATGACTATAAAATTTTTCTTATACTCAAAGTAGATATATACATGATATATTCCATTGCAATAGCTAATTTTATGAATTTTAAAATCATTATAAAACTACTAAGGTTCATGAAGCCATTCAAATTAGAAAACAAATAAATAAAGAAACCTGCAATTACTACAACTGAAAAAGCTGGAAAACATAAGAATGGGTTTAAGTATCTCAATCTAACATTAATATCAAGAATACGTTTAATATCTTTACTTTGGAGTAAGAATGTGGATCAGCCTTTCATTTTGTCCGCAATTATTAGACCTTGCTAAATGAGCATTAGTCATCAAATACAGATTGAACTAGTAACTGTCAATCTAGTACCTAATGTTTTCGATGCATTACGTTCCCTATTCCCTAACTTAATACACAATTGGATACTATTCCTCTTAAATTATTCCTATACCAAAGTTATTCAACAAAGCAAATGATAAAAGAAAAAATAATCCACAGTACGTACAGACAGGGAGCGGAAAATGGCGTACGAATTTATTGGTTTCCAAGGTTTGCATGAAATTTTAACATGTGAACTGGATAAGGACGATAAAGTAACGAAAAAATCTAGATAAAAATTTCGTTTATAGTAAGGATTATTGCTAATATTGTAAAAAATCTTACCTTTCTACGAAAATTGACAGCAACACACAGCACAAGAAATTTCACTGTTATCAGTGTTGACAACACAAAGAAAAAATTGGTTTTCAAATGTCTCAAATGTTATCATGTTGGCAGCCGGGTAAACGTTTTGTCATAGCGTTTTGTTGTCTATAAAACTACCTACTTCAAAAATAATTAATCCGCGTCAACATATACGCGTGATAGAGTCCATAATTATGCAAAATTAAGAAAAAAGAAATTATCAAAACAACGAAGATATTTTGTCTCTCTCAAACAATTTTCAATTAAATGTCCAATTATTTTATGCACATTGATATTTATATTATAATTATGCATCTATTGTATTTACAGACATATTATTTCTAATGGGCACATAAATAAAATTCCTTCACTTAATGAATTTGAGTAGGCGTGCAATCTCTTTGAGGACATACATTAATGGTTCCCCGCTAGTGGCCCGTGGACTATTATTGTAGTCTGGTCAAAGTAAAAGTCAAACAAAATATGATCCTCTCTACTCATACGTCAAATTTGCAAATCTAAATGGGCACCATGGAAGTAATAAGTAGTACTTAATACTTCCATGATGGGCATTTACAAGAGTGGTCTCTCGTCAAAACGTCGTCGTCTCAATTTTTAAAAATTTAGTCCATGTACAGGGCTCGACTTACTACACTGCACATCACTATTTGTTTGACAATGACAAACGACGAGACAAAAAAAAAGACTAAAGTCAGTTCGTCATTTTTGGCAGTACGTGACGGGTTGTGAACTGTGTGTGATTTTCAAGGTTTTTATCATATTTTTATCTACAAACAAGTTTGAACCGCTTTGCGAGGAGCCATTTGTGAATATATGTGCCATCGTCTGTGATAAACCGTAAATACCCAAAAGATGCTGCATGTTTCTTTTTTATTAACATTTCTTACTCATCATTCTACATAATATATCCTGGACTTCGCTGGACTTCGATTGAAAATGTCTAATTTTGGTGCGGGGGTTTATTTTCTGACTGTATTGTGGTTGATTACGTTTCTTCTGTGTTGGGTGTCTTTCCGGACGGGTCATTGTATCGGGAAGATATCTGTGGGCATTTCGTTCATGCTAACTGTAGTACTGGTATCTCTGCCAAAAGGGGTCGCAGGGAACGTTTATATTGCCAATTTTTATGACCGATTGTTCGTGACTCGGTACGCGATCCTCTCGCTGCTGCTGGCTAGCGGCGCCGCGGCATCCGTCTATTGTTTTATTTACGTTTGCCTCGCGCCGCATGAGACTCGCAAAGCCAAGTCAATAGGCTTTGTAAACTAATCATTCATTATCATAACTTGCTTGGGTAAGTCTGTTTTATGTTGCTGCTTTAACATTTGTTTACGAATATTTATTACTAAGTTTAGTAACTGCATGTGGTTTTATACTTCAGTCAATGCCATGTTGCTACTGTGTTGAATAATACATGGAAATGTCTAATTTTAGTTTTGTTTGAAGTCTTTTGTTTACGCTTGTTCTATTTTCCGTGGCCAAATGCTACAGCACTTACTCTTTGTATGTAGCTATGCCAATTACTTTCTGAATTATAAGCAATTTCAAAATAAACAAACAAGTTGCTAAATAACTTATAAAATCAATTGTTATAACACTATGCATCTGTAAACATGACTTTTTCATGTGGAATTAATGTTTATTTGTTATAATTAATATTAATTCATAACAAATACAATCTGACCAATAATACTTACAATTTTATTTATCTTTCTCAAGTGTAACTTACTCCACTTGGTGCAGTAATAGTTATATACAATATTGTGATAGATGAACATTTCTGTTTGTATTGGTCTGGGTGTTAATTATGTATAATATGTATTTATTTACAAAAAAAGTATCTAAGTAAGTTTATCTGTTGTCTAGCACCCTTTGTACAAGCTTCGGCTTAGTATAGGGCTAGATGGTGACATGTGGCCCTGTGTGGCATTCCTTGGGTTTTTTATTTATTTAGATAGAGTACAGATGTTGGTACATCCTGTATCCCAGTGGATAAACCTGTCTTACAAACCATACCCTCAGCCAACAGATAATACTTTGTGATTCATAATGAACCTAGCTTTAGGAAGTACATTTTTCATGTAATAAGGTTCATAGTGGCTATTAATGTAAGGAGGTAAACAAATCACTGAATTTATTTGGTGCCAATTAATTATTTATAGCTTACTAGCTTTCCGCCCGCGACTTCGTCCGCGTAAAGTTTTTTTTTCCAAAATAAAATTGTGCCTATGTTACTCGTGGATAATGTAGCTTTCGAATGGTGAAAGAATTTTTAAAAACGGTCCAGTAGTTTTTGAGCCTATTCATTACAACCAAACAAACAAAGTTTTCCTCTTTATAATATTAGTGTAGATAATATTAGTGTAGATTAGCTTTGAGTGTGCATTATTATGCACACTCAATGTTATATTATAAAGTTCATAGTGATTATTGATCTGAAGAAGTTAATAATTCACTGAATTCATTTCTGCCAATAAATTATTCATAGCTATAATGCACACCCTGTTTGAGCTTTAATAAGTAGTTTCACAATAGGCTTGTTGCCGTAAAAAAATAATTAGGCTGTATTTTAGCTTATTCAAAAAGACACATTTTTTATTTGTAAATTGTTGTGTAGGTTTATGTAGGTAGTTTGAGTAGGTGAATAATTTGGGTACCCTCAGATTTTGTATTTGATTGGACTTATTGGTAATAAATGTGTGCTCTAATTAAAAGGCGATTTTAATGAAGAATCCTGCTGAAACTTAACATTGGCGACGGGATAAACGCAAAGATGGCAGTAACAAACATAACAAGTATAGTTTTACCTGGAAAATTTGACCCAAAAACGGACAAATGGGAAAACTATAAGGAGCAACTTTTCTTTGCATTGGAAGCAACTGGACCCATGGAAAGTGCACAGAAAAGGGCTTTGTTTCTGTCTCAGTGTGGCAAAGAAGCATTCTCACTAATTGTGTCATTGTTATCACCGAAAAAAACTAGTGAAGTGCCATTTGAGAAAATTGTTGAATTGTTGGACAAATTTTTTGTGTCAACCCCGCATCCTATTTTACAAACTCAAAAGTTTTATCAAAGAAAGCAGAAAGTGAATGAATCAATTACAAGTTTTGTTGCGGCTTTGCATGAAATTGGTGCGAAGTGTGCTTTCCAAGATATTGAGCGCCGGATTGTAGAACAAATTATTCTCGGTTTACATGATGGAAGTATACGAAGAGAACTTTTGAAAATGAAGATGTCTGACATGACATACAGCAGTGTGACACAGAGAGCCCTGAACTTGGAGGCGTTACAAGCAAATAAGATTGATGAGCAAGAGTACCTGTCTATACCAAGTAACCATCGTGAGGTCGCTAAGGAGTACCGTGCAGTTGAAACAAGCGAGCCGATGGATGTGAACATAATCAGTACCAAACTAAAACCATGCATGCATTGTGCAAAAAGACATTCATCTAAATGTAGATTTCGGAATGCAACCTGCTATAAATGTCATAAAAAGGGCCACACGAAAGCGGCATGTGGCAATGAAAAACAACAGAAGTGGCAAGTTAATGAGTGTTGTGATGGTGAATCCAATGCAGACGTCTCGGAGTGTGTGGTAGAAGATAATTTTGGCATATATGCTGTGTCCAGTTCTGTGGGCAAGCGAGTGAAGCCCTTCATGATGGAGGTGACAATAAATGGAGTGCCAATTGAAATGGAAGTAGATTCGGGGGCTGCCCGTTCTATATTACCGCACAGGCTTTACAAGCTGCATAAAGGAGCATTTGGAGAGCTAAAACCATGTGATACCAAACTTATGACATGGACTAATGAGAGCTTACCAGTTCAAGGTGAAACCATGGTCACGGTGGAGCGTAAGGGACATAGGGTGGAGCTGCCAGTAGTAGTCAGCTGTGGTAATGGACCAGCGCTTTTGGGCAGAACATGGTTTGAGCCGTTAGGAATACAAGTATGTGTTAATGCAGTATCCGAGATGGAAATAATAGAACAGTTTCCGAAATTATTTGATGGCAAGATGAATGACTATAAAGGACCCGTGGTGCACATTACTCTGAAGAAGGATGCTAAACCAGTGTTTATGAGAGCTCGGCCAGTGCCCTTTCCTCTAAGAGAAAAAGTCAATGAGGAGCTAAAAAGAATGATGAGTGATGGAATTATAACGCCAGTGAAACACTCAAAGTGGGCTACACCTTTGCGCTTGGTACCCAAGCCAGACGGGACAATCAGAATCTGTGGTGATTATAGAAAAACTGTGAACGAGTCTAGTGAAGTAGACAGCTTTCCTCTTCCAACTGCAAATGAGGCATTTTTTCAACTATCAGGATGTAAATACTTTACTAAACTGGATTTAAAACACGCGTATAATCAGCTGATTGTTGACGATGAAACAGCGGAGCTGTTAACGCTGAATACACCACTTGGATTGATGAAAATGAATAGACTGGCATATGGTGTGCATGCGGCACCTGGGATTTTCCAAAGACTGATGTCTACGGTACTAGCTGGAATTGAAGGTGTAGCTTGCCTGTTAGACGATGTGGTCGTAGGTGGATCATCACTAATACAAATTGATAAACGAGTAAAGCTGGTTTTGCAACGAATTGATCAGATGGGTCTAAAATTGAACAAAAATAAGTGTGTGTTTACAGCTCCACGAGTTTCTTTCTTAGGCTATGAAATAGATGAAAGGGGTGTACATCCTCTGAAAGAAAAAGTGGCAGAGATAGCAGAGAAACCAGCACCTAAAGACAAGAAAAGCTTAAAAGCTTTCTTAGGGCTTTATAATTTCTATGAAAGATTTATAAAAGATAAAACAACGGTATTGCACCCATTGTATAAATTGCTCAAAGATAAGGTTAAATGGCAATGGACAGAAATTGAACAGAAGGCTTTTGAGCAGGCAAAAAGATTACTGACATCTGATTTGACATTGGTACATTACAGTCTGGAAAGAGATGTGTTATTGCAGTGCGATGCCAGTGACTATGGAGTCGGCGCAGTGCTAGTACATATAATGCCTGATGGTTCAGAAATGCCTGTTATGATGGGTTCAAGAACGTTACAAGAACATGAACGTCGTTATGCCCAAATAGATAAGGAGGCTTTAGCTATAATGTTTGGCTTAAAAAAATTCAGACAGTATTTGGTGGGCCGCAAGTTTATGATTTGTACAGATCATAAGCCCTTGTTAGGAATACTTGGGCGTGACAAACCAATACCTGAATTGATATCAGCAAGGATGCTGAGATGGGCATTGACACTGAACACATTTGATTACAGCTTACAGTATCGGCCAGGAAAAGCCATGGGGAACGCTGATAGTTTGAGTCGGTGGCCCACCCCAGCTAAAAAATCTGATGTAGATGTTTATGATGGTTGTGAAGATGTGTTCTTGTTAGAGCAAACTGATATAATGGGTATCACATCCAAGCAGATTGCAAACGAAACAGATAAAGACAGACTTTTAAAAAGAGTGAAAAGCTTTTTGCTTCATGGTTGGCCGAAGAATGTGGAAAGTGATATGCTACCATTTTATAGAAGGAGGGACAGTCTTTCGTTAAACAAAGAATGTGTACTGTTTGCTAATAGGGTTGTAATACCAGGGTCTCTTCAACAGACAGTATTAAAAACATTACATGATGGTCATTGTGGTATGGTGCAAACAAAGATGCTTGCAAGAGCATATTTATGGTTTCCTTCTCTGGATGATGACATAGAAGCTATGATATCACAGTGTGATAAGTGCCAAGTAAATCGGAACAACCCACCTATCACTCAACATTCATGGCCAGCGGAGACAAGACCATGGTCAAGAATCCATATTGATTTTATGGGCCCGTTCATGGAGAAAACATTTCTTGTTATTGTGGACTCCTTCAGCAAGTGGCCAATACTGGAAATTGTACCGGCTATGTCTAGCAAGACAGTCATAAACATCCTTCGTAGAATATTTGCAGACCATGGATTACCTGAGATTATAGTTTCAGACAATGGCTTAGCATTCACCAGCAGAGAGTTTCAAGAGTTCATGCAAAGAAACCATATACGACATCTCACTGGAGCCCCATACCATCCTGCTACGAATGGATTGGCTGAAAGAACAATACAAACATTGAAACAAAAATTGAAAAAGCAGTCGCCAGATCAGTCTTGGGCAGAGCGAGTAGGGAGAGTCCTATTTCAAATGCGTACTGTGCCGAGCACCGTCACCGGGAAGACTCCAGCTGAGTTAATGTGTGGCAGAAAATTTCGGACTGCTCTTTCAATTCTTCACCCGGACTTGGACAATAATTCTGAAACGGAAAAGGAGGAAAAGAAGGCAGGACAGAATGAAAGGAACAGAATAAAGTTTAAACAAGGAGATCATATTTTATTTCGAATGTATAATATGAACGATAAGTGGCAGCGAGGCGTGGTGATTGGCCTGGCGGCACCGAGCGTGTACGAGGTGCGCGCGGCGGACGGGTCGACGCACCGCCGGCATAGCGACCAGATCCTGCGTACGCGGGCCCCTGAACACCAAGCAAGCCAACATGCACAGCAGGCGTCCAGCCACGAGACAGACAGCGATAGTGATTCAGTTATTATACCACCGCCCGAAGAGTGGGCAGAAATTATTGGGGTTTAATTATTTGATTAGGTGTTTAAGTTTTGGTTTGATGATGATTACTTTTGATTTGGTTACATATCTTGATTATAACTTATGGGGAAGGTGTTGTGTAGGTTTATGTAGGTAGTTTGAGTAGGTGAATAATTTGGGTACCCTCAGATTTTGTATTTGATTGGACTTATTGGTAATAAATGTGTGCTCTAATTAAAAGGCGATTTTAATGAAGAATCCTGCTGAAACTTAACATAAATGAATGAAAATGACTAAGACATAGTGCACTAAAGTTACATGTGAAGTAACATTGTGTGGCATTTTGTCGCACGGAGTGACGTTAAAGACTCCAGCTCTAAAATGTTGATGCCTTGTACCTTGTTATTTTTTGTTAATACGAAAAATAAAAAATAAGTGTCCAATATATTTTTATGATCTAAAATACGGACTAAATATAATGTAATTATTTTGACCCTGGAAACATTCCTATTGTTTCTTATATTAAATGATTGTTTAAGATCTTACAATATGCTATGACATAGCATATGATATAGCATCTTGTCACAATCGCTATTCAAACAACAATGCTTGTCCATCCTCATACTTATCAGTTATGATGTGTCTCACGTAAGATATGCAGCTTGTTGACATTACCCTTTATGTTCAGTTATTACAGCACTATAATCCCCCCAATTATGTTACTATCATCATTCATTTTACACAGCAAAAATCATGTGAGAGATATTAATAACACTAGATGTGTGTGTGTCTATAACAGCTTTTGCATTAAAAAATCCTATGACCTTTCTCAGGCTCTAGACTATAATCTGTGTACCTAATTTCAGCAGTTATGAAGTGTTACTGAGAGACAGACACATTACTTTCGCATTTTTTATATTAGTAAGGATTCAACTTGATCATTATAAGAAAATAAAGTGTGTTTGTTCTCACTTTGTGTCATTTAAAGTTTTAATAAAACATTTCTTACCATTATTTATCTCTTACATTGGGATATCATCTATTTTTTATTATTTATAGTTCATCTCAAGTTTCTGTTTTATTATTTCTATTATATTGTCAACATTACAGCTTGTGTTATTTTTAAGTAACCTACTAGATTATTAAAAATTCAAATTACCCACTGTTCAAATGGTTTCCTAATTAATATTGTTTAATTACAGAAAAATGTCTAACACAATATGTCAGGGCCTGCGGTCGCCAATCAGGAGTTTAGCTAAACTGAGGAGAGCACAAGCCATCTCCACATCAATAGTCCACAATGAAACTATTCTAGTTAAGAATAATGAGGAGTTTATTAATAAGGTAAGACTGAGATCTGTGTTTGGGCCAATCGGTTGATATCTCTGGTGGAAACTGTAATATGTTTTCTGGCTGTTGTACCTAACTGTGTGTATTCTTCTAACAGCTTTTAGTACCGACATTACGTTTTGATTCTGTCTGTGATATTCAAGGAAAACTAAGTTTGACCAAGTTCAGATTAGAGACTAAACATAACAGTCTATAACTAGGAACAGTCATGTATAAGTAGGAACTTCAAATTCTCCAAAGATTTTTCAGTTTCCATCAATAGTAGCTAGTTGATTTAGTTTTGTATTGATAAAAAGTTCAATTTATTATTTTTTCCTTATTATTCTTCCTCTCAACATAAAAATTAAATTATTGTATTTTGTGGTTAATTAAGCCCGATGAGATCATTACTCTTATTATACTCAAATAATTAATATAAATTGAGCCTGATGTAGCTCTGAACTAATGTAGAATAGCCTAACTTGACAAATATTTCTACTTAATACTTGCCATTAAATTTTTAGGTAATGAACAACAACAAACCTGTAATAGTAAATTTCCATGCGGAGTGGTGCGAGCCCTGCAAGATCCTGACGCCGAAGCTGAAGGAGCTGATCGAACCGCTCAGTAACCTGGACCTGGCTGTAGTTGATGTAGAAGACAATGCCGACTTGGTACACACATTTGAAGTGAGTATCTAAGTTATAACATTCAACATTTTAAGTTCTTGTCGACTCGGCGGGGCTATTCACAAATACGCTCTGAAAGATCTAGGAAACATTTTCGATCGGTTATTCAAATGTTCGATCGAATTGTTATTTTTGAAACGTTACATTTGAATAAACGATCGAATCGAATGTTTCAGCTCGGAGCTCTAGTTTCCAAAATTTTTCCGCACGCATTTGTGAATAGTGCTCCATAGCTCAGATGACAGCTTTGTGAAAAATTGACTAACATAATTAAATTACAGAGTCATTTGTTGGGGATACCAACAGATTTGTATTTATGTAAAAAAATATTGAGAATGATTAGCTTAATGATTTTATGATGGAGAGTAATGTTAGAAAAACGATTAGCGAAATATGTACATTATTATCTCATTAGGCGAATGGTTTAATAGTAGCTAGTTAGGTATATGCTAATTAATTAAGAGGCTAATACCGTAGAAAACAAATAAGTTAATTAATTATTAGATTTTTCTTCGACAATCAGTGCATTAACTTTGAAATTGTTTCCCTGGGCTGAATTAAATACCTACCTACACGAATTTTTCTAAACAAGATTTATATGGACGTTCTATAACCACATAATTATAGTTCATTCGCGTTAAGAAAATAGTGACTCATCACCGACTGATGACTGACCGACCAATTAAAACGCTAGAAATTAAATTTCTATTTTGAAATTAAATAGTGACTATGAGTCACTATTTTCTTAACGCGAATGAACTATAGACTTAATGCCACATAGGCATTCTCTACCAGTTCTATAATGTGGTACTTATAGTACTAGAGAAAAGGTTTAAGACCAGGTGTGCATTGTCTGGCACATTTATTAATACTCTAAATACCCGAATCGTAATGTTAGCATCATTTCAGTCGTCGACTGAAATATACCTAACATATCTAGCAGAGATATAGTAATTTATAAATGCACTCACGAGTTCTTCATCAGAAACTTAACGCAGTTCGCTGCTTATTTTATTCATACCAGGCTGGCAGGTAAACCCGGTGGTAGGGTTTACCTGCCAGCCTGGTATGAATAAAATAAGCAGAAGCCTAAGTAGAAGTTCCTTACTCCTCGACTCTTATGGGGTAAATACTCATCACACAAACTTTTATTAGGCCTACCTCTAAAATAAAATAAAATAGTTTATTTCTGCAAATAGATTCACTAGTAATACTTTTGCACGTCAAACTTTTTTCCTACCAGCACTTCGACGTGTAGCCTGCTGAGAAGAAGTGCCGCAACAAACTCAACAGTTAGCCTTGTTTAAAATATATAATACAATACAATAATATCGTTTTAAAAAGCGCAAGCGAGCAGACTATCATGTCCATGTAATATTGTCATCCATATAATCTTGTACTTTATAATAACCTTTTGACATTAAAATGGACTTAATGCGAGATTTAAATCTATGTATAGGTAGATCAACAATATTTTGCGGTATTTTGTTAAACATTTTTACACTTTGTCCTATGAATGAGTTACCAGTTTTACGAAGCCTGAGATTGGAAACAGCAAGTTTGCTCTTATTTCTAGTATTGAACTGGTGAAGATCTGAGTTTTTACTATATAAATGTATATTCTTACGTACAACCATAATGCAGTCAAATATGTACTGCGATGCCACAGTTAGGATATTAATTTCTTTAAATAATTCTCTAAGTGAATCGCGAGATTTAAGTCCATATATAGAACGGATCGCCCTCTTCTGTAATACAAAAATAGTTTGTATGTCAGAAGCTGATCCCCATAGGAGCAAACCATATGACATAACACTATGGAAGTAACTAAAATAAACAAGTCTGGCTGTTTCAATATCAGTGAGTTGCCTAATTTTTTTAACTGCATATGCAGCTGAACTGAGTCTTCCTGCCAGGGCTCCTATATGAGGAGCCCATTGTAACTTGGAGTCCACAGTAATCCCTAAAAAGGTCGTAGACTCAACAAGCTCAATGTGTTCACCATTCATAATTATATTAGTGTTTACTTGCCTCACATTAGGCATCGTGAATTTAATACATTTTGTTTTATTAGAATTTAAAAGTAAATTAATGGTCTAATGTTATCCATCTTTGGAACCACTAACAAAAACAAAGCAGCTCAACAGTTATATGATTGGTTTCAGGTAAAAGCTGTTCCAGCAGTAATAGCAATTAACAACGGGTTAATAGTGGACAAGTTCATCGGGCTGGTCGATGCAGACATGATCACCAGCCTCATAGACCGCATGGCCGGTAAGAAGAAGGAGGGAGCGTAGATATTTACCACATTCTTGCTGTAGATTTAAGCTAAATGTTTATGGAGAGAGTGGGATATTGGTAGAATAAAAAAGAAAATACCTTCATTGTGAGAAAATAGGTTTTGCCAAACTCGAGTCAGAACCAGAACCTTCGTAGTAAGAAATAGAGGCAGAACCTCCTTTGAGAACTATGTACTTGACTACTAAAATGAGAGATTAATGACGCATGTAGGGACACTTTAAAGATAAAGGATTATATCTAATTGTCTCCTAAATTCTGCTTACAGAGCCTTTTAGCTAAAAATAAAAATAGGAGACAGCGAAAAATGGGCATCCATGTCTTTTTGTAGGTGACAAGAGTTAGTATAGGAATAATGGATTATTTAAGGGACTCAAGGTCCATGCCTATACAGGTTTGGTAGCAGAAATCCGTTTTTATGTGCTCTATCCAACTTTGTAGAAATAGTTCTACTATCAAGGCCATTAAAACTTAGCAATTAAAATATATAAACTAATAAATAATTAATTTCCAAATTCATAGGTGCATTTACACTATACTTCTATGTACCTCTTGTATTAGTAAGTACGTATACCTTTTTCAATACAACATCTATTTTTGGATTCTACATGTTTCAGAATAGATTTGTAGTCATGTTGAAAGTGACATGCTGTTTTGACTTAAACTTTTAGAAAGATGTAATTGTTAAAGCTATAGATGTATAGAAATGTAATGACAAAATTTAATCTGTATGTCATCATAATAGTACCAATATTTCACTCCATTATCTAAAAGCTACATGTGTATAAATTACTTGAGGTGCAGAGTCAAATAATTCGTAAAGTCCTATAGATATAAATTCTATTAAGATTTCGTTTCAATGTTGCGTTATACTCTTTGTAGGTAAGTGCTCTTTTGAATCTTGACAAATAAAGATTCTATTGATTGATTGATTTGTGTTGGACGTCACAACCCTTGCTCATAAGAGCCAACACAAATCAAACATTCATCCAACACAAATCAAACATATTAAAAAACATATTAAAAATATTAATTTTTAATATTTTTTTTGTTAATTTTGCGATGTCCAAGTAAAATCAACTATTCTTATTGAAATGTAACAAAGGATGTAAATTCAAATAGTACTTTAGATAGCAAATATGTTTGCAGTGACTTGTATGTACGAGTAAGAGTTACTTCTGAACATTTTGCATGGATATCATACGACTCTGTGAAAGCACCTATACACATGTGGCACACTATATCACAATTATTGTTATTTACTGATTAATTTTATCACGGTTTGGAATCCATACGAGCAATAAAGAGTTGGGGATGTAATTAGTCGTTATCTAATTTTGTTTGGTGTTGGATGAAATCGTAATGTTACAACTGATAAATGAGAATGTTTAAATGACAATGACAAATAATTTAAAAGTACTAGTCTTTGTAAGACTGTTTGCATATTTACTGTTGTTTTATGAATGATAAACCCGCAGACGCCAACTAGGAATCGGCAGCCATGATTCACATGACTACTTGTTATGATAAATTTCTTAGAAATGGCTCAGTTTCGCAATCGTTTTGTGGTTTATACGTTGGTATCATCACGAATTCTGATAATTTAATGTAAATAAAAATGGAATTTGGCTAGCATCGGATCCCATATGTAAATCATTATTTTAACAAGTTCATTTTGGCCTGTGTCGGTTTGTCAAAGCCAAGTTACACAGCCATTGAATATGACTACATAATCGCTGTTTATTTTTATTCAATTTTTACTATCTATGGTTTAGAGATAGGTGCCGATTGGGTCGTTTTATGCTTTAGTAAATTATTCTATGTTTATCTTATGTAAGTAATCTCAATACTGTATGGAAAGCGATGTTTGTTCTGGAAATCGGAGGGCATTGTTCTAACATTAACCGTTTTGAAAATAGGTTCCTATTTCATTATAGGCTATTATTATGTATGTATTTCTGTAAAGCAAATAAAATACACCTTTTCTCGGTGCTTTTGTCTCGAATAATTATGTAGGAACGTAAATACGTTCCATACAAATGCATCACATCGTTTTAGAAGGTAAATATATAAATACATTTGATCTTTTAGTTAGTGGATTTGATGATAATATGAGTACAGTCAAGTGTAGAAGTATTTGCCATTCTAGTAGCCATCATTGCAATTACAACAAGTAATGCACGCCTTTTTTAAAGGAAAGTTTTGTGCTAATTATTCTTCTTTAGATACCTATTATTCTATCTTCTTTCTATTATTCTATCTTCTTTAGATACTATTTAGATACATATTTATTCACTTCACTGTACTTATTTTAAAAAAGCTTTATTTCTAAGATGCAAACAGATATTAGTATACGTAAATAGTTATCGACACGGCTAAATCTGAACATATCTCGGCTTCTCTTGCTAAAGCCTGCCTTAATTGTCTTATTGCATAAATTACGGTGCTTTATACTAGTCGCCTGCCTTCTCGTTAATGTTTCGGTATATTTAGTTTATTTGATTCGTCATTAACATATTAATGTAACCGGCCGGACACGCGGATTCTCTACCTCAAATTAAAGCTAATTTCAAGGCATGCCGATGAATGAGAGCCCTTATACAAGGGTTGCCAACCACAATTTCAACAAACTACCATTAATTTGTAGTTGTAAAAACTAAGACCATTCGTTTTAAAAACACCACGCAGTACATATAATCAATCAAAGCTTTTTAGCCCCAAAGCTCTCGAGGACTTTCCAGGCGCCACAAAAACTAGCACATATCCTGGGGAAAAAACAAAACGGTTGGCAACTCTACCTTACGGGTAAATCCAATATAACGATTTGCCAGATTAAAGCTAATTTTTGTTATTGTCTAAAAGTTAATTTTGCTATTGTGCGTTTATCAAAATTTAAAACATCGAAATGTGTGCCTAACCTGCGACGTATCAATGCTGCTAAGTACTAGAGAAATTAATCTACGCATAGTAAAAGAAATAATAGAGAATGTGTATATAATGGACAAGACAAAGAAAGAAATATTAGGTTATAGGACACTATATTATTTAGTTTTTCATCAATATTTTTTAAAGCTTTTCTACACTTTCCAACTTTATAGTTTTATACTCAACTGCTCAGAAGCTATCTTATAATAAAAACACTAATGAATCTTATGTATTATCATAGAAAATATAATAATATAGGTAGATAGTTGGTAACAATATTAGGGTCTTATGAAGAATATTATGTATTTTATCTGTGGTAACTTTTTCTGAATAATTGTTAGTTAGAAACTAAACTTACTATTTAAAACGCTAGCGAATAGTATCCATATTATGTATTGGCAGTCGAATATTTTATTCCTTATTAGATGGATCTAAAGTGTGATGATTCAGAATTATTTTCATATACCTACCTACATAATAATATATATTTAAAATTATTGCTTAGCTGCCATGTTATATTTAAAATTATAATGGTTTGAGCATCTCAGAAGCTATTGAATTAATTATAGACATACAAAGGTACTTATTATATCTGCTTATATGTAAATTAACAGGTACCTAATTTCACTTCCATAGTATACTTACCTATATGAAACATCTAAAACTGGAACTGAAAATGGTGGAACATGCTAAATATTAATGCGAAATCTAGCTATTGTTAAGGAACCCATGATATCTGAGAGATAAAGTGAGTGATTGGATCTGCCAGTATACGCTGTAGTCTAATTATGATTTCGACCAATATATAGCGGGCTTATATCTTAGCGTACAAATGATGTCATGTTGATGAGGTAATATTATGAATCAAACGATCAGGCCATTGCCTAAGCTATGATGTGTGGTGACCATCAGTTAGGTGCTTGATAATCCATCCGTGTGTATAAAGTCCTACCTAAAGGTATATATATATATTGCATATAGATACATATTTGTGTACCTACGTAGATAGAAAAAAATCAAAGTAAGGAAAGGCAGTATATTAGACAAATGCGAACGTCCAATACCATGTGCGCAGTGTCAATATCCTGTCATATATTGAGTTGTTGACCTCGTCGTTGTTATTTAGAAGGCAATAAGATTTTTGTTGACAAGTTAATATGCAAATTTGATGCTAATATTTTTGTTCGCATGACATGCGTATGTAATAACTGCGTTAAAATGGAGCCGTTAAAAGCTTTAATGACGTTTTTTGTAACTACATATGGGGTGCACACCTCACCACCTACTCTCTTTTCTCGTAACAGTCTTGTAAACGTAGATTTTGCCTAAAGTATTTTAATGTCTTTGAAATCGTACGGCCTAAGAACTATACGAAAACCTGACGTGAGAATTAATTAGTACCTACCTACTTTAGAGACACGTGTTGATACCCACACCCTTGTAAGTCGTAGTGTTCGAGCTTACGTTAGTGTAATATTCAATATACGACCATATTGGGGTCCATTTTACCTTTTTTGATGTGATGTGTGTAGATATTATGTGTTATTTGTTGATTTAGAATAGATTCGTAAGCACGATATAGGTAGGTAAATTAAGAAGGGTGTAACTTAGCAATGCATCTAATTTGTCCTAGATGCCTTTGGGCATCTGCATTTGAGGTAATTTACAAGACTTCTTCTGCCAGCAACAATAAAATAATATTAATGAGATGCATTTCTGACAGGCCCTTCTATTTCATGGTAGTAATTTAAATCGGAGTTAGATATTATGTACCTCGCTTAAAAACGCACCAATATTATTGTTTGCCAAGCCATAACTTATACCACATGTTTTTAACAGGAAGGACTATAGCAAAATGGAATTGAGTTTTATTTGTTAACTGTATCAGAAAGATAGTATCGATGAAATGTAAAAAATATATTATAAATAAATATTTTCTTGAGTATCTCTTTGTTTAATTTAAATAACCTGGACCGTAGGTTTTTGTATCGCCTGAACTGACTAATGCCGAAATGGTTTTAGGAAAAAGCTCGCAAGAGTATTAGCAGGTAGTATTTTATATAGAAGATTCGTTTATATCTTTCGAGTTTAAAAAAAATTGAGATGGTAACGCGCGTGTGATACTCCTGAGTCCTGGTATTGCAGGCGCCCTTGATCTGCGGTAACGCTTACCGTTAGCCGGCCCTAGGCGATAAGTATTTAAATTACTTAGTTACGTTTGTCACCTAAGTGGTATAAAAAGGTACCTACTTATTTAAATTTTAATAGTAAAGTGAAAGAAACAATCGCAATTCCAAGTACCATTTTAATCAGGATATTTATTTTGATATTCATAATATAACACAATTCAACAGTTATACCGGCGGTTTCCACTCAATGGCTAATGGAAATCGTGACAAATTTTATTCCTGCATATGCTAAAAAAATTATTTATTTTATTATGCCTCCTTTGGCCAATGTGTGTTAAAGGGTTGTGTTAATCAAATATTTTTGGATTAATACAAAGGTTTAACAGCAGGCTTAGTAATTAAATCAAATAGCAATCATTTGAACAAATTCATATAGCATGCATATGCAGAAAACACATCTTTGTGGACGGATTGTGCTTCCTATAGTTAAATTTCTACATTGCCAACATGTGGAATATTTATTTATTATGTCTACTGTTCATTCAATGACACAAAACAATAAATATAAACTGACAAGACAATGCCATTCACTTTGATAGAAATTCAGAGTGCACTTTTCTCAGTTCCGTCTTAGTTTGTGTTAAAGTTGGCTTGCAATCAACCTTGTGCTGCGTATAGAAGTAAGTCTTGAGTTAAGACGGGGTGCTCTATAAATTTCTGCCAAGTCTTGGAATTTTACTTACAAATAAGTCATATTCACGATGAAATAGTGAACATCAAAGTGATGGCCACAACACAAATGATCCAGTTGTATCGGAGCTAAAGTGTAAAACCGCCTTAAGTGGAGCATAAGTACATTGCGATGTCCTTACATTTTAAATAATTTAATTCAAGAGCGCAATACTATACCTTAACAATAAATCTATTCATATATAATATCGGCTTAGATACGCTCACGATTATAAAAAATCAGTCTAAAATATATTAAGGCAACTTGAGAATACATACTCATTTTTCTTGATGCCCTGTCGCATTTGCTACCAATAAATAAAGGTGTGTATTATTTAAGTATTTTTATACATTGAAAAAAATATATTCCATAAAAAACTAATAAATTGCTGCGACGGAATTCTATCAAACTGGCTTTATCTGTCACTCTTTAAAAATATAAATTTTTATCTAACCATTGAATAATCAAGCATAACTTCAATTCTAAAGACGGCTTTAGCAAATTCGCTACGATAACGTCTAATTGTAATGGATTTGTTGCCCGTTATTATGTAGTTGTACTTATTTCAGCTTTAGGAATGTTCATATATGGCAAGGACATAGTGGAATGAGTACGGTAGCAAATGCGAGGGGACTCTTACACGGCACTATCGTGTCGCGATATGCGGGTATTCACAACACTAGTTTGAATATATGTTGATAGTAACGCTACTAACAGATTTTGAAATTAAGATATTTTTTATGAATAGTATTAATATTATCGAGAGAATTTAATGGAATTAATCATTGAATAGGTGGCAACTGACAAGTGAGGGATTTGGTTACTTACCGTAACTATCCGTTGCCGCAGCGACTAGGGTTTCTCATTCACTTGAATTCAGAACACTAGAGGAACATAGTCGAAATCTATATTTATGGCTTTGTCGTTTTTGACTATTTTATGTCAGTGGGGACAATCGGGCCTCAAGCTCCAAGGGAGTCATCGGTGTATTGGCTCTTGTTTGTCCACCTCAGAGTACGAAAAAGCAGCAAAAAGTGACAAAGCATAGCTATCGAAATCGAATACGTTACCGTAGCGTTCATAATAAGGGGTTACTCTACTAATGAACTTTGAAAAACATAATTGAAATGACTCACAATAATTACAAAGTGGGTTTGAAAATAATCTCATTTCAAATGCTCAAGCGTAAACCTATGTCTAGTTTCAATCCCTTTAATAGTCTCTTTTGTATGCTGTTTTTTTTATAGTAATAATTTAAAAAATCTTGTTTAGTCAACAATAATTTGTATGAACTAGCAGCAATGTATATTATTTTCGGCAATAGTTTTGCTAATATAGCAAAACCAATTATCTTATCAACATATATAAAAACTAATACCGCTCACCCGGCACTAAATAGAATGTGCATTGCATACATAATTATAATGTAAATGTATCAACATCTCGGGGAAGAACAAACGTGAATAACCTTAAAGAGAAAATTATTTACGGTTAAGCGTTATTATAAGCACACTCAATGATGAGATGACACAGGCATAAGGAATTAGACGATGTAAAGGCGCGGTTACACTTTGACAAATTGTACATAAACAGACAGAATAGGTATTGAAATTTTACTTGTGTTTTTAATGAAAATATTAAGGCTAGCACAAACTTGCAATCTAAAAGAGAGTTTCTTTAGATCGTAGAATCGAAGACGCAACGGCTAATATAAAAAATTATACTTATTTTCGGAACTATGCATCATAAATATTTTCGCGTACTGTTGTATTTACCAGTTAATTTGTTTATAATAGACAAAAATACCATTAAAAGTGGATACAAAATCTTGCATACAGGCGTTGACTCAATGGTGATTCCTAGATTTATTCGTAGTCATCTCAACACGTCAACACAACCCAGAATGTGGTAGCCTTAATTATCCTCACAAATGATATAACAATAGGTAAGAGCTGTGCTTATAAACATTATCCGTACAACGAACGCATTGTCGCACGCTGCGATTTCATAACATCAATAATTTAAATCCCCTTAAATTCATAAAACTCAACGTGCCATAATTTTTCATTTCCGACCATAAACAATACATAGATATAAAAATGCATCACAAGTATACATATTTAACAAACAACAGTCATATTAAATAAAGTGCTTAAGCCTTGTACACGCGATCGTTTACAATGTGTAAGGCAGACACGACACTTTCGACCCGAAAACATGTCAAACGTCGGACCGTGTGTACTCGGCTTAACTAAAGAATTTCTAATAGATAAATTCACATTAAAAGATTCATTTGGTGTCGAAGAAAGACTATGATTTTTTGGGAGTAAGTTTTGACTTAAATTTAGAGACAAAAAAAATTAACAAAAATAAAAAAGGGCTCTACTTACCACAATAAAGTATACGTGTTTTTGATATATTAAAGAGATAAATATACAACTGTTTACATATTTATATTACACTATATACAGTTATATTTACATGTGAACCGACCGTCCACCGTAGCCTACGCACACACAACAAAGCATTTACTCTTATGTACACAGTGGACTGGGTTACGCAACCTAAACAGTAACGGTACGATTTGGTAATAACGAGTTTATATTACACTCGACCCTCAGTCGACGGATCTACTAAATTGATCATACTGAAGCTACTAAAGCATACTAAAGCTGGCACGTTCACAGCACTCACACATATGCAATTTCACTATGAAGAATGAAAAGTACAACTATAACTGTCTCCTTCACACTCATAAGCTAGACCGCGCGCGAAAGAGACAGGCAGACTTTTCATAATGCGCATGCATTACGACCTCACGCCCTGCACTTATTCACAGGCACTAGTGTAAATGAGTAGAACGTGCCACCTTTAGTTAAATGACCTGTACATATATTTTTGACGAACATTTTTACATAAATGTAATTAATTTTTCAGTTCGTAGATCCCGTCAGTAGACCCTAATAGAATGAGGGCACTCATTGTATATGTCGTAGAATTATTGAAAAAATCGAATCTTCGCGAAAATCCAAGGACAATTGCGAAACACCGGATATTTGGTATATATTTTAGGTTAATTGTTAAATAACGACTGGCGTATTACGATAAGTCATGCAACGCTGATAATGAAAAAAACTCTGATTTTTGCAAAGATTTTGAACACGGCACGGATGATTTAGAAATTTATTCTTAGATTCCAATTATCCGGTCTTGTCAATTGCAAGTGCAATCGAAGTGCAGGATTTTTGCGAAAATCCGACTTTTTCAATTGTCCTACGACATATAGAACACACTACACCTGCTTAAAATATACCTTACATTGAAGATAAATCAGCTTCATACACTCTGTTCTCTCCATAATACTAAAACTTATTTTTAACCCATTGTACCTGAGTATAAGTGTCGCCATCGTTGAGGCTTCAAATTATTTTGATAGTGCTTGAATAAAATAAAATAAAATTATCTAGACAAATAATTTGTGACGAAAATGGAATATCAACGAATACCTTGGCACAATTTAATAAGAAAGTAATATACTTATGTACACAAATAAGTGGATATTATAGTTCATTTAACTAAAGTTGGCACGTTCACGGTACTCAAACTTATGCAATTGCACTATACAGTAGCAAAAGTAAAACTATAACTGTCCCCTTCACACTCATAAGCTAGACCGCGCGCGACAGAGACAGGCAGACTTTTCATGATGCGTGTGCAGTACGTCACGCCACGCGCTTATTAAGACACTATAGTTCATTCGCGTTAAGAAAATAGTGACTCATCACCGACTGCCGGCCAAGCCACACCCCCTAGCCAATTAAAACGCTAGAAATTATAATTTCTTTTAATTGGCTAGGGGGTGTGGCTAACGCTAGAAATTATAATTTCTAGCGTTTTAATTGGCTAGGGGGTGTGGCTTGGCCGGCAGTCGGTGATGAGTCACTATTTTCTTAACGCGAATGAACTATAATGTTCAGTAAACGTGTTCAACGTGCCAGATTTAGTTAACTGACCTAAATTCCAGAACATTATTATTGTCGGGGCTAAAATGAAAAAATCATAAGAGAGGTTCATAAACGCGAAATTATTCCCGTTAGTTAGGAAAGGAACTTTAAGATAAATTAAAAATGTATAAAAAATCAAACAGTCTACAAAATCACACAACGCCAAAGGTTTCTTTGGGTTTAAGAAATCTGTAATACGAGTTTATTACGAGTCTTCAATTTGGAAATTCAAACTATTGAACAACATAACAATTTTATGACGATTTCTTTACACATTGTCTCAAATTTATTACTTGTTTCTACTTAGCCTTAATGGCGGGCTGGTAGAAATGCCTATGCGGCAGTAAGTCCGCTTTATGTACACTATTTTATTGTGCAGTAAAGAAAAAAAGTTAATTAATAGGATTTTTAAATAATAGCAGCTTTCAGAGATATTAATATTAAAATTTCGACGTTACATTTATATAGGCTTTTGATGTATCCCTTTTACGATTACAATGAATATTTTGATAATAAAAATGGTTAATAAAGTCTGGGGAACACTGTTGTGAAGAAACTTCCTGCCTGTTCATCTCCAAATTGTACACAATTCATAGGCAATAAAATATCTATCTAAATATTATATGCCACGCTGGCCTACACAGCGCCTAGATTCAGAGTCTAGTCTAGTATAGTACCCATATAAACTTCAGCTTGTATGGGTACTAGACTAGATATCTTTTCCGTGTAGTTAAAATGTGGAATTCATTATTTTGCTTCTTTCGATATTGGATCCTTTTAACGGGGCGTGAAGAAGCATCTTATGGGCCGGCATGGCGGTGGCTGGTTTGGTTATCTGGCCGTTGTCGCGGCGACTTAAGCTTCTCTCTCGCTTTCCACCAGGCGTAGAGTGACCATTATGCCGTGCTACTATATAAAAAAAAAACTAAAAGTTCGCTGATAGTTCTAAAACCAGAGCCGATGACAATTAAAAGATCTAGAAAAGCATAATAAACTCGCATCACAGATCAATCAATCGGACTATACACAGTACTTACATAACCTACACTTATAAATTCGATACTCGTCCGTGGCGCTTCGGCGCGCATGGTTCGTGGTTCATACTTCGTCGCCGAGGTCCTGCACGCAGTTCTCGGCGATAGGAACAAATTTGTCGTCTATCTCTATGAGCAGGATGCTCTTGTCCACGTGTGAACGGAGCTTCGGGTCCCAATGGTTTGGCGTCCATTTGTGCACCACCTGTGGATACACAATGGGGGTTAATCCGTTTCTATAAGGATTAGTCTACATTGCCCCACTAAGGCGCCCCATTCAGCGGGGCAAAGTGTACAGCTTTTAAAATTTGAAATAGACAAATATTCAATATATAGTAAACCCACCTTTACTGTTAAGTGATGACCCTAGTGACTAGATCATTACTGAAAAGTCCTAAAGCAGCCAAACTAATCTATATATATAAAAGGAGAAACTGACTGACTGACATATCAACGCACAGCCCAAACGGCTAAACGTAGGCACTTGAAATTTGGAAGGGACGTAGCTTAGGTACCGTAGGGGTGCACTAAGAAAGGAATTCCCGAAATTCCCACGGGAACGGGAATTAGCGGGAAAATCCTTTTGTATGAAAAATCTAAACCGCTTAAGTTAGACGCTTGAAATTTGGCATGCAGGTACCTTAGTAAATATAAAGTTTAGTTATGGCTGTATTTTGAGAAATTCCCACGGGAACGGGAGTTAGCGGGAAAAAACTTTTGTATGTATAAATTTAAACACGCGGACGAAGTCGCGGGCAAAAGCTAGTACAATCTATAAAACTCTTCATAATAAAGTTAATTCTAGGCGGAATATGATTAATTTTAGTTTTGGTGGAAATGGCACTTATTTAAACCCATTGATTGAAAAGAAAAAACATTCGATGCTCCGCTTATTTGCAATATAGCTCACTTATTTTACGTGCAAAAGACTTTTGATAAAGCTCATTTTAAAGCTTATTTCAAGCACTACAAAACCCTTTTCGATTAGAAAGCATAAAATGCATTTGCTCGCTGCTAGATGGCATTGACTACATCGATGAAATTTCAGATAAAATAAAAAACGGCTTTGATCTTTAATATCTAGCTTAATATTGCACTTAGAATACTTTGTAAAAAACCAAATTGTTCATTTTTTTACCTGCTACAGTTTCGTTCCTTATAAAATTTTCGATAAAACGTATATTTTTGGAGATATTTGAAAAAAACTGATGAAAATCGTGAAAAATTTGCGAATTTTCAATTGCCAATAACTTGAAAAGTATTATATTTTTCGAGAAACTTTATAGAAACTTTTTTGCTTAAAATTAGATCTTCAATCGATATCCGAGGTTATTTTGAAAAAACAACCATTGACCCCCGAGAAGGGGTGGCAACCACCCCCATGGTGGTGGCGGAGTTCAAATCATTTTCACTTTTGAAGTTAATGGTAAGATGAACCTAATCCCAAAATTGTATGCAATTCGGTTCACAGTAAAAAAATTCGGACCTATAATGCTTCATTGACTGCACTATAAGTAATTTGTATACAGGGTGACTAGTTGCCCCGTGGTTTTATTTAGTAGATTTTTCACGATATGGGTAAATTTTTATAGTTTAAACTACAGTTATTTAATAAACTGTAGTTTTAAGTATGGAAAATATGAAAAGTATGAACGAGGAAGATATTATTTATGTACGTTAAAAAAAAATCTTTGAAAAAAAATTACGGTTAAAATAAGTGTGTGTATCTCTCTCTCTCTATGTGTACGTGTGTGTGTGTGTGTACGTATGTGTGTGTAGCTGCGTCGTTACGTGTGTGTTTGTATGTGTGTGTGTGTGTGTGTGGCTGCGTCGTTACCAGTCCGTCCATGCCGGCGCGCGGCACCCACGCGCCCCAGTGGTTGCGGCCGCCGCGCGCTCGCTGGTAGTCGCACGGCCACTGCACGTCTATGCGCCTGCCCAGGTTGATACAGTCGTACACGCCTAGCGGTTCCGTGATCAGCACCTGTGCAAGCAATGGACCGTGACGATTCCGTGGTAAACGGAAACGCAGGAGACAAACAAACAACATGTTGCACTGCTAAACGAAACACCGTGTCCGAACTCATAGGTTATCAACTCTATTTCGAGTGAATAAGTGCATGCGTGTGCTTTTTTCACAATAGATTTTACAAGTGCTTTTACTTCAGTTTGACATTATTTTTTGGGACACCCTGTATATTAATTTCAGGAATTATTAACTGACTTAAAAAAATTATGAAGTCTCTCAATATAGGTTTTTTATTGGAAAATTATTAATGTAATTATTTTATCCTACAAGGTAGCTTTGTGTGTTTCAACAAAAGTTTACTAAAATGTAAGTGGTGATTATTTCTATACTATTGTAAACGAACAAATTTGTACTAAAACTGTTAAAAAACTATATATATCTCGTGTAAACTAACAAATCGCTTACAATATATTAATTACCTTGCTCCCCACGCTCACGTTCATTCTCAGCGAGCAGGACCCCGAATCCGATCGCTTGATTTTCGTCTTTATCTCCTTCGCCTTAGGGTCCTTCTTAGATTCCTTCTTCAGCACCGACTCTTTATGCGAGAGGTCCGAATAGTGCGTCTCCTTCAGCGGTATCGATTCCGGTTTCTCCGTATATCTACCGGTTAGTTCTCTATAGCTCTCTCGCTCGTGTCGTATCTCTTTACTGATTTTGGACAAGTCCTTCGATGTACCCTCGTTTATGAAGTACCTGTGAACATTTGAGGTTATAAATGCCTTTGTAGATGCAGTGTTTTAGTTAGAACGGTGATAATGGTGTGATTTTTAATTTAGTATAGTGCAGAATGCATACGAAATTTGAAACAAAAAATATTACATCCCATTTATACCAGATATGTGGTTCGATTTCATGCGTTTTAATTTTTTTTATGTTACATACAAATATATGAATGAATGAATGATAAAGGATGATTAAAATTAAATTGATGACTGCGTGAGATTTGTGCACGACTAAAATCGGATATTTCTATAGTTCGTTTTATATTATCATTACACATTAATATAAATAATACGCGAAAAATGTACACTATAAAAGACGAAGCAGTTATTACTCTGACACTCGGTATGTTTGATTAATTAAAGATCATAAATTTGTGTAAGAAAATAGTTTATTACCACTGTTTCATTGTTTACGCAAAGAGTGGTTTTTCAAAATGAAATATCCGATAGATGGCGCTATGTAGCCCTGCGGTCCAGCTATCATGTGATTACTAAGTTGCTATGTAAATGTCAGTGCCATGTCAAAATGTACCAATCACGTCACAGTTGGACCTGTTGCCTATGTGGTGGCATTTGGTGGATTTATTTTTTCAAAAAGCCTTCTTTCAAATGCTGAAAAAACGGAGTATAGGAGCGGCCTAAAAGAACAGTTAGTGAGCAAACATTAACACTCTGACCGCAGAAATGAGACATGATAGAAAGAAAATCTATAGTAATAATCGCATATTTAAGAATCAACGGCGTTCAACAGGTTAATTGTACAAGTATTAACCCGTTGAATGCCACGTGTACTTGTAGTGCATTATTGTTTTTTTTTTTTTTTTTCCGCTCTCGCCGTCACATCTATTGTGTCTGCTTTGGGTATCCCCCTAATGATGGTGGGTGATGGGTTAAAGGTGCCAAGTGAGTGATGAGATGGCGGATGGGTGGTGGTGTACCTTTTAAAGTCTCTCTCTTGCCTGGCGTTCCTGTTGGCGATGATCTTGCAGTCGGGCAGCGACAGGTCGAGGCCCAGGGGAGCGAGCGCCAGGTCCTCTAGCGAGGACTCCGCGGATGGGACGCGGCCGCTGCTGCACACCTGCCAACAAGTACATAGATTCATCATCATCAGCCTATTGCAGTCCACTGCTAGACATAGGCCTCTCCAGTTGCTTGCCACCGAGGGCAAACATCTGGAGGATATACCCATAATTCTTGACTGGCGTCCCGGCTAATGTTATGTACACACATGAACTGGGTTCTCAGTTGAGAAGCAGGTTAAATAATAATTTGTGACTTGTGTGTATACTTTATATGTTTTTTATTTGTTTGTCTGTCACATGTGTTCACTGTCTAGCTTGTGTATGTTTTGGTGCTATGTACTGTGAAATACCAAGTGTTAAATAAATAAATAAATTGCCACGCTGGGTAGGCGGGTTGGCGATCGCAGGGCGTAGCTTCTCGCTCCGGTGAGTCTGCTGCCCGTCATTGGTCTGTGGTATTTAGCTACGCCTTCAACTGTGATGGTTACACCGCCACCAGTAGATTGCTAGCGCCTCGTTTGTTATTCGGCAGGATGGACCACGGGCAGGTGAGGTTGGCTTGGAGCGGAAAGATGATAGGCCACTCCTTTACATCCTTTTTTTTGTAAATAAATAAATATTAACATCCAGACCAATTCAAACATACATGTTCATGAATACAAATGTTGGAACTGTGCAGGAATCGAATTCACGACCCTTGGCTCAGAAGGCAGAGGTCACTACCAAATGAGCCATCGAGCCATTCATATAACTAATACAAACACACCTTGGCACTGGCAGCTCGCCTGGGCTGGTCTCTCCACGCGCCCTCCCAGCCGCTACCCGCGGAACCCTACGAAGCATACAAAAGATTTGTAGCGCTATACAGGGTGTCAATGCAAGAAGGTGCCAAATATTAAAAATATTCTACGTCGTATTTTTCATAATAATGAAATATTCGAAAAATAACAAAAAATAGTGTACGTGAGCACTGCCATTTATTAATAATTCGAGTCAATAATGACCTAAAATTCTGACTACATAATCGTGACGTGTCATGCCTATTTTTTCTATTATATAAATAACTAGCAGTGCCCGCGACTTCGTCCGCGTGGAATAGTTTTCCCCTTTGTTTTTACATTGAAACTTTGATAATTGTGGAGGGATTATATTCGGAGCGCGTGGCAGCTGCGTCTGCGTCCGAGTTCCGTCGTCGACTCCGTCCGCTTCTCAGCGTCCCAGTGCTCCAGGCGGCTGAGAGGGGGCGGTGCGGGGCAGCGCGGGGCATCGCGGTCGCGGATCGTTTCCCCCCGCCACCCCGCGTTGACTAACAGTCCGCGCTAACCTTGCGCGCGAACATACATTTTCTATTATATCTTCGCTCCTAATAGTTGCAGCGTGATGTTATATAGCCTAAAGCCTTCCTTGATAAATGGTCTATTCAACACAAAAAGAATTTTTCAATTCGGACCTGTAGTTCCTGAGATTAGCGCGTTCAAACAAACAAACAAACAAACATACAAACAAACAAACTCTTCAGCTTTATAATATTAGTATAGATAAGTAAATGGGTAGCGCTAGACCCCAACTCGCCTGATGACGTCACGAAGTCCACGATAGATACCGCTCGTCCAAAAAAAACCGATTCAATCTCGCCTTGAAAATCTGATCCGATAACACGGATTCCGGTAAAAAGTTCCATAGCTTAGCCGTTCGCACTATTAATGCATAAATGTACCTTATTAAATTGAAATAAGGTTGAAAAACAATCACATTAAAGGTCAACGTTACCTGCGCCTCTTCCCCCACGTGACCTTGGCAGGAGCCGCCCTCCGTTCGCAAGTTGTCGGACGCGGCCAGCAGTCTAAACGACGCGGGCATCGCTCGCTCGCGCCTCATCCTGCTTCTGCTACTGCTAGCCTGAGGAGATAATAACATTACATCATCATCATCATCGGCTGTTCGTCAGTGTCTGCAAACATGTGAAGGCTGCAGACGATCATAGGTATATGATCGTAGGGCATAGCTTTTCGCTCCGGTGACGCTGCTGCCGTCACCGTCATCGACCTGTGGTATTTAGCTTCGCCTTCAACCGTGATGGTTATACCGTTACCAGTCGGTTACGAGAGCCTAGCGTGTTAGAAATCATTGAAAGCTGATGACCGCATTTAGATTTTGACAAAAATAGTATACCATCGTTAATAAATAAAATAAACAGTCAAGACATGCTACGCTGGGCCACACAGCGCCACCTAGCCCCAAACTAAGCCGAAGCTTGTACTATGGGTACTAGACAACTGATAAACTTACTTAGATACATTTTTTTTTTGTAAATAAATACATAATTATCATACACAGAAACCACCCAGACCAATACAAACCGACATGTTCATGAACACAAATGTTCGTACTGTGCGGGAATCAAACCCACGACCCTTGGCTCAGACTGTAGAGTTCACTACCAAATGAGCCATCGAGCCGGTCAAAATGACTATAAAGTCCCTGAACAAAATCCTCGAACAATCAATCAATAATCTCTTTATTTATATGGACTTGAGACAACACTTACAAATAGTCAATGCTGAATACAGTAAATTAAAAAGAATTAAATTACAACCGGATTCGCAATGCAGCTTCTACCGAGAAGAACCGTAAAGAAACGATAGTTAGTCTTTTCAACGCCAAATTTTTCTTACAATATTTGTCATATTACATCTTTTTAGGGTTCCGTAGTCAAAATGGCAAAAACGGGACCCTTATAGATTCGTCATGTCTGTCTGTCCGTCCGTATGTCACAGTCAGTTTATTCCGAAACTATAAGAGCTACATTATTGAAATGTGGTGCATAGATGTATTCTGTTAACCGCATTATGATTTTAAAATGAAATCAGAAAAAACTCAAAAAAAAATTTCGTCATCAAACCTATACGTGTGGGGTATCTATGGATAGGTATTTCAAAATGATAACCCACCCGTAACTTCTGAAATATCGGCATGATAAAACTGAAAAAAATATATGATGTGTATTACTATGAAAACTACTAACGAAAATTGGTTTAAATGAAATCTAGACAGTAGTTTTTTTAACAGGGCTCAGGCAGAGGGGTCACCCCGTGCCGCATTACCTGTCTGGCGGGCTCCTTGGCGCGTCGGGCGCGGTCGCGGCGCGCGCCGGGCGCGGAGCTGGCTCGCTCCGAGCTGCGTCGTCGCGGGGAGCTGTTGTCCGCCGTGCTGCCGTACGCTGTACCCACGGATAGATAGCTAAATAACCTGACACATGTCACACAGCGCCATCTAGTGCCAAACTATGCCGAACTTGGACTATAACTCGACATACCACGCAGGGCCACACAGCTTCAACCGATCCCAAACTGAGCCGGTTCTTTCTTGTACTTTTACTTACATACAATTTGTTTTAACGATACCTCGACCAGTCAACCAAACTGGTCGTCATTTACACATACACTTTTCTATAGTATTAAAAAAAACAAAATTGGGAATTTTATTATGCTATTAAATGAATCCAAATAAATTACATTTTGTGAAGAGGAAGTTGCAAATATGAAACGAAACATATATAAATTGAACACACATAATATAGGTAGGAATTATTTTCTATAATACAGGCTGGCAGAAATATTGACGTCAAAAATTTTAAACATTAGGTCATTCATGTCGTGGAGTATCCGAATCACCCATGTATGTTCAGCTAAATTTCATAGTTTCAAAGCATGTTAGTTTTTCTGATATTTTGAAAATTTTCGCCAAAATAATTTAGAAATTTAATTTAGAATGTTCATTTTTTCACATCTTCAGAAAACTCATTTGATAAGCCTATATAAACGCATTACCTGCTTCCTCTAGAGTCCTCTCGTGTGAGTGTTCCCTCAGCAGCCCGGCTAGTGAGGCTAAAGTCGATGAAGTGGGCTTGCCGGCACTCGCTAAACTACCTCGAGTACCCGCTGAGAAAGAAAACAATTAAATATTTAATAATAAAATAAAATACAGTGTCATACAGTGTTATTTTTAAAACTTCATTAATAAAACTGATTTTAGCGGTGGCGGTTCTCGCGTAGTAGTATTGTCGAAGGCGCGACACATACATGTTTTTTCGTTGTCAAAATCGTTTAGTGCGAATTAACCGTGGATTTTGACGGTCGTGTCATAGCGATATAATAAAATAATATCTATCATCGATTTAATTGATCTATCGGCTAATATGAATCGATAGAATTATCTAGATTATACAATAGGCATGATGACTAATTTTTGTTTTGGATTAATATTGATGCATCACCCAATTATAGAAACATTGGTGAAAGAATTACTTCGCTTGTATGAAAAGCCCCGAGCTATCACAATTCCAAAATCACAGATATGAGAGTTCAGCCCAAAAACGCTTCATGCAAACTGATACGAAGGCATGACGTCACGACTTCGTATTGCGTAATGTTTTGTATGCCTCGTTGAGAAGTTTGTTCGATGGCTATATTAAATAGTGTGTTTATGTTATGGGTTCCATATCAAAATATCTTAACTAATATTATAAAGCTGAAGAGTTTGTTTGTTTGAACGTGCTAATCTCAGGAACTACTGGTCCGAATTGAAAAAATTCTTTTTGTGTTGAATAGACCATTTATCGAGGAAGGCTTTAGGCTATATAACATCACGCTGCGACTATTAGGAGCGAAGAAATAATGGAAAATGTAAAAAAAAACGGGGAAAAAATAACTATTCCACGCGGACGAAGTCGCGAGCACAGCTAGTCAATAATATATTCGTAGATAAACAGTTTAATCGATTGAATTATTTATATAATACAATTATAATCTAGTAATTGTAGTTAATCGATTATATCGATCTAAAATGAATATCGATAGTCCAATCGATCTTTACATTATTTAGGGTGGACACAATCGATTAATCGTTAATCGATTATCCGGCACCACTAGTGCCATGGTAGGAGTGGTGAGTGTGGTGTGTTACCCAGCGAGGTGCGCGAGAGGTGCAGCGCGTTGTGTCGCGGCGTGGCGGCGGCGCGCGCGGCGCCCGCCTCGGCCGCGGCCGGGCACGCGCCGCCGCCGCCGCCGCCCGACGAGCAGCCCTCGCCGCAGCGCCGCCGGATGCTGCGCACACGAACATCACTGTCTTTATCACCATCATCATCATCATCACCATTACCCTACAAATGTCTAAAACTTTACGAATTATACAACCAAATAATTCATTATACTTTACGAATAAAGATTATTTTACTTTGCCATATTTGTTACGGACTGGCCTCCTTAGTGTAAATACTTTTTTCTTCTTTTCGTTTTTTTTTATTTCTTCAAAATTTCTGTGTTAGTTCAATATCTCGGTGCGTGGTGTCTTGTGTTTTAATTTCCTTTTTTTTATTATCATCATCATCAGCCTATTACAGTCCACTGCTGGACATAGGCCTCTCCAGTTGTTCGCCACTTAGAGCAAATATCTGAAGGATATACCCATAATCGCCACGCTGGGCAGGCGGGTTGGCGATCGCAGGGCGTAGCTTCTTGCTCCGGTGACGCTGCTGCCCGTCATCGACCTGTGGTATTTAGCTACGCCTTCTATCGCGATGGTTTTACCGCCACCAGTCGGTTTGCCAGAGCCTCGTTTGTTGTTCGGCAGGATGCACCACGGGCAGATGAGGATGGCTTGGAGCGAAAAAGTGATAGATCGCTCCCTTACAATTCATTATACTTTACGAATAAAGATTATTTTACTTTGCCATATTTGTTACGGACTGGCCGCATGGGGTCGGCCTCCTTAGTGTAATTATACTTTTTTCTTCTTTTCGATTTTTTTTTATTTCTTCAAAATTTCTGTGTTAGTTCAATATCTCAGTGGGTGGTGTCTTATGTTTTAATTTTCTTTTTTTTAATTATAAATAATAATAATAGCCTTTATTATCTATACTTATAATAAATCTGTAGAGAGGTCAATTCTGTACATAAAATATTTTTTCAAAATAACTATCAGGGGGTGATAAGTGATCGATACTGATACCAAAAATGCAATCAGTAAAATTTTTGTCTGTCTGTCTGTCTGTCTGTATGTTCGTTATAGAAAAAAAAACTACTGAACAGATTTTGACGAAACTTGGTACAATTATTCTCCATACTCCTGGGCAGGTTATAGGATACTTTTCATCACGCTACAATCAATAGGAGCGGAGCAGTGACGGGAAGTGTTGGGAAAACGCGAGAAATTTAAACCTGTATGTTTGAACGCGCATTACGCGAAAGCTACTGCATAGAATTGAATGCGGTTTTCACCAATGTATTGCTAGAGGTCTAACTTAAAACTCAGGCACAAGGTATAGATGGGTATTATATGGAAGTCCGTTATTTTTGAAACCCGATATCCACGCGAGCGACGCCGCTGGCACAGCTAGTTCAAAATAAAAACTTAAGCCATTGTACATTTTGTCACTTAAGTACCTAAACTAGGTCTAACTATTATATTTTACTTTACTTTGAGTCCCGGTTTTCTTCTCTTTGTCCCTTTTCCACCCTCAATAACATAATATACACCAACAATCTGCAAACGTCCACTGCTAGACACAGGCCGCACCCAATGACAATATAATTTTGTCGTTTAAAATCTAATACTGCGTTAGTTCAAAAATGGTCATTTTGACTTTTGTATGTAATTTGATAACTAAATTTTAACTGAAAGAAGCCAAACAAAAACATAATGTAAGCGACGCTTTTGGGAGGAATGGCTTTAATCCCCGCGATTGGCCTTAAACCCTCACTTGCCCGTGGTGCATCCTGTCGAACAACCAACGAAGCTCTGGCAACCGACTTGTGGCGGTATCACGATTGAAGGCATAGCTAAATAGCACAGACCGATGACGGGCAACAGGCGTCTCCGGAGCGTATACATGCGATCACGTATTTTTATTAATAAATAAATAAATATCAGACAACATCACATACATTGCTCCGATCCCAAAGTAAATAGCTTAAGCACTTGTGTTATGGGTATCAGAACAACGAAGGTACCACAAATACATACTTAAATACAAATATAAACACCCAGACACGGAACAAACACAAGTGTTCATCACACGAATGTTTGTGCCGGGTGGGAATCGAACCCACGACCCTTGGTTCAGAAGGCAGGCATTAATATCACAAGTCTACCTATTACACAAACAGTCACAAACCAATACGAAGAAAAAGCCATAATAAGTGATAAGCGCCATAAGAAACACATATAATAGGTGGTCGTCTATACCTTAAGTCTAAGGCAAGAAATAAGTAGTGATCCTCCTTACCGTCTCCAAAGCGCGGTGACTCTATCCTTGATAGCCGTGACAGTCACAGGCCCGCCCAGTAACGAGCATAGCTGGGGGGAGGTGTCTGCGTAGGATGTGGTCAGCGGAGACACGTATATCGGGTAGCCGATGGGCTGGTCGCACGACGAGTTGATTATGTTGCGTAGCGCCTGTGGACAATAGGTAAGTAATGTAAACTAACCCGACTGCCCAGCGTGGCGATTATGGGTATATTTAAAATATTATTAGTATAAGTATAGTAAATAGCTATTATGTTTATGTAATTATGTACCTATGCTATGAATCAACATTTAAAACATTTTTTTTATTCTTTATTTAGTCCTTTTTTGTTTTGGGTCTTCCTAAAAGTCTCATATTTACTTATTTGTTTGTAGCACACTACCTTCTTACTGTTTCTGCTTAGCCCAATGGTTGACAGGTAGAGAATGCCTACGCGGCATTAAGTCCGCCTTTTGTACAAATTTTATGTGCAATAAAGATTAAATAAAATAAAAATAAATATCCTCCAGATGTTTGCTCTAAGTGGCGAATAACTGGAGAGGCCTATGTCCAGCAGTGGACTGTAATAGGCTGATGATGATGATGATGAGTAGCTCGACATAATGGCTTCCCTACGCCTGGTGGAAAGCGAAAGAGAAGCCCAAGTTGCTGTGACAACGGGCAAGTAACTGGTCAGTTACCTGTCAGTCACCACTGCCATGATGCCGGCCCAACCCTAACCCCGAACGAGCTCCGGAAACCCTACTCACCGGTAGAAACACGACCCGGAGGTCATTTGACTGCGGTATTCTATAGGGTGGAGGTCCTTCCCCGGACGGGCAGCTCAATTCGGGCGAAGATTTGATATGCCCTCTCTTAAACACACGAAGATGTTGGGGGTTGGACGAAGGTCCGTATCAAATAGCGGACTCTTACATCTTATAATAGAAGCCAAACACATGATAAAAAAGGTAGCGAAGCGAACTTACATGGGACGGCCAAGTGGACAATGCCCGGTTGAGCGTTCCAGGTGCCTCTGAAGTAAATAAATGGAAGACCTACTTGGGCTACAGACAGTGCCGTCTTAAACTAGGCTGGGGCCCTTGGGCACACAAGAATTTGGGGCCCTGGCAAAAACGGGACCCTCATAGATTAATAGATCATGAGGGTCTAGGAAATAGCACTTGGCCGGTTTTGAAAGTAAAAAAAGCGAATTGGAAAGTAAAAAAAGAAAGTGATTTGTGAAAAATGTGTAATGTAAAGAAATTATGGATCCTTCGGGGCCCTGAGAATGGGGGCCATGGGCACTGGCCCCGTGTGCCCTTATGGTGAAGACGGTATTGGCTACAGATCGACAACGGGTCTCAGCTGGTTCAAGATAGGGATATAGGGAATAGCGTCTTGTTGTGTAGGAGGCCAAGATCCACTATTGGTTCGCTGAGCTAGCGGAGTAAGTATGTGGTACCTGTTTAGCGTTCTGTATGGACCCCCTCTCGGGGTTCCTGTTGCGCAGGTACACCAGCTCCTGCTGCTGCCCTGCCCACAGGCCGCGCACGCACTCGCGGTTGAGCTTTATCACGCGGAAGCCTAGGTGGCGCTTGTTCAGCATTATGATCTTGTAGTCGTCGTTGCCTTCGTCCATTACGTGCCTGGAAATAGGTACAAGGTTCATCTTTGGTACTGCAACATTCTTATATCAACCGATGTGCGATGAAGCGTATCGGAGCACGTTTTACCGTGAATCGTTGGCTGTGTCTAGCCACTACAATACCTTTTATAACTTGTGGTATACCACATATTAGTGGATAGCATAATTTATCACCTTCCTCTGTGTTTCTCTTTGAACACTCACCGCACATAAATCTGCTCTCTGCATGACCTAAAGGTTAACTGGTAGAGATTGCTCCTAGCATTAAGTTTTTTTGTCTTTTGTACCATTTTGTGCAATAAAGTTTAAATAAATAAATAAAATAAAATTTTAAAAAAGCTCGGAACGCGGTATCTAGATACTACAACCCATAAACGCAGAGGGAGGAGGCCCTCTCATGTCCCCTCAGCAGAGATGCCATCTCCGAATTCAACATACTAATACTCGTATGTGGAGCGTTTCTAAGCACGATATATCGCAAGGGGGAGCGGAGTGAGAAGGGAAGCGGCAGTTGGAGAGTCAAAGGTTGAGAAGACAGCCCGCATCCCTGCCTGCCTAGACCCTTTATCTTTACGCAGGGATGTTGCGTCTTTGTGCGTTTTTAATCACGGCGAGTGTTCGGAGGAATTGTTTGACCTGGTACCAGCTACCATTTTTCATCATCGCACATTTTTTTTTTTGTGATCACTTCAGCCCATAGACACCGCAACACCAGGGGAGTCACAGGTGCGTTGCCGGCCTTTGAGAAATCTATAGGCTCGCTTTTTGAAGGTCCCTTAATCATATCCACTCGGAAAAATTGCAGCAGGAAGCTGATTCCAAAGACCGGTTGCACGAGGCAGAAAATTGCGCGCAAAACGCACCGTGGAAGACCTCCCACTATCAAGATGATAAGGATGAAATCTAGAATTGGTGCGAGATGTGCATAAAAAAAAGACAGGGGGCTTGGGAGAAATGAGAGTGTAGGAATGCTATGAAGGTCACTGACCTCAACGCCAACAGATGTGGAGCGCCCCTCAGCACGTTGTACCGCCACGCCGGCGCCGCCTCGTGGCAGATGACGAGTCGCTGCGCGTGCGACGCTATCGCCGCGTACAGGGCGGAGCTGCTGCAGTACTCCTCGGGGAACATGAAGTGGTCCTGTACGAGATAACGGATCTCTTATATCGTTTGAACCACACCGCATTAGGCACCCTCACGCTGCCTCCGGGGGCACACGGCGTGCTGTATGGGACTCACACCGCCCGTAGGGAAGAAAGAAAGAAAGAAAAAACGTTTATTTAGTGCATAACAATACATGCCAAGTAGACGTAGTGGTGCCTCCCCGGTACGACGTCACTGAGCACGTGTGTCCAAAGACACCATGTACTCATCTTCCTCGGGGTCGCCGATCGGAGCGCAACCTCGGTAGTATTCTAACGCCCCATACCGCAGGGCGCCCGCATCCCTGCCTGCTCTGACCTCACCAGCCGCAGATGACAACTCCTGGCTCGGGGAGAGCTTAATACCCGTACCCACGGCTCAGGAGGACCTGCTTGAACTATAAATACCACCTCGTCTTTTCTATCTTGCTGTTCTCTAGCCTTGTTGTGTTTGAAATACGGAGGAAGTTTGTGGCGACTGAGGGTCATTTTATACTAGCGCAGAGTGAAAGCGCATCGAAGCCTATCCAAAACCGAACATAACAAATTCAACCTTAACTCCACAGCGTAAAACACAAAACATCAAAATTACCACAGATTAGGAATGAAGTATGTAAATAAGTTAAATAAGCATACCTGATGCAGTTTCAAGGCCATCCTGATGGCGGGCGCTAGTACTGAGTGTAGCAACGACATATCCGTGAACACCCACTCGTCGCGTGCGCATGTTATGCGAAAGTCGCCCTTGAACAACGAGTGCAGACCGTACAAGAAGAACTCCACGCTGGAAATAAAGCAATGGGAATTTATCTTCACAAATACGCATACCATATACTTAGTATATAATGCCACCATAAAATTGTAAGCAGTATGTACGGTTTACAATCTCGCTCGATACATTATAATCTAACGGTATTTACAATTTACGGTGACATATTGCTTCAAGCCACCCTAATCTGTTCCTAGTGCATCGTGCCGAATAACGGACGAGGCACTAGCAATCGACTGGTGGCGGTACAATTGAAGGCGTAGCTAAATACCATAGCCCGATAACGGACAGCAGCGTCACCGGAGCGAGAAGCTACGCCCTGCGATTACCAGCCCGCTTGCCCTGTGCGGCGATTACGATTTAAAGCCTCCAGGTGTTTGCCTAATGTGGCGAACTACTAGAGAGGCCTATGTCCAGCAGTGGACTGCGATAGGCTGATGATGATTATTCTTGAGTCTTGGAGCGAAAAGATAATGGGTCGCTCCCCTACATCCCAGTAGTAGCTTGAAGGTTCGTAGGATTTTGTTGGACTTAGTACTTCTTCATAAGATCGTAAATGGCACAATAGACTGTTCGAATCTTCTGCAGCAGATGATCAACCTCAACATACCCTACAAGTTGGCGCGAGTTGGAAGGTACGTGCCTTTTTCTATTAAGGGCGCCAGGACCAATGTGGGGCACCACGCCACCATAAACAGGCTACAGCGACAATACAACAATCTTTGCAAAACATGTAATATAGACATATTCGCAGATAAGCTCCCGAGGTTTAGGTGTCAAATTATACAGTCCTTCAGTAAGCCATCAAACGGGTGACAATAACATAATTAGATTGTTTTATTTTATCCTTATTACCTAGGTATTAATTATTTATAATAAAGGTAATATGTAATTCAGCGAATCAAAGTCCACATAGCATGCCGTGGCAACCTTTAATTAAGGTGACACTTAGCTATAAGTTTGTGTTTCCTGTATCGTTTTTATAATGTAATGGTGTTAATCTTGTTGGTTGTCCTAATAAATAAATAAAAATAATAAAATAGTGTATTATTACCTGGAGGCGGACAGATGCTGTGCGGCCGCGAGCGCTCGGCGGCCGAGCAGACTGAGCGCGAAGCATAAGGTCACTAGGGACGAGTCTTTGGCGGCCGCTCGTCTCCGCCAGCCGGGCCCTCGTCTCACGCTGCAGTGGACTATCCACTCCTGGTATATCGCGCAGAACCTGCTCCTGTATAGGCAGCAAACAAACATACGTAAACACAACCCTTCTTTCAAAATCCAGTAACAATCATTAAATGGGAAAACAGAAAGAAGCCTTCACATTTTTAAAGCTTTCGAAAATGTCATCTACAAGGTTTTTCTGAAAGAATATCAATAAACTCAATGCCTGTTTTCACTAGAATTCGGAAACTTTCTTGTAACTCAAAGTTACCGAATCCGAGCGAAAATAGTATTTTTGAATAGCCCAGCTAATGGAACCATACAACAGATATAGACGGCCACATGTATATCGGTCTAACTATACAATTCAATTCATTAATTCAGAAACAATATAAATTGTGTTTAAAATTCTTACAAAAAAAAACAGACAATAAGCGAAAAACAAGAAAAAGTCACAAAAAAATAAACAAACTATTAATTTACTTTGACTCAGCCGTTTACATAACAATTGACCAATCACATGAGAGCTATACTTTCTGCTACACAACGCCATCTATCGGGCATTTGATTAACACCAACTTATGAAAATGTTAGGTTGGCGAATCCGGCACAAGGATAGTAAATAAGCACATCCTGTAAAGTAAATATCTGGCAACGTCTAGTATAAAGTGTCGTATTTTAACAAAACAATGTTTAACGTACCTTGTGATTCCCGAAGCGCGAAAATCGTAATCCTCGTCCAAGTTGACGTTGAATATGGGGTCCAGATCGACGAACGCCCGCTCGTTCATGGACTTCAGAGCTTCTGCGAGGACGGGCGACGCGAGCCACTCCTCCAACTTTCCCGACTGAATCGTGTAGTATATTATGCTCTGCGGGAGAAAATTAGTCAAATTGAACCAAACGTCCTTTATATGACACAACATAATTTTAGCAAAAAAAAAGCCGACTTTAATATGGTTACAATGGGAGGAACTAGAAAGTACACCATTTCGAACTAAAAAAAAATTAAAACCGCTTCACCATTCTCGGAGATATGTGGTAACAAACATACAACAAAAAAAATAATAATCTGTCGAATTGAGAACCTTCTCCTTTGTATGACATCGGTCAAAAGGAGCACTCAGAATGGCTTCACTCCACCTAATGGTAATAATCGGTCGTGATTTTCAAATGAATTCTTACTTTTCTCTAATGTAATAAATTTTTCAAAGCCGCCAAAGTGTGACATGGTGTGACAAGGGGTGGGAGGGGTACTAATTTTCCAGACATCACATTTCAAAGTGTAATATGTCTAGAGGTAGTATAATCGCGTAATTTTGAGTTTCTTTATAATAAAATTCAATAGTTCATTGATTTGTTATTGTTTCAAATATTTGATTTAATGTTGATTTCATAAAAAAGCACTTAATTTAAATGGAAATAAAACTAAATTTGTAACTGCTGAAGTGGGAGTGGAAGAAAAGTACTACAGTGGTTACCTTGACGTAGTAGGTGAGCAGCACCTTCCTGAAGTCGAACACCTGCAGCATGGAGACGGCGCTGTTGTCGCTGACGGAGTACCCCTCGAGCACGTACCGCGCGCTGGCCAGCTGCCACGCCAGCCAGCGCAGCGCCCACATGGCGCCCGGCGCCAGCGCGCGCCCGCCGCACCACCACAGGCCCGTGCACACGCCTTCTGTGCGCAGATCGTCATCGTCATCATCACCATCATCAAAACAATCATTATCAACAGGACCATCATCATCAACACAACAATCATCGTCATCAATACAATCATCATCATCATCAACACAACCATCATCATCAATACAATCATCATCATTATCAACACAATCAACATCACATCAACATAATCACTATTATCATCAACAAAATCATCATCATTATCAACACAATCATCATCATCATCATCATGAAAGACCTGTGGAAACGCTTTCTGCGCCCAAATGGTCATCGTCCTCATCACAGACCGGTGCACACGCCTTCTGTGCGCATACGGTCAACGTCATCATTATAGGTCGGTGATGCGGACAGGCTTTTTTATATTCGTTTTAATTGTGTAAACAGTTTGGTACATACATAGTTGTATTTAGAAGCGATTTATAATATCATCGGTCATTGACGACGTCAGAAAAAAAGACTATAAATACTCTTTGTTTAGCCGACTCTCTTGAGAAAATGTCCTCTACATGAAGGTTATCTGGAAGAGATCGCTCTCAGCGAACCACATTACATTGTAGTACGACATGTCTGTAATACTCTTTCCTGTAAAGATTTTATTTTATATCTATCAGTCTCATTATTCTTAGATACCCAGCAAACCACATACTTTCTATCGCCCGATAGTTTGGTCAGGCTCATCATAAATTGAACTAAACTAAACGTACCGCTGCTTTCCTCCGGCCCCTCCGAGATGGCTTCCACCTCCCGCTGCTGACAGTACGTGCCTCTGAACTCCAGCCCTCGCAGTTGGAACGACACCAGTCCGTTACCCATCTCCACTATGTGGACTAGGCAATTTAGGTAGTCCGATGCTAGAACTGAAAGAAAGACATTCGATTTACATTGGATCTTTGAAAGCATTTTTATGCCTAACTAGCTGGCACAGCTGTTTCTCGTTGCAATTATGCGAATTTTCTCGTCGTAAAAAACATTTTAATAAAGTTTTTGCCAAATTAGTCCAGGCGGTATAGAGTTATGCGCTTACCAACACATTGAGGGATTAATTTTTATATTATAGACTAGTTGCGGTCGTCGCACGCTTGGATATCGGGTTTCAAAAATAACGGACTTCAATAAAATGGTACGTAAATTTAAAGTACGACTTCTAGCAATACATTGGTGAAAACTAAAATAAGATAAGTGACAAAGTCCCACCCAATGGAAGAATATGATGAAATTGCCTTTTTCTTTCGTGTATCAAGAGACAATTATAAGGATGCCTATTCATGTTTCCGACTTTATCCATCAGATATACGATTTAAATGATCATACTTTCATGTCTAAAACAGTTTTAACTTAAAATCAACTTACCGAAACAATCGCCCTGTTGAACTTGCCCCCACCGGCCAAGCATTAGATCGCCGCATAGATAGTGTTGCAACGAACGGGTCAAGTGCTCGTAGAATATTGAATTTAGGTTGTTATCATCTGAAAAGATAACTATATTATTAGAGTAGTCTGAAGAATTGTTTTTTCTCATACCGTCCTCCCCATACTACCTCAGAACCAAACTTGAAGGAGTGACAGTGCACCCTCACACATACACCATGCCACGAAATAACAATGGCTGTTCTTTTTATAGTTACAACGCCATCTGTTGTTGCTTATCGGTAGTGAGTGATGTCTTAGTCTCATAGACATAGAGATGAGATTTCGAGTGAGAGGCCACAATTATTCACTTGTTGGTAAGTGCTATTAAAGCCCACGATGGAGCACGCTTACCCAGAAAATATCGATTCACTTTCGCCTTGAACACCTGAAGATTGTACGTCTCGGAAAACCAAGAGTCCGGCAATGAGTTCCATAGTTTGGCCGTTCACACTAAGAAAGTAGAGGCAAAACGCACCGTGCGAGTCCTTGGGATCTGCGCCATAAAACGGTGCCTCCTGGTCGTATCTTTACTGGTCCGGTGGTAAAACGAGACCGGGGGAATCAGGTGCTGAATAAAAAAAAAGTTGCACATACCTGCTCCTAGATTGCGTTCAAGCTGCGACGACAGCCTCGTGTTGCTCTGGTCCACCCTCTTGGTGTTGTAGTCCCGCTCCCAGAACTTCACCGGGCGCACGTATGACGTCATAAAGATAGCACTCCCTGTGAACATAGGAAAATGTATAATGTATGTAACGGATACATAAATCTTTTCTGTATTTCTAACAGACTTCAGAAATAGGAGCAGGTTGAGAACCTCCTCGGACTATTTGACTGAATTTTTTTTGGGAACCTAGGAATTTTTTTTTTTGTTCGAAAGGGTGTATGTACCTGCTTCCTAGTTGGTTTCATTGTCAACATATTGAAGTTGTTTTTTTTTGCTAAAAATATATTTATTGAAGTCGTTTTTTTTTCTAAATATATATTTTCTAAGAGTTGGTTACTTCAGTCTTCCCAAACGTCTATCCAAAACTGGAACTGAAAACAAGAAATTCAATCTTAACTCCATAGTGTAACACACACATTACTTGCGAGTACGCTGTGGAGTTAAGGTGCCTGCGATATCCAACCCGCCTGCCCAGCGTGACGATTTTCGGTAAAGCCTCCAGGATTTGCCCAGAGTGGCGAACTGGAGGGGCCGATGTCCAGCAGTTTACTTGCGACAGGTTGATGATGATGATACGCTGCCCCACGTGATCTGCTACGGCGCTATGTACGTCACCACGTGCTGGATCTGTGCTGATGATGATGACGATGTTGACGATTCACCGAGCGCGGGCGTGAGAGGCGAGGACAGCAGCGTGGAGACGGACGCCTGCAGGAACCCTGCAGGAACAGCATGGCGGAGTGCGGCACAACGTGCTGGATCTGTGCTGATGATGATGATGATGACGACTCACCCAGCGCGGGCGTGAGAGGCGAGGACAGCAGCGCGGAGACGGCCGCCTGCAGGAACAGCATGGCGGAGTGCGGCACAACGTGCTGGATCTGTGCTGATGATGATGACGATGATGATGACTCACCCAGCGCGGGCGTGAGAGGCGAGGACAGCAGCGCGGAGACGGCCGCCTGCAGGAACAGCATGGCGGAGTGCGGCACAACGTGCTGGATCTGTGCTGATGATGATGACGATGATGATGACTCACCCAGCGCGGGCGTGAGAGGCGAGGACAGCAGCGCGGAGACGGCCGCCTGCAGGAACAGCATGGCGGAGTGCGGCACAACGTGCTGGATCTGTGCTGATGATGATGACGATGATGATGACTCACCCAGCGCGGGTGTGAGAGGCGAGGACAGCAGCGCGGAGACGGCCGCCTGCAGGAACAGCATGGCGGAGTGCGGCACAACGTGCTGGATCTGTGCTGATGATGATGACTCACCCAGCGCGGGCGTGAGAGGCGAGGACAGCAGCGCGGAGACGGCCGCCTGCAGGAACAGCATGGCGGAGTGCGGCACAACGTGTTGGATCTGTGCTGATGATGATGACTCACCCAGCGCGGGCGTGAGAGGCGAGGACAGCAGCGCGGAGACGGCCGCCTGCAGGAACAGCATGGCGGAGTGCGGCACAACGTGTTGGATCTGTGCTGATGATGATGACTCACCCAGCGCGGGCGTGAGAGGCGAGGACAGCAGCGCGGAGACGGCCGCCTGCAGGAACAGCATGGCGGAGTGCGGCACAACGTGTTGGATCTGTGCTGATGATGATGACTCACCCAGCGCGGGCGTGAGAGGCGAGGACAGCAGCGCGGAGACGGCCGCCTGCAGGAACAGCATGGCGGAGTGCGGCACAACGTGTTGGATCTGTGCTGATGATGATGACTCACCCAGCGCGGGCGTGAGAGGCGAGGACAGCAGCGCGGAGACGGCCGCCTGCAGGAACAGCATGGCGGAGTGCGGCACAACGTGTTGGATCTGTGCTGATGATGATGACTCACCCAGCGCGGGCGTGAGAGGCGAGGACAGCAGCGCGGAGACGGCCGCCTGCAGGAACAGCATGGCGGAGTGCGGCACCGAGAACGGCTGCGCGAACGCGTGGAACGCGCTGCCCCACGTGATCTGCCACGGCGCTATGTACGTCACCACGAACTGGATCTGGGAAGGGAACGGACAATTTAATACATAGATACAGGCATACAGATTGGTATTGGCAATATAGATGTCGTAGTCATCTGGTTGAATCTCCTATTCAACTGAATGTCTGGCGCGTTCATTGAATGACGACATTTAATTGAATGACTAGATCGAACGTTGACTAAACACGCGTCACTTAACGTCCAACAAGGTAGCGGATTGAAACATAGCCTTTTGAACAGAGCAGACGTAAAAGCAGTCAGGTGATTGTAATTTAGTTAATTTTTTTCCCGCGCGGCGTTAGTAGTCATCAAAACAAATATGGCGTCATACATGATCAGAAAGATATGAACAGTGTTGATATTTTTTGATTCGATTTACTTTAAATTCGCAGTAAACTGGTGTGACAGCTTGGATTTACCTCTTAACATGCCGCCGCCGAATACTTTTAAAGAACAATTAAAAAGTAAACATTACACAGTCGGCTTTTACCCATTCAGCGACTATACTAAAATGACGTTCAGTCAAGACGTTGAATGTTTCATTCAATAACTTGACGAGTTGTCCTTTAGGCATTCAATTGAATGTCGTCATTAAATGAACGCGCAAGCCATTCAATCGAATAGGAGATTCAACCAGATGACTGCAACATAGACATCAGTAATACGTGTCCGGATTTAGTACAAACCTTGAGCAAAAATTCGTAGACTTTGCTAAATATGATGGCCGTTATAAAATAATCCACTAAGAACGTTTCGGACACGTTGCGACTGCTCAAATCCCGTTGGAAGAGTAGAAAAGCGAACACCAGAATTAGATATTGCGAGTCCGGTTCAGAATACGCGTTCCTAAGGCCTAGAACAAAACGATAATAATGTTATAATTTGAGGGAACAAAACATAGTGAGAAAAGAAAACATTCAAATAATGAGTGGGAGGGTATTTATGTATCAATAGACATAGTTATCCTATTGGCCATCCTTGTTTGACTTGACTGGTCTGGTGGCTCAATTGGTAGCGACATGTGCTTCCTGAACCAATGAATAGTAGGTTCGATCCGCACCCAGGACAAACATTCGTGTGAACATTTGTGTTTGTTCTGTGTCTGGGTGTTTATATTTGTATTTAAGTATAATGTGGTACCTTCGCTGTTCTGATAATATAATCATAGCACAGGTGCTTTTTTTTTTAATTTGTGGTACTATGGGTTGTATTGATTGCTTAAGCTACTTAATTTGGGATCGGAACAATCTACATGATGTAACTCGGTTCATCGTCACAGGGTATAGGGCTCCGAAGTAAATGGCTAGGCCAATGACACCTATGTTGCTGTAATCTAATCTAAATTATTTTGTTTACTACATAGATTCATTTATGTATTTATCTACTTGTGGCCTAGTTTTATATTCAGGATACATCATCGAGTATTGATATCAGCAGGAGTGATCTGGATCTGTCTGTACAATGTCTATTTCAATAATACAGTAAAAAAGGCTTACATTTCAATGCGCACACGCATATGATGAGAGCACCGACGGCGTCGCCATACTTGGCGGCGATGGCTGGCGCGTCCTGAGTGGTCGCCGCGATCACCACGGCCGGGTACAGCACATTGCGCTCCAGGAAGCATAGGAACACGAAAATCTGAAACAAATATTGGAAATTGAAATCACAAGTACTGCAAGGCTATTCACAATACCTATTTCCGACCCAATTAGTTGGCTCATTTGCTAGCGGCCTTTTGAACCAAGGGCCGTGGGTCCGATCACTGTCCAGGTCAAACGTACGAAGTTATTGCGTCTCATCATCATCAGCCTTATTGTAGTCCACTGCTGGACATAGGCCTCTCCAGTTGTTCGCCAACATAAAGCAAACTTCTGGAGGATATACCCATAATCGCCAAGCTGGGCAGGCGGGTTGGCGATCGCAGGGCGTAGCTTCTTGCTCCGATGACGCTGCTGCACGTCATCGGCCTGTGGTATTTAGCTACGCCTTCTATCGTGATGGTTTTACCGCCACCAGTCGGTTTGCGTCTAGTCACCACATTATCCCAATTCATTACTGTTACACGGCGGCTACGGATGCTACAGTGCGGCCATAGCTGCTGCAGAACGGCCACGGCTGCTGCAGAGCGGCCACGGCTGCTACACAGCGGCCACGGCTACAGCGTCTACAGCTGCAGGCACGTACCTTCTCGAAGCACATGAGGCGCGCCGGCTCGGTGACCTCGAACTGCGCGTGCTCGTGCTGGCGCAGCACGGGCCCGGCGAGGCAGAGCCACGGCTGCTGCTTGCGCAGCTGCGGCGTCAGGTAGTGCAGTACCCAGCCGAGGATGCCCGCTATTATCCACAGGGCCTGATGATAATACCAGAGAAACGGTTTAAAAAAAAAACAATTTAAAAGAAACCCAACCGAAGTGACTTAGCAGGTGTTTGGTGTAGTGCCCGGTCGTTAGCCAGGTGGTTACGACCTCCGCGGATAGTAAGAGAAGATCTGCCTAATTAGGCTTTGTCGGCTCCTATTGTTTGGTTGGTTCCTCAGTAAATTTCAAAAATAATGTAAGTCATTAATAAATTGAAAATCACTTACCATATTTAATTGTGGCCTGAGTGTCGTGAAGACGGTCGTGCAGTGAAGCCCAAATACGAACAGCGCGAGAAACGCACAGACTATGACGTCATTCTTTAGACGCGCATTGACCGTCGCCTGCAGCTTCTTCGGCAAAGGATCCTCCATATCTTCATCAGGTTTGTCCGTCTGATCCTGCTTGGTATTAGAATTGTTCGTGTTAGAGTCGCGACTTTTGTCCTCCGTCTCAGTGGGAGGGTCAACTTTCAAGGAGGTCGTAGAGTTCATCGTATCGCCCGCCCGAGGATCCATCTTCAGCGAACTCACGCTTGATGTTTGCGATCGCTTCTGAGTCTTCGCAATATTCGTCTCGGAACTAAAGTTTATCTTAGACGCGGAGCTACCGATCGAATTTTGCTTCGAAATATTACTCTCTGAATTGTTTTTTTTATCGTCACTCAATGTATTTGGCTCATCTTTGTTTACTTCAGGCGAACATTCAGGATTATGTATCATATATAATTCGGGAGGCAACAAATGTTTCTTGATTAAATTCCAAATCAAAGTATAATCGCTAGCGCTCCGGCTCAAGTGATAAGCGATAGGGACAAGAAGTCCACAGAATATTGAAAAGAGAATGTTGTGCTTCTGATGTTGCGATTTCTTGCCTTCGACCAGTCCGCTATAAGCGAACCCATAGAGAACTCCTATAGCAGATACAGACCGCACGACGCAAAACACCGCTGCACTCAAACTGCTCGTTGCGTTACCTCCAAAAACGTGCATATCTATTTGCTCCAACAAATACATGAGAAACGTGTTAACTTGGGGAAACAGCCCAAAACTGAACGCCAACGGAAAAAACAGCAGAAATTTTGATAAAATCTCCTGAATCACGTAGAAAAAATCTCTGTCGTTCAATTCAAATCCATACACAACAATAGGCTTAATTTCTTCTACGCTTCTCGTTGTTCTGATATGTGTGTCTTCAGAAGTGGGTTCTGTTTGCCCCAAATAACTATTTACTGCACATAATATTGCGCTGCATAGACAAAAGTACACAGGCCGCGAGAACACGACCATTTTGTTGAATCCATGCACCGGCGAAGCAGAGTCAGGTTGCACACTCTTCAATAACGAATACTGACTCCCTGCCATGATGAAACAAAACCAAAAAGCATAAATGTCTCTGTAGAAACCAAGATTAAGGACCATAGATCCGAGGACGGCTACCATTATAGCCAAAACTATGGACACGAAAGTTTCTCTAAATGTCAAATTTCTATCGAAAAGCGCCATCAACTTCAACCGGTCCATAGTAACTTTGAGTTCAAAGCACTTGGACAGTTTCAACTTATAGTAACTTTTAGGTTTTGGCTGGTTCGCTTTCTCGATTTCGTCCATCATCTTTGAGAATTTACTTCTGATGTTAATTTCTACGCTCTCCTCGCCTATTGAGGGCATAAGACTTGGAATGTTAGCGGATGTGTTCTCAGCTTGCTGCTGAGCTTGTTGTTGAGCTCTCTGCTGGCTCATCAGGAAGTTGATATGCATACTCGGTAGACCCATCCTGGACTGCCGTTCAGCCTCAATTTGCTCTAACAAACTATCGGTCACATACGCCACCGGTGACCTTGGCTGGTCGGTATGAGAGCCAGTCCCGCCGTCGAAAACGTAAAAGCGCTTGTTCGTATTATTAGTATTGATTGCAACAACTGTTGATACGTTGTTGTTGCTAGACAGCAGCGGGTTGTTGCTTCCCTGATTAGAAGAACTTTGGTCTATGCTGTCCCCGCGTTTCTTTGTTATACTCTCACTGTTTCCAGCCTCCGATTCTAATGAGCCGCAGCTACCTTCTCCCGCGGTCTCCTGGGAGTTGTCGGGAGGCTCAATAGGCTTCACCCTGTTGAGTCTTATATTGTCTTCTTTCTCTGGTAAAGGTATGGGTTGAGCTTGGGCCCTTCCCGAGCTGTTTTTGTCAAACGTATACGACATCCAATTGCCATATTCATCCATGAAGCAATGTATCGCCCCATCGGTAGTGTCGTCGAAAGATGTAGCGAAGTGGACGTTGGTGGAATTATTTGAATTGTCAGGGTTAACAGGTTTGTCTTTCTTGTCAGGGTTGTTTTGTGACGGATTGTTGCGCTGTCGAGTGGATCGCTTTATTTTCCGCACACGGTTTCTATGGTTCCTATCCATAAGAGGCCTCAGTCTTGGTCCTTCCTCAACATTCTGCGAAGCCTCCGCGAGGGCATTACTATCAGGTACAGTACAGCTAGGCGTAAAATCTACTCTAGAATTAAGGAATGCAGCCAATAAAGGCATCGAAGTTGGAAGCAACGTATTGGTGGATGTTTGCGCTACTTCCTCAATGGATCGTTTTCTCGTTTTGTGCGAGTTCTCCCTCTCACATCGTATGCTCTGCCTGTGACTTCGAGATCTTTCCTCCCGATTTGGAGGAGGCATAACCACGGTGTTAGCATTAGTCGCCGCAAATAAACATTCCAGTCCTTGTACCAAAGCAGCCTGAGCTTCAACAGCATCCAGAAAGGTTCTATCTCCTTCTATATTTTCATCTTTCTCTTTTTTAGAATCTTTAGAATCTTTCTTCTTGTTCTCCTTCTGCGACGAAGCACGTGAACGCGCTAAGTTTTTTATCTGCTTTGGTATAGCTCCCAAGTTTTTTGGAACGTTGGAAGACGATTCACCTAATGCGTTGGCAAGTTTCTGACACAGCACCTCTTCGTTTGCTAATGAGCACGCTTCAGATTCCCTAATGTGAGGCTGCGACTCTTCTTCAAAAAGCCAATCTAAGCTGTAAACACTTTTCTCATCAGCACTTTTGCTGTCTCCAGTCAGCTGTGACTCCTCCGTTTCTGGAGCATTATTTTTATCTTCTTTATTGTCTTCCTGTGGCCTGTCGATGTTGGTATCACTACTACTGCTAGAATTAGAAATATCGTGGTCCCAGAGTTTCTTCTCGGCAACTTTTCTAACATCTGGCCTCTTCTCTGATTGGTCTGGATTTTCATTAGATTCTAAACTAGATTTTTCTATAAGCAAATCCTTTGAACTGGCACTTGCCTTATCAAAGTAATCTCCGTTTGGATTAAATTTACATTCGCAGACGCTACTTTGGGCAGGTCTTTTGCTATCGTACTGTAGTTCACTTTTTATGATTTTTTTCAGTCTCACTGCTTTTGTTTTTTCATTTATATCAGGATTTGGTTTGGAGCTAGAGTGGCGATCACAGCATTGCTTTTTACAATCGCTTTGGTTTTTCGTGCGAACAACTCTTATCTCTGCGGTCCGGTCTAGTAAGGGAGATCTTGAACCGTTATTTTCAAAATCAGAATCACTAGACCGCATCGCGGATGACTGTTCCCCGTCCCAGTCAAAACCACGAAATTGTTTTTCATCATCATAATCGCTATAACTCTCTCCACTGGAATCTAAGTCGGTTTCTTTTTGAGATGTCTGCATTTCATCAGATATTTCAGCGATAGGATATACGATTTCAGAGCCGTACGTTAAGTATGGATAGCTGCAACCTTCACCAGATTCATTTTTGGGGTAGAGGTTCAAATGTGGCCCGCGGGTTAAGCTTTTACTAGGGGGCGGTATGACTGCACTTTTAGGGTTTTTAAGCATTTGACCGCCAATCGTTTCGGCGCTGTTTGGATGGGGAGATAAATTCGATACACTAGGTGGCGGGCAACCGATTTCTAAGGCCGCACTCTTTATTCTCCTCACACCAGGACTTTTGCCTTTGGTCTTGTCTGCATCTCCAGTAGGAGCTTCAGCTTTCACCATCATGTACTCTCCTAATTCTACACTAGCAAAGAAACCTGTATCAGCGTTGTTAGAGTGCCTCCTCATGTGAGACACAAGCTGTGCTGTAGAATTCAAGAGTGGTAACTGTATCGTAGACATGGTCGAATTGGAATTTCTCCTCATATTGGAGGACTGCGCGGTAGCGAGAGCCATTGCAGATTTTGTGCAGCTCTCATCTGGATAATTTGTATATCTCCGTCTATGGGCTATACGTTTCTTGGGTGATGGGGGTCCAACACTCGGCTCAGAGTTGTCTTTAGAGTCAGAGCTGAGTTGGCGAGCAAATTTAGACTGATAGGGTTCCCCAGCGGCTTCATTCCCATCCAAATACAGCCACTCTTTGAAGAAGTCCCTATTATTTGAACCGCGCCTTGTGTGCGAGCATTCGTGGTACCGCCGGCTAACCTTTGCGAACGGACCTTCGTCCACAAACATATGGACTGGTAAATTGTTATCCAAGCGTGGATTTTTAGAGGCTTCCTCGACGATTAGTTCGTCTATTCGATTACCATGTGTTCTTCTAGTTTTAGTCCTGTGATCTCTTTTGTGGCCCGATTTCGATCTAGTTCTGTTCGGTGGACGAGTTTTGGATGGCCCCGGCATCTCTGAAGCTTGCGCCACACACAAGTCTGATTTAGTGGTGGCAACTGCGTCAGCCTGCTTTGTGGATGTGGCACTGTCTTCTATACTGGACTCAGAACTGTTTTTTCGATGGACATCAACTTTTAGATCTGAAACAAATTAATAACAAAACTGAATTCGTATTTTAACAATTTTGCAGAGGGTGCATTTTGGTTTGGTAATTCAAGTCATTAAGCTTTCTTACGAACTTTGGGATTGATATCCCAACAATATGTGTTCCTAAGTAATGTACATTGGTACTGTAACATTTTCTATGCCTTTTTGCCACTTTTACCGCCTTATTTTATGTGATGTGGTATGGACTTAGCAATGTCACCATCTAAGTATACAAGCTCTTAACTTTAGTTTTAGATTATTGTTTTTGGGTTACTCTAGCTAGTATTATACCTATTGTGCTATTGTTAGGCTTATGATACTCCAGAGACGTGACGGACTCGTTGTCACTGCCTGGTGCTGCCACGCCACCGAGCCTCAGCATTTGCATCTCCATGCCTTCTTCAGGTCTGAAAGCAAGTAAAAGACGTCATTATTGTAGCTGGTTTTGGTGTAATGTAAGAGATGATTATGAAGTATATAAAGAGAAATTTGTCGATCGAAATCATATGTTACAAGTTTGCTTTAGTTTAGAAAGTCACAAATTCAAGCACATAAGGCGTGGTTGTATTTTGCATTGCATAAATGCATTACAATAAATGCGCACTATTTTATATCAAACTATACCGTTGATTGATTTTTCTTTACCTCAACGTGAAATGACAATGTGGAACTTATACAAATTCAAATGACATACAAAATGCTAGTCTGGTAATGTAATGTAGTCCGGTAATGTGTTTGTCGCAAAAAACAGCAGCGCACATTAACCTCGTAATGCCCAATGTCCTTTTAAAATCCAAATCCCATTGTTTTATCTATTGTGTCTGGAAGTCAAGTTCTCTGTATATTTCGCCTATAGTCTCCTTTAATAAGACACGTCCATAATAATGTGCTAGAAAAACGCCCGAAGGTCGCGTGGCGCCTCGCCGAACGCGACTCGGCCTATTAAACGAGCGCTAAGATCTGTTTCGCTGGATGCTATCAGGCAAATAACATAAAATATTATCATCAGCCACATAAAGTCCAATGCTGTCCTAATAAATGTTGGTTGAAAGCAGCCAGAATACATCTGTAGTCTATCTACCTCATCGGCCAACCATACAAATAGTGACCAATTTTATTTACTTTAAAGTACTACTAAATCACACTACAATACTAAACACAAAATTGTATACTTACACTGTATTGTTGTTAGAAGTGGATGCGTCACCGCTGGGCTGAATCACTATACACTCACTGGTGTCGTACATGTGATGCAGTCCGTGGTTCAGCAGCTTGAGACACGTGAACAACAATGCAACCAACGCACAGTAGATGATCCAACCTAAGCTCGCTGGCGGATAGTACTGTAAAATAAATTAAACAATGAACAGAGACATGCCACCATAGGCCAAACAGAGCCATCTAGTCCCAAACTAAGCCGAAGCTTGTACAATGGGTACTAGACAACTACTTAGATACTTTAAATATTTCTAAATGATACACCTCTGTTAACTTGGAAAAAATTTAATAACAAAGCCTAACAATTTAACCGACAACTCCAAATTCTGAGACATTTGGATCAAGCCAGAACTCATGAGGACACTTGTCTCTGTTTTAATCGGACATAAATCATGTTTTTTGGAACAAATTCACAATGGTAACACATACACCATTGTAATGTATTTATTGACAATTTCTTTATCATTTCATGTCTACAAGTAACATAATAGTAGGGGACCTGTATGGTACACATTTAGTTTTAATTTTAGTCCTTAATATGTTGAGCACCACATTGGTCAATGCTGACCAACAAACAATAGTTTGTCAGCAGCCACAGTGTTAAGTAATATTATTTATTCTATTCTAGTCTAATGTGTGTTCCCCATGAGGTTTGGCAATGATGGGTGAAATCAATAGGTCAATGTCCCTAGTCTTAACTGATAAATGCTTGTAAATTATCCTTTTTATCAGGATGACTAATTCACTATGTCCTTATCTGTAACACTAACAAAGTGCCCGCTTCATTTAATTCTTATGTTAATATGTAAAGGACTGTGATCCTAATGGTATGTCAAGCAAACTGGTAAGTTTGCATACCATAAAAAAAACAATTATTACCATAAATCATGGATAATTGTTTTTTTTAAAGGGGAATGCATTAGACTCCATCATGCAACCTCCAGGGGGAGGTGACATGGTGTGTGGGACTCACATCTCCCGAAATGGGCAGCAAGTTGCGGGGACACGGGCAACTCCAAAGCATACAGCCACATCCTTGCATGCCCTGGCCAGCTGCAGATGACAAGCAGCCGGCACTCCTGGTCCGGGGAGGGCAAATACCCCTACTCCCGGCTTCCAAGGAGCATTAGGGTGTTCCCCAGGCATACCTCGTGCAACGGTGTGGTTGCACCCAATTACAAATGTACCTTCTACAAGTCTATTGTTCAATTGCATTCAGAAATAATCCTTAATTCATTTACTTAACGTCATATGACCGAATGTTCCTTTAAGATCCTAATCTATTGTTAAAACTATTGTGTGTGGAAATCTTGGTCTTACAAGGTTAGTCTTAAAATGTATATCTACATAAACGAAGTGTTCCTTTTGATAAATACAATAAATGTAGCACAGATTAGCGAGTAAAACACAAGTTTCACTTTATTTATAGCTACTAGGCTTGTTTGCAATTTATAACTGAAGAAAAAATTATGCTGAAAAGACAAGGCTTTTACCTTGCATTGTTATTATGATTTCATGTTACATGCAACCCTATTATATATATTGAGCTGTAGTACTGCATGTCTAAAACAAATTGTGTCGTAATGGCCTAAAATTAAGTAATCAATCAAAGTTCAATAATTAAAAATTATATTTGTATACACACTACTGATAGGTATTGACAATTTTTTTTGGAAAATATATTGTTTATGTATTTTTCTATACTTCACATTTATACCACCTTTGAAACCTTCAATTACATTTTTAAAGTATAGGTAAATAGGTAGGTAAATTGCTAAACCAATTTAGCTTTCGGTGTTCACAAATTTTGTGAGACAAATCATTTTATTTTAAAAGTTTCTCATGAGATAACAAGAATTACAAAAGTATTCACTTGTGTTTTAAAAATTTTCCATCATTGTTGTCAATAAATTATTGAATTCATTCTTATTGGAATTTTACTGGTGTAACAGGCCAATAGAAATTGGATTACAGACACTATTCAAGAAGTTAATACAATAATAGCCTTTCAGATTAAAAATAAAAACAATACAACCAAAAAGCCTGTTGGGCTAGCAACTTGTATTCAAAGTCATGAAGTAGGCATAGGAAACAATAACAAGAATGAAACATGTTGACCTGGTTTTGCAAATTGGTCTATAACCTATCATTACTGGTACAAATGTCTTTGTGATCAACAAATCTACTTACCAGATACACCGAGAACGGCAAGCATAGCAAGAAGAGCCAAATATACAAGTGCACAGTGTTGCAAAACAAATTCTGGTGTGGATCATAGAACCATCCTCCTGTCAAAGATGCCCAAACACCTTGGCGTAATATCTCTAAAGTCTGTGAACCCATCTTTTAAATTATGTCCACATCTCCGCATTTAATTCACTGTCCACTCACACGTCACACACAATAATTCACTAGTTAACATGATCTCATGCTATGTCTGCAAATCTCTCGTCTTTCCTGCCATTTTGTATGACAAATACATTGTGCAGGCAAAAATAGACTCTACAGACATTGATTATCATTTTATATTAACACTATCTCACGACAATCAGGTAGTTTTTGAAATTGTTGAACTTCATCTTCCAAAAGGCAAAAAGATCACCAGTTAAATTAAATTGTTTAAAATGTTTTACAGAAAAAGGAAATTTATCAGTAACACAACTACACACACAACTCGTTTTGACAGTAATGTACAGGGTTGCAAGATTTATAAACAAACTTCTAAATAGTAGTTTTTGAATAAGAATGTTACATGTATGTACCTTGTACATTTTTAGGTGTTCAAAAAATATGTTTTTAGTCTGAATAAAGAGATTTTTTATATTATTTGTGTTGATAAATAATGTTTTCTACAAAGTTTTCAGAGGTGTTATTATTGAAACTGTTTATTATAGGGTAATTTTTACATTGGTGCTGGAAGCACTGAAACATGCTACCAAAAAAGTTTGTAAGTAAAAAAATATTTATTTATTTTAATTGTGTCGGAAACAGTGTCAAGTGAAGACGTTCCTAAGATTGATAAAAGTTATAACATTTAATTTGTACATAAAATCGTCAAAATGACCGATTTTGAGAAACTGCTAAAGCAAGCTGCTATGCAAGTTGGTGCAGGTGGAAGTGCTGGTTTTATTGAAGTTTGTATTATGCATCCTTTGGATCTTGTGAAAACAAGACTCCAATTGCAAGCTACTAAAACTGCGCCCAACGTCTCAGACCCACATTATTATACGGGAATAGTGGATTGTATGAAGAAAATGTATAAACATGAAGGAATGATGTCATTCTACAAGGGTATCCTGCCTCCAATCCTAGCTGAAACTCCAAAGCGCGCTGTGAAGTTCTTGACCTTCGAACAATATAAAAGGTTTTTCATGTTTGGCTCCAGTACACCAACTCCTTTAGTGAGATTTAGTTTATTTTTATTTTGTTTTAATTATTTTATGTTTGATAATATTTAAATACGTATTATTTGAGTAGTAGGTATGCGTATAATCGCGTTATTTCACATTTATAAATACATATAATCAATAATAATTTAAGTATATAAAGTTGTATTGTGTTAATATTCCTTTATATATTTTGTTTCTTGATTTTTATTATTAAATTAAAATAATTTTATGTAAGGGTGTTGACAGGAAAGGTCAAAAACTTTTTTGATGTTGTAATGGTTTTTATCAAAAAAAACCGGTCAAGTGCGAGTCGGACTCGCGCACGTAGGGTTCCGTTGAATTTGAATTCCACTGATTGAATTAAAAAAATTAGGTATTTTGATTTATGACGTTTAAAAAAATATCTACTGTCTAGATTTCATTCAAACCAATTTTCCTTAGTAGTTTGCATATTCACATCATATATTTTTTTTTTAAGTTTTATCATGCCCATATTTTAGAAGTTACGGGAGGGGGGGGGGGGGGGGGGGACACATTTTACCACTTTGGAAGAGTCTCTCGCGCAAACATCATTTTAAAATACATAATAAAAAATTGAGTTTCAGTTCTATGTATGGGGAACTCCAAAAATTTTGGATTTTTTCTGATTTTATTTTAGTCAGTTTATCATAATGCAGTTAACAGAATACATCTACGCACCAAATTTCAATAATGTAGCTCTTATAGTTTCAGAATAAACTGACTGTGACATACGGACGGACAGACAGACAAACAGACAGACATGACGAATCTATAAGGGTCCCATTTTTGCCATTTGGCTACGGAACCCTAAAAACAGGTCAAGTGCGAGTCAGACTCACGCACGAACAGGATAGTGTTTAATTAGATTTTAAGTGCCTGGTGCTGGTTTTAATATCGGACAAAAAGTGTCTACTACTATGACCATTATTGATATCGAGCAAATTCTGTTTTTATTATTTGTTAGAAATACGTTTTTTTGTATAAATTTCAACTGTCTAGTTAGCGCGGCTTTTGAGTCTGGTTACAAATAGACTAACAGACAAACTGCGAAGTCTTAATGCCTAATATAAGATCCCGTGTTTACCTTTTGGGAACGGACCCCTAAAAAAATGGGCTGACTTTAATTTATCTTCCGATGAATATTGTTATCTTTTGCTAAATACAAACTACACAGTCGAGTATTTTGTAATAATTGTATTGTAATAAAAATTATCCTTATATGAATTCTATATGAGTCAAAAGTTGTCGTCCATTCGTTAAATAAACTAGCTGTGCCAGCGGCGTCGCACGCGTCGATATCGGATTTCAAAAATAACGCACTTCCATAATATGATAACTAAATTTTAAGTTAGACCTCTAACAATACATCGGTGAAAACAGAATTCAATTCCATGCAGTAGTTTTTGCGTGATGCGCATTCAAACATACGTATAAAAATTTCTCCCGTTTTCCCAACATTTTCCTTCACTGCTCTGCTCCTATTGATCGTAGCGTGATGAAAAGTATACTAGGTATAACCTGCCCAGGAGTATGAAGAATAATTGTGTCAAGTTTCGTTAAAATCCGTACAGTAGTTTTTGTTTCTATAACGACCATACAGACAGACAGACAGACAGACAAAAATTTTACTGATTGCATTTTTGGCATCAGTATCGATCACTAATCGCCCCCTGATAGTTATTTTGAAAATATATTTGATGTACAGAATTGACCTCTCTACAGATTTATTATAAGTATAGAATAGATTATATTTAACTAAGTTGTCATATTACGTAAGCAGTCTAATTAGAACGTCTAATAGGAAATTCAGTTAATGCGAAGCTTATTACTTTAGGTATATTAAAGGTAATGTACCGTCCATGCATGCAAAAGTTAAAAACATTATTTCGTAACCACTTGTCTATACAATTAATACATAATGTGAATACCAATACTACCTTAACTACTATATTCCATCTTAAACATTACATGGAGATACGTGTCGTAATTTTTTTTATCTGATATTGTATTACGAAATAATAATATATCTAATTATAATTATTTCTTTTCAGACCTTTGCTCTAGCAGGTTTAGGCGCGGGTATCACAGAAGCAATTTTGGTAAATCCTTTTGAAGTTGTTAAGGTCACTTTACAGTCTAACAGAGCATTAGCAGCCCAGTTACCAAGCACCTGGTCTGTCACAAGACAGATAGTCAGAGAAAACGGGCTGGGATTTAGAGGACTCAATAAAGGACTAACGGCAACTATAGCAAGAAATGGCGTTTTTAACTGCGTCTATTTCGGCTTTTATCACAGCGTCAAGGGCTACATTCCAGAATATGAGGTAAGTACGGAGTACCGGAAGCGTATAAAAAATCATTTTTGTAGCTATTATCCGACGCTTTTAAGGACGTTTCCCTTTCTTTTGTTTTTGCTCTAAAGAACATTTTGCTTTCGTTGTATTTATGTATCATGTACACGATTGTAGAGCCGGTTGTTAAACTTATCTTGAAGATGCTTACCTATACATTATTTGCTTATTCACAACAGCAAAAGTAGTTAGTGTGATTTTCGATTCTTAAGTTAATGTAATAAGGATCATTTTTTATAAACGACGAATTGTCAACTTTTGCTAATGCTTGGCCCACCGTCAAGTACCAAATTTTTGCCAAAAAATCGACATAAATAAACAAAGAGTAATTAACTCTTGACTGTACTCAATGCATTAATAAAAATAACATCTATAGAGATCAACGACCAAATGATTGATGAATGACATCTACTTATATATCTTCGTAGTTGCTCTATTAAAATATGGCATAAGTAAATAAAATAAAGACAAACAAAATGTTTTAAGGTCATCACAAATGACATGCTTCTGAAAAAAGGTTGATAACTCGATGTTTCCATCATACCTACATTTAACTTGTTTGGATAAGATTTTATCACATGTGTACATACATCTATTATCTCTTCTTGCTTGTGCCTATGTACTGGTTAGATTACGTGTCGAGTATTTTGAACTGTATATTTTATTTATCCATGGGGATAGCATATAATAGAGATAAATATGACAATATTGTTATGATAATCACGATTAAGGGTTCTAGCATACAAAATATCATTTTACTTTAAGTTCTTATTGATTGTTTTGTAGGATCCTCTTTTGGAATTCGGCCGTAAAGTAGCCATAGGGTTCACTTCGGGAGTACTTGGCTCCTGTGTCAATATACCGTTTGATGTCGCAAAGAGTCGGATACAAGGACCACAACCAACACCAGGCGTCATCAAGTACAGTTCTACTACAGGCGCTATCATCTTAGTTTATAGAGAAGAAGGGTAAGTAAATATGACTGTAGTATCAAATGCAAAATGGTTTAGTTCCTCTAAATTTGTTCGCTTCATTCTTGTAAAGTGTAGTTAACAGATATCGTCTTTTTAATGTACTTAGTCCTAGCAACAACACAGATTCCGAGTGATAAATAAACATAAACGACTCTATAAATATCTAAATGGTAGCAAGAGTCTCATATATTTGGATTGTGATAACGGTTCACATGCTGTTTGTAATTTTCGACGAATGTTTCGTTGAAACTTTGTTGATTATTACGAAATAAGTCATAATTTTTATTTTAAACATTACAGTAATTGCTTAGTTAATAAAAGAAGTATTTATACTCTCATATTAATTAGACCATTTTCATTGGAATGAAAAAGTAAGGAAAATAAAATTCAAACACTTGATATACGGTAGAGAACATCCTAAAAATAAATATGATAAAATTCTGAATTTGCAACACTTATTAAAGGAAAGTTCAGCAAGTCTTTTCAAGAATTTTTAATTCCCAATCTATACATTTCTTAAAAATGGTGTAATACCTACCTAAAAAAAAATTATAAATAAGATTACAAGTTAGGTAGAGCGATATCACTCCTTCACTGCGCTCGTTTTCAGCATCATCCTTGTCCTATTGTTTATTATGGAGAGATAAGAGATACTAATTGGAATTGTTCGTGGACAAATTAAAGTATCAGAATCTTGAAAATATGCTGTTTACTGCACTTTGTAACAAATTGAGTCTTAACAAGCCTAAGATTTTGGCTTTCTGCCAGTTTAGGCCGTCGACTTGAGTCGAAAATAAATTTGCAATACAATTTATATCACATTTACCGCAATGTAATGGTTCTATGCAACATTTGACCTTAATTAAGAAAACGTTGTTTAATAGGTAAACGATATCTTGTTAAAGTTGTTAAAATATGACATCCTAAACAAGAGTACGAAATTAGTACCTAGTATATTAAATATTATCGAAACCTACAAAATAACCACAAAATATTTATGGCAACGTAATGCATGATTTATAAGTCAAGGACGCTACGTATTATTATGATCACTGCCATGTGTAGGAACATTTTAAGATTCGCATTGTTTTAACATAGCGTATCATTAGCATAATGTTTGTTACTCTGTTAACCTCTGTAGTTCACATTGAGAAATAACAAATAAAATGGTATTTTTTTTGGGAAATACCTTATTCTATTAAAATAATATACATACAAAGCACCCAGACCAATACAAACAGATATGTTCATGAACACAATTATTTGTAGGTACTGAGCGGGAATCGAACACACGACCCTTGGCTCAGAGGGCAGAAGTCACTACCAAATGTGCCATCGAGCCCGTCGAAGTATCACTTATTATTGTTATCATCCAACCAGTATTAAATTATGTTTTCTCAATTTACAGGTTCCGTGCTTTGTACAAAGGTTTGGTGCCAAAAGTACTACGATTAGGTCCGGGTGGCGCTATCATGCTCGTAGTCTACGACTATGTTTATCATTTCTTAGAAAATAAATTTCAGAGTTAATTTATAATTTTATCTACACAATAATTGTAATGTCTGAAATGAAGTATATCTGTGCAATAATGTATAGGAAGTATTTTAAATACACATAAAAATATATATTGACTAAGTGTACAATTTCTAAGAAAAGACGTCGAGTTGAATTGTAATTTTTACCAGAATGACTATGTACCTATAATGTTTTATTATTTATAACAATATTTTAATATATGAAGTATGTTGAATGATATGTACCATTGTTATCTAATAATAGGTAAATGTTACTGTTGAATATGGTTGTTGATCATAGATTATATTTTAAATAAATAAGTCTGAAGTCAGCTTCATTATACCTACCTACCAAATAAGCATTTTTGTGAAATAGTATTCACTAAAGCTATTTTTTAATAATACCTACACTCTTTTCAAGGAGAAAAAAATTGGTTTGTAAAGAAATATAAGTAATCGAACATTAAATAATAATTAATTTAAATTTATTGTTAACTTTATTTCGGTTAATTATTAAGATTTCATCATGGTCATTGCAAAAGAAGTCTCAAAATAAATATTGCTTTAACCGGATACTCTGACAAAGTGATCACTGTGTAAAGCCCATAAAGGTACAGTCAGCATCAAATAATATGTATAAGAAGCGTCTTCACCCATAATCACTTCACAATAAATCACTCTTAACATAATTTTAAAGTTCCTTAAAGCTATTGGACTAAGCAGTAATCCTACAATTAGGTACTTTTGTGTAAATTGGTGTAACAACGTATCACGGAATGCATATAAAAATGATTAAGATAACGTCTTAGTAACTAATCAATCAGCTCATTGCCGTCCACTAAGCAAACCCTTGTAGCAACGAACGTAAGCCTAGAGAACGCTCTATCCGGACCCCTGGGCAATCTGTTTCCATTCTCGGCCACCTTTCTCAAGTCATCGTCTCACTGAGGCTAATAGACCAAGAATTGTTTTGACACATTATGAAATGGTAATATAAAAGCAGTTCTATAAAACACTTCAAAAACGGAAATATCTAACAAAATACTGAAATATCTTTTATTATAATAATTATCATAAAAAACGTACCAACCGTACATCGTCTGCAACCAACCTTTCGGTGTGTGGCTGGAAATTTTGGATTTTGCACAGATAGTGCGCAAAAGGACCCTTGATATTTTTTCATGACATGCCAATAACATGCCAAGGGGTATTTAAAGTTATTTCAAGAAAAAAAATTAGATTGTACCTGTGTCACGTTAAGAATAAAAGGGTTGATTTACGACAAAATTATCTGACAACAATGTTTTGAAAAATTAAAGGGAGTTTAGATAGCTTAGAGCTGACAACATTTATAAAATAAGGTAAATTAATTGCCTTGGAACGGCACGCGTCCAGAGCCGTAAATCCATAAATAAAAAAAGGTAAATTCAAATTTTAAAGCTATCACTCAAAGCTATAAATTTAAAAGTAATAGTGTCAATGAGGTCCGTCACGTCAATGTCATTTTGCTAATGTGCCCAAGGTGTATGTGCTGGATGTTTGTGATTACTTTCGGCATTCTTTTAGAACTGTGGCATTTTATATTATTACCATACTTTTCAACGCGTGAACTTCTAAATATTTTTTTCTTGTTCTTGCTTATTCAAGGCCCGAAAACGGTCAATTACTAGCAACATTTGTGCCTTATCCACGAGTGATTGACCTCATTCAATACCTACATGTGAGTATGTTTAATAACAATAGGTTTGAAACATATCCATTCTCATACATTTCTTTTTACTCATTTCCAGTGGCGTAACTAGGTACCTATTTACCATTCGAGGCCCGTGCCTAATCCATCGGTTTTTCACTTAATGTGTAATAATAAATGGTGGGAGTTTGTTTTCTCCTCTGACTGGGGGCCCCTTACGGCTAGGGGCCCGTGTCGTTTTGCCGACATGCCACCCTGTAGTTACGCCACTGCCCTTCCCCGTCATTTCATCCAATTTTTAGACCGTAGTAACGGAGCGAGCCATTGTAGGTAGGTATGTTTATGCAATTTAGCACTAACTTTTGCTAAGTATAACATCTTTGTTTAAATGAAACATCCGTAAATGAACAGACTTATTGATCTAACTCCAAATCCTCTTGCTTCATAAACTTGTCTTGGAAATCATAACCAATGATAGTAGAACACAGTGGAAGAACTGTTGTAAAGTTATTTATTTAATAAATTGATGATATAGGAGGTTTTAGTTTAGTATTTTACTGTATAAGCCTCTTTATTCGTTTTTGCGGACTTAATGCCACAAAGATTTTTACTACCAGTCAACCATTGGGCTAAGCTGAAACTAGCATTATGGTAGTGTGCCAAAAAGTTTGTTTAATAATTAGTTTGTTGAAATTATATTACTATAATATATTTCCCAATTTAGTGTGCCACTGGGCAAAGGCCTCCTCTAGCTTCTTCCATTGTGCTCCATTAAGTGGTTTACTTCCTTTTATCTCCAAAAAATCCCAAAATATTTTTTTAATAGTTATAATTTTTGGTTTTCAGCTCTGACGGTTTCAAACATGGATCCAATGCAGCAGCAGCCCTTACCACACATAGTGCAGGTCTATCAGTCAGAAGCAAACACGAAGATGCAGAACCCTCAAATAATCCACATCTCACATCCGTCCCTCCAACCCTCCCAAGGCAAATTGACTTATCAGCAAGCAATCACTTCCAAATCCTTGCACATACCAGTATCTCAAATCTCCGAGATGCAAACACCACAAATGCATATATCTCAAAATCAGATAGTGATGTCGTGTCAGCAAACTCAGCTGCAAAATATACATCAGACGATGCAGGCTCCTGTGACACATCAAGTGGTGCAGAGTACCGATATGAGTCAGCCGTTGCACGTTATACTGCCACAAGTGCCAATGTTGGTGAGTGGTGTCCAACAACAGTACTACGGACAGTATGACAATTATCAGAAGGAACCATGCATTGTGACTAAGGTGGAGCCAGAAGTACATGGGCAGAATGAACGGAGCGAAAAGTTTATTGAGTAAGTATTTTAATTGTATATGTAATTAATTTTACATGTTTGTGAGGTCAGATTGCAATCATCATCATCATCATCAGCCTATCGCTGATAACACCTGGAGGTTATACCCATAATCAGGCAGGCAGGCGGATGGCCGTTTGCAGGGCGTATCCCCTCGCTCCTGCTGCTGCTCGTCATCGAACTGTATTATTAAGCTGGGCCTTCAATCGTGATGGTTATGTCGCAGTCATCTGGTTGAATCTCCTATTCAATTGAATGGCTAGCGCGTTCATTGAATGACGACATTCAATTGAATGCCTAAAGGACAACTCGTCAAGTTATTGATTGAAACGTTCAACGTCTTGACTGAACGTCATTTTAGCATAGTCGTTGAATGGGTAAAAGCCAACTTTAGTTTATAATTTTTCATTAAATATTAGAAATTTAATGTAATTTAATTGATTTTATTTGGATGATTTAATTTAATTTAATTGATTTAATTTAAGTGATTTCATATAATTCTATATTTACTAACATAGTTACTAACATATATGGATCTTTATCTGAAATAAACATTTATTATTATTATTATATCCGGCGGCGGCGTATTAATAGGTAAATCCATGCGGTCACACAATTTTTATTACGAATAAGTCAGTTTATAGTAAATCTAATCAAAAAAATATCAACACTGTTCATATCTTTTGATCATATTTGACGCCATATTTGTTTTGGTGACTACTAACGCCGCGTGGGAAAAAAATGAACTAAATTACAATCACCTGACTGCTTTTCGTCCGCTCTTTTCAAAGGGCTATGATTCAATCCGCTACCTAGTTGGACGTTAAGTGACGCGTGTTTAGTTAACGTTCGGTCTAGTCATTCAATTGAATGTCGTCATTCAATGAATGCGCTAGCGATTCAATTGAATAGGAGATTCAACGAGATGACTGCGACAGTTATACCGCCACCAGCCGGTTGCCAGAGCCTCGTTCTTTATTTAGCAGGATGCACCGCGGGCAGGTGAGGTTAGCTGCACCATGTTGTCGTCATCATCATCATCAGCCTATTGCAGTCCACTGCTGGACATATGGCCTCTCCAGTTGTTTGCCACTTAGGGAAAACATCTGGAGGATATACCCATAATCGCCACGCTGGGCAGGCGGGTTGGCGGTCGCAGGGCGTAGCTTTTCGCTCCGGTGAAGCTGCTGCCCGTCATCGGTCTGTGGTATTTAGCTACGCCTTCAATTGTGTTATACCGCCACCAGTCGGTTGCCAGCGCCTCGTTTGGTATTCGGCAGGATGCACCATGTGCAGGTGAGGTTGGCTTGGAGCGAAAAGATGATGGGTCGCTCCTTTACATCCCCATCCGTATTGTCGGAGAGGGACTTATTGACCAGAAACCCAACGCCTACTTTGAATTTTTGGTCTTCCTCACGGAAGTACATAAGGTAGCCTGACTCTAGGGTTACGGTGTCCTCCCCCTCTTCGGACTTCGCGTTATAGCTTTAGTATGTGCCACCTAATTTTCCAGGGATTTTACTACACTACTAGGGCATTTTACAATGCTATCAGGCAGAACGCACCTTTTTAAGTAGTCTGACCATCGAAGACGATTTTCATGCAATTTATCCGCTACGTCGCGGACTCCGAGGCTGCTGTGTACTTGTGTTACAAACTGTTTTCTGAAATTTACTATGTATGTATCTACTTCAGTATTAAGAATCGGATAAAGTTCGCAAATGTGTATTTAAGAGTGACTATTTATCATTTCAGATACAAGACGGAGGGGACAATTGATATAGAAATAGAATCAGAATCTCAGTCCCCTCCGAAGAGATCCAGGAGTCAAAAACCAAATCCTGGCAGTTGGGCGTGCAACGTACGCAAGCTGAAACACCAGAGGGGAGAATCGTACATCAGCAGGAGAGGAAAATTTGTGCCTGAGAGGAAAGTGAGGACCACTAAGGATTGTCTCCAGTCCTGCAAATACAGGTGCAGCGAGAGAATTAGCGACACAGACCGTGAACACATTTTCAAGGCATTCTATTCACTAAACGCTAATGAAAAGAAACACTTTCTGCTGAACACTACAGAGAGAAATACCGTTAAACACAAACCGACAACTGAAAATTTTAAAAGGAAGCATTCTTTCAAATATTTCTTCCTAGTAAGAGCCGTTAGGCATATAGTATGTAAGAATTTTTATTTAGGTACTTTATCTATATCTCAAAAGCCTGTTTATAATGTGCATTCCGGTAAATCAGAGATGAATATTCCGAAGCCTGATGGTAGAGGCTTATCAGAGGCCAGTACTCATTCTCTGCCATCTGAAGTGAAAGATAAGGTTAGGAATCACATTATGTCCTTTAGTACAGAAGACTCGAAGCCTATAAAGCAGTTTTCTAGGAAGAAACAATACTTGGGTGCTAGTTTAAGTATAAAGCAGATGTACACAATGTATTATGGCGAATGTAGTAAGGATAACGTGATGCCAGTGAAAGAGTCCATGTATAGAAAGATATTTAAACAAGAATTCAATGTTCATTTTAGGAAGATTAAGTCGGAACAACAGATTTGTTGTAAGTGCAAAGGAGTTATTAAGAAAAAATGATATGTTTTTGTTGTGATATTAGGCCACTTGAAGGTGTAAACAGGGTGTACGGAAATAATCCAAGATATCTTTATATGGTCAATAATAACAAAAGTTGATGGTCTGTTACATTAATGATTAGATTGCCTTATGAGTCGAATGCTTCATCAGTATTGCTCCCACAAAGACCTCAAGGATTTAATCTTATTTGTCAGGAAATCTAATTCAAAACTTAATTAAATACTTACGTAGAACGAAAGTGCTATGCGGACAATAGCAGTAGAAGCAGGTTGAATACCAAGACCCATCTAGTTGAAGACTTACCTACACTTGTAGCCAACAAAGTCGTTAAATTTAGCTTAAACATGACCTTGCTTTATAAAAAGAATTTGCTAGTCAAAAATTGTTGCAAATACATTACCTACACATTTTATATTGAAAAAAGTGATTTATTTTTGTACGAATGAGTCTGAAGTACCTATGCTACAAAATTATGTAGGTATATACAGTAAAACCTATGCATAAAATTACTGTGTTTTATTAAAATATATTAATAATAATTTTGTATTGTATTGATTATATAACCACAGTAATGGCGACATAACATTGATATAATTATTGTTACTTTATCATTTAGTTATTTTATATATGTTCAATAATTACTACCATTGTAAACGTATTTGGGATTCTTAGGATCGAGCAAAAAAATTAAATACTTTATTAATGTTTTTATTTTCTTAGCTTACGTTGTACAATATTTCCAACAATTACCTTTGGTCAAACTTCGGATTCGGTGTAGAAAGTAATACAAAATATAAGCAATACATACTTAAGTATTAATATTTTTATTTAAATATCTTTTTTTGGAATGCTTAATATACTTAAAGAAAACATCCATTTATCGTCAAAAGTTCCGTAGGCGGCGGTTTATTTACTTTAAGATTTATTTTACATTTGTATGTAATGTACCACGTTAAATTACACAATTGGCAAATCGTTTGATAAGCTTTTTGTCTGTGTGACTATATCTAGGTCAGGAAGACCTTTCATGAGTTCCAACAACTAACACTTAGGCTGGCCTAGACGTGATCGTCGTTCTATACAGGCGAAAAACTCGCGGCGAAAAGAGCAGCGGCATAATGTCACACTGTAATACTGTACCAAACAGTTTTAAATCGTATTGCGCACACGGTATAGTATTACAGTGCAACGTTATGCCGCTGCTCTATTCTGCCGCGCGGCGAAAAACTCGTAGTGCGTGCCTGGCCTTATTCTCGCTTATACCGCTCTGCTCCCACTCGGCAAAAAAATAAAATTCAAATATGGGCTTTAAATATTGCTCTTTAAATATATTTCACATTGTCACCGAATAGTCAAGTCGGTAAACTTGCTGACAGCGGGCTGTCTGCTAATTTAAGATGCCAATGTAAAATGTCTAAAGAGCAATATGTACCTATAAGTGTGTGTAAAGGTCATACTTAACACGGAGTGCATTTATGCAATGTCACGTACATTTGTCACTTTGTGTGCAGTCGTGACTTTTGACCGTTGGGACCCAGACAGTCCGGACGTGTTTTCATTGTTGCATGCGCTGAAGTCACACGCGTTATCTATGTAGATAGCTGTAGAACAATGATTTGTACCTACTATCTCGGGCATACTGAGCTACAAGTCGTGTCGTCAGAAGATAACCGCGTGTAGGCATTAATCAATTTCACGCCTGGCAGACACCTATGTAAAAGAAGTGGCCTTGTTTGTATAGGTTACACTGTGTTACCTGCACTAGGTATATGTATAGCGGTTGCATTCAGACATCAAACGCGTAATTTGAAACAAGTATATCTGTATAGAACGATGATCACGTTTTATCACAGCGAGGCACTTTTTCATGTGTTTCCAATTCGAGTGTTCGAACAACGACGCTTACATATCGCTCAACTTCAATTAGATTGCGCGTTCTTACAACGAGCTCCAGAGGGATTACCTACATTACATGCGTATTGGATGTGAATAAGTCGTTTTGACATGCGCGCTAGTCGAACGAACACTTTACGAGTAGATTCATGCATCATAGTGTATAGTGCAGTTTCAGCGCACACTAGCTAGGTACCCACCTAACAACCTTTTACACATTCACTGCCATAGAAACGCCTCACGTGTTCATGGTATCTAGGCCAAGAACACGCCGGGCGTGTTTAAAAAGGTACCTATCTAGTATTCCTCAAACTAGGCCAAATTTTCTGTTCAAATTATTAGGACCTCAAAGATTTTACCCTCAATTAATGCCATAGACACGCGCGGCGTGTGCACTGTTATTCCAACTCGCAGTGCGGTGAACACGCCTAGCGTGGCCACTGGTTTATACTGCGGCATCTCGATGCACTTCAACAAAATCATGGTGGCAGTGAATGTGTTAAACACAAACAAAAAGCTTTTATCGACAACTTTCTTTGGTACATAAGTAGTTAGAGGCGTTGCGCTGCATTGGCGTTAAGTTAGTTTATCCTGGCCGGGATCATGACGCAGACGAGGTCCTCACCGTCCTCGTTTTTGAGTTCCCATTTAACGTCCACTTTGACTTTTGGGTACGATTTGAGGACGGGCAGGGAGGTTTTGTAGTTCGCCACTTCACCAGCCTGAAACGAATTGAAGAATAGATTAGTCTCAGACTTGATGCTAGGTTTACACGCGTGCCACGCAGCCCGGGAAGGCAAGGTTCCCGGCAAGCAGCTCGGCGAGCAGCCCTGCCCTACACACTGCGCACGCACGTGCACATTCAAACAGTCGAACAGCCCGTTCTCATGCTTGTGCTTGTGTTTGTGCCCGTTGAATGTCGTATTAAACGCGAGCGTGTAAACGCGACATTAAGAGACACGGTAGGTAGCCGAACAACGGAATTTTGATTTCAAAAGAAGATTCGGTGTTGCTTCCAGCCAGCTTAGTAGCTTGATGTACCTGTCTAGGTATACATACATATTGTATAATACACACGGCTAAATTTGTTAGGGACTGTGATTTTAAGGGGCAGCGCAGGCGACAGACTTTTGGTGCGATAGTCTGCGTCTGAGACATTTAAAAAGAGCGTCTAGGTCTGCCGACAGAATGATCGAAGATGTGCGTCGTGTGCGTTGAGTCTGTGAAATATCCGCGACAGATTTTTGCGCGTAGCGACGTGTGCGTTACTGCTTATAATTGCATAGGTTGCTTAAAAGGAGAGGATAGGTATTAGCCAGACACGAACCTTCCCTTATCTGTCAAATTTCACCATAAAATTAGACAGATAATGGAATCTATTTATCTCATTATTATCATTATTTATTTTATTAGTATTGGAAACTTAGTGGCAAATTATTTACAGTCGCACTTGGGCTCCTCTGTTCATCAGGAGTAGGGAAGCCATTATGTCGTGCTATCAAAAAAAAAGTTACCTTCAGCGGACACGCGAGGCCGTTGTCCTTGCAGGCGTCGGGCTGTGGCAGCGGGAACGGCACCGGCAGGTTCATGATCACGCCGTGGACTTCAGTCTCGATGGTCTTCACGTTGAGAGCTGCAGTATAAGAAAACTTGTTATTAACTTTGTTCATTCACACCTAAAGTAGTGTAGGATCAAACTTGTCCCTACGAAAAGTGGAAGTAGGTACTTCCGCCGAGTTAGGCGATCAAGCTCGTGCTTCTAATCTTAGATTTGGCTTGACAATGATGATGATGATTAAGTAAACCCAGGTTTTATTAAAGTCATGATCATCAGTCTGCTGCATGCCATTGCTGGACCTATGTCCTATGCCTCTACTCCTCTCCAACTGTCCAGAAGCCTAAAATAGATCAAGTGACATCTATTTTGGGTTTCTTGCAGTCAGAACTTGTCATGGCAGTCGTCTTAAGCAAATCGTCACTCCACCCGGCCTGAGAGCGCCCCACTACGTTATCCAAGAAGCTGTATTGAATATGTAGGTAAACTTACATGGCGTAAAGTCAATGGTGATGGTAGCGTTGGAGTTCCTCTTGAGGACGCACTCTTTCGCTTCCTCCGCGCACCCGCTGACTCCCACCGTCTGTACTGTCGCCAGCTTCGATCCTGTAACAGAAAGTAATGTATCCTTTTAAATATTGTACCAGCAGGGCTATCCTATGCCTATTTCCACTAGAAATCGGAAACTGCGAACGAATGTCTTTCAAATTTGACATTAATTGTAAGTACCGTCAGCATAAAAAGTTGCGGAACACTTTAGAATAATGTCAAATTAAAGTTAAGTTCGTTATACTTAGAACAGAAATAATTTGGAGCCTTGGAAGTAATAAGTAGTAGTAGGAGTAGTGCTTGGAACAAATCTGTTATTTCGACATGGTAGACTAATGTCAAAATTGAAAGAGGTTCATCTAAAACCCCCTACAGACTCACGCGAGAAATCTCGCCGACAGGTTTTGCAGAGAACACAAGCGAGGAACACAACTGCAAGAAAGCGATCACGTTCACGCTTCTCGTGTGTTCTCGAGCGTTCTCAGCGTGAGTCTGTATGGGCTATTAAGTTTCAGAGAGACATCTTTCTTAATGCATTTGTGAATAACACAGGTGAATAAGTAGTCCCGCCTCGCAGTTGACACCTTTAATTTTGAAGTAGGCATACCTACTGTATACTGTCACTATGGAGTATGCCTATAAAGGACAATAGACACTGTAAGTCCGCCACATCAAAACAAGTGCAACAAGAATCCTCGTATCGCATTACTAAACAGCAGCGACAAATTCCAAACTGCGGGTCCAAAGGCCTATTTCCGCTCGCGTTCTTGAATGAACGTCATCGCATCGCCACATCAGAATTTGACATAAAACTGTACTAGACTAATGGCAAATTTGAATGAACGTGCGAGAAAGTTTCCAAATCCGAGTCGAAATGATATCGTGAAAGTCCCGCTGGATTAAGTCCTTTCTTTATCCCTGAAAGCGAACCTCCCTTTCTAATATTTTTGATCTAGCGATAATGCTAGCCATATTTAGTTTAGATTTTGAGTCTTATGCTTTATAACTAAAATGCAAGTCGAAGATTACAATAATTAAATACTGAAATATAATTTCTTTAAAATACTTAGTAGTAAGGTAGGTAGGTATCTGCATACAAATAAAAATAGCTTTTGACTCGAACAATGGATGATTCGTTAGGATTTATCACGGGATTTATTCTTAGTTCGGGTAGAAGATTAGGTATTTAATTGTAGTAGGTACTAGGTACGAGTACATAGTTTCATAAAAGGCCTATAAGGCTATAACACAACAAAGTACGGGACGGAAACCCCGGGATGTAACAGTTTTAATGCAGAGATGTACCTACACATCTACTGTGTGTGGCAGACGCATAAACTCAGAATTAGAAGTTTTTATGTACCTGTTTGAAGGCTAACTGCCAGCATTTTGTGATGTCTACAATACACCCACCTACTTACTTTACACACTTAACAGAACAATCAGACGAATTTATACTTACCTACTTTAAATTAAAGTCATTAGGCCTACCGTTGTATTTATTATCCACTAGCTGCTGCTCGCGGCTCTGCCCGCCTGAATATTCGTATAAAACATAGCCTATATGTTAATCTGATGTACAAACTATATTCCTTTAAAGTTTCATTAAAATCCGTTCAGTAGTTTTTGCATGAAAGTGGAACAAACATCCTTCCATCTATCCAAACAAACTTTCGCGTTTATAATATTAGCAGGATAACGTAGTAAGCTAATAGGTTCGTTTAAGAGGCTGTTGATTAAATTTTCGCTAAAAAGGCCGAATTCAGTCAATCAACAATAGATTTTACATTGTGTCTGAAATGCGGATATAAGTAGGATTTTATGCTTCATCACCAGTCCACTGTTGGACATAGGCCTTTCTAAATGCTTATATCTACATAATAGGTAAACCTACCTACTACAAAAACTAATATAAAATATTTATTACATAGTCATAGTAAGTAGATAATGTCTACATTTATTTATCTAATCTTTATTGCACATAAAAAAATACAAAAGGCGGACTTAGTGCCGCGTAGGCATACTCTAGCAGTCAACCATTGGGCTAAGCATTAGGTACGTACATTACTTTTACATTACTACATTACTTTGGTACTAATAGTATTAAATTATCTATAGTACCTAGGTACTACATACTGTCTACTCATATCTATCCGATTTATAACAGATATATAGGCGCCTAAAGTCATTTGTCCTAAAGCAAGCAAGAGTTTGCATAAACACCACTACGAATGAATTGAAATGTATTAAATACATCGTAATGTTTTAAGTTGCTACTTTTATTAAATAGACACGGTTCGAATCTATTCAATATTTATCTTCTGTTAGAAATAAATATTGAATCGTACTAGATAACCGCTCTATCACTGAGGTCTGTACCTACATCAGTGATGTTTTTCTTTTTGTTCTTTATATTTTTCAGAAATGTATCTACAAACATTGGTATTCCATTTGATATTTATTTATTTAATCTTTATTGCACAAGGTAAGTACAAATGGCTCTATCGCTCTCTATGTAGAGAGTTGCTAATTTTTTAAATGACATTGTTAAGAATGAAAACCCAACCATTGTTCCTGAACTCCTGACCCAATTCGGCCATGAAAATCTAAGTGTTACACGCCAACGTGTGCCGCTTAATATTACCGAATCAGTTGTTTTGTAAAAGTTTCAGATGTTTTAAAATTGCTAAGCGATGATGAGCTTCGCTCACTCTGCTCGAATGCGTTTAATTTGTGAATATTGCTCTACATACCTACGTAGGTACGTAAAATTTATTGTTTTAAAGGAAAACTAGAGGAAGGAAGAGATCCCTTTTAGCGCCTATACCTATTGTATGACAAATACCTATTCTATGTACGTAGTTTTAAGTCAATTGTATGGTGTGCAAAAAAGAATAAGTAGCGTAGGTATTCTTGAAAATGTAAAATTTTCCTATCTATCGGTGAAACATACTGTTCCCCATCATGAAGAACAAACAAATATATTACCTGAAAGGTAATTTGGCATTGTAAACGAAGCGTTATGACAACCAAACATGTCCTTAGTATGTTTAGAAGAATGAAAATGTTAACCTCAATATGTCGTAAAATATTGTGTTAAGAAGGAAATCTAATTTGTTCGGGCAAGATTGGCTTTTCTCTTAGTAACTGTACATTTTGTTGTACAATATTCATTTATACCTACTTACGTACCTACACTTAGGAGCGAATACGCAAAACACATTCAATGCAAATGTGTGATTATAATTTATCTATACTTATAATAAATCTGTAGAGAGGTATTTTGTACATTAAATATATTTTCAAAATAACTATCAGGGGATGATAAGTGATCGATACTGATGCCAAAAATGCAATCAGTAAAATTTTTGTCTGTCTGTCTGTCCGTCTGTCTGTATGTTCGTTATAGAAACAAAAACTACTGGACGGATTTTAACGAAACTTGGTACAATTATTCTTTATACTCCTGGGCAGGTTATAGGATACTTTTCATCACGCTTATCTATGTGTTTGAATGCGCAACACGCGAAAACTACTGTTTTCACCAAGGTATTGCTAGAAGTCTAATTTAAAAGTCGTGGCTGATGGACATGGACTATGCTGAGACAGAGAAACTCCTTTGTTAACCTACCCTTTACTTTACTCCCCAGCTTACCCACACGCGCATACACACGCAGACGCATAATCACTCATACACACACACACACACGCACACCACACACACGCACACCACACACACCACTACACAAAATACACCTACTTCACATGATTAGAGTCTCCATTTATTTTTATTGTAATTAACTCCTTTAAAAAAAAACCTTACTTAATGTCCCTTTATTATGCCCTTTGCACCTAACCAAATTCAAATTAACTCTGGTTGATTGCCCGAGTCTGGTGTCTACAGAATTGCGCTACATGGTAACCGTGCTACTGACCGCTGCGTTACAAGCAATTATGCTTAGTGCAGGGTCGCTAGATTTAAGAGATTATTGTAGACGTTTTAAGGAAATAAAGTTATTATTATTTTTTTTACCATTTTGGCTCCTTATAAATAAGGGAAAATTTCAGCTTTGCGGGCTTGTGGTGCTTGATATTAAGTATTATGTTTCATTCAATAATATAATATACATAAATAACATTTTGTTTTGAAGGGCCTTATAATCAATTTCTTAATAGATAGGATATAACCGACCGAAAAAGAGTATTTTAAATAGACCTGAGTTTATAGAACAAACATAAATCGATGGCTGAGCTTAAAGTTCTTGTCTATTTGTAATTTTTCGATAGCCAGCGAAATGTCTACATTGCATTGGTGCTTTGCTACTTACATTAATACAAAGTATAATAAGTCTTACAAAATGCGGTCCTTATCATTACCTACTAAGAGCACAGATATCCTCTGCTGGACATAGCCTATGACCTCCACATGGACCGATTTTGTGCGGTTTACATCGAAAGAATCCCACTACCCTATAATAGGCCGTCAAAAAAATGCAATCACACCATCAAAAATGTTTATGAATTTTATGATGGATGGGCGATTAAGTAGCATGAGTAAGTAGTATCTTTCAAATGACTTAGCTCGGTAGTCTAAAAGTTATGTCCCTCACTACTTACCAAATGTTTTCAAATTATCTTTTTTAATATTGTATGACATTGGTGAGCGAGCAGGCAAAAATAACTGTGTACTTACCTATGTTGATGCTATTATAATAAATACATAAGTACATGTCGTTATTTCTAAATGATGCCAGACTTTATCGGTAGTTTCATGTGATCCGAAGGAAATAAATAATACACTTAGCTAGCTTCAGAAAAATGCCATATTAAAAAGTCTCGTTGCAGGGAACATTCGCTTCCTGAGGGTTCCGTACAGACGTAAATGTAAGTTAAAGTGGACGTAAGTACAAATTTTCTCAATACTAAAAAGTCATATTAAAATCTTCGTAAGTATTTCACTTAGCTTTCTTAGGTTGGATAAATAATTGAAATATATACCTACCTTACAGTTCCCCGGGAGTTCGGAACTTTGGACATAATTATTACAATACATAAAATTACACTTTTGTCAACTTGATAACTCTACCATTTCCAAGAGCATGGGCAATGGGCATGTTACCTATACCTACTTCTCTGTCATTTTATTGGAAACTATAGTCACACATCCAACTCTACAATGAGGATAAGAAATAACATAACGAGGGCCACTTTTCTGATAGTACGGAACCCTAAAAATTAATATAAAATGTTGTACCCATTGCAACGGACATTGCAGTAAAGAATTACGACTATTGCTTTGTGGGAAAATAAGAAACAGACTAGCGAATACGCCCATTTCCACTGCAGTGGGTGGCCGTGGCCGATCTCTATAATTTATTCTCCCTGTAATATCTACGCAGAAATACGCCATTACCTTTGCAAGGTATTCCAATAGTCGCGTAATGCAACGTGATAAATCATATGTTACCATCACGTAACTTCTGTTGGTAGACGCTGGAAAAATGTTATATCATACATAATACTCGTCGGGACGTGATTAAATGACAGACAATGTTGTCTTGTTCTGTCATGTCGATTCTAGACAGTGAGTTTGGAATAGTTTTAATGACTTTAACGTACGATATTTAATCACATATTACCTACATTTGCTGACATACTTATTTCATTTGAAGAATTTCAATGAAGAAAGAATGTTTCTTTAGAAAGAATGTTGTGAAGTAAATATATTTATTTAGCAGTAATTTTACTGATATACCTAGTGTGACCCTACATTTAGAATATAATTATTATGGTAAAGTAAATGATAAAAAGTTACTAAGTAGAAGTCGGTCGGTAAAAAATAGAAATTATCAATTTACAGGGCGATCCCTCTCGCAATCCGATGATAGAGTCATTTTCTTTGGTTTAATTAAATTAATAAACAATTGATTCTATTTAAATAAATACTGCAACCTATGTCATATTCTAACGTATGTACATATTTTTAAATTGACTAACTATTTATTTCGTTAGAAGATATTTACGAAAATTAAAAATTATTCATTATCTCTGTCGAGAGGACAGTGGCTCTTTGTTTTTCACATAGTAGTCGAATGTTGTTCGAACTGTATGTACATACCTACCTATATTTTATACATTTACATTGTTGTTTATATTATCGGGTAAAGTTGAACTTTAACTTTGATCTTGGCTCTATCTCAAATACCTACCAACATATAATATAATACATTTAATAGAAAGGGACATGATATCGACACATTGTAATGTGAAAAATATGTGAAATTTCATTTTATATAATTAGGTCAAACCTTAAGTAGGTCTCTTTGATTGCCTTATTTGTTAGTCGGCTGCAAGGGCCGTTTTATTGCCAAGAACCACCTTGAAGACGAATTTCATAAATTTCCGCAAATGCGCAATTTCCGTTTAAAAATCGAAAGTTTCCTTACAATGTTAACACTTCTGGGTAATTTCAATTCAATTTTCAACTTCTAAATAGGTATCAAAGAAAATTTCCTACAAAAGTATTTTTTGCCAATTTTGTCGCTTGTTCAATTCGGGATGTTAAATAAACGTCTGCTAAACGAGATGTATTTTCACAATGTCTTTTAGAAATTAAATTTAGAACAATTCTAAGTTGTCTTTACGCTGCAGCAAATTATGATTACTATCAAGATCTTATAACAAAGAACTGTATTAAAAAATATTAATTAATTAGACAACGTTGAGTAAAATAATAGTGACCAAAATTATATAAGTATTACCTACTGTGTATGCTGATTCCTTACATTGTATGTATGCCGATAGCAGCGACATACACCAATCATACAAAGTGGTAACTACGAGCTACCAACCTGCTAACGTTTTGTGTCGGTTCTGTTTTCATTTCCCCCCTAATTAGGTACATACAAAGGATATAAATTTTTATATATACATACATAGTAAAAATTTGCTTTACTTAGAATTGAATTTTAGTCTCAGTAGGTATTTTTGCAGAAAGCAATAAGTACTTATATACACAAGAATAATAGTAGTTTGAGAATACTTAGTCGGTAACAAGAGTCATGTTATGTATGAACGTTTCCTAATACCTAGTCTATAAATAAGGCTGGTTTCGCATCAGTTCACATAACAGTCCATTATGATGAGCTCGGTCGAATTACGAAGAGTTTATTGTACAAGCAACTAACAAACGGAGATCCTGTACACATCAGCCGGAGGTACGCACATGCAATTCGTAAATCACTCCATTGCGCAGTTGTATAAAAACGCACTACTGACTCATTTTAGAACAGTAATCAAGGCTCTTTCGAAATAAATTGTTACAGGAACTCTAATTTGTCGCATCAACCAGTTTAAAAAAAAAGATAATAAAAACAAATAAATACCACAGTCAGTGTAGAATTTAGCGTTGGCACTGGCAAGTAGCACAGAAACTGTAATGAGGAACAACATTTTGTTTTTGAAAATGGAATTCGTTTCGCGCGCTAGCGGTGTTCGACTCGCGCGTCGGTGACAGACTGACCGATCGGATGAACTGTGCGCGCGACCTTTATTCCTTTATAATATGCGCGGGCGCTGACCACAGAACAAATCGCTAGTCCAGAAAGGAAACTTTTGGTTTTCTTTTAAGCACAGACTGATATGGATGTGATGGCAAGCAACCGTTTATCGCACTATATCGCCGTCTCCTAAACAAAATGTTACTTTTGACATTTTTGTTTCACGTCACGCTAACAACCTCGTGTCAGTGTCACATACGTATCAAACATCCTTGTCAGGTGTGTTATTTTTACACTTGATCAAAATGTGATTAAATAAAAAAAAATACGATATAGACCCATGGTTTTTTTTCAAACTAGTATTATGAAAAGCTTGAAAGAACTAGCAATGTTTGTTATGTTTAATCCTTTTAACAAAGAGGGAATTATTCCCGCTCTATAGTAAATCATATGTCTTCTCCAACATTAGTTTATCATAATATTCCGCATTTTCGTCATATCATATTAGACCGACTTAATAGAGTAGGAGGTTTTTAACTCAGAAGATTTTAAAAATCTTATTTTATTAGACCTTCATCGAGATATCAATGTCAGTTTCGTCAGACTAAACTTAAAGCGAAATATAGAAACACACAAACTTATAATTGAGAAAATAATTCATCGTCGCTCCAGACAATCAAGTTTCAAATTGACAAAGGAATAACCTGAAAGGACAAACGCAATAAGTAATAGCTTTTTCGTAGAGATAACTAAAGAACTAATTAACTAGGAAATTCACAACAATTAGGAGTTTAAGTACTTACAAAATGTACCTCGTATATTTTCTAATAATTACTTTACACCTCATGTTTCTTTTACTAGGGCGAGTCCAACAAAAATAATTAAAAGATATTTTTTAAATAAAATGAATTTTAGGGCAGTTGGCAACTTAATTATTATACAGTAATTGGACTGGAGATTAAATGCGAAAACTAATTTGCCTTGTTGTTTTGTTTGCACCTAGATTATTATGATTTAATAAGTGGTCTAACTAAAGTCTCGGGTGTTATAATATGGGTAATATTTTTTATAATATTGTCTCCTGTCGCCAGATAGAGAGCAAAAGATAAGCCCAAGCCACTGCGGTAAAATACAAGTAATCAGATCAATATTTCTTAGATGCTACCGCTTATGCTGGCGATATGACTTCATTTCATAGGTGTTTTACCGTGTGTGCATATCAAAAAACCTTGGCCCATACAGATGTTATGACATGGTATTAATAGACTCTTATGAGAGGAACTAACGAACCTCGACTTTATTACATATTTTCTTTAGGTGAGATAATAGGTCGAACCACTTTGAGTTGATATCTGTACCTACAATGTTTAACGCTAGGTTTTGGACTTGTTTTGTGTGAGGTAGATTTCCATTGACACGAGAAGAAGAAGAACGTTTAACTTGTAAAACTTAAAACTAAATACCATAATATTATTTAGAAAAAATAGAATAATATTCTACGTACGTAGATAGGCAGATACTATTCTTTGCCGGGACCGGAAGAGCGAGCTATACGCGCGTTTCAGGAAAACTTACTAACACTGCGAATACCTGCGCTGTGTGTGTAAACAAAGATATCATTAGACAGACATGTCGAAAAGCACGGTGAGGTTCCGCATCTATTTTACTGCGAAAAATTTTGCGTTATTTTCCGTAGAAGAATTTAATAAAGATACTTTTATCATCATCATGATCATCAGCCTGAAGACGTCCACTGCTGGACATAAGCCATCCCCAAAGATAAGTATTTATCTTTAATTTGAGCGGATTTGCTTTAGTCACCGCGCTTGGCAGGCGGATTGGTGACCGCCGCGCCGCGGCCTAAGTTCTATCTGTACCAAAGTATACGGTGATGTTCGCTTCCTGATATTCCCTTAGTCGCCTTTTACTATACTACCCACCCATGTAGTATACTCGTTTATTTAATAAAACAATAAAAACTTTAAATGACTTTAGTTTTTTTATAATTAGCAAAATTACATAATTATCGCAAATAAAAAAAAATACTTCTAGTTTTACACGCTAATCTCCGAAATAATTGGGCGGATTTGAGTATAACTTTTCTTGTATAAACTATAAATAAGAATTTAACCTATCAGATACCTAGTAGGTAGGCGAGAAAATCGAAGATATTTAAATTCTTTACTTTCTGATTTCATGCGGAACCTTAAACAAAATGCTGAAAAGGCAAAAATGTCGTACGATTCTAACGCGTGCCTATGTAAACAATGTTGCAGATAGATAACTCAGATTCTGTGGGTATTCTCCGCTAGATAGGAGTGGGCTTCACATAACCCAGGAGATCCGTAAATAGGGAGGGCCCAAATCCACAAAATATTTACTTAGTTATTTACCCATTTTTAAACTAACTTCTCAATAGATTATGGGGATCATATCTACAATACACTAGTAGAAATTGTTACGGAACCGTCGGTGAACACGTGGCTAGTTTTTATTTTGTACTACATATACGACAGAGATGTAATCGACAAATTCCGTAGAAAGCATGCCAGCAAGAATCAACGCCTATTTAGCCAAATCATTTAAATTACCGACTGTCGTATTAAATTAGTAAATCGTCTCTTTCCTCTTTAAGAAATTAGGCGTATTAACAAACTCCCCGTTAAGCTTTGTTTGCACTTTATACTTATGTATAGGCAGGCATAGGCGATTTCTTCATCGGAATGTAGCCTACACATTTTGTCACTCCTTTTAAATTAGTGGATGACTTCGTTCTTCGTCATTCGTTGGAGATAGGTGATAATCCTATCAGTGAATCAGTCATAGTAAATATAGATTACATAACCTATAATGAATACTAAATAAATACATTCGATAATGCAGACACCTAATGAATTGGGTGTGGTTTCTCGGAAACGGGAACGCGCGGAGCTAACAAAAATTGGCTAAAATATTGTTTAAAACACACATATTACGGGTACCTACCTACATATCCGCTCCATTTCAGTGAAATAAAGAATTGACTACTACCGGATCCGAAATGTTGCTTCTATCAAGAAGAACCGACAAGAAACTCGATAGTTACCCTTCTTCATCGCCAATGTTACTTGCTTATAAAATAATGTTTATAATAATTACAATTCAAAGACTTCAGATAAGCAATTACATAGATTTATTTTGCGCAAAATACCTTTACGTACACTCTACCGCTGGATTCAAAACCTACCTTCATCGTTCGTACCTTCTATCGTTAAAACCGGCTAGAAACTCTAAGTATAATTACATTATAGAAACTCTACTTATACTCTCTTTTATCGCAATTTTTTTTTTAAATGAGTTTATGCTTAGGTAACTGCTTTTCGCCTGCTATATCGTAATTTTCTTACAATGTTAGGGTTATTTCCAGGGTCAAATAATAATAATAATAAATCATTTATTTGTGAGAATATGGTTACATTTGGTCTTATCATAGTGAATTCAGCATACTCTATCGAAAACTCGATGTACAAAATACTTTATACCCGTATATTTAGCCCGTATTTTAGATTATAAAAAATATCGGAAACGTCTTTTTTCTTTTTTCCATTAAACTAAAAATAACAAACATTCAAGGCATCAAAATTTAAGAGTGTGGAGATTTTGACGACACCCCTTGCGATAAAATGCCACAATGCGTGACATCACACGTACATAACTTTAGCGGGCTATATCTTTGTAATTTTTGGTCTCATTTAGAAACTAAAAAATAATTGTCTCTTATTTTTAAATAATCTAAAAGAGGTAGAAGAGAGGTAGGGCATAGCGAATCTTCGCTCGAATTGAGCTGTCCGTCCGGGGAAGGACCTCCACCCTATAAAATACCGCAGCCAAATGACCTTTGGGTCGTGTTTCTGCTGGTGAGTAGGGTGTCCGGAGCTCGTGGGGGGTTAGGGTTGGGCCGGCATGGCAGTGGCAACTGACAGGTAACTGACCAGTTACTTGCCAGTTGTCACAGCGACTTGGGCCTCTCTTTCGATTTCCATCAGGCGTAGGGAAGCCATTATGTCGAGCCACTATAAAAAAAAAGATGGACTCATTACATTATGAGTGCCCGCGGCCAGAACCAATCTGCTCGCGAAAGCACCTCTCAGCCGTACCCTCAACGTGGTGAACGAACTCCATGATAAAATGGATATTTTCTTGTTGCAGAACTCGAGTGAGCTCGCGAAAATTATATTGTATATAATTTCATATAGTTATTTAAATAGTGTAAAAAGATAGGTTAAGACTTTATTTGTTTGGTATATTATGTAATTTTTAAATTAATTTTAGGCCAAATTGTCTGGTGAGAATTAGGTATCATTATCTACTTGTAATGATAGTTTTAAGGTTTTTTGAAATAAATAAATATTTTTTTACGGCAACAAGCCTATTCGCAGTTCTGATTGATCTACATAGTGATAGTAGCGCGGGCGATAGGTCCAATAACACGTGGGCGGTGACGCAGAGCTTGAGTCAGGAGTTCTCAGTAGTGTGATTCGGGGTGAGTATTTGAACCACGTGTCCCAACACGCGATCGGACCACTAGTGTGGCGCAAACTATGGAAATGTAGCGAGCGAACAGATAGATAGTATTATCTATGACACAAAAACAAACATTGTAAATGTCAAGTTATTACAAATATCTGTTAATACAATTTAGGCGGTTTTATCGATAGCAAACGATCTCTTCCAGACAACTTTCGTTGAGTGTGATTTTTAAGTCATATAATCAAATACCTTGTACCTCCTATAAGTTGTCAGACGATAACTGGGCACGTCTCCCAGAACGTGAAGACCCGAGACAATCTAGAAAACTTACTTAAGTCTTTGACTGCCGAGAAACTAGACACAATAGAAAAACTATTGTTTGCCGGTCACCGGTGACCGGCATGGCGGTCAACGTGTTAATTTCCTAATGTGACCCGACCGGGGATCGAACCCGGGACGATCTGATTGTGCGCGCTGTACCGAGCTTAATCGAGGCTTAACCGAAGACGTCTAACTTATGTACCTACATTAAAACATGCAAAATGAAAATGACTTTCTACAAAGTAAAGCTTTGTGGAAATGGCGCTCTCTTGCACATTTGGTTGACATTTATTTACATAGACTCTTTGACTGCAAATCTACTTGTGAAATTCGCATTTAACTTTAGTTTGGTTTAATTTGAGTTGATTTACTATTTTCATCTCAACAGCTTCCTGCTTCTGTCGAAATGCTAGTAGGGAAAAATACCAGTTGTAGGTATAGGTAGATCTACATACATATAACTTTTAAATGTTCGGTGGCGATGACAAGGCCATTATCGTAGTCATTTAGAAAAAAAATTGTTTTGTCGGTAGATAGTTTGATATGCTGTTGCTGGTACCTATTGTGGTTTTATGAAGTCTTTTGAAAAGAGACCTCGGAATTCACATACATAATTGTTGGGAATGATTAGTTTTTATCTAGTACTAATGTATGTACAGAGAACGTCACACTAATATAAGATTGCTGCTAGGTGTGCAATGTAATCCATTTAAAGATATTTAATTTATTTTTTAATAAATACAGAAGCTTGTAGCTTGGTCCTAGAAAAAAAGGAAGAGAGCGTTTAACGACATCCTGAGACGATCGACCATTGTGGCGTGATCCTCACGGCCGCAGCCACCACTCCTGGAGACACGGCTCTTATCACAGGCTGGTAAGGTCGCGAATCAAGTGGCAATACTGACTCTTGACTTTGTGGAAAGGACCTGAACGGTAGATTCCTTACGTGAGGAGATAAGGTGGCAAATGATTTGACTCGACGTAAAGGTATGAATGAGTGTTTACTTGTTTGATCGGACCTGAGAAAGTAAGATAACCTTGTATGGTCTTAACGACTGGTTATAAACTTACGCGTTATGGGAAAGTAGCGTATGGGGATACTGTTAGTGAAAAGCCGTGTTTAGGCCACTCAAGGGTTTGGTTGGTAGTAATCTCGATACAGAAGTTCCAGAAAATTGTTTTAAGGCTACATGTAGACTAAATGACAGTTTGGCGGCAAAATAGTATCTAAAATGAAACTTTGTGTATGACTTTTAGAAACACGGACTTGCCGCGTCCTTCCAAAACTTAGGGGTAGGTACAACACACTTTCCAGGAAGTCGTGCAGGAGGAAATGTAAAACCAATGTGCATTTTACAAAATCGGGGATATTGGTTATTACATTTCCTCCTTTAAGTTATATTACCGAACGAGTCAAAATGTATGATTGCATAGTGCACTCAATGCATTGGACATTGGAGTTGTAAATTGTTCACAAATATGGTGTTTAAGCCCATCAGTGCATTATTTTTTGTAGGTAATCTGCCTTCTGAGCTGAAAGACGTCCAATCCCAGATAAATAAACGCGTCCATCATACCATACCACAGCTACGTACGTTAGTATGTTATGTAGGAGTTATCCTACATCATTGTGTTCTTCTAATTCACTTAAGTCAAACCAAAACTAAGTAACAAGTTACCTTATGAGCAAGCAATCTCTTGATGAAAGCAGCGGCCAGGACGTCACGTCCTAAGAAAACAAGCACCTTTATGGCGACGCAAGCTTATTACCGCAGACCATTTCGGGTGTGGTGACCAAGGCTTATGGGAAACTTAAGACGATTTTTAAAGAACGTTTAATTCTCAGTTATTTAGTACTTCCTAAGATTCGTGTGAGACCCAGAAATTTGTGTAGACCAAATAAACGTCATTTGGTACACAAAATAGTAATTACACAACATTTAACAGCTTAGGTCTAAAGTACCAAAATGGTGCCCGCCCGCTCAGTATAAGGCCGCAATGAGGTATAGGTACCTACATCACGACCACCGGTCTTACGGTAACTGTTCCCATGATAATAAGCTTTCTCTCTAAGAAAACTTAGCTTTTCATTTTAGGATTCACAAAAATTCACTCGGCAAGACATGTTGGATCCATTTAGGAAATAATTCTGTTAAATTGAGAAGCCTACGAGGCTCTAGATTCTCAGTAGCCAAGGTAATATCTAGGAACCCTTACTATAACTAGGTGATCATTTATTTCGCTGAAAGGCAAGATATACATTCACAACTTTTCCAGAAACTTTTGATTGTTCTAAAAAGTCTTTATCTAACTAATATTTAGATATGGAATTGCTTATCAAGGAAAAGTTATGTTTCAATAATAATCAGACAAAAGGAACTCGTACCTTTGGGGTAATGACTCTTGACAAAAAAACATAGGGCGATATATTTCTAAAATAAATCTTTGACTTCCTATATAGACTTTTCTCGCCCTTTCTTTGACGTTGACCTGGAAAATGTTCGAAACACATTTATGGGTTTCCTATAGACGTCTAATAAGAATATACCTTTAAGCCAGTGGGTTTTCAAAATAGAAATAAAATACATAACTAAGAATAGGTAAAAATTAAATAACTAGAGAGAGAAGTTATTAATAAAGGTAAAATACATTAATCAAAGGACAACAACCCTAATGTGAATGAAGTTTACCTATAGATTACCTACTTTTTTCATGACAAATGAACATAAAAATGAATAACCAAATTCAAACGATTTAGCATCACATATGATTAATATAAAAAAATGTTGTAAGTATATCTACTGTGCATTAATCTACATCACACGCACTTTTCCAAACTGAAAGATTAGAAAGTCTGCCCTATTTAACAAAATAAATGTCAATATTTTCTTCCCACAACGTCTGACATTTCCACAAGTCATTGTCACAGCACCCACTACAAGGACATTGTCGTATAGTGTTACTAAAACAACTATAAACGAGCATAAATTATACGTAACGCAGGCTTAAGCGGCGGTGATTACTACGTGGTTAATGAAACCCGAATCACTGACCGGGGATTAGCTGAGTAATCGTTAGCGTGGGTGTTCGGAGCTACTCACCCGAAGTCAAATCTGTTTATTAGGTTGTTAACATAAATAATAAAATTAGATGAAAGACGATGAGTCTGATCTTGCAAGCGCTTTCAGTTTGTTTCACGGAGGGAATTCGCAATTGAAACATGTTTTGACACAAGTCTTGAGTTGGCTCTTTGATACAAATCTCTGTTTTGTAATATTAATTTGCCAGCCTAGATTGTTAAACTGTCAAATTAAATACTTACCTACACTTATACACCGATGACCGAACGTTTTGTTATTTAGAGTCTTCAAGTTATCTCAAGCAGGATGTAAAGCTATCCACCATTTTAAATTGAATTTTGTAAAATTAATAGAGTATTCATGAATACGACTGTTATAGAAACTAAGGTTTATTTTATTAAGGTGGTAGAATCGAATACTTATTTAAATAGACTTTTCACTATGCGCTACTAGCATATAAGTATTTAACTCTACACTACAGTAGGTAATCGAAGACTGTAGCATCTTCTTAGGTTCATTTGCAAAACGTATGGTACAAAAGTTATACCTAAGTTTTAAACCATAAGTTATGAAATAAATAAAATAACAACAACTTCGGCCTAAAATATTGTGCAATATCAAATACCTAACTTAGGTTTCACCGAAAACTTAAGCTAACTCTTTCACTTAGTATTTTCACGGCCGATTGCGATATAAACTTCGAAGGAACTTGATATGTATAGACTACCTATGTTTGTTTCAGTTTATTTCATATTTTCTTGGTAAACTAATGAGGTAAGTTGGCAAATTCACCAAAACTTACAGGGTACTTCACCACGACATCAGCAAAAAGTAAAAAAAAACATTTAAAAGGTGTTTTGAATAGAATGGTGACATTGGCAATAAGTTGGAACTTTGACGAAGTCTGAAACATCGGTCGTTACGAATTTTTGGACTTCGAAAGAACAGTTGAAAGGTTTAGTTTTTTCGGTTCTTCGAAAATGCAATATATTGATAGGATGCGGATATAACTACGTTTTACTCTGTTGCTAATTTGCCTTACGCAAATTATCTAGGATCATGATTAACATAATATTAGGCCGTTGATATTACAATTTATTACTTCGAGTACCTACCTACTATTCAAATGATAAACTTCATAGCGCCGTCATTTGAATAAAATAATTAGAATGGAGATTGGACAAGTTTTTAGTAAATATTGTACCTAGGTATACCTTTATCACATAAATCACGCATCGTATTTTGCGCTACTATTACTGACGTGGTAATACAAATTTCTACATAAAACTAATTAAATGTCGAAAACTACAACTCAAGTTTATGCCAGAGATGTAAAATTGTTAGTAGTCAAAGATTTGCGATGGGGCCACGACACACACATACTCGTAGACGTAGGTATATGCTAGCATTGATTCTTTCTTACGAACGTTTGATTAACAAAAATAAGTTGTAACCCTTTTTGTGTACCAATAATAAGCATGTCATCAATAGTTCAGAAAGGGTTAACATCTATTTAGACGTTAGATTATTGAGACGAAAATGATGTATCAAAATATTGGCGACACAATTATATTAAACGTAAACACCGGAGAGGCATTAGGGAAGCATCTACCGTGCTTCCTCCTCATTAGGGGGAATTATCTCATGAAACTAATGGATTCTGATTCAAATATAGCTAATAGTGAATTTCTGGTAATGATGCGTGTAACTATGATAGTTGACAATTGGGATGACGACTAAAAAATAATTTAATGTCCATCAGATAGATTAATGAAAAATATTGGATACGTATTTTTTATTTTGCCTCTTGTTCAAAAACTTACGAAGATACATTGATTTTAAATGTCACATGACGTCACGTTATAGTACAAAATATACTCTAACGTGACGTAGTTAGCCCCCACTCCGTAACTTTAATGCGCTATATCTAAGTATTTTCTTGTTATTTCGACAAAACAAAAAATACGGGTCTTATATTTTTTTATTATCTAAGAGACGGACTAATTATTTTCTTCATTTTCATACCTTGTCGTCATCCGTATTATATGAATGATGTTTGAATGACAACCAATGTAGGTACATACTTTTTTTTAAAAAAAGGGGTTTTAGAGCTTTTTTAACGAACACAGGAGGGATTTATGGTGCAAAAATACGCGACCCGTCCATCGAATTATGGTCTCAAATCCAGAGTTCACTCATTATCTGGTGATAATACAAGTCGATGCCAGCCAAACAGATAAGTAAATGTATTAATTTATAGCGATTTAGTTAAGTACCTATCTATTAAAAATAGTCGCTACTCACTGTCGTATCATTCCGAATACCTCGTCCCCGTAACATTGTAGTCGTAAGAACACGTTCAATTGCTGTCAATTTCCTTTCAATAGCCGATAGACAGAGGCACACATCCTCATTGGGTGCAATCATCTCTTATGGCCGTTCAATGGTCGACATTAGGCGGCATTTTCGGTGTTTCATCCGACGCCCGCGTGGGCGATGAGGGTAAACAACATGTTTCAATTGAATTATGAATCTGGGTGACAAAATTGTTTATAGTTAGTTTACAGAAAGTTTAAATACGAACTTCGTCTTAGCACAGATATGTAGAATTATTTTTGTTTTTCTGGGGTGCTCTAAGTGTTTGGTCTAAAATGGAATATTAAGGGTAGGTGTACATAGAAATAAATATTTTAAAGAGGATATGACATACATAAAGTCCCTCGAAAGTTAATTAAGGCATGTTAGATAGAACTGTTGCCGTAAAAAATGTAATTAGTCCGTCTTTTAGATTGTTCAAAAATAAGAGACACGTATTTTTTCATTTGTAAATTAGACCAAAGATGACAAAGATATAGCCCGTTAAAATTACGAGTGACGTCAAAGAGTGGGAGTTTTCTCGCCACTGAGTGACGTCAAAGACCCCCACTCCTACATTTTGATGCCTTGTATCTTTTTAGGGTTCCGTAGCCAAAATGGCAAAAACAGGACCCTTATAGATTCGTCATGTCTGTCTGTCTGTCTGTCTGTCTGTCTGTCTGTCTGTCTGTCTGTCTGTCTGTCTGTCCGTCCGTATGTCACAGCCAATTTATTCCGAAACTATAAGAGCTACATTATTGAAATTTGGTACGTAGATGTATTCTGTGAACCGCATTAAGATTTTAAAGTAAAATCAGAAAAAAAATCCAAAATTTTTGGGGTTCCCCATACATGGAACTGAAACTGAAAAATTTTTTTTTCATCGAACCTATACGTGTGAGGTATCTATGGATAGGTATTTGAAAATGATGTTGAGGTTACTAACATCATTTCTTTCTAAACTGAATAGTTTGCGCGAGAGACTCTTCCAAAGTGGTAAAATGAGTGTCCCCCCCCCCCCCCCCCCGTAACTTCTAAAATATGGGCATGATAAAACTGAAAAAAATATATCATGTGTATCACTATGAAAACTACTAACGAAATTTGGTTTGAATGAAATCTAGCCAGTAGTTTTTTTTTAAACGTCATAAATCAAATTACCTAATTTTTTCATTTAATTAACTCCAATATAATAAAACGTAAAGAAAAACATTTATTTAGCTGTATAGTGGTACGGAACCCTACGTGCGAGAGTCCGACTCGCACTTGGCCGGTTTTTAGGGTTCCGTAGCCAAAATGGCAAAAACGGGACCCTTATAGATTCGTCATGTCTGTCTGTCTGTCTGTCTGTCTGTCCGTCCGTATGTCACAGCCAATTTATTCCGAAACTATAAGAGCTACATTATTGAAATTTGGTACGTAGATGTATTCTGTGAACCGCATTAAGATTTTAAAGTAAAATCAGAAAAAAATCCAAAATTTTTGGGGTTCCCCATACATAGAACTGAAACTGAAAAAATTTTTTTTCATCGAACCTATACGTGTGGGGTATCTATGGATAGGTATTTGAAAATGATGTTGAGGTTACTAACATCATTTTTTTCTAAACTGAATAGTTTGCGCGAGAGACTCTTCCAAAGTGGTAAAATGAGTGTCCCCCCCCCGTAACTTCTAAAATATGGGCATGATAAAACTGAAAAAAATATATCATGTCTATCACTATGAAAACTACTAACGAAATTTGGTTTGAATGAAATCTAGCCAGTAGTTTTTTTTTAAACGTCATAAATCAAATTACCTAATTTTTTCATTTAATTAACTCCAATATAATAAAACGTAAAGAAAAACTTTTATTTAGCTGTATAGTGGTACGGAACCCTACGTGCGAGAGTCCGACTCGCACTTGGCCGGTTTTTTTATTTTTTGTTTAAATGAAAAAAGTAAAAATACGTGTCCAATATATTTTTATAATCAAAAATACGGACTAAATAAAATGTAGTTATTTGGACCCTGGAAACATCCCTATTATTGAAAGTTACTGTGCGTCTCTCGGAGCACCTAGACACGATACAAAAGTAGCTCTAGGCCTCTAGGGTTATCTGCTCAAACCGTATGCTAATGCTCTAACCATTACGACGGGCTGGATTAGAGGATATTTTTATTTCCGACAAATTGCATTTTCAGGTACCTATTTAAAATACTACATCATATATAACTCTGCAGCACACTACCTACATTTATTTCTGCTTAGCCCAATGGTTGACTGGTAGAGAATGCCTATGCGGCATTAAGTCCGCCTTTTGTACACTCCTTTTATTGTGCAATAAAGTTTAAATAAATAAATAAATATATGCTAAGTAATCTGTATTATGTGACAGCATGCGTAGGTGTAGTGTAGGTTTTCTTTGCTACGCAGCCGCTAAGCGGGAGTCCAATTTGCCGGACAAAATGACCATTGCTGTCTTGTAAATGACTAATAAGCAATTCGAGATGATCACCCCAATATTTCATTGAGTTAGATTACTGCTGGGCCGCAATCTTGCGCGTTATATTAATCTTAGTTGTCGCTGGTAGAGAAGGCTTTGTAGAGACATTCGTGGGTCTGTTTTTAGGATAGGGGCGACGAACTCATAACGTCTATTTGAGGATCTACTATAAGATCTAGTTATGTCATGTTTTACGACTGAGATGACAAAACCAAACAGTACTTACAGCTATCAGAAACAAATGTTTATTTACTTTATTAATTTAAAAAATCTTATTTCGGTGTTTCCATATAATGTTTTCCCCTCTAAATAAAAAAGGGTATCTACCTAAGCCTGCGAATGTACCTATGTAGGGTATGTACGTACTCGCTATACCTACCTTATTACCCGTAGATATGGGTTAGATTTGATGACGCATTTTTCAATTTAGAAAATCAGATTCGTTCGAATCGATTTTATCGGTTATCAATGACAAATCAATTCGCAATAGTCCTGGTGATTTCAATTTGTATTGATTGTTGTCCTATGTGTAATAAATAATTATGATGTAAGTAGTATTTCGAGGAATCTGTATGGAATTTATTTATAAGGAATACCTACCTATAATAATACCTACTATGTTACTTCGTTGTGAAATAGCACGAACCTTACATTCCATTGTACGAGTTATGTAGTCTACTTAATTGAGTTATGTACTATATCACTACATAGTAAAACAAAGTCCCTTTTTTCCTGTCTGTCCCTATGTATGCTTATATCTTAAAAACTGCGCTACGGATGCGGTTTTTTAATCGATGGAGAGATTCAAGAAGAAGGTTTATCGGTATAACTTTTGCATATAGTATAATATGTTGCATCCGTGCGAAGCCGGGGCGGGTCGGTAGTTTACTAAATAAACGTTACTAAGAATATTTATTTATTTTTTTATAGCACAAAGGTGGCAAACAACGGACGGCCTGCCTGATGTTAGGCGGTTACCCGCAGCCTATGAACGCCTAAAGTACCAGCGGTATCACACGCGCGTTAGTGCAGCACTCACCCTACGAGCTCTGAAGCTTTTATTTTCTTAGATTATCGTCCAGTAGCCATAGTCACAGCAAGATATTTAGCGAAAGATTAGCCCAAGTCGCCCCAGCCGCAGATACTTACCTATATTACGGAGTATGAGACATTTCATAGATTTCATATTGCATGGCATGGCATTTCATTATATTTTGATTAAAAAAGTAATGTACTTACTGCGTCAGTGCCTAATAGGCATCACGGATAAACACTGGTATTAGGTACATACAACATTTCGTAGGTAGTGGATTGGTAGAAAGGTATAATTTTCCGATTTAGGATCCATTTTGATACTTATTAGTGATAAATCAACAAGAATCATTTCTGCTCTGCTACCCTAAGTAGGTAGGTACTTCATTGAAGTAGATTGAAAAATAAAAATAGATAGCTAATAATTTGGTCATTTTATTACAATAAATTTGTGATAGTATTTTTATAGCTCAAGTCAGGTATCCTTATAGGTATTCACTTGCTTGTTTTATGTAGTTAAATTGGCTGTAAAACTAATGGCTTTCACGATAAAGTGGTTCCATGCAAGCAGTGCAAGGAAGCACTTAGAAGAGAATAGATATCTACCTATCTATTCTTAGCATAAATAAAATAGTTTACTTGGTAAATGCTAACACTTATGTAAGCGTTTGAATTAAATTTGGTTAAGGATATAAGACAGGCAGATGAATGAAGTGTGTTTCTGGTAAGATTTACCTAATGTTTTTTCACACACTAAGTCACTGAATGTTTTTGCATACCTCCGTGGCTAACATTTTGTGGAGATAAGAAGCTGTGGCCGAAATTACGTTGAGAGAGTAGTCGGTACCTATTATTATCTTTCTCTGTGGCCATGAAACCGTCTTGTAATTTACCAATTCACCCTATGTAGGTATCTAAAGCTTAACAACGTATTCAACAATCATCCTGTTTTGAGTTCTCTATGTGTTAAGCAAACATATATATCTACCTACGTAGTGTGTATAAAGTGTACTTCAATTGATATTTGTTCTCATTCATAATAATCTAGGTAGGTACGTACCTTAAAGAAATAAAATTTTATATTTTGATAGATATGTATGTACGTACATATCTATCAAAATATAAAATTTTATTTCTTTTCTAATCATGTCATGATCGTGTAGAGTGCATTTCAGTTTAAGTGCGTCAGTAGGTAGGTACATCATGACGCACTTTAACTTTTTTTTCTTATGATTTAGTGCTAGTCCTGGTGCGTCATCTGCCATTCTAGAATTTCTAGACTATAGTAATTGACATGTTTTCATATATCATCTCACGAAGTTCCGCTCTGTCTAGCTTTTTGAAGTCTGTTAAGAGTTACCTAAGTACTGCATATCCAATATTAATTTTAAAATAAATTAACTTAGTGAAATTAGAGGAGTGGGTTTGAGATGTGGGTAAGATGTTGACGAAGTAAAACACATTAGCAATGTAATGTCATTAATTTCACAAATATTTGCGTCAATTAATAAAATCTCTTAGAAGCTACACATAAATATATTATAACGAACATATTGTTACATAATAGTTAGGTACATTTTTGCGTATTTTTAGAATTATAATAATATTAATAATCGATCAAGTTTAAGGAAGTAGGTACTTATTCATAAACAGTTTTCCTTGATTCCTATTTACACAATTAATGTTACACAAATTTAATAAGCTATTTAAATGTTGATTATAAGAATAAGTATTTATTTTATTTAAAGATATTCTGTATTTTAAGTGAAACATTTCTTTTATTTAGGAATGCATGCATAGTGACATTTTGATTACCCGAGAAATTAGGCTAATGAGACCTACTTATTAAGTCATCGATCAACTTTTAATCCGGCTCATGAACTGAATTCAGTAGCGTAACCTTTAATTTTCTTTTGCGTCTGGAATACCCGGTTTTGATGTGAGAAAGTATGGGTAGGTATATATTTTATGATGATCTTATAATATTGATTTGAAAGCTGTAAATGTCGTGATATAATCAAGATTAACTAATCAAATTCAATATTATAGATATTGAACAAATCATTAATTAATATGACTGGACTCCCATTTCTTAATAATAGATTCACTCTCAAAGAAAACGTTAAACGGCAGGGTGTTGAAACAGACAAATGTTTTCGGGTGTTCAAAAAGTCACGGCATATTATTAGACTTTCTCGGTACTATTACTGAATAGGTACAAACAACAGGCTATTTAATAAAAAAGTGATATTCTTATTATGTTAAATTGATTAATAAGTAATAACTGGTTGCATAATTAATCAATATAAAATATAATTTACTAAATTTAATCTAAAGAGTTTCGTCTTTATTTCCCCCATTTATAATATATAATTTAAATAACTTACTATAAAATAAGAATATTTGGTGAACATTTATTATCTAAAGATCCCTTAATATGATAAATACTGATCAAATAAATTAAGCTTAATAACAAACTATGTTTTTGGCATTTTCATAGTGAATTTGGAATCCTTTTATTCAATAATGTATTATTATTTAGGTACTGTTTGGCTAGAATATTAATGTTTGGTCATAATGACGGAGGTAGCTATATCTTAAAAGTATGAGAGAAATATGAACTTTAGTAAAGCTGGCTACATACTGGCGACGAAAAAGATCATCAAACAGACTTTGTTTTGGATTGTACAGAGCTACGAAGAATGATGAATTTTTATAATTACTGGTACATAATTAAGAAAAACGTCATTAAAATAATATTTGGATTTCATAAGACCAGGAACTGAAGAAAAAAATGGAGTAAAATAAAGTAAAAATCCAGTCGCCAATACATAACGTCGGTTAGGTCCAATCGATCATATACATTCACAAATAACAATACTCCTGCAAGGCCAAAATGACGTCCGGCAACGAGACGTCGCCGTGTACGCTTACAAGTTTGCCTTTGTCGGATCGCACGTTGACTTGCGGGTGTCGGAACAGCCGGAGCGCGTGGGGGCTGCGGTCCGCGCGCCTACCGCCCCAGCCCCGTCCACAGCAGCCCGGGGTCGTGGTGGTTCGCGCCGGGGTACCCGCCCTCCGCCTCCACGAACGATCTGCGGTTGTAAGATCTACGTACAACAATATTTTAGATAGTTTTTTTTGAGTAAAATTTACTTCGAAAAGACGGACAGAACAAAGATGTAGAGAAGTGTACGCACTGTGACCATTTTAAAACTAAACTTGATTCAAATTTATATTATCTAAAACCTCAGACTTTGCTGAACATGAACGTATTCAGGATAGACCAGGATAAGCTCAGCCAATTAAAGTTTGTCGAGCAACACGGAAACAAAAATTAGGTACTAAACTGCCATTGAGAGTTAACTAGTACTGAGTTATCTCTAACTTTCAGATATCTATAAGCAGGTACGATAAATGGCGAAGTTCTAAGGACGAGCGCGGTTTCAAAGTTAATGAAAAGTGAAATTTGGAATAACTCTTACATCACTCTCATCAGATTCATAGTACTTTAGTAGTAATTTTTTTTATAGTGCTCGACATAATGGCTTCCCTACGCATGATGGAAAGCGAAAGAGAAGCCCAAGTCACTGTGACAACTGGCAAGTAAGTCAGTTACATGTCAGGTGCCACTGCCATACCGGCCCAACCCTAACCCCCCACGAAAAACGCTACTCACCGGCAGAAACACGACTCGGAGGTCATTTGGCTGCGGTATTCTATAGGGTGGAGGTCCTTACCCGGACGGGCAGCTCAATTCGAGCGAAGATTCGCTATGCCCTACCTCTCTTAACTGAAGAATACATTTCTTTTAGTCACCGGGTTCATCATTCCAACGGTGGTACACTACGTCGACCTAACGGTGTCCATTCCAAGACTTGTTTGCTCCACTCGGTTGAGATAATTTTAGGTTGGGAAATTGCGGCATACCATCGGCGTTATACGAGGCAAATGAATACGATATTGCATTTTAGTCGCTCTCCCTACTTATCGTTCGCAACTATAAATGCACTACAAACTCAACTTCGCAGATAATTGTGTCAGTTGCGTTAGTTCAAAAGTTACGACAATGACGCTCCGGTGCCACATTTATGTTCACAGCAGTAATATTAAAATAGTTTTAACTAGCAACTACATAGTTATCGTAGGTATCTATTTTTACCAAATTAAAAATGATTGCTCACAAGTGTACCTAGGTACTTAGGTATAGAGAACAGAACTTACAACATATTTACAACTTTAACTAGTTATAAAAAAGGCGGTATGGATATTATAATGGATACCGCTTTCTTCCTCATCCCATGGGTGTCGTAGAAGGCGACTAAAGGAATATCAGGAAACGGGCAACAGCGTTTACCTGGGTACAAATAACACCTAATACGATCACCAACTCGCCTGCCAAGCGTGATGACTAAGACAAATTCCCTCAAATGACAATTGTTATTGGGGATGCTCGAGATATCGAGTTTGCAGGCTGATGCTGCTCCAATCACAAGTGCGGAAATATAGTAGGATTAAGTAGATAGTAGGTAAGTAGAAGAGTAGAGTTAAAATAGTTTTGCCCACCTGATGTTGCCTGTGGGCCTGAGGGGGCGGAGTGCGTGCAGGCGCCTCATGCCGCTGCCGCCGCCGCCGCCGCCTCCTGGACATTCAACAGTAGTTCAAATAACAGCATCTTTGGCAATAACAGCAACAGTAAAATGGGACTAACTAGAAAGCACACCCTTTAGAACAAAATAAGAATTGTCTAAATCATAGGTAGATTATGCTTTTATTTTTCTTAAAAAATATTCTTTATTCACTCGTGAGGCCGAATTCGGTCGCTCATAATTAGATTTTCTGGATTCTGAAATACTACATTTCAAAGGCTGATATCAAATAGTTCGGTCATATAATGAAAAAGGTGAGCTAAGTTTACAATTAATCTTATTACGTTTTCACTAGACAACACAATTAAAACATAATTTCTTTGAGAAGTTATTTACAAAGAATGTATTATTCAGCTTATAACCTCGGGCTCATTTTTGTAAATTAAAATTTCAGGATAACAAAATATTACTCCAAGTAAATTTATTCCAAGACGTTGGCTTCACCTCAAAAAATTTATACAAATATGTCTGGCGGTACTATTCACAAAGTAACACCGATATTGGGTAGGTAATCTATGAATTTTGCAAACACAATATTTTATCATGAGAATCGAACTACGTTATACTTCTTCACCTAAAATTATGGTTACCTAGGTCTTAGCGTCCTATTGATAACCTAAGTTTCACACCATATGCGTCGTATGAAAAATACTTACTACGTATATAAACAGTCGTTAGTGGCTGCAAAGTGTCAGACACTAATTTAACGGGTATAGAAAGTTACGTACCGTAGAAATAACACGAAAGAGTATCAAACTGACACGTAAACGGTGTAGGAAGACCTTAATCGGCCCTAATTGACACTCTCATAACGTAGAGTTCAATGATAGCAATAAGGTCACTTACATTACACGTCATAGGAATATATTTGTCTCGCCAAGACAACGAAGAGTAATATAAATTTTCTTCTATATGAATTAACGTCAGACTTGTACTATAAACTCAAATAATTAGGGGCATATAGTCTTTAAAACTTTGTATAGGTTATTTACAACACTGAATGTTAAATATATTTTTCCACTGGGTCCTAGCGCCCTAGGGGTCTAGCCTTATTAGCCTGTGAGTAAATCAGACCATATGTAATGGAAGTAAAAACATTATACTTCCAAATTAAGATGAAACCACGACACGACACAATCTAAAGTTCATATCAAATAAAATAACACCGGAAACAATGCAAAAGGAAGTAACTTCGATTTGCATTCAACACATCAAAGTGCTACAGGATAATGTATGTTGCCGTTTCTCTTCCCGGTTGTTGCACAAGGATATGTAACGTATACCTACAAATAATGCATTATTTTGAAAAACTCTAAAAGTAACAGTCGAGATTAGTTCTTTCAGTATTTTATTTGGTAAATAAATCCATTAAGATTCTGTAAAATGTAGGCCACCTATTCTGTAACTTTATCATCTGGTGGACAGATTTTTAATTATACTTTATGAATAACAAAGTTTATAGGTATTTGGTGTCAACTAAATTTTGAGATAAGAAAACGCACTTGTAATTTACAAAACTACGATTTCAAAATATTGTAACGGCATGTTTACAGGTAAATATACTACGTAGATGCATAATACACAAGATTAAATTAAAAAAAATAGTAACTTGCCTTATACCCGTGACAATATAGTTTAAAAATAGATTAACTATTATAGAGCAGTAGGCGTAGGCGTAGGGCAAACACGACGTAGGTAGTTAATTCGATAACAATTTTCACATAATTTTAGTATCTTTATTTTTAACTGCCAGGTATAGATAAATGTTCCATTCAACTGTGTTATCGCAACCCAAATTGAGAAGACTAAGTAATGCACGCTTTCGAAATGGGTTGACCAATATTTTCTAATTCTATTCAGTATCTATTCTATTGTCAAAATAGGACTCCGTATACCAATTGTTACTTAAAAGTTTACTTAACCAACAATCAGGCAAAGGGATGCCACTAAACTGTGCCAAAAACATAATCACGAAACTATGAATGACATACACAAGTGTTTTAGTAGCTTATAATATTATGTAGCTTAAGTTATGACAATAATAATTTATTTCCATACATCCATTTGATCTATGAAACTATACACATAATCTGTAGTGTCAAAATTAAAAGGCATTCCTTTTGAAGCAGGGTGTTTGCATACGTCCCGTTTGACAGAAGCAATCGCCTGGCAGCAGCCCCCGCCGAACAACAAAGTTTAATTAGTTGGCCAGTCGGTCTAGCCCAGTCCCTGGGGACTTGCTCTACATACAGCATGTATTGTCAAAGGAGGTGCTTATCTACGAGAAAGAACGCTTTTGTGAAGGTTTATCGACAGTCAAGCTCTGTTTCGATTTCAATTTTACCTACGTAGTAGACGTAGAGGCTCAAGTTCTATCAAAGTAGCCAACAATAAAATTGCAGACGCTGACGTTATTATTAAAAGTTATCTACGAAATAAGGAAACAAAAATTATGTAAACAATAGATAAAAGTATTTTATATACTTTAGAATTATGTACCTATTCTACCTATTAATTCACAAAAATATTGCAATTTTGAGAACGGTGCAGTGATAAGCGTGATGATAGAAAGTAAAATACACATTTTCTAGATGATGAGATAAGAGCTTTTTGTGACAGCGGAAATTCTAAGCGAGCGACATTTGCCTCGAGCGACATGGACCCTTTCTTGTACAGCTCCGTTTATACTCGTATAGATTAAACTTTATGGAATGTACGGAAATATCTAACTAAACATTATTTTACCACTATTTATATAACATGGGATGTAATAAGAGAGCGACCCATCATCTCTTCGCTCCAAGTCACCCTCACCTGCCCGTGGTGCATCCCGCTGAATAACAAATGAGGCTCTGGCAATCGTCTGGTGGCGGTATAACCATCACGAGCAAAGGCGTAGCTAAAAACCACAGGCCGATGACGGGCAGCAGCGTTACCGGTGCGTGAAGCTACGCCGCCATGCGATCGCCAATTCGCCTGCTTAGCGTGGCGATTATGGCTAAATCCTTCAGATGTTTGCCCAAAGTGTCGAACTACTGGAGAGGCCTATGTCCAGCAGCGGATTACGATAGGCTCGTTACGTTTTGTCAAACTTTTTGTGCAATAATCTTAGTTATTATTTCCCCAAGAAAGTTTGTTCGTCTACAAAGTAGGTAGGTATGTAAGTATTAGAAAACTTTTAAAGGATGAATGAAATCGGTAAACTTGAGAACGAAGTTATAGCGAAATCAAGGAAAATACGGATTCATTGTGAAATAAAATACTGAGAAATGTTGGCTAAAACAAGCATATAGAGTAGGTACGTGAGTTTATAATTGATATCTTATGTAACTTTTTTGATTTATGTCGCTACTAACCTAGCTGTAGAAATGGCTATAATACATATTTCAACAACTATTACTTCGTTAAGTAATTATATAATACGTTTATTATGCACACATTTGGTATGTAAAGGAGCGGCCCATCATCTTTTCGCTTCAAGCCAACCTCACCTGCCCGTGGTGCATCCTGCCGGATAACAAATGAGGCGCTGGCAACCGACAGGTCGCGGTATAACCACACACACAATTGAAGACGTAGCTAAATACCACAGACCGATGACGGGCAGCATCGTCACCGGAGCGAGAAGCTACGCCATACGATCGCCTACCCTATATCCTCCAGATGAGACTGATTAGGATGTCGATGCACATATCCTGCGTATTAGGCTTGTCTCCCGGATGATTTGTCGTTGTGGTCCAAATTCGATCAGGAGAGCATTATAAGCACGTGTTTCAAAACAACACACCACCCACCTACGAAACTCATTTTAAATGTGAATTTAAACACCACTTACAATAATCACTGCCGAGTTGTAAGGAAGTAATATAGATAAGTGATTTTATGTTTGCTTCCTGCGGGAACTTGTAGATAATTAAATGTAAACCTATTTTATGGTGCCCATAAATTTTTATTATGGATCGTTTTATTTTGTTCCCAAGACATGTTTTACCTACATTTGCAAATTACAATAAATCGATTTGATTTGTTAAGATTTTGCAGCTTTTGAATGTTAACATTAATTGCTTTATCCTTCTTCATTAATAGAAATCTTGAAAAATTCTCGTCTGGATCTTTTGTTGACAGAAATATTATTTTTAGAATATAGTTATTCCAAAGATTTATTTCACGGTATCTTTATCTGTATATATTCTATACTAGTTCACTTGGCGAGAACATTTATGACACTTTTGCTTTAGTGGTAATAAATATAAGCTTCTAAAGCTATTTATTAATTTATGATAAGTATTATGTTGATGGTATTATATTATATGTCTTAAGTGTAACCTTACCTGAAGAAGGTGCGTGGACGACTGTTGGCGGGTCCTGGAACAGATTGGATCTCTGCTGCGGAGACAGCGACGCCAGAGCTTCCAGGTTATCCCGCAGGGAGTCGAAAAATGAGCCCATGTCGTTGAGTACACCTGCAGGACGGAAAACACTTTAGGTACTTTCATGACTTAGCCTCTATCGATGTCTACTAATGTAGCTACAGCTAAGTTACGAGGGGTCTAAAGTGATACGTATGGCTACGAGAAAACTACTGTTAAGATAAGTGCTTAAAGCTACTGATTCGAGGATTACGCTAAACTAAATAATGATGATATGATCGATAGGAAGGGTAGGTAATGTATAAAAATGCTAAGAGGTGACGCCATAAAAGAGACTCGAAAAAGAATTAGCCTTAACCTTGATAACGTTTTAGACATGGCTCCAAAAGAATATGTAAAAGTTAGTGCGTGCTCATGTATGTACCTATATGCGTAGTATAATACTAGTGCTAGATGCAACTTGATAGTTCAGAAACAGTAAGTTCTAGTTGCTATTGAAGAAACAATAATGATCCCTATTGCGACACGTCGTAATATCCGTATGCTATGCACTCTTTATTCAATTCTTTACGATCCTAACTCGCCTAACTATCTCAAATCCCAGTTCCCATTGCTTAGTTCGACTCACACTCGGCAGCTTCGCTCTTCAAGCGGCTCCCTTTTAGCTACTCCCTTGCACCACTCGAATTTCGTCTCCAATTCTTTCTGCGTGCAATCTATCCGACTTTGGAACCGACTGCCCGAAAACATCCGGAACGCCCCGAGTAAAGCAGCTTTTAAGTTTAGAGTCCAGAAATATTTTCGTCTCCAACATTAGAGAAGTCGTCTCACAACTCTGTCGTCGTCCTTTATATATATAATATATGTATATGTGTATTTTATGTGATCTATTTTTATTATATGTACTTTATAATATCTATATATCTATTTAAGTATTTTTATCACTGTTTAATTTTATTTTTATCCAACTTTGCAGCACGCTACCTACAACCATTTCTGCTTAGCCCAATGGTTGACTGGTAGAGAATGCCTATGCGGCATTAAGTCCGCCTTTTGTACACTATATTTCATTTGTGCAATAAAGATTGAATAAATAAATAAATGATCACGTGATAACATAGCTGTATTGTTCAACAGCTTGTAAAGGAAAAGTTGCTATTTGTATCTCATGAAGAGCCTGAACAGTTATGTAAAATGTATGAATAAAATCCGACAAATCGTTTACCTACTTTATGAGACTAAAAATCCAACTATCGGAATGTTCCTACATAAAATAATTGGAATCTATTCGACTTCGTCGCTTAATTGCGATTTCCACGAAACAAATAGGTATAATCTTTAACCATAGAACGCAAATAGTGAAATTGTCTGATCAGCTTTTGTTACGTAAATATATTTGACAAACTAACATTAATGAATCCGATTGGTTTCAAAATAAGTAGCTTATGTGATGTGTTTATTTGCGTTATGGAATACAGAATAACAAATATTATAAATTAACATCTATAGAACTTCAACACGCATTTAACCGTCGATTCCCGGCTAAAATGATTTATCGTCATCGAAATAATCTTTGTACTGTAATAAATCTTCTCTTCGATAAATATCTAGTTACTTTTCGTGAATCTAAAATGTGACCTTCTTCAACCAGCTTATTAACACAAATTCCCTTTGATAAATTATATAAGATATTGGTCGTATAAAGAAGAAACACATATAAATGATGTTCAATAAATATGGGCCTAAAGTGATACTTTAGCATATTCTTTATCGGGAGTTTAATAGCGAATTCGTCCGATTTTAACGGATCATTATGTATGTGACAAGGATGGATGGATGGCCCAATATTTATGTCGTGACTATGTATGCTAAAGTGACATAATTTTTTATATCAAAGCTTAGGAATATAGGGCAATACTTTATATTGTTATCTTTCTAACTATTATATAATGTGGAAGTTTTATAAACAAGATACTACTATGCTATGGTTTACCTTCGCATTGTGTTTAGGTAGGCCTTATAATTTTGTGTTCACGAGCGGCCTCATTCCACGATAATTATATTTATTTTTACATTAAACTAAGTACTATATTTTTACGTAATTAAACGATAAATACCTACCTAAGTCATAAAGTGATAGTCAGTCATACTATGTTGACTTGTTATCTTATTGTTCAAATTGTGTATTATGGCTCGCTTAATTAAATGCAAGTTTTATGTTACTAGGCATTTTTACCTGATAATCATATAATTTGGGTTATTAATTTCCATTAATAATATCAAGGGAATTGTATGTAGGTCACATTCTCCGTCCTGTGACATTGGTGTCTGAAGTACCTAATATTATGTCAATGAGTTCATGCGATGTAGTACCTTACTACTTTACTCGTTCGATATCTTAACTAATATTATAAAGCTGAAGAGTTTGTTTGTTTGTTTGTATGTTTGAACGCGCTAATCTCAGGAACTACTGGTCCGAATTGAAAAATTCTTTTTGTGTTGAATAGACCATTTATCGAGGAAGACTTTAGGCTATATAACATCACGCTGCAGCTTTTAGAGGCGAAGAAGTAATGGAAAATGTAAAAAAAACGGGGGAAAAATAACTATTCCACGCGGACGAAGTCGCGAGCACAGCTAGTAGTTAATAAGAGGAAAGTATGCAATTTAGGTAACCTCTAAACCTAATAGTCGTTGTAAGTTCTAATAATATACCTGTATATATAGATACATGTACCTACTACATGGTGTGAAATCACTAGACATTTCAATATCATAATAACTTTAGACAAATCTAAAATAAGTATTGTTTCAGCATGATGAATTTATATGTTGTCAGATAATGGATATTAATTATTTTGATGAGAACCCAAAATTCGTTTTACGAGAATTCTGCTTTAGTTCGGAATTTGTGAAGGCAGTTAGTGGTAGGTATTAATTTGTAATTAGTACAAATACTTACAAGCATTAAATGTTTATGATTTAATTTATAGTGAGTTCAACTAGCTCGTTTAATTCACAATGTTTCGCCCATTGCATAATACAATAGTTCAGTAATTAAATAATATAATAAAATAAATAACCCAAGACAATAATGGGTGATACCTACATTTTTCTTTCTTAAAATTGTCATCATGTAGATACCTAATGGCTTCCATCGCCACATGATTTATATCGCTAATACCAAGTGATTAACGAGTTTTGTTTAATAACATTGGGATTCGATATAATTCAATCCGAATACCTCTACGTTTCCGAATACGCGAAAGGTACCTAGTGCGTCATTGTGATTTGAACGAACTATCCAGACCTTAAATTACCTCTAACACCGAATACAGGATCCTAAGGAGAAGAACAGATGTGCGAAAAGGCGTGCCTATTGGATCCAGTCTTGTATGGCCCGGGGAAGCTAACTTGATATCTTTACCTACATCGAAATACCTATATTTCGTCTGTGTCGGATGTTCAGTCCCCAGAGTGCAATCTTTTTAATGTGCCGTATTTAGTGTAGTGTTAGTATTAATAAGGTTGTTTCTATTAATAAAGACGTTAAGTCCTGTTTCTGTTCTTATTTATGCATTCCCTCTAGTGTAAGTAACTTAATTTTGTCTTTGTTATTGTTAATAACACTCATTTTCCTTTTGTGTCTAATCCCCAGCTTCGCTTGGTTTTATTTAGAAACTTGACGCCATTTACCTGTTTACGCATTAGCGAGTATTAAGTAGTTTTTATTGCGTTAGTTAGAGGCAAGCAAGTTAGTTGATGAGCTAAGGGGATCTTCATTCTACGGGCACATACCTAGTTGCCCGTTTCTGAACGTAAGGTTTTTCTTTGCAAATACGTATGTAATTACTGGATTATAATAACAATCTAGTAAAGTAGTTGAAAACGACATAGCTTAAATGTAACAATCAAACCCTGCAGTAACCTATCCCTGTTATGACCATAGAGGCCTGTGGGCTGAGAGCAAAAGGACAGGTCCCAATAACAAAGCCGAAGAAAATTTTCAGGTCATGGATTGCAGTGCAGCAAATCTAATGCTTTCCACGGCGCTCATTTCTCGGTCCAGCAGTATAGACGACTGTCTTTAATCCTTATCCGTATATGACATTCGAAATATTTAACTCTTTCTTTTCAGAGCAAAATATTTTAAAATCATATGGCATCTATTGTCTGGTATGGGGTTACGTTAAGATTGAATCAGGCAAAGTCCTCAGTGGCATTGTGCATCGCAAGGTCCCTCCGGGCATTCCCCTGCCTGACAGAGCGCTCGTAGCCAGTTGCGTAACTATACCATTCGAGGCCAGATTTTCACTAAATGTGTAATAATAAATGTTGGGAGTTTGGATTCTCCTCTGACCGGGGCCCTTACGGCTGGGGGCCCGTGGCATTTTGCCGAAATGCCACACTGTAGTTACGCCACTGCTCGTAGCGGACCTCCATCGGGTACAATGATATTCTTTCGCTAGATAAGACTGAGCCCTACATAACTCAGGATTCCCTGTGTTAAAGGCATTCCCGACGAAAAAAGACTGAATCAAGTTAGCTTCGCCCTAGCTGTCCAGGACACGGTGCAAGAGAGACGGAGTGAATGTGTCCCGGCGTTGCTTACCGACGCCGACATACGGCGTGACGGCCTTACCGAGCGCCGGCGTCGGCTGCCGTCTCCGGCGGCCGGAGTTCAGCGCCGTGGCCACCGCGGACCGCTTCTCAGAGTTCATCCTAGTGGAACAAGCAGGGTTAATAAGAAAAAAACAAAAAAAAAAACACTTCAAATGATGACAATGAGACTAAGCTGCAGCGCAGACGGCACACTTTTTGTGAGATAGAGTCTGCGTCTGAGATAAAAGAGCGTCTAGGTCTGCCGACAGAATGATCGAAGATGTGCGTCGTGTGCGTTGAGTCTGTGAAATATCCGCGACAGATTTTTGCGCGTCGTGTGCATTACTGCATATAATTGCAAAAAAGTGCGTCACGGATAGTCTGTCGTCTGCGCTGCTCCTAAATAGAAAGCCACTCCAAACAAATCGGTTATTGTGCAGTTCGGATGCAGTTTGAATGCAGTCGGTTTGCAGTTCACAAACTGCACTGCAAATTGCGGTTGGATTGCAGTTGAAAGGTGATCTAGAGTAGATAGATCATCTATAGTTCGACCAAAGTCACACTTTCAGTGTTTGGCGGGTGATGAAATACTTATCTATTCTTTGCATAATAATTGTAAGTATGTATAATCCAGATTACAGACCTTAAATCATCATCCACGTAATTTCTGTTACCCTCTTCAGAGTCCATGTTATTTTGAGAGTGGGTGCGGGAGTCCAGGTTAGCGCCAAGTTCTACGTCGATGCGTGGAGCCCTGTCCCAGCGGTTGTGTGCCCCCTGTCCTATCCAAGGTCTGTTGGCCAGCATTCTGAGGAGGTCCAGACTCTGAGTTCTATAGTCTCTGCTCTGGGCCTCCACGGCTGAAGCACCTGTTTGTTAAGAAAACAAATACTAAGTATGTCATTTTTGTAGGAGTTTTCCTACATCTTGTTAAAAAGAAGTTAGCTATAATAAAATATCTATCACATGGTACTTGTTAGGTATACTTTTTCTCAGCTTTTACTTTGGGTACTATGGGTATTATACATACTTTTTTCTTCGGCTTAGTTTGGGATTAGTAGGCGCTGTTTGGCCCAGGGTGGCGTGTCTTAATTATGGTTATTTATATGTAAATAAATAAATAACCCAAAACATGCCACGCTGGGACACACATCGCCATCTAGCGCCAAACTAAGCCGAAGCTTGTGTTATGGGTAGGGACTAGACAACCGATAAACTTACTTAGATGTTTTTTTTGTAGATAAATACATAATTATACATAGAAAACACCTAGACCAATACAAACAGACATGTTCATGAACACAAATGTTTGTACTATGCGGGAATCGAACCCACAACCCTTGGCTCAGAAGGCTTCTGCTTTAGATTGTATACCTAAATATACCTTTAATAACCTAATACCTAAGTGGACCTGGAAACAAATTTACATTTGATCTGATAAAAATAATCTGCTGTTTACAAAATCAAGGAATCTTGTTTGAGGTATTGGTAGGTATAAGTTATTACATCTGAAAAGAAATAAATCAATTGAAATGTAGGTATAATTATTTCTTCAAAACATGTCGTCGGCGTGTAATGAACATAATACCTGACGAAATCAAACGTAGGCCTACCCTAAGTCTAATAAACATAAATAAGTATTATGACTACCTTTGGAAATAAATATTAGATTTATTTGATTCATCGTCTTTGAAGGTAATGCAATGCGAGAATAAGTATTTCATAGAAATTTCAAACATTCAAATTGGATAACAAAAATCGGCCAAGTGCGAGTTGGACTTGCGCACGAAGGGTTCCATACAAATATCGGGCAAATAATAACCAGCACATTGTTTTTTCTTGTATGGGGGCGATTAAATATATTTTTTTCAATTTTGATATTAAAATAAAAATACAACCGAGTTTTTAGTGAATATTTTAAGATGATATTATTGGTATCGAGCAGAAAAGGGGAAAAAATCGCGTTTGTTGTATGGGAGTCAGTCTTCAATATTTTTTAGTACCAATTTATTGATAGAGCGAAATAGAAATACATAAAGTGTGCCTAGCTATTGCGGTTCTTGAGATACAACCTGACGACAGACAGACGGACGGACAGCGAAGTCTTAATAACAGGGATCTGTTCTTACCCATTGGGTACGAAACCCTAAAAACAGTAGGCACGGTTACACGGCATCGTGTAGTCATTTCGCGGGAATCAGGTGTAAATTGCTTCGCTGATGTTATACGGTGTTGAATGCCGTTGGTTAATTTGGATAGTTAAAGTAAAATGGCATTTCGCACTCTAGTTGATTAAACATTTGACGTCGCCCTTGGCTTTAATTCTATGGAAACAGTTCGCTTGAACGTTATGTCTACTAGTGTCATGAGGTTAACAACTAGTTAGGTAAAACTAGTGTCTGAGTTTTCAAACTGCAATTCAGGCAGCCAGTTATTATGTTCAAGCTTGGAATAGATACAATTAAGCTTAATAGGTTTGTTTTCCTTTTTGCTATTAGTAGCTTAGTCATGGGATGTAAGGGAGCGACCTATCATCTTTTTGCTCCAAGGCACCCTCACCTGCCCGTGGTGCATCCTGCCAAGCAGCGAACGAGGCTCTGGCGGCCCACTGGTGGCGGTATAACCATCACAATTGAAGGCGTAGCTGAATAACACAGACCGATGACAGGCAGCAGCGGAGCGAGAAGCGATCGTCAAACCGCCTGCCCAGGGTGGTGATTATGGGTAAATCCTCCAGATGTTTGGTCCAAAGTGGCGAACTACTGGAGAGGCGTATTTCCAATAGTGGACTGCAATAGGCTGATGATGATGAGCTTAGTCATCATATATGAATAATAATCTAGATCTAGATATTCTCTATTGCACACCAAACGGTTAACTTATAAAACTAGAGACACAACGATATATCGAAGTACAATTAGGTTGTCTTATCGCATTCATAGCGATCTCTTCCAGACAGTGTTCACTATTAAAATCATCTTCCTCTGCATAATAAGGTCTGGTTTAAGGAGAAAGAAACGTTCGGAGAAGTTATATAGGGGCGTTTATGGAGAAACGTGTAACCGGGATACGCCACAACTTTCGCGACAAACGACGCGTCTCCTTAAAAGAGCCCTAATAGAATCAGATTAAGCAATTTTGAGTTACCGAAACAAAAACAAAAGCACAAAAAAAACAAAACGCACCCCTGGATGAAAAGGTCACTAACTCAAAATATTACCTAAAATGGCGTTTTCGAAATCCCGATAAAATACCTATCCGGGGTTAAAACTCTCGTAACTGTAACTTCGACAGTTGCTGAAAAATTACGCGAAACGTTGCTTTTGTCAAATGATCTTACTCTGGATAGCGAGCATCATACTCCGCCATTATGAGTTGTCTCCCAGTTATCGCGAGAGAAAGACATTTGCACAGTGGTATATTATATTATAACACATAAATATCATGTTTGTATTATTAGTTTTCTAGTAAATAATCCGAATAATTAATCTCTAGTAAATCATCTGAAATCAGTTTTGTGTCATTTCTGAAAAACATGGCATTTTGAGTTGCCGGAGTTTTCATCTAGAGACGACGGATTCCTCGTAACCGAACCGAGATATGCACACGCATCTGTCATACTTAAATCTTTATCCAGAGCATCGTGTGTCTGGTATCTAATATTCAGGAACAATCAAGTGCTGTGTTGTGAACGCTTTCATAAACACGTCGGATCATTCTTGACGGCAAACCGTGTTAACTTGAAAGCCTTTTAACTCGATGCTTCACTTGTGATATTTGGATTTGTAGGAGTTTTGGAGAAAAAGTGTATTCCTAATTCAGATTGTTGCCATGACGTAAAGCGAAACGTAGCGTTTCATAAATTATGCTGGGATCTGTACATTACGTACTTATTTTGTCTTACTTAGTTTACGTAAAGCTAGCCGGATTTGCTACAAGAAACAAGATAAGATATGCATAAATGGTCCCTTAGCAAAAACTTCGATTTAGAATTCAATGCTAATTTCGATATCCTAGTGAAGACCTAGCCAGTTTTGGATAGGTACTTAGATAAAATCTGTGCGAAAACTAAACATAGGTATTTCGCAACTAAGCCTAAGTGATATATTGAATATATCTAGTCCTTTTACGATATTGAATACATAAAATAAGATGACATAATTTATGTATTCTGTTAACATAAAAGCCACTTTTTGAAACTGTATGAAATATTTGCAAAAGTTTGAAAGCTTCCATGACGGTCGTTGCAAAGGTTTTGCATGTTAACTAAGTATAAGCGCATCTCAGAAAAATCCGACTTTTATTACCAAAGCACCGAAAAACAGCAAGTGATTGTCAGGACACTGACACCATCTTTATTCACCCTTATTTTAATTAGGTACATACCTTGTCGTTAATATGAAGGTAGAATGTGCACACGAGTATACGATCTCACATTACAAAATCTCAACTAGCAAGTCTAAAAGTAAGTTATTGTGTGCTTTGCCATCCTTCGCAGGATGTTTTTACGACGAATGAGACCACTTTATGAGGGTCAGGGGATTGCCCTAGCCTGTCAACTACCAAGGCTTAAAAGTAGCCTTCACGAAAACAGGTTTCATTTCTAAATGTGTTTTAATTGTCCATGTAGTGAAGTACAAGCTGTTAACTCGATTAATTCAAGTGCATACAAAATGCATAACTCGTAGTTACAAATAAATCAACAGAGAACATTGCTGGAATATTTAGATAACCGACCTGCACAGACAACACTCATGCAGTTTGTTTGAGTAGACGACAGAGAAGGCAAAGACCATAGGTCCTATTATATTTGATTTTAGAATTTCTAAAGACGTCAAAACAACGCCAGAAGTGCCAGTATCTAGGCCTAAAGATCTTCGTCGTATAATGATTATCCTGGGTAGAATAGATTGTCAGATGTTTTCGAGATCGTATCGAGGCCGGCAAACGCCGCGTCACCAGCATCCGTTATAAATAGAGCCTGTCACCAGAGGGATCCATCGGTTTCGAACTCCAGATGTTTTATTTCGCAGTAGTACTGTGCTCGATACACGTGCCTGTCTCCCGAAGATTAATGACTGACTTGCATTGTATGATACAACTGGGCCAATTGTGCGTAAAATCATCCTTGAATAATGAACTAGGACAATATACCTAATGAAACGCAGTCTACACTAAGCGGATCCTATCTATTTTTAGTAGGTCTAAAAAACAACAGAAGTACACAAAAAGTAGGTATTAAAGAGTCAATGTTTTGATATCTCTCTGGAATCGGATTAAAATGGATGGTCATCTGGGGGCACGGTGAAACCAAGCCACAAAATTTGAAAAGTAATGAAAAGTATGAGCGAAGTTAGGAGTTGTAAAATGCGTACGGTAAATGTAGTCAGAACTTTGGCTCTATTATGATCTGTAAATTTTTTAACAGTGCTTGTCTTAGCAACATTTTACATGAAAATGTTTTTGGTGGGATGTGTACTTAGGTAGAAATATCATTAGGAGGCCACGCGTTGCGTTTGAAGCGATTTGTTATTCCGACACAATACAATTACAATTCCATTACCACTGTACCAGAACTTCGTAATCCACTAAATGTAGGTATACCTATACCTAATAACAAATAGCGCTTGATCAATTGCTGGTAAATGATCAGTCAAGGGTCAATATGTTCACTAAAAAAGAATACTTAGTATTCCAACTAAAAATAGTTAAAAGTTGAGTGATTAATACTTACAACAATATCTACTTGTGCGGTCATTGTTCTATTTGACTAGATTTTATCTGCTCTGCTCGCTTGGGTCACAAGTTCAAGACAAACATATTGTTTGTGATGCTGAATGTACCCCAGTCATGCATACTTGGGGAGATACATCCGTACGGTATGTGCTGCATTTAAATGATCCGGTAGTGCAGTAAGCGCCAAATCAAGGAAGATTACAATTCTAAAGGAATACGCATAATGGAATTCATTGGTTAAAAATTGGGGCTTAAGTACTGCACCTAAATCTTCATTTCAAAAATGACTAATTTTTATCTTTCCTTATGTAATTAATGCGAACTATACTGTGTTTGTAAAGGCAGCTGTTTTATTTTAGTCAAAGTTTACATTAAGATTTTGTTAACTTTGAAAGGGATCGCATATGCCCATAGAAGTAATAGATTTATTTTGTCTTATTAGAATCGTTATGTAAAAAGTCATCAAACCTGTTTAAAGAAACCTATAATTTCACTATGGAAATCCCAAAAGAACTGAAAAGAAATCCATCAATCCTGCTAGACGAATCGTTTCTCAATATACCTAGCTCAAATAAAGATGTCATATATTTATGAAATCAGCAACACACGGAATTTTCCCAAACTTAATAACTAGACAGGATACGTACCGTAAATAATTCACGAAAAGTGTGATCTATCGTGAAGCGTATGTAAATTTATGCATCACTTTAGATCACAAAAGGCGCTAGATGTGGTCTAATATTAGGGAATCGTCGTTATTAGTGAGGCGTAGGCAGTAATTGGATCAATTCAGATGGTGTAATTACCGTTCGTCCTTCGGTTATCTTTTCTTGTAACAATAAATTCATTAAAAAGTTTGCCAAGTTCTATTTCTGTTGTGAAATAATTATGAAAAATGTTAATCGTAGCCGGCTTGTACTTTTTTTCGTCCTAAACTGTGGAAATTCTTTGTGATCGGCGTACTTTGAATTTATAATTTAAACTTATTTGCAATTAGGGTATGCATTAGTACCAATGACAATTTGTTTTATGAGTGTTCCATTAATCAAACATGTTTTTATTATGGATAACCTATGAAATATTTGAAGTCTGCTGCCTAATACTCGTGTGCTATGCTGTGTGGTGGACATGCAATCCTGTTATTAAAAGGCTTATTAACCTAATTATTAGTCAAACAATAGGGTTTGAATTGTCTGGCTTATTGTGTAACTTGCCTATTATCGAGGACAGAGAGGATTTTTATTTTAGTACCATCATTACTAGATAGTAAACTACAGTGTTCAATGTATTGAGTTGAAAAAGAAGGATGGTTCCTACATTAAATTAAATTGAAATAAGTGAAGGTTTTACCTGTACAATAACAATACAGGGTTGTGTTTAGAGAATTATTTCCAACTGCCCGTGCGAATATTGGAGATAATGTGAAATTATAATCTTAGGTATAAATTATAGCCAATTATAGCCTACGAGTATGTGTTATATTACTGTAATGTTTTAATGAAATCCGTTAAGTACCTAGTAGTAGGTCGGGACTTTTCGCATGAAGGAGTAGGTAATGAACATCCATCCAAACAAACTTTCGCATTTATAATGTTAGACTAGTAGGATGATGCTAATGGTTTCATTTAGGCTAGCCATCAAGCAGGTCGGTAGCTATTTTGCCTCCTCACGGTAACAAAACTATCTAAAATGCCAAAGAATCAACAGTTTGGCTGTAAAGAATTTTTTTTTGAGTGTTTAACAATTTTTATATTAAAAAAAGAATAACTCACGTTGTAAACAGCTGCCTCAGCTTGATTACTAATCAGTGTTTATGTGGGTGTGCTTTACAAAGCAGGCAATACATCATGCGGTACGAGTATATCATCTCTTTTGTGCCTTTATGCACAAGTGTCAGCACAGAAATAAAACCCCTGGGGCGCATGCAGCCTCTATAATAATTAATTAGTGAGGTCGGCGGTAACCGCCCTTATAACTTCATCCGTTTGTGCTATAATGCCTTCCTAGATCGTAATAAGCCTTTAGTGGTATAAATAAGAATTTAGACGCAACGGTGTGAACGATGTTCATTCATATCAGTTAGTGTTAAGACGCATGCTGAGACCACACCGCCTCATATAAGATAGTGGTGGAAGTAGTTTATTCATGTGATTAGAAAAGTATTTTACAATTAATTTCTATGACATGTTAAACAATCTTTAATGCAATAGCAAAGTAGGTAGGCCTAAATCCATTGATTTAAAAAATGACCGATTTTTAAGATTGATATGATTACTTAATACAAGATGTTGTTAGGCTAGCTATTTACCTAATAACTGGTACATATTGGGTAAGATGTCAACATTTATGAACGTGGAAAATTTCTACTATTCCAATAAACAGATAAAATTGGTCAAAAATAAATTTAAATGCGCTTTTGTACTGTTATGTGCAATAAATTCTTCAGACAGATAATTGGACATTTATTACGCGGCTCTGCTCTGTGAATATTCTTATAAATCATAGCCTATGTGTTAATCCAATGTATAAGCTATATTACTGTAAAGTTTCATTAAAATCCGTTCAGTAGTTATTTCGTGAAAGAGTGACAAACATCCATCTATCCATCCAAATAAACTTTCGCATTTATGATATTAGTAGGAAGTATCAACATATAACTGACCTATGCTAAAGATGATAGAGACGTTGGTATTACAGGGACTGCGTGAGAGTAACAACCGCAGGGTGTTTGTAGACTAATGACATTAATGAGCAAGATAGCCATTATAGTAATACGACCCTGACATAATAATATTGTTGGTATGTACGTACAATATCCCACTTTATGAAAAGCTTCTTGATGAAGTAAAATTAAGCACCTAATTAATGCCTGACCTGCATTTTATGGTAGGTATTTTCTTGTAAATCAGTATATTTTATTTAATAAAAAGAAGTTCTTAGTTCCGGTTAACAGCTTTTAATAGAATTCTGGAAAATTGCAAGCTAATAGAATTCCTCATGACATCGTTTCTTGAAATTGAAGGAATAAATTAATATTGCGCATCGTCAATGAATATCTTTAGCAAAAGCTTAGTGGGGTTCAATCTAAGCATATTAGAACACTTAGATTTAAATAAACATAACCCATTTTACGTTTTCAGCGACATTTGAAAAACGAAGACGCACAAAGAGCCATTTGAACTCATGATGATAAACACTTTAAACAGGGGAAACATCATAGGCAAACTCACATATCTCTATCAAATATGTAACACACTCTTTTTTCAGGTCATTGTGCTTTGGCATAGTATTAAAAATGTTTATTGTTATATGTTGGTACCTACTTATATCTTCGATAACAACCCACGCAGGTCAGCAATTAGAGAATTCTTAGAAGAGAATGAGTAAAATTCGCGGGAACACGGAGTTAGTCATAGGAAATAAGGGAAAGAAAGCCATTCGTGCAAAACTTTGTCTACTAGTACCTACTTACTGGCAAAATTATGAAGAAACAACTAACAACTTATTTTACCCTAGGGGGTTATAGTAAACATTATAATATAAGAAATGAGAGGCGGACAGAAGGGTCGCAACTTGTTCCTTGTTGGGTCGTTTTTGAAACTTACGAGTATCAATGTACTTTGCTGTAAAACGTAATCTTCGTAACATATCTTGTGAGCAATGTCACAACTTTGTCACGAATATCGCATACATTGCTTCGATCCTGAAGTAATTAGCTTATGCACTTGTGTTATGGCTATCAGAACGGCGAAGGTAGCTTAAATATAAAGACCCATAGGTACATGGCACAAACACAAATATTCTTCACACGAATGTTTGTCGCAGCCATGATCCTTGACTCAGAAGGCAGGGGTCACTACCATTAATCTACTACAGTTTTGCCACAGAGTCAGTCGCCCTCGAGATAAAACGGATGTTTGTGAAAGAATATAAATAAATTTTAATTTTTCTGCTGTAATTTTTACTCAGTGTTCTTTGTTTTGTTAGGCATCAGTGAAATCTTACAAGTTGTGGCCCTTTTGGCTCATTCGGGGTCAACGATCTAGAGAATATTGGTCTTAATATGAATATAACGTTCAAATATATTTTATGTTTTTTCGAATATAAGCGGGAGGAAATTGAAATGTATGTTTGTCCAAATTTTGAGGTTCACCGTAAGCTCGATCTTAAGGTATGATCAAAAGTCAATTACTAAGTTAGATGATACCTAAGTGTCAGTTGTCACTCCAACAAAACTACAATCAATTTGTTTAAAGTAGGTAAGCAAAACGTTTTTGCCAGTAGGAATGCTATGTACGTATTTCTATATCATAGCAAAACACAAAAATATACAAATACTAGCGACCCTCCCTCGCTACGCTTCGGGTATTTAATTATACATAAACCTTCCTCTTGAATGACTCTTATCTATTAAAAAAAACCGTATTAGAATCCGTTGCGTAGTTTTTATATGGATTGTGTTATTATTAGGGATATATACAGAAAAAGCGATTTGTTTTATACTATTTTGTGATGATATATTTTTATTAACTACGGGAATAAAGATCACACATGCTAATGTAGGTAGGTACATGGTTTAGTTTTATATTTCGAGGAACAGCCCCCCGAAATATGATGTACTTGTCCTCTTTTCAATGACGCTGACGTAAATGCTGCCTACACATTCTTAAAAAAATAACATTAAAGAGCTCAGAAGCACCCTTGAGTGATCGATGTTTCCTAAATATCGGTATACCCATATCGATGCATACGTACGTATATGTACCCCCTCATATTTTAGTCGCTACTAATTTAGTAGGTACCCAACCCACTTACCGGACCATCGCATGCTACGAATTACTCTGACCTTTAATCATTATCATCATCAGCCTATCATCGCAGTCCACTGATAGACATAGGCTTCTCCAGTTGTTCGCCACTTTGGGCAAACATTTGGAGGCTTTACCCATAATCGCCACGCTGTGCTGGCGGGTTGGGTAACGTAGCTCCTCGCTCCGGTGACGCAGCTACCCATCATCGGCCTGTGGTATTTAGCTACGCCAGAGTTGTTGCCAGAGCCTCGTGTGTTATTCGGCAGAATGCCCCAGGATAGGTGAGGAAGAGTGGCTTGGGGTGAAAGATGATAGTTCCTCTCGTGACTTTTAAAGATTTCGTAAAACATTTCTATAACGACGTTCATGGAATATCCATGTCAATAGGTAATGCTTTTTTCTACGATCAAATTAGATCACTAGTGATATCGTTTGTATGAAATCGACTCGGACAATCATCGGACGCCGATCATTTACAATGACAAGGGTTGTCCCCAATCCCTCCGCATGTACTTTATTCGTAATTTGATGAGGAGAAATTGTTACCCGGGATAGACGAATGACAATTCCATTTGTCAATTGCTCAGGTTTCAAGAATAAAAATATATTTAACTGGGCTACATACTGGACTTAAGAGTGCCTGCAACTACTTCTGGATAAATGTAAAACTACTGTATAAACCATTTATGGAGTGAGCAAATTAGGTATAACTTCAATACTATGAACTGGATAGAGGTTGTTGGCTCGTGGGTTATCATTAGTTTAAATATATTTTGTGTTTAAAGACGTTTGCATTTTCAATAATAAAAGTTGTAGATAGTATAGTAGTGGCTAAAATATTCTATGTCTAAATATAGGATGAATGAATTTTCTTCTAAAGGTCTGTGGATATATGGAGTAGGTAACAGCTATTAAGCATTATCAAGTAGAAGATAATGTTACTTATAAAATTGCTGATATTCGCTGCACAAAGGTTAAACCTTTGTGTAGCGTGGTATGGAGATAATTAAAAGTAAGACTATACAAAGTGGCTCCAATACTGCAGACAACCTTGCATGAGAATACGGAGGTTCTCGGATTTAAACTTTATTAATTTTACATCAAAAGCGGAGCAGTGCATATCGAAGATAATAAATGAATTAGTTTCTTGAGTAGATTATACATGCCAGAGTCTAAGGAACTAGCTTTGTCTACTCGGTAATAATTACACAAGGAAGTTGGATTTACCTACTTTGCATAATCAAATGCATTTGAGGGTCGGTTTCTTATCATTGCAATGATACTCTGATGAGACTTATTTTACTGATCTGGGTCATTATTTAAAAATTCGGGTTGTGTCTAAAGAATATTACTAACCTGATAAAGACGAAATTCAGCCACCAAACAACACATTTGCTATTGTACCTGTAAAACCTAGAGTATGTAATAATACGAATTCTACTTATACTGTAAAATACTCTTCGGACTGTGTTGGACACATAGCGTGAGATATATTTTTAACATCGTATTGTATCGACATTATAGGATAAAAAGAAAGAAATAATCCTACTAGTGGTGATCTGCAGGGACTATTGATAGAGAATAGAACATTAGAGAAATAGGACTACAGACCGCAAAAAATCACCGTCTGATAGTTTAATAAGTTCAAGAGTTCCTACAAATCCCAGAAAAAATCGTTTTCCCAGATGAAATAGGACTTAATTAAACGGCCCGAGACTTGATCATAACATTTTTATGGCATCACTTTTACGAACAGTCGTGGAAGCGATGTTTATAAGGTAACAAGTGGCTATAGTGAAGATATATTGTTATCTGGCACTTATCATTTCATGGTGTCGACATAAAGCAACCATTATGGATAATATGTCAGCTCCCCGCTGTTCTGTTGTCTGGTATTAAATAATGCGTGACGTGGGACCTTCGTGCCGTATAAGGCTTCTTTTAATAACTTTATTAGGGTTATGGGCAATAAAACTGTGGGTCTGGATGAGATTCTCTCGCGTTGACAAAGTGTGCTACTAATAACTATAAAGTTTATATTTTTATTTGTACCTATCGATTCATAAGTTTGTTTGTCAAAATCTACATGAATAAAGACATGTTTCATGTTCATATAAAGTGCGCACTACTCATTGCCCTTGATGTCTTCTGATGATTTTTTGTTGTTGTAAAAATACAGAAATTCTACTAAATACAATTTATTCTAAAGAAGTTCTATTTTGAAAATAGTCAAGGACTTTCTAAGAATACTTTAATGTAAGAAAATGTTATTTATGGGTAATTGAATATCACTGATGCTTGTGAGCGCTACTGTAATGGTAAAAGGAAACAGAGGAATTTAGTTTAACAAACACTGGCTCAGCTATGCACTAAGCTAAAGCTAGGTAAAATGGCTTGTTGCTTTCCAGATTCTTGTAAACAACTAACTACAACGAATTTTTATTTAAAAATAAATAATTGTGAGTAATGCACTTGCTTACTTAAATAATATTGTTGAATCGATATCGATAATTTCAACAATACTTTTTGGTACGTTCTTTTGTTTTAACTTATGCTCTTTGTTCACAGACCTATGCCTATGGCCTATATGATGTGAATGCCTACGCGGCATTGAGTTCGCCTTTTGTACACTAATTTTTTTTATTGTGTAATATAGATTAAATAAATAAACATATACCATTAACATGTAGGTAAGTACATTAATTTTGATTTGTTTTTACTCGTAGAACAAACTCAAGTGAAGTTGAATCCACAAAAGTACTAAATGGTTTGCGCCGGATGAAAACCTTTAGCTCAGAAAGTTTAGTACTCGTTGGAAAGGCAAGCAATAGACTTATACATAGATGAGTTACATAAGTATACAGTGAAAATACAACTACTTATAACTAAATGAAAATTTCTTAGAAATTTAATCTCAGGAATTACTAGTTATAGCAACAACTTTATATATGTTATGGACCAAGTGATTAATGCGGGCATTATTTATAATGCTCGGGCATTATGAATAATGTCAAGCTCTATTGGGCAAAATGATAATTACTATCTAAACTTCATTATTTATCATATTGCCCGGTCATTATTACACTGCTACTTGACAATTGGGCAATTTGATAATAAAGCAAGGAGAAGTGACGCGCGCGTAACTAATTACTTATTCAGAGATCGCTGCATCCGCTAAAATATGTTTTTGTTTAGTTTTACATAACTACGATGTTTGCCGAAGGGACTTATTAACGTGGTGCAACTGTACATAACTGTAGTGTAATAGCTATATTATTTTGATCTATCACGTTTTAACAAATACAAATTAGAATGTATTGTCGTATTGGCCAACAATCGCGTGTATGGAAGCCTCCTTGAATATTTATTTTATTATGTTTTTAATATTGGTTGCAACATCATCATGTTTTTATAGCGAACAGATATGTACATAATTTGAAAACTTATAGGGTTCCGTTTTCATCCTTTAGGTACTTCCATTCCTTATAAAAATTTAATGGCTAACGTCCGTTATATCACACCAATGGCCCAGTTATCCTGTACACAGGGCCTGTCAATTAAGTAATAGCCCTATAACTTAGTTCCCATCACTATGCAATAGGTAGTGCTGCATTTGCCGTGTATTAACTCAGTGCGTAATCTTGGAGCAATCAGAAATTATGTATGGCCTGAGTATCACATACACATATTAAATTATCTCAAGGAGTTGGGCCTGTGCCCCCACTCGTGCCTTACAGAGGACCAGGAAGGGTAACACTCCAAATGGAGACTGCGATATAGTTATTAAATATGTTTTTATCACTCTGCCCAAAAGGTGATAAACAAAATTCATAATGCCCGGTCAATTTGATTATTTTAATAATTATTATCAAATTGCCTTCTCTTATTGGCCATTTATCATAATGCCCGGGCATTATATATAATGCTCCATTTATCACTTGGTCCATAACATATACAAGGAAAGGATCATTAGGTTTTCCAAACTTCTTGCTCATATGATACCATACAAAAGGTACGATATATCATGATTTCTACGAAACTTGTTGTGTGTATTGTAAGCATAGGTCGTTGGAAATGCCATGGAGGTTCTGAAAATAAACTTGCGATACCTTTAAACTTTTTTGGGAAGGAAATATACCTATCTTAATAATTTAACCATATTATGTTTGCGGAATATTCTCATAGATCACTGGAGTGTGTCGCTTTTGATTAATTTACGTAATTCTTAACAAGTTAAAATTCTTAGGAACGCAGAAACAAAATGCACCGTAGCACATTTGTTGTTTTGGTTTTCCTCAAACATTAAAATATTTACGAATAATTTTGGCCGAGGTGGGTGTTGTTTAAACTTTCAGACACACCGCCCTTTTTAATTAGGTAAAATTTTTCCTTACGTTGCGAAAGCGCGGCAATCGGTTACCAATTAGGTAGGTACATAGGTAAGAGTGTACTTGTGTTAAAATTAGGGTTATATTTTTTGTATAGTAAAAAGAATCCTTTATTCTGAATGAATGCGAATGAAATATTGCGATTTCTTTTGATTATTATTGGACAAATTTCTTGCGATGCGACGTGGTAGTGGCGCTATTTTGAGATGGTGACCGATCAGCTTTATGAATAGGAGCTAACTAAACGTAATATCTGCACATAAATTAAAAGAAATGGACAGCCACTGTCTTAATGTGATTAAGGACTCGAGATAATTGTCTTCACAGATATATTAATGTAAACGAGTCGATGTGAACTTGATTGCTGGATGAAAACGGTTTCAAACATTTTGAGACGTAATTAAGAAGTCAACATGTGTAAATCAGCAATGTTTAGATTATAACCCGACGCGATTTAATTTATTGATGCTCTTAAACTCACTCCTAAAAAACCTTTCGAGCTTTCGTTAATGGGATCTTTCAAGTGCCGGTAACGTTCGTTACAACAAGTAATGTATTAAAGGCAGTACGTTCGTAGATAGAGCTTTTTTCATCAATTTGAATTAAATATTCAATCGCTATTTAGAAATGCAAATTCAAACTTTTTCTGGTACTTTTTAAATACATTGTACCCGTGTCTTTTGTAACGGCTTAAACATTGTGGCAGATTTCTTTTCTTTTTCACTCCACCTGATGGTAAGCGGTCCTGAGGTCCAAAAGTTAGGTCGACAGGCATAATAGAGCAAACCCATTGCGCCTGTCGCCCTGACCCTGAAGGCCCACTGAGATGCTGATGCATTCCATGACTTAATGGCACGGGGCAGGAACGAGAAACTAAACCTCTTGATGCGCTACCATCTTCTGGATCACTCATCATTTGCGTATCAAAAGTCTTTTACTTACTATACGAATTTAAACCCTTCTCATAAATACAGGCGCACTACGAGCATAATCCACGTTAAACCCCAAACTACACCTAAGTAATCTTTTGAGATATCAAAGTAATCTTCAGCTAAGCTTATCAATAGTATTGCCTTATTTTGCATCCATAATTGGTGTGCTGGGTTGCCACCGTCTCGCCGGTGTCACAAGATAATCGCCAAAGCCCCACTCGACTTAAGGAGATTAAGCCGTTGAAGGCGCCATCTTATGGTCCATTTACGTTACTGTACAAATATTTAAACGGATTCAACTATTGGTACTCTGCATTGGCTGGTTTTAAAGAGATATATAACTAAGTAGCGATATATGCCTACGCAAATGCAAGGTTTCAGCTGCTTTGACATGGAAAAAAAATGTTGAATGCCAAAATTAAAGAAATTGGTCGGAATAACAAAGTAAGGCTTTGTTATTTTGATGTGACATAAAAAGGTTTGTAAGGTGGGCGTTTTGGTTCAGATGTATACCTTGCAATAAGAATCAGTAAACATTTTATGTACATAAATATTTTCTTTCAATGGCTATTATAACATTATTCTATCCTCATGATCTCTGTGGTGTATGTAGATTTCGACGTGAAAGCTAAATTACTCGATTCTAAGCTTGCTTTTACTTTTAAAAAATTAACTCATGTCGTGTTTCAAGTCTTCCTCGGTACTATAATAAAAAAATTAGTCGAATAACGAACAAAATACTTAAGACATATCTAATGCATGACTTTTCCATCTTTCCGAATCGAAAGCGATATAAGGGTTAATCTCCAATGTTTATAGGTATAGGCCCTAATGGCCACTTACGATACCTAGGTTCGCTCGTAGTTATAGGAGCGCTTGGTGGTCTCTGCGGAACTTTTATAGTGTCTGGGTAAGTGTTCGGCCTTACGATTGGTCTGCACGCTTAGGTTCCGCAAAGTTTAAGATACTGCTGATATCATGCGTAGTTACTATACCTACTCGTATATTATATAGTGGTAACAAAGAGTTATAATGCTTGGCTACTTTGTTTTAAAAGTTTTTAACCTTTATTGAACTTGGGTGAATTAACCCGAAATAATTTAAATTCTACACAATAGGGATTGAAATGAAAAGATTTTTTAAAAATGTATGAAGGTTTTATGAATAACTTAACCTGGTTTCTAAAGTCTGTTTCCCGTCAGGCGAGGGGAAGGGACTTCGCTATGCCACTATTTAAAAAAATCTACTAGGAATGACGGACCAATGATTTATAGTAGGTATCGTTTATTTGTAAGGGTATCAATAGTAAAAAAACACATAGGTACAAACATAGTTCAAATACGTACCAAAAGAGATTGCGACATATTTCTTAGAAGGTTTCTCTAAAGCTGAAATTCCCTGAAAAACACATGTGACGTAGATACATTCTTGTGGGTATTTATTTGAAAAATGTGTGTAGGTAGGCAACATACAGAAAATGCTGTAAGTATTTAAAATTGTTTATTCAAAAATATCTCAGGTTGTAAGACGCGCTCCCTTTGATTTCTTTATTGCAAAATACCTACTTGGTATGGAAGTCAAAGGGACATTTCTGAAAGGTATTACTTATTCGATAACGTTAATATTACTCTCAGTCTAAAGGATGCATATTTATTTTCCGCAAAATGATTTGCAAGAAATTCTTTTGAATCGAAAATCGTCAGTAGGTTCTCGTAGTTTATTTATAAACTCATTATTCGTATCTTAAAATTACATTTTTTTAATTGATCCTAACTCTATATTTTAATTAACTTGATCTCCAAAATAAGTTCTTCGTTTTTTGTATTATATTATGTTGATTCGCCATGTTAAATTAACAATTGATCATGTATGAAACTAACAGCTTATACTCGTAACTCTTATACTCGGAATAGAAAAGAATCCTACTGCATTTATTGCATAGTACTAATTGCATATAATAATATCAAATAATCATCATCATATCGTATGGCGTCAAATAATGATTACGTGTTAATCGGATGTTTAAGCTACAACAATGTAAAGTTTCATCTCAATCCGTTCAGTAGTTTTCGCGTGAAAGTGTAACAAACTTCCATCAAAACAAACTTTCGCATTCATTAGTTGGAGAAGGTTGCATTTAGCTAGAATAATACAAAAAATATTGAGAGTTTATACGTTACTTTCAAATCTGTTGAAGTGAAATTTCACCTAGGTACCTATATAGAAGAGAAAAATGATTTTCACTTTCATGCAACATTGCAGAGGTAGTAAAAATTCACAAACAATGGGCCGATTTTTAATTGTGCACTACGCTTTTTTCATTGTGCTCATTTCAAAGTGTCCCGCTAATGTCAGCCTAGGAGTAAGTAGGTGCCTACTTTCATACTAACGCTTTAAGTAGATATAGTTCCGTGAGAAAATGAGCCGTTTCGTAAAAATGGCATAGAGCCGCTAAATGTCATCATCATCATCATCATCAGCCTATTACAGTCCACTGCTGGACATAGGCCTCTCCAGTTGTTCGCCACTTAGAGCAAATATCTGGAGGATATACCCATAATCGCCACGCTGGGCAGGCGGGTTGGCGATCGCAGGGCGTAGCTTCTTGCTCCGGTGACGCTGCTGCCCGTCACCTGTCTATAGTATTTAGCTACGCCTTCAATTGTGATGGTTATACCGCCACCAGTCGGTTGCCAGCGCCTCGTTTGTTATTCGGCAGGATGCACCACGGGCAGGTGAGGTTGGCTTGGAGCGAAAAGATGATAGGCCGCTCCCTTACATCCCTTGCTAAATGTGGGAGAGGCTAATTAAATGGACAACAAAATGAATGCGCCCGAATATAAAATGCCAGATCCTTTTTCATTACTGTAGTTTAATTGTGATAAAATTTGTTAATTTACCTTTAAGGCGTAAAACCATTCGGTATGAAAAAAAGTAGGTACATATATATTTTTCACGGTGGCTCAATTGGTAGTGACCCCTGCCTTTTAAACAAGGGTCGAGGGTTCGATTCCCACCGGGATAAACATTCGTGTGATGAACACTTGTGTTCGTTCCGTGTCTGGGTGTTTATATTTGTATTTAAGTATTTATTTGTGGTACCCTTGTTGTTCTGATACCCATAACACAAGTGCTGAAGCTACTTACTTTGGGATCGGAGCAATGTATGTGATGTTGTCTGTCTGACTTATTATTTTGTATAACATAATATTTATGGGATAATTTCAAGAGATATTAAATCTTCACATATTATTGAGAATTATATTTCGGTTGCGTCTCTTTAGAATTCTTAAGACGTACCTACCTAAGCTTGTATTAGACTTTGTATAACGCTTTTCAATAAATAAAATTGTTTGTCCAGCCAACTGAAGTGTTCTACAAATAGATGTACCTACCTATTAAAGCGGTTTTATATTAATTCCCAGATTTACAACAGCGGTTTGATATTTCAATATCCAAAATTTATTACAATGGTTCTTGAGATTAGAAACTATCGGCCAACGTAGGTGTAAGGTATAAAATGTAGGTAACTAAGTTAGTTGCTGATATTTGAAAATAAAATTTAAATAGACATAAATCCATCACACAGGCTAGGTAAGTTAATATTCCTACTCCAATGTAATAGATGCTAGTTTCAATAACGTCTCTTGTCGCGTTGGATGAATTTGGGCGAAAAACATGTTTAATGCCCAAAATATCTTTTCTAAGTCCCTGAATGTTGAACATTTCGCCCTCGAAATTGATAACTGTGCGACTTATTAGGTGCTGGTTTTTTAAAATCTTGAATTTATGTTTCATATAACTTAATGATTTTACCTTTATCTTTTAACTTTATCTAAAATTAGCAAAACTTTTAACAAAAGAAATACCACAATAGGAATAATCACGGTAGAGACAAGTCAAAAGTTTATTTAAATACTGGGAAAGGTCTCATTCAGTTTTTTGCTCTCTAAATTTGGCTAATAACTTGGCAAGTCAACTTTATTTCTACGATTTACAGATTGCTACCTACTGCAAACCCTTAATTTACTAATTAATCGCTAGAAAATTCCTATAAATCATAAGTAGCCTGCCTAGGTATGTGTCAATCTGATGTATGGAGCTAAGTAAGTATATAACCTACTAAAAAGTTTCATTAAGATACGTCCAGTGGATTTTCCGTGAAAGAGTAACAACATCCATTAATTTTGCGTTTAGTAGTAATAATTTATTAATCTGTGGTTTAGTGAAGAGTTTTCTCTTTACACGGCATTACTACCTACATATTACGAGTACATTAACATCGCGTCTGCAATTTTATTTTTATTAGTTCATACCTATACCACTGTCTCAATTTTAAGCCATCTTATATTTTATTACCGTAATGATATAACAATAATGTAAGTAAAAGTGGTCCATAAAAGAACATAAATTTTATTTATTTATTTAATCTTTATTGCACAGTAAAGTAGTGTACAAAAGGCGGACTTAATGCCATTCTCTACCAGTCAACCATTGGGCTAAGCAGAAACTAATTTTATGGTAGTGTGCGACAAAGTTGATTTAAAACACAATATCTCAAACACAATAATAAAATATGATAAAAATAAGATACAAATAAATACATACACACATATATATATATTACCTATACCTACATGTTCCTACACAAGAAGGAACAGAACATAATCTTACTTATAATACGAATAGAATAAACTAATAAATATATAATATACTTACAAAATATTATAATACACACACAATACACATACATATAAAATAAATAGGACGAAGACTGTAGAAACTATTTCACTGAGTGTTGGAGTCGTTATAAATGTTTTAACACCAGTATCATCATAAGGGTAGGTGTAGGTGAGCGTGAATTGGGATGATGACTAAAAAATAATTTATTAATGTCCATCAGATAGATTAATGAAAAATATTGGATACGTATTTTTTATTTTGCCTCTTGTTCAAAAACTTACGAAGGTACATTGATTTTAAATGTCACATGACGTCACGTTAGAGTACAAAATATACTCTAACGTGACGTAGTTAGCCCCCACTCCGTAACTTTAATGCGCTATATCTAAGTATTTTCTTGTTATTTCGACAAAACAAAAAATACGGGTCTTATATTTTTTTATTATCTAAGAGACGGACTAATTATTTTCTTCATTTTCATACCTTGTCATCATCCGTATTCGTTATAGTAAAGAGTTTTCCACGCACATCGGCCGTATGCCAACAGGTGGTCGACTTTGGGACTTCACGCGAAAACTTACTGCCAGCTTTGAGTGATCGGGTCGGTTAGCGACCATTATAATAATTGCTGAGGGAAATAAATGAGGCTACTTTTAACACGTGATAGAGTAGAGTTGGAAACTTTTATTATCATAATTATAGTTCGTGTTATTTTCCATACTGTTTTATCTTAGTGTAATTTTGATATATCACAAGCACTGTACATAATTATCAATTTGAATAAAAATCTATTATTTTAATATTTGTGCCTGTATTAAGCCTTTTTGGGATGTGAAGGAGCGACCGATCATCTTTTGTCCGTCGTGCATCCTGCTGGATAACAAACGAGGCTTTGGCAACCAACTGGTGGCGGTACCTATAAGCAGCTAGGAGGCACAGGCCGATGACGGGCAGCAGCGTCCCGGCGCGAGAATGCCCTGCGATGGCCAACCCGCACGCGTGGCGATTATGGGTTAGCCCTCCAAACGTTTGCCCGAAGTGGCGAACAACTGAAGAGGCCTATGTCCAGCAGTGCCATAGGCTTATGATGATGATGATTAAGCCTTTATATATCGCATAACCAGAAACAATAGAAAAGTAATGTTCGCGGGTCATCGATGATTCATGGGAGTTAACGTGTTCGGTAGATATCAGACAACATCACATAAGTTTTGACACATCTCCAAAGTTAGCACTTGTGTTATGGAAATTGTAGTCAATGAAGGTACCTACCACAAATAAGTAAATGCTTAAATAGAATATTAACACAGAACTAACACATAATGTTGGGGATCTTTGGTTCAGTAGGCACGATCATTGGATCAAAATTATGAGCCACCGCGCTGAAGTTTTAATAACACTATGGTTTGTTTTTCGTATACCTATATTTACAAAAAAATAACTTTTTAGAAAAAAAAATTATTTAATCTTTACGGTAATTATAGTAAACAAATCTATTTGTCTCTAAATGATATAATGCAATATTGTAATTAAAGTGAGATAGGCGTGTAAGTCGTGGTATCAAAAACTGGTTAATAGGTTTTTTTTAAAATGCATAATATCCGCTGTCGCTGAAGTTCAAACACAGTAGCTGTGCTAATTTTATTAAGGTAAGAAGGTAGATAAGGATCCTGGTTTTAATAATTCGTGATTCTAAATTACATTACTAGATTATAAAAAATTCAGATTATGTAAAAAACTAGTACTTTATTGGGAACTAAACACATAATGTGGAATTAATTCGAGACGGACTCCACTTTTACTCGGAAACAATATTACACATACCTACAGTTATAGCCTCTTTTGAGAATTAAACATAATAATTTGGAGATTTGAACGTAAGCAAGGTTGAACAATTAAACATTACACATTCATTATAATATTATGAAGTTAGTAAAGTATGTTAAAGGCATGTATGCACCTTATGCAATTTGGCTGTTTGCTTTTGTACAAGAAGTATTATAAATATTTTTAAACATCACGTCTTACTTGCGTTATAGCGCCAAGCGTTAACTTTCTGATTTGCTAAAATAGTTAGATAATAAGAGTTTATTAACCCAATGAATAAGATTTAGACAGTTATTTTTGTAAACATACAGCATAAAGAAGTTATTTAGTAAAATCACTTACCTTATGGGTGCCACGTCGTACTTTTAACAAAATTAAATTAATAAAATAAATGTAATCTGTAAGTAACTCACATAAAACTTAAAACAAAAATGGAATGATTTAGCTTGAAAAACATAAATTACAAATCATCAAGAAAGAAAAGACGACAGATAAAGAAACAGGATTCGAATTTCGAATCGTTTAAAAATATGAAAATAGTTTTAATTTTTTTTTTCTAAAAAGTTAGCAACTAACCGGCCAGTAGTAGTGCGAGCACCGCGGTCGTGCAAGCAGTTGCTGGCATCATCGTTGCGTGGCGAATGCCGGCTGCGTTGCGCCCGCCCGCCTTATAGCTATAGGGGTGAACCGCCCTAGCGCGTACTACGTAACCGCTGCGTAACACGCCTCCCACTGAGTGAGTTTTTCTCACTTATCGCCTAAAAAGAAGATTGTAAAGATTAGATTGTGAGTTGTAGAATTTAATCGATGCCTTATAATATAATGGAAGACTACATTTTTTGGGATAGATGTGAAGTTGCGCGCGGAGAGAATTGGTACAGAAAAAGTGTTATAAATAAATAATTTAAATAATAATAAATAATAAATTTATTTTCTCACTTTGTTCTCAACATTTTTCCATTGCTGGAGGTAGCTGTCCAAAGTATGATGCCGTCTCTTTGCATCATACCTACATAGTTATAAATTATTTAACATTATCTTATGCTATTTAAGCCTAAAAGAGTGTTCAAGTTTTTGTTATTTGTCACCAGCACCCTTGTGAGTTGTTCGTCTTCGGTTCACTTCGGTCAAAGTCCTGGCTGATGATGAGTTGCTTTTTTATACCCCCAGGAATTAGATAGATAACGAGATTTGCTTCAATTTCAATTACATATAAGCTGTTGCTTGCAACGCGTAAGTTACGTTCTAGCGCCGCACATGTCGCCCACCATATAGGCGAAGACAACAAAAAGTTCTGACCTTTATTTATGATTAATAAACGTCATTTTTTACGCACTCGGCAAATACATATATCACAAAAATCCTTATTAAATCGGAAAAATTGCATATTTTTCGCCATCACAGGCGATCGGATGAACGTCCTTGGTGTTACAATTCGGTATTAAAAGGATTTATACCGATTTCATATTTAATAGGGAATTGGGTCGGGTTTGTTTATGGTTTAGTTAAACAATGTAAAACAGACGAATATTTGTCTTTTGTTGTTTAGAAACTTCGCAGTTATTGTTTTCGCATCACAGATGGCTTATTTGATGGCGATTCTGCATAGGCTAGAGGTCGTGGGTATGACTCCCATTTAGGACAAGCATGTAAAGAACATACCTACGTAGGTATAACTGATCAATTGGTAGTCGTCTTAGTTGGGAGTATCGAAGTACTTACACTTAGGCGGTCTTATCGCTTTTAGCGATCTCTTCCAGACAACTTTTAGGTTAAGTATGTTTAAAAGAATGGGCCCTACCCTTACCCTGCCAATTGACGAATTAAAAACGAATAGTGGGAGTAGTGGGTTCGTATCCGTACCATTGACAAACTATCACGGGTAGGTAACTATCACCAATTTTTTTTACTATAGTTACACAACATAGCATAGTTGCTTTCCGTCGCCTGATAGAAAGCGAAAGAGGGGCCCTAGTCGGTGCGGCAACGGACAAGTTAACAAATCAATCACTTACCGATCTGTTGTCATTGCCATGTTGGGATTATTCTGGCTATACTCCGACTGATCCAGAAATGCGACCGCATTTACAGCACAAGCCGGTAACCTCCGCTACCGCTGAGAAGCTGAAACCTCCAAAAGTCTTAGTCTTAACACCAATGGGAAGAAAATGGGAAGAAAATTTTCCGTCATCGTCATCACATCAAGAACACATCGATAGGCTGGCTTATCGCAGTCCACAGCTGGACATACTTAGGCCTCTCCAGTGGTTTGCCACCATGGGCCCATACCTGGTTGATTTACCCATAAACGCCATGCTGGGCAGGCGGGTTGGCAATCGTTAGCTTCTCGCACGTGACGCGCAGTAGTTTTTAAATAAATAACCCAAGACATACCACGCTGGGCCACACAGCGCCTTCTAGCCCCAAACTAAGCCGAAGCTTGTACTTACTATGGGTACTAGACAACTGATAAACTTACTTAGATACTTTTTTTTGTGATTACATTATTATACTTAGGTATGAACCTATTTGTGTATTTATTAATGGTGTTAACTATGTAGTTAACACCCAGACCAAATACAAACAGATATGTTCATGAACACAAATGTTTGTACTGTGCGGGAATCGACCCTTGGCTCAGCTCAGAAGGCGGAGGTCACTACCAATTGAGCCATCGAGCCAGTCAAATTTAGAAAAGTTTACAATTTTAGAAACAATTTTATTCGTCTATTTTCCGTCAGCGAAGGGTAAAATTACTTTAGTAGGTATACATTTGTGGTACTTTCTTTGTTTTGATTTCGATAACAAAACCCGCTCCCGAAGGAGCTTAGTATCCTTACTTTGGGAAAGGGTTAATGTGCTTGATGTAATTTTGACTGAAAAAAGATACGCCAGACTTGCCTTGAGGCTTTGTCCCCGATTATTGTAAACTGGTAAGGCACCTACTATGATTAATGAATATATTTAGGATAAATAAAACTTGGTAAGTTGTTTAAATTTTATTATTTGGCGCTAAGCTAACATGAACGAAGTCTTATCTTAACTATAATATTATAAAGCTGAAGAGTTTGTTTGTTTGAACGCGCTAATCTCAGGAACTACTGGTCCGAATTGAAAAATTCTTTTTGTGTTGAATAGACCATTTATCGAGGAAGGCTTTAGGCTATATAACATCACGCTGCAACTATTAGGAGCGAAGAAATAATGGAAAATGTAAAAAAAAGGGGAAGCTAGTGTTGCCCAAATGCAAGAACAAGACGAGACTTAGCCAGTCTTGGTCTTGGTCTTGCGCCAATACACCTGGTCTTGGTCTTGGTCTTGGTCTTGCGCTCCCAGTCTTGGTCTTGGTCTTGGTCTTGCAGCAAGAGTCTTGCAAGTCTTGCAATTACCTATTAGTCTATTACTATTTAATAAAGCTTACTTTAAATCTTAGAAAAACGTATTAGAATTGGAACATCGTGAGCTTGAATTAACATAGCCATAGTAAAGATCAAGCAGATTAATAAATAACTGAAGATTTGAAATTCGAAAAATCATCAAACTCTTATCGCAGGCTTTTTATTTTATTAGTAGGTCAAGTACCTACGCTTTTTATATTATTTTATTAGTCTTGTAGAATTTTTTTACACGTTTCAAGTATATTTAAAAGTGGCTACAATATTTATTAAGCGGGTGATATTTGAACACTTTTTTGCTATTTTTTCTTGTAAAAACTTAAGAAATATAATGACTAAATGTACAATAATAGTACCTAAGTAATTAGTTTAAAACCATATAAGTAATCAATATTATATTACTAGAATGAATTAATATGACATCTACTACCTACCTACCATTTTATCCTAATCATAATACTACTTGCGTGATCAGTATAATGTATTCATTTTCATTCTAAGCACTCTGAAACTTATTTATTCTTTGGAACACCTGTAGGTACTCTTAAAATTCGAAATTATTTTGCATGAGTATACCTACGCCCTATGGCGGCAATCAAATAGTGTCAAATGTTATGATTTCGGCGTGGCGGCAACGATTGTTTTAGATTTCAAAAGAAGCCGCCGGCGCGTGTGTCATAACCATGTACTTCCGAAAAGCGGCAAATTTCTTTGAGAAGTAAGTACAAAACCTTTGATGCCGCATTATCAAAGTGCCGATGGTTAAAACATAACTATGCATGCACTCAGTTTGATTTTAATAAATATTTTTTTATTCGCTATGTTTATGGTATTAGTCGTAATGCGCATAGGTCCAGTTTTTCATATTCTTTGATACAGTTTTTTGCGTCTCATAGAATTCCTAAGCGTACCTACCTATACACCGAACTGTTACACCTAACTACTCAGTGAAATAGCGCTAAGTCCTATCTGCAAGACGCAAGAGTCTTGCAGGCTATGTCTTGTTCTTGCTCAAGTCTTGCACGGTCAGTCTTGGTCTTGGTCTTGCTCAAAATACGCGGTCTTGTTCTTGGTCTTGGTCTTGCAAAAACGCAAGAACAAGACCAAGACTGCAAGACCAAGACTGAATTTGGGCAACACTAGAAGCTAGTGAAATATATATTTACTAGCGACCCGCCCTCGCTACGCTTCGGGTATTTCATTATACATAAACCTACCCCTTGAATCACTCTATCCATTAAAAAGCCGCATCAAAATCCGTTGCGTAGTTTTAAAGATTTAGGGGACGCACTTTTTACTCTAACCTATGCAATTATGTGCAGTAAAGCACACGGCGCGCAAAAATCTGTCGCGGATATTTCACAGACGACGCACATCTTCGATCATTCTGTCGGCAGAGCTGTAGACGCCGACTCTATCGCACAAAAAGTCTGTCGTCTGCGCAGCCCCTTAAGCGCACATGTATGCAGAGATGTAGGGAGGGAAAAAGCGACTTTGTTTTATACTATGTAGTGGTGATGAGTCCTACGAGTATATAAGTAGACTAGCTGTGCTCGCGACTTCGTCCGCGTGGAATAGTTATTTTTTCCCCGTTTTTTTTTACATTTTCCATTATTTCTTCGCTCCTAATAGCTGCAGCGTGATGTTATATAGCCTAAAGCCTTCCTCGATAAATGGTCTAGTCAACACAAAAAGAATTTTTCAATTCGGACCAGTAGTTCCTGAGATTAGCGCGTTCAAACAAACAAACAAACAAACAAACAAACAAACAAACAAACAAACTCTTCAGCTTTATAATATTAGTTAAGATTTTAATGGTTTTGTTGAATTGTCGTCTTAATGTATTGTTCGAGCAAAATTTGAGTTGATTTTTGGAAGGTGGTCCATCTCTCTTACCTAATTAAGTCTACCGGACTCCCCCTACATTACATAGGTGTAGGATAAGAGCCACCAAAAAAAATGCCATAAACTAGGTAGGTAGGTACTCACTAATAATATCTTTAACACACGCCTACCTAAGTGGTCGTTATTAATCCTATGCCCAGTTTAACAGTGACGAGACAATTCCTCAATACCACCACACGTACAGGTCAGTGTAGAAATGCAATTTTCTTGCCCTTATATCAAAGCAGTAAGGTTCATATTCGGATGCATCTTCAGACACATTTGGGTGACAGATATAGGGGGCGGTTTCGCGGCAAAAACCACCTGTGGGCGTAATGACAGATTCCCACGCTCTCTTCCGAAAAGCCTTGCTCTTATCGGGCACAACAAAGATATCACTGGAATTGCCTAGTCATAGTAATCACATCCATTCGTTTACTTATTATACAGATCAATTAACAAGTCAGTCGTAACGGTCGAAACCATTTTTTTTTATCTATGCCGACGGTGTAGGGCACAACTAAATTGTGACCACATAAAAATTTAGATATTTGCACTTTGAACAATTAAGCATAGCTAACCATTTTAACAATTAATCATATTCCACATTTAGTAATTTCTTAAAATTATCATCATCATCATCATCAGCCTATTGCAGTCCAGTTGTTCACCACTTAGGGCAAACATCTGGAGGATATACCCATAATCGCCACGCTGGGCAGGCGGGTTGGCGATCGCAGGGGGTAGCTTCTCGCACCGATGACGCTGCTTCCCGTAATTGGTCTGTGGTATTTAGCTAAGCCTTTAATTAATTGTGATGGTTATACCGCCACCAGTCGGTTGCCAGCGCCTCGTTTGCTATTCGGCAGGATGCACCACGGGCAGGTGAGGTTGGCTTGGAGCGAAAAGATGATAGGCTGCTCCTTTACATCCATTTCTTAAAATTATAAAAAAGTTAATTGTGAGTTACGATTTTAATAAAAGCGGCAATAGAGTTTTTTGAGAGACAACTTGATGTAGTTACTATGCCTATAGAGACGTCTCTCATAAAACTCAGAGCCTACATAACCCTAAATTGTCGCCAGCGGGAGTCGATCTTAGAACCTTCGAGCGCACCTTTAAACTCTCAATGACATTAAGCAAATATTCACTTAAACATTTTGTTAAGATTTCTAACTAGGTATTTTACGAAGACCTTCTTAAAGTTGTTAGACATACAACTTTTACAAAATTAAAAGAAGCGTTTAAAAATAGAAATAACATTTATAGATGTAAACACCAACTTGTAAAGAGTTAATTACACGAGTTTTATGACGCTTTCATCTTTGCAAAAGTACCTGCGTTCCTTATCGGTGGTAGATATTTTACGATTTCTAATCGTTTTCTTGAAACCTATACAAAATTAACCTTTGACTTTAAATCTATTTACAGATAATATAATCAGACTTGTGGAATATTCATTCACCATCATAAAGCATTCGTTGACTATATTTTGACTCTGCTACGTATTAGGTATAATATATATGTACTTCAATTAATTGACTGGCCCGGTGGCTCAATTGATATTGACCTCTGCTTTCTGAACCAAGGGTCGTGGATTCGATCCCTACAGGTTAGTTTATTTTTTATTTATATCGAAAGTTGGGGTTCAAGTTTATACTTTTTAACCGACTTTAAAAAAAGGAGGAAGGTTTCTCAATTCGACCGTATGTTTTTTTTTTACAAAAATAAACTTTGGTGGGCAATAAAAAAAACTAGATGTGTGAGGTGAGTGATTTTGGTTTCGATAGAAGCGTACATTATTACAATTTAAAGATTAAAGAGAAAATTTAAGCAAGACTTAAGAGTTTTTTTAAAATGAAAATTTATGTGTGGACTTTCGTCAATTTTCACCGAAATTAGTTTTAATTCCGAAAAAAAAATATTGGTTGGGCCAAGACTTTTTAAGGGGCGTGAAGAGGAAGCCAAGGACCCCAATCACTGATTTCAATTTGGCACACGATGCACCAAACACCTTGTATATGTACTGTACCTACTGGTAAGGACAAACTATAAGTTCATTCGCGTTAAGAAAATAGTGACTCATCACCCGACTGCCTAGCCAATTAAAACGCTAGAAATTTAATTTCTATACTTATTCTCAGACTTCAATAGCCGATAATATAACTTCATTAATGTATAATGATACTATTTCACCAACAAATGACGCAGTGGCTAAACACCGATAACTACTTCCTACTCTTTGATTAAGCTAATCCCGATTCCGATAATAAATATTTGTGCCAGTTATGGGGAAGCTATTCACTAATTGAGACCAAATATAGGAAAACAATACGAGAGACTGTTTGTTAAAGCTAGCTCACATTACAGATCCGTTTATGTGGGTGGCGACAAAGCAACTTCGCTTATAAACATGGTAAAAAGTTACTATAGAATGTTTTGAAACGCCACGTGCCAGAGGCTTTGTTCAGATAAACATACAACTCCCATCAGCTAAATTTACAGAAACCATTTTTAAATTGACTCCGGTCGTGTTTTGGAATCAGACGGTGTATAGCCAATGCATTAGGCACCTTTTTTATATTAAAAAAATAACCCAAGACGTGCCACTCTGGGCCACACAGCGCCACCTAGCCCCAAACTAAGCCGTAGCTTGTACTACGGGTACTAGACAACTGTTAAACATACTTAGATACTTTTTTTTTTGTAAATAAATACATATTATACATAGAAAACACCCAGACCAATACAAACAGACATGCTCATGAACACAAATGTTTGTACTGTGTGGGAATCGAACCCACGACCCTTGGCTCAGAGGGCAGAGGTCACTACCAAATGAGCCACCGAGCCAGTCATATTGGCTCGATATAATGGCTTCCCTACGCCTCATGGAAAGTGAAAGAGAAGCCCAAGCCGCTGTGACAACGGGCAAGTAACTGGTCAGTTACTAACCCCCACGAGCTTCGGAAACCCTACTTACCGTCAGAAACACGACCCAGAGGTCATTTGACTGCGGTATTCTATAGCGTGGAGGTCCTTCCCATGACGGGCGTCTCAATTCGTGCGAACATTCGCTATGCCCTACCTCTCTTAACCTTCCCGTCGCCTTTGGGGGGAGACAACGTGATGTGTGGTGTAAATGTATTCCCGACGAAAGAAAAGGCTACAGAAGCTGGCTGTGCTACTAAAAATTTAAACCCGGCCAAGTAAAAATCGGACTCGCGCACGTAGGGTTCCGTACCACCATACACTTTCCGTACAGCAAAATAAATGTTTTTCTTTATTTTTTATTATATTGGAGTTGATTTAATTGAAAAAAAAAATTGGTAATATGATTTATGACGTTTAAGAACAAAACTAATGTCTAGATCTCATTCATACCAATTTTCGTTAGTAGTTTGCATAGTAATACACATTATATATTTTATATGCTAAAAAAATATGCTAGAATACATCACACGTACCTATAGGTTTGATGAAAAAAAAAATTTGACTTTCAGTTCTATGTATGGGAAACCCCAAAAATTTTGATTTTAAAATCATTTACGGTTTACGAAATACATCTACACACCAAATTTCAAGAATGTAGCTCTCATAGTTTCGGAAGAAACTGGCTGTGACATACGGACGGACAGACAGACAGACATGAAGAATCTATAAGGGTCCCGATTTTGCCATTTGGCTTCGGAACCCTAAAAAGAAAGTACAAAGGGAAAGGAAAAGACGTCGACATTAAGTCCAAGACGTGTCAGTATGCATTGTCTAGCACATTTAGGTATTATACATAGGACCAATAATGGTAAGTTGTTATAACATTTCATTAGAATACCTGTGAAAAAGCAACACACAATATTTACAAATGTCTATCATACCTAAGTAGATCAAATAGTGAATGGTTTGTTTACACACTCCGCCTTTGTAGGTATAGATTAACAGACATAGGTACTTACCTAGTTACTTATTTAAACTTGACCAGAAGGGAAATGTAATTTCTTATGGGGTTTACGTAGAAAGTCAACGATGCCATTAAATAAAATTAATATCGATGTTGTAATAGTACCAACATTCCCAACCCAATACCATTAATGAGTTTTAATATTTTTGTTCCTAAAATTTAAGTTCTCTCTGCTACATTATACTTAAAAAATTATTTTGCCTGCGTTCGAGGTTACCTATCTTCTAATTAGGTACAGACTATATTTCGTACATTACAATTAGGCGCTTATTAATTGCAGTTCAGTCGCTTCTATCTAAAATTCCTTTCAATAAGTAGGCAAATATAAATAACAAAATATAACAAAAAATGCTTCAATATGAATATCATTTAGCCAGATGGTTGATTGGAGCCTTTCGTTAAGACTAATTGAAAGGCTGATTAGCTAAGTGGCTGAGAAATACCTAATAATGCCCTTCTGACCGAATTTCAGTCACAAAGGTCAATTTCGAAGGAAGGAAGGCCCTCTTGGTGGGGTCAAACTTATGGCCCATAGAACTAGTTTTTTCACCGGAATCGGGATTCAAATCCAATATCTTGGTTTTAAATCTTGCAACGACTACTTAGACTTTAGACTAAAGCGGCAGGCAAGTTGCGTTTAAAGCTATTTAATGTTTAACAAAACTGAATAACTAAAGACGCTTCTTTATTTAGGTTGGGCAAAGGAAATTTGGTAATGACAAGTAGGAAACTATTCCGATCAACTATTAAGTAGTTAATCAACAAGCAAAATCTTATGGACTCAGTCACTTATCGAGCCCATCTGTAAACAACTTGGCTGGCTCGGTGGCTCATTTGGTAGTGACCTCTGCCCTTTGAGCCAAGAGTCGTGGGTTTGATTCTTGCACAGTACAAACATTTGTGTAGGTACATGAACATGTCTGTAGTGTATGTATTGGTCGCGATGTTTTCTATGTAAGTATAATATGTATTTATTTACAAAAACATATACCTATATCTAAATAAGTTTATCAGTTGTCTAGTACCCATAAGCTAATAAAAGCTTCGGCTTAGTTTGGGGCTAGGTGGCGCTGTGTGGCCCCGCGTCAGAGATTAATCCAGCGTGGCATTACTTGGGTTATTTAAGTATTTTATTTATTATCTTGTACAAAACGCACTTTAAAGGACCTAGCTATAAGAAGGTATAGAGGTATAGGTAGGTAGGTGTTTACGACAGGGCTGCCAATGTCGAAATCGCAACACAAATGGATGTAGACCGCACCAAAAGTGTTCAGAAGCCAATCAGCCGCGAAACTTCGCGAGATTGACTAATTAATCTTCACCCACATGTTGTTGTAATTAAGATGGTGCTGGAGGCCATGAGACAATTGAATATGGGCTGCCTTAAGAATGGGGAGAATGAGGTGGCATGGAGAAGTGCCGTGGCTAAAGACGGAAGGAACTAGTCTGATAAGTAGCTGAAAGGGATTCATCTCCAGTGGGGCGCATTGGAACCCTGCATTAAAAATCGAAAACCATCGTTCGATAGATGGATCGCGTATTTCGGTACCATAAAGTAATGAAAACCGATTTTGACGGAACTGCAAGAGATCGTTGTTCGTCTGTTAAGTATGACACAAAACCACGCGATCCATCCATCGAACGATCGTATTTTTTTTTGTTCGATTAGAATAGAATAATAATAATAATAACTCCTTTATTTGAAACTTTACATTTTCACTGTAACATTATAGCGTTGATAGCCACATTAGTCATAGACTGTGTCGCAGCTATCAGCGCCCACCTCCGAACAGATGAGCATTTCAGGTTAAAAATAAGCTTACCAATACATTTAGAAATTTATACAGAAATAATAAAAAATAAATAAATCTTATTTAAAGAAACATGTTGAATTTGCTGCATGCATGTGTGATTGTGTGTGTGTAGGATGTGTGTTAGTGAGCGCGCGCGCGCGAGTGTGTGTGTGTGTGTGAGTGTGTGTGTGTGTGTGATTGTGTGTGTGTATATGTGTGAATTGGCGTGTTTACGAATTGTGTTTTAGAATACCTTTATATCTTCCTTAAAGTAGGACTGACCTATGGGGATGACATTTATTCGATGTTATTTTTTTTTTAAATAACTTACCTACATACCCAAAGTCATAACTCCATTATGTTACTTACCTACTAGTGTAACCAATGCTTAACACACAGTGGCGGCACGGTGCCCCCAAAACACAGAAATACTTAGGACCGATTAGGCGGAAAAACCGTAAAATTACTGTGGCAACCAGAGACGTCTCCAATGCTAGGAAACTAATAAGTCATTTTCCGAGGAAGACCAATGTCTTTGCACATCAAATACGGGTATTCAGGATACAAATGAAATGAAATAGGGCCGAATTCAGCCGTTGATTTCAACAATTTCAAACCCGGACATAACACCCTGAATAATCGAACATATTTGATCACGAACGGTCTAAAATGTAAACTTGTAGTATTATTAATGGACAAAATTCAATACATTTCAATACACAGGAACTGGCAAGTGTACCTACCTACTATAAAGAAGTACTTAGATGGCTCCAGGTACATTATGTGTGGGAGTAATTAATAATTAAGGTAATCTGCGGCATTATTAAGTGCAAAGTTTCGTGGCCCCCGAATGGAACTACATACGCACCTCCCACTTAATTATTAACAATAAAGCGTGCCCACTGTGCACTTAATATCATTACGGCAAACCACCTTCCCTTAAATAATAGACTTTTAGAGAATTAGGCACACATTCCTGGTATTTATGTCCTGTCAGTAATCGCGCTATTTATTATGGGAACGCAGCTTAAGCGAATGCTCTTGACAGAACGTGAATACATACCCACACATATAGTGTTTAGTAAAGCTACCCGTGACGATGGTAGGATAAATCATCTCAAAGACTATTTATTTAAAGTGATGTTAATTTGCTTGTAAAGCTTTTTTGACTTTGTGAGTTTTCGGATAGACTGAAAAGCGTCAAGTCCAAGAAAAGGAATTTACACAATGAGGGTGTTTCAAAATGAAATATCGACAGATGGCGTTATGTATGCCTGCGGTCTAGCTATCATGTGATTGATCAGTTGCTATGTGAATGTCAGGGCCATGTCAAAATGAATCAATTGGACCTGCTGACTATGTGGTGGCATCTGGTGGATTTTTTTAGAAAACCCTCATGGCAGAAAAGAAAGTGAAAACTGAGCCAATGAATGTCCTTATTTTGTAGTAGCTAGCATATTGTGTTCTCTTCATCTGATGGAGCGAATGAGAAATCCAAGTCACTGTGACAGGTAGTCAAGTATGACCCAAGACAAACAACCCAAGCCACGCTGGGCCTCACTTCGCTATCTAGCCCCAAGCTAAGCCGAAGCTTGTACTATGGGTACCAGGAGGTACCTAGAAAACTGATAAACTTAGGTACTTAGATACTTTTTTTTGTAAATAAATGCATATTATACATAGAAAACACCCAGACCAATACAAACTTAAATGTTGATGCCCACAAATGTTTGTACTGTGCGGGAATCGGACCCACAACCCTTGGCTCAGAAAGCAGAGGTCACTACCAAATGAGCCATCGGGCCAATCAGTATGAAGGAGCCTACTCGTATAATTATGTATTATAGCAAGGCGAAAACACATAGGACGGCAATGAAAAGCTTACGGTATTTAGGTACCTATCATTGTGTTTCGGATGCGGGTACCTACGTGAATTAAATTGTACCTACTAACATAGTTCGTTTCTTTCAGAGTTCCGGTAGTAACTATTTATTAATCTGTGGTTTCGGTCACGCTATCCATTCACTGCCCGGAGTCGCGTGACGTAGGTACCTATAGGTATATTTCTAGTTAAGTAACGGGTTTTGTTCTTTTTCTCTGTTGACTCACTTTTTAATTATGAAATGAAACTGTTTTCGGTTCTGCTGCTATTATATTTTCTTTGAAACAGGTGTACCTTCCCCTTAATATGTTTACTACGATTACTACACTATCCATCATTCCAGCCTACGCATTCAACATTACTTATTATTTACCCATTCAACTGTGTATAATTGGAATACAAGTGAACTTTACAAATTCATTACAAATGAACAGTTTATTTGTGGAATTGTGGGGTTGCAGTTGTGAAATATTGTCATCGGTGAATTGGAATAGATACTTACCTAACTAAACAATTCTAATAATTTGAAAATAATTTGCGCCTTTTATTATGTCGTGGAACCGGAAACTTAGTAGTGAAGTAGCTTGAAATTGTGAACGTTATAATGAGGTGCCTATAATATGTAGGTATGTTAATTAACGAGCTTAATGTTCATTATCGAAGCTACTAATGGATTACAGATCTAATTATCACATGACGCGTCGCTGATTGCAAATAGCGACGTTAAATAAAGCGCCAGGGTATGACAAAAGTTGTCTGTGCTACTCAGACATATAGGTACCTACCTATCTACTACAAAGTCAGACCTAGTTCATGAAAAAAAGCGCTCAAGCGCGAGTCGAAAGTGTTCCGGTTGGGACTAGCACGAAGGTTTCGTACAAAATCAAATAGGTAAGTAGGTAGGTATTTTTTTTCTGCTAGTGAAATGAGACTTACCTACTCTAGACTTGTGTTCTAAGAATTTCTTCTTGCCAAATTTTCGCACTTATAGATTGATGGGCATGGGAAGTGGCATATTGCTAAACAAACATATTGCGAAGTGGCGTATTGTTAATAAAGTCCAATTGAAACTTAAAACTTTTGGTTTTAGTAAAATTAAAAATAATAATTAGCACGTATAGGTATTATATACTCGTACCTAGGCGTTAAGATACTATAGTTCATTCGCGAATGAACTATAGCTTGATTTACTTATTTTCGGAACAACCCACAAGTATCTAAGCATTTGAAAGAAAGTAAGACTTGAAACATGGTTTATTTGGAACATTTGAAGTTAGTTTCTTGATATTTCCACACAAACAATCAGACGAATACCGAAGTGATCCTTTAATGTTTCAGTCTTTTCCATTTGAGGTATGGAATCCTACAATATACCTACCTACTCGCTTTCATGTTAGTAGGTAAATCTGACGGGTTATTCCCGTTCGTCCCACCAGGCTTTGTCCCACCAGTGGGACGAACGAGAAATCAATAAATTAATTAATTTACATTCTCGTTCGTCCCACCATCAATATCAGTGGTACATCATTCGCCCCACTGGTGGGACGAACGGGAATAACCCACTCTGACGAACCTGGCCAGATTTTGCTTTCCTATCTCTTAGCCGAAACATAAGGTTAAATGATAACCCTCTATGAATCACAAGCAAATACTTATTATTCACGGTGGGCTACCGTTTAATTCCTTAGGGGAAAAGAGCGCAGTCAATCATACAAAAGTAAATTACCTACTTGTTTACTTACACTCCACTGAATTGTTGAAAACCTAATGCATGGTAACATGTTCAACGGTTCTTTCTTATGTTGATTTTGTGAATATTGTTTATACATGTTGCAAAGTAACGATATTGCGAAACAGCGTTAATAAAATACATAAATATGGTATTATTTTGTTACACTTGTGCAATGTTAAAAACCTTTAGCTCCTTCCCCAGTGGTGGTGATTCATTCCGGTAAATACCAACATATTTTTATAATACTTATGGGGAAGTGCGTAGGGCTAATACGTTATAAGAAGTATTTTTAATTAAAACGGTCTACTAACTCTTAGACATAGCACCTACAAACAAAAATGTTCAGCACATATGTCATGCTTTTTTGTCCCGGGTGGTGATTAAACCCAAGACCGGAGACCCTCACATAAGGTAAGGTAAAACAGAGAAGGATTGATTAGCTTTACAAAATTCACCAGTTTTTTGTAAAGTTAGTCCTGTCATCGCGTCAGGATCATTTTAATTCCCAGATCGATTCCAACACTGCTATTATTGACGAGATTCGTGTAGGTACGACTATAATTATGCTGTGGGGCGACCGCAAAGCAATCAAAAAACTTTTCCTTTAGGCTTCATGTTTTTTGTTGTTCCAGGAATAAAAATATAACTACCTGTCCAATGAAAGTAGTTGTTTGTTATACGAAAAGACGTCATAGATTGCCTACGTATCGAATTCGCTTTGATAACTATCACGTGTCGAATAAACGAGTTAATGGAGCTAGCTAGACTTGAGAACCGCGCCTAATTTGGTTCATTTTTGTTTGTTATTGTGTACCTAAGTACTTCTACCAAATAGGTACTTTTATTACTTAGCTAATTAAAATCGTTATAAAAATACGTTAGGAGGGAAAAGGTGATACTTACCTATTGTTACATTTGTAAAAGTGATATCTACTAATAAACATTTTTCTTTCTTTCTCTAAATTCTTTTGGACACCAAGGGGACCTATAAGTTCTAAGTATTATTGAGCTTCGCAGTTAATCGCGACCGAATGTTTATCACTCGGTACATTGTATAGTAAAAACAAAGTCGCTTTTTCTGTCTCTTTCTGTGCGCTTAAATCTTTAAATTTTGATGCTGTTTTTTTAATTTGAATCAAGAGGAAGGTTTATGTATAATTAAATACCCGAAGAGAGTTGATGTTTAGAGATAAGTTTTCAGATAAAGCGGACCAATGCGTAAAGTCACGCAACTCCGCGTATCATTTGGATGACGTCGTATAGTGTCGGCAGTGACGTTTATTGGACTCCACCTTGGTCGAGTTAGCGCTTTAATTATGAAGAAAGTTTCCGTAACGGAATAACCTTCCATAAAACTATTAATTTATTTTGACTGAAATTTATAACTAGTGCTAGTAGGTATCAGTGTAACGTCTAGTCTAACCGTATTACATCATGTGGTTTAAAACGTATCTATTTATAGGACGCTTTGGTATTTTAATAGGTACCTAATTCTATTATCTGCTTTACATTCCCGTTTTGAGTGAAACCCACATATCCCGTCGTTGTCCCGAACGGCAGGGATGCGTTTTCCCCTGCTATAAAAAAGGTTGTAGTTGCAAAGAGTAATGGTAGGTATGCGGAAATTGATTTGCCTTTTTAAGTATCTATGATTCCTGGTATAAAAATAGAATGCTATATATAGATAAATCGGTATGTAGGTAGGTACATAATTTTCAGAACTATTAAAAATAGCACACGAAACACTTCATACATAAGTGGATTAACGATCGAATCGGTAGAGATTGTGAATTAGTAAGTACCGATAATTGTATAAATGTGTCGTAACATCAATAACGAATTAGCATCTAATGTAACTGTCATGTTTAGATAACACTAGTTGCAGCCCGTGGCTTTTCCCGTTTGAATATCGGTGATTAATTATACCTATGTGTTAATCTGATGTACGAGCTAGATTGCAATAAAGTTTGATTCTAATCCAATTAGTGGATACATTTCACGTGAAATCTATACTAATATTATAAAGCTGAAGAGTTTGTTTGTTTGTTTGAACGCGCTAATCTCAGGAACTACTGGTCCGAATTGAAAAATTATTTTTGTGTTGAATAGACCATTTATCGAGGAAGGCTTTAGGCATAAAACATCACGCTGCAACTATTAGGAGCGAAAAAATAAAATGTAAAAAACGGGGAACAAATAACATTCCACGCGGACGAAGTCGCGAGCACAGCTAGTAATAAAATAAAGTCAAACATGTCAGTAGAATTTATTTAAAAATATGAAATGAATATTTTATTTTAAGACACCTTTAATAATGTTCAAGTACTAGAGCTATCTCACGGCCACAATACTGTGACATCTAGGAGAAAGTACAGGATCGAACAACTTTACCAAAAACACTTCCCGGAAACCATTTTCGCACAAATACAAAAGCCTATCTAACAATATGACACTCTCAATCACTTGCGCTAGGCACAGCCTTAATAAATAAAATAGCACTAATCGTTTCCATTGCACGTCCATATCTTTGCAGAACACATCCAAATAATTACTTGGTAAACTTTCGTACAATTTTAAACGTAACGTTTCGTCCGCCATTTTGAAATATTGCTCAAAATCTTGACATTTGTTTGTTATTCGTTTTAATTTCCCATCGGACAGCGGTAAATCGGGTAAATGCTTTTTAACGATAACCTGAAAGAGAAATAACAATGTTAGAACTCTGATTATACGGCGCTAATAGGCCTCGTGGGCAAGTCAATGTCCTATAATATGACAGCAGTATGAACTAAAACCCTATTACGTTGATTTGATATATCACAGTAATTGCTCTGTTTTTAAGCACATGTTCACATTGGAAAATAGACTTTGTTTCCAGGCAATAAAGTATAATCGTATTAGTGTGATGTGTTTTTTAAATAAATATTGGTGATTATCATCGTCATCTTAATTAGTCGCAGGATGGGTGTGCATTCTTGGTAGATATAGGCCAAGATCCTGCGACTTCATATCGACTGCCCACCTCAATTGACCGGTTCGGTGACTCATCATAAGGTTCGATTCTCACCCGGGACCAAGATTCCTGTGATGAACATTTGCATTTGTTCCGTGTCTGGGTGTGCGTATACAAATAGAGATTGTCTTAACTAAAATGACCTTCCAGCTTTATTCGTTATTTAAGGTCGTATATATGTGTACGTTATGCTGTGACGTCTAAGTCTAATAGAGATTTCTAATTCAAACATACCTGCAATAAGGCCCTATATAGCAGGCTTCTATTGGGCAGCTGCCGTAGACTGACCACTCTGTCGATGGATTGTGCGGCGAGCATACGGCCGTTTCTGCCGAGGTTATAACCTAGACAAAGACATAAAGTGTTCTTTACAGCCCAGACGTAAGCCTTTAGGATTGCGGACCACTTACTATGATTTTTTATGAAACAAGGTACATATTAAGATTTATTAGGGTAGGTACCTACTTTTATTATGTTTGTTATAAATAATGATATCTAAAATGTGAATGGTGCTGCCACCTACCGTTGTTTGTGCAAATTATATTTGTGTTGTGTCTATGCAATAAACGTCTCTTAGTCTGTGGTACGAATCCTAAATGGTCGTTTTATTAGAATGTTGTTATTTTCTTACCTATGAATGATTTTTTTTTTTGTGTTTATATGGCAACGTACGGCTTAACTCTCAACTCATAGACAACACTTGGGTGCCGATAGCCATTGCAAATGCCTTACTTCGCATAGTGTTTCGTTAGTCATCATAGATCAAGATAAGTCATCAAGTATCGTTTGTGAATACTGGTGTATATCTTTTTTGTAGCTCGACATAATGGTTTCCCTACGCCTGATGGAAAGAGAAACTCAAGTCGCCGTGACAACAGGCAAGTAACTGGTCAGTTACCACTGCCATGCCGGCCTAGTCTTAACCACCCTCGACCTCCGGAACCCTGTTCACGGGCAGAAACACGACCTGGAGGTGATTTGGCTGCGGTATTCTATAGGGTGGAGGGCCTTCCCCGGACGGGCGGCTCAAATCGAGCGAACATTCGCTATGCCCTACCTCTCTTACTATCCTATTCTTATATCTTACCTCTCAAATGCTCCGACATAGGAAACCCCTGCCCAGCCTTTTCACCACATCCATAGTCCTTCTGGAAGACGTCGAACATAGCGGCGTCCACCTCTTCGGAGAGCAGGTGGTAGCAACAAGGCACGTTGAACACTGCTGCGATCGAGGGTTGGGAGACGAAGATGCGGAGCGAGTCTGGTCCGAGGTTGCCGCATGTGTGAAGGCCTTTGGAAAAGAGAAGCACTATAGTTCATTCGCGTTAAGAAAATAGTGACTCATCACCGACTGCCTAACACACACACTGCCTAATACACCACTGTTTTAATTGGCTAGGGGGTGTGGCTAACGCTAGAAATTATAATTTCTAGCGTTTTAATTGGCTAGGGGGTGTGGCTTGGCCGGCAGTCGGTGATGAGTCACTATTTTCTTAACGCGAATGAACTATATGTAAATATGTATGCTGAGTGAAGCGCAAATATTTTGGGTGATGATATACGAACACTTTCAGGGCCTTAATACTTTGACTGCCGAGAAACTAGACACAATAGAAAAACTATTGTTTGGCGGTCACCGGTGACCGTCATGGCGCTCAACGTGTTAAGAGAGGTAGGGCATAGCGAATCTTCGCTCGAATTGAGCTGCCCGTCCTCCGTTGGGGAAGGACCTCCACTCTATAGAATACCGCAGCCAAATGACCTCCGGGTCGTGTTTCTGCCGATGAGTAGGGTTTCCGGAGCTCATGGGGGGTTTGGGTTGGGCCGGCATGGCGGTGGCAACTGACCAGTTATTTGCCCGTTGTCACAGCGACTTGGTCTTCTCTTTCACTTTCCATCAGGCGTATGGAAGCCATTATGTCGAGCTACTATAAAAAAGGGCCATTCACAATAGGGTAGATGACTTGACTATGTTTAATTTTCTTTGTTATTTGATAGCTTGCAGAAAAAACCATTAGGTGATGCCCCAACATCAACCCAAAACATAGATTAGTCATCATGCCTATTGTTTCGAATGAAGAAATCAACTTGGTTTCGGAATATTTTAGAGCGGAAACCCATAATACTATTAAAATTCAATGATAAGTTAGTAACTGATAAGACACTTTACTGCGTAACAATTATCTTTCTCTTGAATTTTGATTGATTACTTTAACTGCAAGAAACCTCGATTCAAGATTAATTGCCGCCTAAATTGTACCACTAGTTGTCTGTAATACCTTTTCTTTATTTGTTTGTATTTTGTGCAATAAAGAATATCTATCTATAAATGTATACATATTTTCTAGACCTTTTAACTAATAACCTTCCTAACTAATAACTTTTCTATGATGATCATCATCATGCCAGCCGGGAATCCCACCGTGGAACCTTCAGATCCAGATTTAGGCGAAAACATTCTACAGAATGTGCCGCCGAACTAGTGGTAGGTATTACACAAGGAAATGAAGTGTAAAATTCAAGGGGTTGCTAAAAACGTGTTATTTCTCTAGGGAAATAACCATTCTACCGCCCAATTAGTTTGAAAACACTTTTACGACCGTCTACTAATTTCAGCGGAGTAGGTACCTATACGTAGTTAAAAAATTGCCTAAGATAGTGAACTTAATTATATTATAATTACGGTGTATTAGAAAGTGGAATATAATATGTCTGTTTTTAATTAATAAGTAGTTGAAGGAAACCTCGTAGGCGGGTATACTCGTATTACGTAGTTGAACCAAAAATATAGAACACTTTGTAGGAGATTAAGCCACCAATCCTACCTACATATATACTTTCGGAAAAGTTTGGTTAATAAACTGACTTTGAGGTAACAATTCCGATTTCTTTCAGCCTGTTTGTCCAAGAAACTTCTTCTTCTTCTTGATCTAAAACTAAAGTGTTCCCTTGTATTAAACACAAGGTGTTCCCTTGTTTTTTTTTTGTAGCTCGACATAATGGCTTTACTACGTCTGATGTTTCCATCCAGTGAAAGCGAAAGAGAAGCCCAAGTCGCTGTGACAACGGGCAAACAACTGGTCAGTTAGTAGTATCTAAGTAAGTTTATCAGTTGTTTAGTACCCATAGTACAAGCTTCGGCTTAGTTTGGGGCTAGATGGCGCTGTGTGGCCCAGCGTGGCATGTCTTGGGTTATTTATTCATTTATTATTATTAGTTACCTGTCAATTGCTACCGCCATTAACCCTAACCCTCCTGGTAGAGGTCCTTCCCCGGACGGGCGGCTCAATTCGAGCGAAGATTCGCTATGCCTACTTCTCTAAAATTGTGATACTATACTGGAGCAGTCTCCCAGCATCCAGACCACAGAAAACATAGAAAAGTTCATTTCCTAAATTGACCCGATCGGGAATCGAACGCGGAGTCTTAATGCTCTAACTATTGCACTGTCGAGGTTGTTAAATTTGATCTGTAAAGAGCCACTCCCTCCCAGCCGTAAGGGGCGTGGGACCGGGGCACAGGAAATTCTCAAGTCTCAATATTTCTTACTAGCTGTGCTCGCGACTTCGTCCGCGTGGAATAGTTATTTATACCCCGTTTTTTTTACATTTTCCATTATTTCTTCGCTCCTAATAGTTGCAGCGTGATGTTATATAGCCTAAAGCCTTCCTCGATAAATGGTTTATTCAACACAAAAAGAATTTTTCAATTCGGACCCGTAGTTCCTGAGATTAGCGCGTTCAAACAAACAAACAAACTCTTTAGCTTTATAATATTAGTTAAGATTACACATTAAGTTAATGGTATAGTTATGTCAATGTCCACAGCCAATACTAACCTGTTAGTAGCAGACTGACGTCATTCTGTCCAAATTCTGGAAATTTCTCTTTGACCATGGCCTGAAGATCTGTATCTTTAGTAACGTAGGCGCTGGCGAAGCGATGAAGGTTCCTGTTGACACTTCTGCCTATTTCCTCTTCGCGGCCGTTGCGCAGCCTCTTTGCTATCGCGTGCCACTGTTTCTATGAACAAAAATATTCAATTACTAGCTGTGCCGGCGGCGTCGCACGCGTGGTTATCGGGTTTCAAAAAAACTTCCATAAAATGGTGCCTAAATTTTAAGTTAAAAATATCCGTTCAGTAGTTTTTGTTTCTATAACGAACATACAGACAGACAAAAATGTTACTGATTGCATTTTAGGCATCAGTATCGATCACTTATCATCCCCTGATAGTTATTTTGAAAATATATTTAATTTAATGTACAGAATTGACCTCTCTACAGATTTATTATAAGTATAGATAGAAGATAAGTAGGTAGGTACCATTTATTGTACCTATGTAAAAATCAGTCCTAATGCGCATCAACCTCGCTCGCCGAGAATAGAGAGAGTCTTTAAGTTCTTTCTTCTAGTTCGTTCTAGGCTTCAAATACATCTCTCTCTCTCTGTCTCTTTAATTTACAATCTCTTTGGTAAAATTTATTTTTTCTACCTACCTAAAGGTTGGCTGGCTGGAAGCGTCTAAAGCAGAATGCGCACTTCGCAAAATGCATTTAGGCACCTTTATAGGATACTAGCTGTGCCCGCGACTTCGTCCGCGTGGATTAGAGTGTAGTGTGTGTACGACATAAGTGTGCACACACGCATCTTTCCTCGTATATATACTAATGCATGCACCAATAAATAACATTAGTTATTTGATCGCAGTCAGTGTATTATTTAGCCATTGCAAGAGTTTCATCCCTTTGGGGGGTAAAATTGATCAAAACCCTTTCTTAGAGTATCCTCTAAGAAAGGGTTTTGATCAATTTTACCCCCCCTACGTCATAACATCTACCTGCATGCCATATTGCAGTTCACTGCTGGACATTAGCCTTTCGAGTTGTTCGCCACTTAGGGCAAACATCTGGAGAACATACGGATACCTATAATCGCCACGCTCTGGGCAGGCGGGTTGGCAATCGCAGGGCGTAGCTTCTTGCTCCAGTGACGCTGCTGCCCATCATCGGCTTGTAAAGCAAACCGAAGTTGGCAAAGCAAAAGCAAAACTTGCAACAGACCTGTAGTTAGTTAGTTTAGACGGGCCAGTTTCCCAGTGGCGGATTAACGTATAAGCACTACAAGCACGTGTTTGGGGCCCCTGTTCTCCAGGGGCCTCCATCCTCTACTGGCGTTCCATGTTATACCTACATTTTATCGAGATTCATCCACAATATGCCCGAAATCACAAGGCGCGAACAGTCCGGGAGTGTCCTTTCATGCACCCCCGCAGGGACCTGCCCCAGGCGCGCAAAAAAATACATAAAAAATACCTACATTTTATGTACTTCCAAGTTAAAGTATGTTTGGCTTCATACAAAAAGGTTCGATGTCTTTTGCACTTTGTTTATTACTTTGTAATAACCTACAATTCCATTCCTTCCATTTCCATTTAAACAATAGAGGGCCTACACAGGCTCGGTACTTAGGGCCTCGGATCCTCTTAATCCGCCATTGCAGTTTCCGCAACCAGGCGTCTGAGCGCCCATTTTGCGTGTGGAACAGACCTGTATAATCCTTATCCTCTCCGGGGCAGACGCCACGGCCTTCTCGTCGCAGTCCACGGTGAGGCTGGGCACTTGGTAGCCCAGCGACAGCGCCACGGGCAGGTGACCGCGCCCGCCGCCCGCCTCCACGCAGCAGGTACTGCCGACCGCGCCGTGCAGGGAAGCCACCAAGGCAGACATCGTTTGTACCTGACAAAGTCATCATCATCGTCAGCCTATTGCATCCCACTGCTGGACATAGGCCTCTCCAGTTGCCCGCCCCTTAGAGCAAACATCTGGAGGATATATCTATTATTTGACAAGCTCGATAGCTCATTTGGTAGTGACCTCTGCCTTCTGAGCTAAGCGTCGTGGGTTCGATTCCCGCACAGTACGAACATTTGTGTTCATGAATATGTCTGTTTGTATTGGTGTTTAATATGTATAATATGTATTTATTTACAAAATAAAAAAATCTAAGTAAGTTTATCAGTTGTCTAGTACCAATAGTGCAAGCTTCGGCTTAGTTTGGGGCTAGATGGCGATGTGTGGCCCAGCGTGGCATGTCTTGGGTTATTTATTTATCTGTTTGTATTGGTCTGGGTGTTTAATATGTATAATATGTATTTATTTACAAAATAAAAAAATCTAAGTAAGTTTATCAGTTGTCTAGTACCAATAGTGCAAGCTTCGGCTTAGTTTGGGGCTAGATGGCGATGTGTGGCCCAGTGTGGCATGTCTTGGGTTATTTATTTATACCCATAATCGCAACGCGAGGTAGGCGGGTTGGCGATCGCAGGGCGTAGCTTGTCACTCCGGTGACGCTGCTGCCCGTCATCGACCTGTAGTATTTAGCTGCGCCTTTAGTCGTGATGGTTATACCGCCACCAGTCAGTTGCCTGAGCTTCGTTCGTTATTCAGCAGGATGCACCATGGGCAGATGAGGGTGGTTTGGAGTGAGTGGGTCGCTCCTTTACATCCCCTGCAGTGGATATTTACTAGCCAATGTCAAATATTAGTTTGTCATAATAAGGAAATAAGAAGAATGGCTTAGTACCTCATAACTTTTCTTGTCATTCATGAATTCCTTTACTTTGATCTCTTCGCAGACGCGCCCACCCCAGCCCCTGATGCGAGCCCGCAGATCGTCTGTACTTATGCAGTATTCATTGTTCACTGATACACAATTCGACCTTGCACTGTGAATCCATTTGGACAATTCCGACACATCTGGAATAAATAAGTACAATGTAATTAGGCTTATGTATTATATTTATATTGCCTTAAAAAATGTAATTAGTCCGTCTTTGAGCTTATTCAAATATAGAAGACACGTATTTTTTAATTTGTAACAATTACAAAAATTACAAAGTTATTAAAACGCATTGAAATTACGCGTGACGTCACGCGGTGTGGTATTCTTACGGGACGGAGTGACGTCAAAGACTCCCACTCCTAACTTTTGATGCCTTGTAACTTAGCTATTTTTTATTTGAATGAAAAAAGGAAAAATAAGTGTCCAATACATTTTTATGATCTAAAGTATGGACTAAATATAATGTAATTATTTTGACCCCCAAAACATCCCTATTTTATTAAAAATAAATATTGTGACAGAAATGCTCCTCCCTAGGTTTCCTTTTTCCATGTACTAGTATGCACTAGATAACTAGATCACCTGGTGGTGGTGGTATAACCATCACAATTGAAGGCATAGATAAATACCACAGACAGATGACGGGCAGCAGCGTCAACGGAGCGAGAAGCTACTAGGGCGTAGCTTGCCTGCCCAGCGTGGCGATTATGGGTATATCCTCCAGAAGATGTTTGCCCTAAGTGGCCACCAACTGGAGGGGCCTATGTCCAGCAGTGGACTGCAATAGGCTGATGATGATTTGTTTACTTTAAAATGAAAAGGTTACTTGATTTTACTACTCACTGCTAGAATTGTCATCAGTGGTTTCTGCAAGCTGCCAAAACTGTTCCACAGCTTCATCCAAGTCCAAGATATCAAGTGATTTTTGCAAACCAACTGGAATGAACTTTTCCCAATGATTCTGAGTGAAGAACTCCACCATGTGACAGTTGGCTAGCGGCAGGAGAGGGTTGAGGAATGTAATAATGGAATCTAAATGACGGCATATTTTTAACATTACTACTTTAGATGCATCTGTAAATAAAAATGAAAAATAGGTACATATATAAGTACTTAAAGTACATACGACAGAAAACAAAGATTACCAATGTAGGTACTGTCAGTGCTGACATTGAAGTGGAAATGGGCTGGACATATTGCACGCTACACAGATAGAAGGTGGACAATAGAGACCACCAAATGGAAAGGAACGTCAGGCACAAGAAACACTGGCAGACCAAGGCAGCGTTGGGCAGACGACATCATACAAGTGGCAGGGAGAAACCGGTTTGATCAGAGCAAAGATAGAGAAAAGTGAAAGAGGTTGGAGGAGGCCTATACCCAAAATGGGGTCCATATTCCAAAATTAAATGGAAACAATGTGTCAAATTTAAATTGCAAATTATTAATTATGGAATAAATGACTTATTATTATTATTACTTATATGAATAAATAATAAATAAATGTACCAGACAATATACCTACATCAATATCACTTGACCTCAAACAAAGGCCTTCTCTTGTACCAGGTAGCACATAATGACTGGGGGCGTCTCCCAGAACCAAGTTAGTTTAGAAAAGTTTGTTTTCTAAATTAAGTTAGGCAAAAGAGGATTATTCATACATGAACAATTCCTGGTTAGAAATTCTAGTTGATTTTTTTACTTAGCCAAGATCTAGAATATTCTGATGATTGTTGTTATTTATATTACTTGCAGCAAAAAAGTTAAGTATCTCATACAGAAAAAGTAATAAAATTGTTTTATAAACTTACCTTCAGAAGGACACATCTGCATCGTAAGGGTTGGCAGAAGATATTTTCAGTAGAGCACAAACCTTCTTGTAGTGAGCTCTTATGGCATCTGCCATACCCAGTATGTCATGGTCTTCAGAATTGGTGCGAGGAAAATCATCTATCAGCTTTTTAACCTTTGAAAGTTGGTTGGAAATCTTATCAGAATATTTTGTTTCTGCGTTTTCATTCAATTTGATATGATGTGTGATTACACCTAAGTAGAAACCTGAAACAAAATAAATCTTCTTAACCATCAATTTAGCAAAACATGAGGGCTATCACATGTGAATTTTCTGCTAGTGGCACTTGTGTAGCATGAGGCTTCACAAAATATATCCAATAGCTTTGTTTCTATGGGTGAAATGAGAATTTTTCAGAAAATTTAATTAATTTATGCACATTTTGCAATACCCAACATTAATAATTATGGATAACTAGCTGCTGCCTGCGGCTTGCATACATGGATATTTTCATAAATAAAAGCTTATGTGTTAATCTGATGTATAAGCTATATTTATTATAATCCATTCAGTCATTTTTGTGTGAAAGAGTAGGTAACAAACATCCATCCAAACAAACTTTTGCATTTATAATATTAGTAGGATATTAGTTAAGGCACAATAATTAATGACTGTGTTAAAAGCGGAGCTGAGAAAGAGAGGGAAAGTTAAGGGGTCTGAAAGAAAAGCTGCTAGATCACTGGTTATTAAAAAGAAAAAATAAAAAGAAAAGGATCTATGTAAGTTATCAGTTATCTAGTAACCTACCCATAGTACAAGCTTCGGCTTACTTTGGGCAAGTGACGATATGTGTCCCAGTGTGACATGTATTGAGTTATTTACTGTTTATAGTTTTAGCTTTCGGAAACTTATGTACCCCTTCTTGATTTAAGTTCTATGAATACTTACCAAGCTCCCGACCGAGTTCAGCACCTCTGTGGTACCCCAAGTGATAGCCCTCCGGATTGCCAGCTTCAGTACCAGCTTTGTACCCTTCCTCATAACTTTCTGCGTGCGCCGCGTTTTCGCTTAGGAATATTTCTTCTAGCGCGTCATTGAAATCTTTTTCTTCTGCCATCTATATCAGCATAACTATTAAACTTTACAGGTTATGTTTACGCAAACTGACTTATAGCCTGCGCCTTTCTGCTGTCATTGTCAATCACCAAATTGACATTGACAACCGAGTGAAGGACAAGCGTTATTTCGAAATAGCAATTACATTATACTCAGTTATTATAAGTACAATGTAAGTGATACGTTATTATCTTCTGAGCTGGCTGACGATCAACGTTCACTCGGTAATACATCCTTAAAGCAACTTCGGTCGCGTTTCATGATCAGGGGATATGTCACCGTAAAAATGTAAATACCGTTTGATTAAGATTTATCTCGCGAGATTGTAAATTGTGGAAAGATTGTGAACTGTATCTTGTTGCTTCTATTTTAACGTATTTTTTTCGTTAGACTGTAATCAATATTAAAAGTAAAACTGTAAGCATAATGTAACGTTACAGCTCACAATCTTTTGACAGTTTATATCTCGCGGGATAGATTATAATCTAACGGGACTTAAATGTTTTCAATTTCGGTAACTGTATTAGGGCTTATCAAAAAAGTTAAGATGTTCGGTTCCTTTAAATAATATTTTCTTGAACTATAAATATCAAGTGATTATTTTCCCTTCACTATAATGCCCCAAAAACATATGATTTTGACATTCTGCAGGGTCGGTCGACATTGACTGACGCAATCTAAAAAAATTCTTGTGCGTTTATCGTGATCCTGTTTCAAAACCTAAATTGCATATTTTAGTTAAAACATTCTCAATAAATATGTCTCCTGAGATTAGTATCAGTGAAGTGAAAAAGCATAAAACGAAAAAAAGCTTGTGGATAGTGATTCACAACGATGTTTACGATGTCACATCGTATTTGGAAGAGGTAAGATCATACTAATATTTGAATAAACTATGCCGGTAACAGGAAAAGGCAACAATATACCTACCTATAAATGAATATTATTAGATTTTTTGTAGGTGTTGAAATAAATTCACTCTTTATTACATTTAAATCTTATAAGTTTTCTGTTGGGTGCAGGCTTTCTTCACAATTTTCCAAGGTTGTTTGCGATCGGCAATCTGTTTTCTTGCTGTCTTTTTGCTGTAATCGGCCTAACGTATGTATAGGACCTTACTGAGCAACTTTTTTTACCCCAAGCCACTCAAGAATAAACATAATAATTCCATAAAACAAATCTCTACAAAAGAAGAAGAAAAAGATTTTTTAAACCTATAAGACCTTGGAGCAAATAGTTAATTTGAAAATTTACAAGTTTTCCAAATTAATTTAGACTTTATACTCATAATTTGCAGTAGACACTCATCAATTGAACCAAGGGATGATTTTTATTGATCATTTTCAGCACCCCGGTGGTGAAGACCCATTATTAGATGTGGCTGGAAAGGATGGAACTCAAGCATTTGAAGATGTTGGCCATAGTGAAGATGCCAGGTAATGATCTGAATACCTATTCTTATAGATTTTCTTAGCATACTTGAAGTATCTTTTCATCAATATTACAGCTAATTTTTATTGTAATTTCAAATTACAGAGAGAAGTTAAAAAAGTTCAAAATTGGTACTGTGTCAGCATCTGATGTTTGATATATTTTCGGTTTCAGAGAACTGTTAAAAAAATTCAAAATTGGTACCTTACCGGCTTCAGAAAAGAAAAAAGATATTCCACAGAATTGGTGAGTGAATTATATTAATTTATTAAAGGCTTGAATAACGGCTCTGTCTTGCAGTGTTACTAAATGTATTTATTCTGTTATTACAGTTGTAAAAAATGTGCACCACCTAAAAACTACAGGTTAAACTATCTATTTATTTGTTATCTGGAGGAAGTAAATCTATTAAATTTGTGTTATCATCAATAGTTGCCTACCTAGTATAGTATAAAAATAATAGTGCATTATCAATCTGGTCTTAATATAATTTACACATATTGGTATGTAGACTGCTACCCCATAAACACCATACACCTCATTGAATACATTTTATTCCATTGTGATGTCATTATGTTTACATACTCATGTATGGTTATATACATAACATAATCAGTCAACTAGGGGTGAGAGCCATCCACTCCCCCAACAGCCCGGTGATGATAACAAGACCGCTTTGGTTATCATCAGGCGCGGATCCACCGTTGTGGGCACAATGGGCATGCCCACAACCTTAATAGACTTGTGACGTCACATTTCTACGTTCTATTAAGATCAATAGGATGATGATTATAAACGATAAGCTTTAATAGAATTTTAGGGTAGGTGTGCCCACACCCTTTTTTGAGCGCTGGATCCGCGCCTGGTTATCATTGTAGACATTTAGAATAAATAAAATAACCAGTCATAGTTATAACTTATGTGTAACTAGGAACTTGTATCATAACTGGTAGCAATGACTAATTAATATTTTCTCCCCCACTCAAAATTACCACCAAGTTAGACGTCAAGTTGTGGAAACTAACTGATAATTATCTATTTTATGTTCTAATTAGATTAAAATAAATTCGATTTCATTTTGATTATAGTTATGTAATGATTAGCATGTTATTTTTATCACCCTATAAATTTACTGATTAGATTATATTGAGATTGTAGAAATAGATGGTGACATAGCATTATTTAATAAAGTATAAAATCTGTGTATTACAGTATGATGTATACAGATGATGATTCAAATTATGATTTCCAGGCCTCCCTGCCCAAGTTGTCAAACAGCAAGGTTAATATTTGCTATACACATATTTGTTAGTACACTATGTTGTATGTACTATATTATTTTTATCATTACATCTCAACAATATAAAACTGTCAATTCAGTTTATTGCCCACACATTGTTTGTGACACAAACCGTTTGTCCATATCAATGTTATGTTATGGTAAATATGTTACTTAATGAGCTGCATTCTACATTTTATTAAGAAACATTATGTATTTATGCACCCTAGGTGATCATAGTACACTAATGACGTGTTCAGCAGGAAAAAAATAAACACACTTAATGAATGGCAATAATGATTACATTCAAATCATTTTCTGTTGTTTAAGTGAGAATCAAGGCCATGCCAGTTATATAGCAAGACTTGTTCTGCTTAAGTGCAATAACTGAATCTACTTTTGTTACAGTAATTTTTTTTTCACATTAGGGATTAGTATCATATTGTATATGGGTGTTTCTCTGCTATTTGGAAACTCATTATTACAAGACTGTCCTAACCAAAATTTATCAAATGTTGAGAATGTTTGTCAATACAAAGCAAGGTAATGGTATATCAAAAATATATATTCAAGAAACACACACATTTTTTTCTTTGTTTTTAAGTTATGAGCGGTTTTGTGCAAAATCGTGACAGGGTAATGTTGTGACTAACCAGGGGAATGTTTTTATGAACAAAAACTAATATTTTTGTATGTTTAAATAATCAAATCTTTATTTTTATAAGCACTTACAATGTGTAATTATTACTTAAATAATCAACGAGATAAAAACTAAATTCGCTTACAAAATAGAGACATTTTAATAACATTTGTTATAAACTGAACAAAATCAACTTCTTACTTTAACAGTCTTTCTAAAATACTCATTGTTTGACATAAGTCAGTTCTTAGAATGTTAATTAAAATAAAAACAAAAATATTACCTCTGTTATCCAACTATCACAAAAAAATTTCTGGCTTACAACTAAAAATGACAGGGGGATGTTTACCAGGGGAATGTTTTTTTAACTTGAAAACCAAATAACACAAAAACATTAAAACATATCACATTTATAACACAGATGTGCAGACATGATTGCTAGTAAACTAATGTAAACAAATTATCTTATTTAAAACTCTTAAAATATGAAAACAAATACTCACCAGAGGAGTGTTCGTACTAACGGCCGCGACGCGTGGTTCACATCCAAACACAGCGGCACTACTCACAAAATAGCGGCTGTCTATTTACATTGACAACCGAACGAACTTCACACCGTTTGCGTTCCGTTTCACCGTTGAAATGTTTTAACTAATAACCTTAGTGATTTTCGCGCCGTTTTCAAATGTTACCAGGGTAATGTTTTTAAAATTTGAGGACAAACTTCGTAATTTTTTTTTTTAATATTTTTTTATTATAGGTATGTAATTTGTAATTTAAAATATGCTACAGTCTTCTACAATTACATATTATTATCACTTAGTAACGAATTGACAAGTATTAAATATATATAGGTATCAATACTTCTTATTCTGGAAAAGGGACATGCCAGGGGAGTGTTTTTTGAGATGTATAACATTTTTTTTTTCGAAAATTATTATATTAAATTACATAATGAGCGACGGTGAACCAAGAATACCACATTTATGTTCATATTAATCCTAAAAAATATAAAATTATAGAACTTATTCTAATAAAATTTGCTTGGGACAGTGATTTTCCATTTAGCAGAGAAATGCCCATATATGATTTGTAAATATTTTGTTATCATTTTGTCAAAAGTAACTATTATATTTTTAACAGCAGTCCAAATCCTCAGTCAAAACCGTGGCGAACTTTTGACGGATCTTCTTGCAGGTTACTAGATTTTTTTTAAATATATTTTTTATTTATTTATTTTTCCTTCGTATACTACAAAGTTTAATTTATTTTAATGATAGCCAAAGAAAAACATCTAAACCTAGTCACAAAACGCCAAAACCGCCAAAAGCAGAGAGAAGAGTAGAAACGGTGGTCGTCCCTACCGAAAGGTTTTATTTTATTTATTTTCCCCCTTTAGATGAATAGTAAAACTTATTTTTATAACAGTTAAACCACAGAGTACCTTCATAAGTTTAAGTGATCTCCAATTTCTTGAATGTTTTCACAGAATACTATCACCTGACCTTATTTCAAATCTTGTTTTAGCCACACTCACACAAGGTGACTACTCGCACCTACCTACTAAAAAATACAAGTTTGTCATAAATATTTATCATTGAATAAATCAATAATCATGAATCATGACAGTAAAAAATACGTAATTATTTACTCCGTGATAGTAATAAGTAAGAAAGGCTACATATTAGTTTTCCTCTTTTAAAGACGACCTCGTGGCCCCCCATGTCAAGAAAGGTTCAATATTTTACCCTTTAGTAGCAATAGTATTGTAGTTAGAGTAAATTAACACGTAACAATTTGTTTTAAGGAGAAGGAGGCCGCCGTCTCCTCCGCCAAGGTTCCATCTAGTTTTTATATTGTAAACGTAGTTTTTATTTGCCTCGTTCTGATTTTTTTATGTGATAGTAACGCGTCACGCTGTTCAATCACAAGACCATATTCATAGACCGTACTTGGTCTTAGTCAGACTTGAGGCCTGTGCAGGCGAGAGACAATCACGGCATACAGTTTCTTTCAAAATAGGTATCTGAAAACTGTATAGATTAGCGCACATTCTGAATTACTCTTTACAATACGTATGTATTGCTGACTATAAGCTTCCCGAACAACTCCACATAAGTCCTCCGACAAAAGTCTCCACTCCTATGTAACTTCCGGAAAATATATTAAAATAACGTGATTAACCGTAACTACGTATACAGAACCCTTTAATCAGTATTATTTTTCGCCAAAAATAGGTTAACAACTACGCAGCTGAAATAAAATTTGAAAGATAAAAAATTTGTAGCAGAGCATGTAAGATGTACCTACTACGAAGAAGCTTTGTAGCCCCGTTAACACTATTGCTATGCTCTGTGGGACCAATGAATGCCTAGCAATAGCAATTAGTATAATAAACACATCTTTGGTGGAAATGCACCGTACACGTTTGTGTCCAAAAAACACATACCTATTTTTTTTGTAATGAGTCTGAGTAAGTTCACAACGAAAATATAATTTTGTTATTTACATTCATTACATTTTAGGATCATAGACTTGAATTGATTTCAGCGTTTAAATTAAGTTTTGTAATAAAAGTTTTTGGTGGTAAAAAGACAGCAGGACATTTCTGTGCTAAGACTTAGTACGCTCTATGAATTCAGATTCCTGTCCATAGCCTTGAAAAGGTTGTTGACATCTGACTGAATATATCATTTTATCTTTAAATTACGATTTATTAAAACCTTATTCGGTGTATGTAGATAATCGTGATTTGTGTTATTTTCTTATTTTACTGGTAGGCATTAAGTAGGTATGTTGTTGAATTTATATTTGGAGTAAAAAAAATACTTCCTGATATAGAAAGGTTTTCATTAAGATAAGTGTAAAATATACCAACGTAAGCGTAATTCTGTACTGTAATTACAAATAAAAATTGTCACATTGTATTAATTAATTTAGAATGTAATATTAGTTAGTTTCTATACATATACAGTCAGCAGAAAAAGTGAAAAGATACTATTCTTAACCCAACCCAGTGACAGTAAAATCTATTTTTAATAGAAGACACTATTATCATATTTGTTTACCTTTTTGTGATAATATACTTTTTCATTTTATTGCCTCGTCAATCTTATCTACAAGAATATGTCTATCTATGTATGTAGGTACCTAATGTATATTTTTCACTCTAGCTGTTGACTGAAATCTATCCATTAAGAAATTTGAGGTTAAATTACCTAGTTGTTATTGTAATGTTTGAATCCTATATATAGAGATTATGAGTAATACACCACTTAATGGAGTCCTCGCCTGATGAGTGTAGAGGCAGGAACAAGCAACGAGTAAAGGGTCAGCACATCAAACGGAAAAATTCTCGTGCACATCGTTGATATCACTGAATAATAAACGGTATTAGCATTGAGATAATTCTAAGGAGTGGGGGGTTGTCACGAAAGAAACGGGACGGGATGTCATGCTACAGGCGTATGTTACGCTACGAGCGTGTGTACGCTACGCGTGTGTGTACCTACACACACCCGTATCGTACCGTTTCTTTCGTGACAACCCCCGACTCCTTAGAATTATCTCAATGCTAATACCGTTTATTATTCAGTGATATCAACGATGTGCACGAGAATTTTTCCGTTTGATGTGCTGACCCTTTACTCGTTGTTTGTTCCTCTACACGCATCAGGCGAGGACACAATTAAGCGGCTTATTAACTGTCTTCAAGCGTCTAAATTATACCTTCTTTTCCAGTAATACTCTCAAATGGGCGCTGCTAGCACTCGCCGGGGCGATCATCATAGGAATCGTGCTCAAGAAGACGATGGGTTAACAGAAGTTGGAGATGTTTAGTAGGGTCCAATGTCACGAATTAGAGTTACCTGTATGTAGGCCGTTGAGTGTCGTATATTCGCTCGTCGTAGATTTGATGTGACATTTCTTCAGGGTTACAAAACCAGTCGATCGAGACAGCGGCGTCCTTTTAGGACCGATGAATATGATAATACTGCCTGCCGATCTATGTAATTTGACTGGTGATAAAGTAACTATATACTTTTCAATTCCGTCTTTTAAAAGTAATGGTGAATATAATGTAGATGAATGTGTTACCAGTTCTGCAGTTATTTATAATAATGGTTTTTAAGTTACATATGCCTATTATTATGATAATTGGTCCATTTATGCCAACTAAGCAAGGCATTTAATAGTATGTGGCATATATTTGTCCTATTGTATTACTTAAAACAAATAGTAGGTATAAACATCATTGGGATCCTATATTTTGTCTCGATATATATTTACTATGTTATATGTTATACTAACGTTAACTCAGTTTAACTGAATTATGTACCATAGATAAAGGAGATTTTTACATTAAGTACAAACGGAAACTCAAATTTACATTGTGTTACATATTTTTATTTACACTCTCTTATTATATTTACTAATTGGACTTGGTCCAGCATTTGCATATATTTGAAGGTTTAGTAAAATAATACTGCATTTTTAAACGACTTTATTTTTGGGTTATGAACCTTTAACTTTAAACGTGCTTAAATTTTATAATTGATGTCCTTACATCACTGTGACAATAAAACAAGCTTTTAAAAATACTGACTTTCATTTAGGCAATGTTATTTACCTTTCAAAAACATTTAATAAGTATGGTATAGAGCCGTAGAAGGTATAGATAGGTATTTGAATGTCAACAAGAACAATAATTAAGTCACGGGAGCGTGTCAGCCAAGTTCCAGCTTTTTTATTCACGCGACAAATCATGAATGAAATTGTGAGATAGGTACACAGATGTCAGATAGATCCCGACACAGTGGCTACCCTACCCCATACCTAGTTGCCACCGCCTACCGGCGACACCATGTGTCAGATTGAACTATGATGCGACCCTATGCCAGTCAATGGAAGGCACAAGTGAGTAGGGTCAGTAGCAGGAGCGCTAAGGCGGCGGGCGGGCCGAGCGCAGCGCCGCGCCCGCGCAGGCCGGCCGCGCGCGCCGCCGCGTGGAACACGTAGTGCTGCTCGTGCACGCTGTGGAACAGGTGCGCGTGCGGCCCTGCCAGAAAAATATCATCGTCAAGCCACGGATACACCATCATTATCATCTAATGGCAGTCCACTGCTGGACATAGGCCTCCAAATGATAATTGTCGTGGGGGACTTGCCTTGACCACGTTAGGCGCCGCTGCGCCTAGCGTGGTGACTAAGGCAATAAACAAATAAAACCTACTGCGATCACTAACGAATGATCGCAGTAGGTTTTATTTGTATCCATTATAGACATAAAGGTGTGACGTGAGAGTCACATGTAATACTCCCTCACCCCTTGTAAATACTTTCAACAAGTCCTCTTTGTATTTTCTCGGTGTACTTGACGCTTGACGGTGACACACTGATCTGCAGAGAAGCAAGTCCTATTTGGAAGCAGGTCGCCTCGGTGACGGCAGATGTTTCTCCATCGCCACACGCGTCATAGGGAGCGAGACGTTGTTGGGAGAATCGCCTTAGCATATTATAGATACAGGGAAAATATTTTCCTTTATAACTTTATTACCTACCTCTCGCATAAATGGCGACATCCCCTCCTCCATGGCTGTTCTCTGCCAACTGTATAGCCGCGATCTGGTGGTAGTCCCAGCTATCGGTGTCGTCGAGGGCCGCATCCCGCCTGGCGACTGTCGGCGGACTGTCGGTCCTCACGTAGTGCTGCAGGCTGCCCGGCCCTCCCGTCCCGTACGACAGCGTCGTGTAATTAGCGCCGTCGTAGGCGCCGGCGATCCCTGATGATAGGAAGTCCAAGTGTAAGTTATCTAAATGTCCGTTGTTTACACTTCCACTGGCTCACCGTCACACTAAGCGTATTCTGGAACCCGTTCAATCCTCGCACAGTACAAACATTTGCGAGTATGAACATAATTTCTTTTCTTTTTGTATTAATCTGGATGCTACGTATAATTAAAAAAAATATTAACAAGTTTATAAGTTGTCTTCTTCTAGTTGAGGGTCTAGATGGCGCTCTGTGCCCGAGAATGCTATGTGTTGGTTAATGTCATTATTATCAGCCTGCAAACGTCTACTGCTATGGACATATGCCTCCTCCCAAGACAATTATCGGCATTTGGAGGGATTTGCTAGTCACTACGTTTAGCAGGCGGGTTGGTGACCGCAGTAGGTTTTATTTGTACCCAAATAAACGCTACTGGTGTTCTCTTAGTCGACACCCACGGGATGAAATCGGGTTGTCTTGTTCTAAACCCGAAAACCACACCAACAATAGGTATGAACGGCCAATGTATTTTTTGACTTACCGAAAATATTGGAGCCTCTGTCCGGATACCCGTTGATGGACAGCGTGTGCGTGTGGTCGCTGGTGATGATGAGGAGCGTGTCCTGCTCGTCCGTCAGGCTCATGGCTACCCCCACGGCAGCCTCGAGAGCCGCTGCTTCGCTGATAGCCACCTTGGCTCTCCCGCGGTGGTGCGCCATGTCTATGTTACCGCCTTCTATCTTGAAGAAGGGATAAACGGTTTGCATGTGTTGGCAGTTTAAAAACCCGCGTTATGGCGTCTCTTGTACTTGTTTGTTATTTAATTCGAAGTGTCTTGGCGCTTGACTGCGATTCGCCTAATGGTAAGCGGTATCGTTGTCTACGATGGAACGCGATCACCCGACACGAAACGGTTCATTTTAGCATTGAATATCGTCAAATCTCTTGGGGAACAAGGAGCCAGGTAAACGGCAAACCTTTGTGCTTTTTGGTGATAATTTATTGTACCTATAATATGTTAGGTAGTAAATACGTAAAAATTATGCTAGATTAAGACACCAAAGAAACAAAAAACACATAGGAAAACTTCTTTCTTTCAATTAAAGGTACGCTACCTGAAGTTTTCTGGTTCTATTCGCAAGACTGTGGTAGTGTAAATGTGTTGGAATGTCGGAGGGACGTGCGGAATCGGCGGACAGCTCAAATCGTCAATATCCACCATCTTGAGTCTAGCCATATTTCTCTTAGATAAAATTGTGGATTGCCTTTCTAAACGGCATGGATTGTGTTACTTTAGTCAGTTTATGCATTTAGATTAGGTCATTATTTAGGCTTTGTGTCAGAGCTTATGGTTTTAATTTTCAATAAATTGCTTCCATAACTTTTTTATCTTGATTTAATCTAAAAAAAGTCAATAAATTACTGACCATAAGAAAGAATCCATTGTCATTTCTTCTCAGTACTTTTATAGCCGCTTCCACCATGTCCGATATAGAAGGTGATCCGTCTGGTCCGCTGTTGCGTTCGTGTTCGTAACTTAGGTGGCTGTCGGCGAATATGCCTGTAAACAAATGATTATGGTTTTTTTTATAGTGGGTAGCCATAGTCAATATGGTTGTTAAAATAAATAAATATATTTTTTAAACACTTAATAATGCCAGCGGTGAGTGTATATGCCTTTTTGCTAGATTTGGCGGGAGCACATCCGTGCCCCCAAGTTTTCAGATTACCATATTTTTCTTTGTGCATACGCTATCATCATCATCAGCCTATCGCAGTTCACTGCTGGAATAGGCCTCTCCAGTTGTTCGCTATTTGGGCAAACACCTTGAGTTGGCAAACAAACGCAGGGCGTACCTACATTCGCGCGCCGGTGACGCTGCTGCCCGTCATCGGCCTGTGGTATTTAGCTACGTCTTCAATCGTGATGATTATACCGCCATCAGTCGGTGCCAGAGCCTCGTTTGTTATTCAGCAGGATGCACCACGGGCAGGAGAGGGTGGCTTGGAGCGATGATGGGTCGCTCCCTTGCTCTACGATCAATATTGTCAGGGAGAAGGTGATTCAGAGGGCGAAATCACGACCCTCAGTACCTAATGAGGAGCACGACGCGGGGAGGAGGAAAAATATCTTACTTACCCATCAAATAATCCGTGTCATTGTAGTTAATACTGTTCAGTTCCATATTATTTGACACCACCGCATACTTAAGTCCCCGACTTGCCTTGTCTTTCTTGTACAATTCTATCAAGTTTCTGCCGTCTTGCCTCTGACAGTCCCAGGGATTTTTGGAGTTTACAGAACTGGACACAAGCCCCATCCTGCCTCCGCCCATAATCACCTGCAAATATGGTTTGTAATTGTAATTAGTAATAATAATAATAACCCAAGACATGCCACGCTGGGCCACACAGCGCCATCTAGCCCCAAACTAAGCCGAAGCTTGTACTATGGGTACTAGACAACTGATAAACTTACTTAGATACATTTTTTTTGTAAATAAATACATATTATACATAGAAAACACCCAGACCAATACAAACAGACATGTTCATGCACACAAATGTTTGTAATGTGTGGGGATCGAACCCACGACCCTTGGCTCAGAAGGCAGAGGTCACTACCAATTGAGCTACCGAGCCAGTCACTTATTACAAGGGCGTACTCCTGGACCCACAGTGGGAGTTTGGCCCGCATTTTAGCGGGCTGTCACCGCGGCTCCTGAAGGGTGCTGATGCTGCACCCGTGACACCACTCCCATTGGCGCTTGATGGAGGGGCCGGATGTTTAGTGGGTATTCCCGGCCTCCTCTCCATCTTGAGTCATGGTAAGTCCCACATACCCCGTCACGCCTTCCGATGACGGAGATGCCTAAACGCATTTTCCTCGGCAGACAAAAAGAAAAGAGTATAATATAGCTACTGACATTCAAACTCCTCCCAGGCTCGTCTTCCACCAGCTGCCGTGCGATGTCCTTGCAGTGCTGTGCCTCCGGCGGCATCATGGCCTCGCACTCCCAGAGGCGGCTCGCGCTGTGCGCGTACAGAGGGCTCGGAGTGGCGTGCGTCACTCTCATCGTCGTTACGAAACCTGGAAATGTGTAATTTTGTTTATATAAAACAAAATTTAGCCTTCACTGCATATAATTTTGCTATGAATGTGGATCCCCACTGTTCTAAACCTTTCCGTTTTCAATTTATAATTTATTATAAGCAGAAGAGGCATTTTCCCAAATGCGAACACTATGCGAAGTAAGTAATTTACTATGGCGACCGGCACTTAAGTGTTGTCTAAGAACAGGTTTTTGGGTTCCTGTGCGTCCGCGCATCTCATAGTACCTGCATGCGACGCGAAGTCTTGCCCGTCAAACATTCGTCATCAGTCTACCGCAGTCCACTGCTAGAGGTAGGCCTCTCCAGCTGTTTGCCACTTAGGGCAAACATTTGGAATAGTAGCTTCTCGCTCCGGTGACGCTGCTGTCATCATCGGTCTGTGGTATTTAGATATGCCTTCAATAGTAATACCGCCACCGTCGGTTTCCAGAGCCTCGTTTGTTAATCGGCAGGATGTACCACGGGTAGGTGAGGTTGGTTTGGAGCGAAAAGATGATAGGCCGCTCCCTTACATCCCATTGTTACTTCTTCTTACTCGAACATTGGGCTAGGCCTATGTCCAGCAGTGAACTGATAAAGGCTGATGATGATATAGGAATTGTATATAAAAACCGGACCGTACCGGCACTCTTTCCTGCCGCCAAAGCCAGAGCCGCCAGCGACTGCAGCCTGGTCTCCGGCACCAAGGACATATTGCAATCCTTGTACTTGACGCTGGCGTCCACTCCTACAGTATCCTTGTTGATCTTCACTCCGCAGAACAAGGCCGAAGCCGTGCACGCCGAGTCCGGCACCATTTTATCGGCTGCGTATGTCTGGAAAAATTAACACCGTAAGCTAGCAGCTAGAGGTAGCTAAATATTGGCAAGTGGCCGAAGACGGGCAGCAGCTTCATCTGAGCGGGTAACTACGCCCTGCGCTTGCCAATCCGCAAATTGGGAAAAGTCTCCAAATGTTTGCCCGAAGTGGCGATTATGGGCACAGCCTCCAGATGTTTGCTCAAAGTGGCGAACAGCTGGAGAGGCCTAAGTCCAGCAGTGGACTGCGATAGGCTGGTGATGAAGTTTTGAGACTAGTTTCTTCCTGGCGTGTCACACTTTGGTAGACCCAATTCTATCTCCTTTTCGTGTGATGTAATTTATAGATGGCTCAACAAAACCCTTTAATTCTGGTAGTTTCTTTAAATGAGGCATGAAGATCTTACAGGCTGTGCGTGCATGGTATATGGCCAATCACTGACTAAATAAAAGTGTCAAGAGTGACCAATCACTTGCCTGTGGTTACAGTGACGCAGGCTTTCCATCAGACGAATGGAGGACACTATAAAAGTTTAAGGCGATATGGATGCGTTTGTGGCGCTTGCTAAATGCCGGTTTTCTTTTCTTCGTCAGACCATATGGGTCTGTTCTTCTACAGGTGGTATTGACTTGAATGTAGTTTGTTGTTAACTAATGGCCTTGCAAGGCGGTGTCGCTCTTATAACAAGTGTAGTTTAGTTTCTATAAAGATTTGATAACCTTGCCTAGCCTATATAAATGACTCACGAAATGCGATATTGTCTGATGAGTAGGTACACAAGATACTTACTTCAACTTACCTTCAACAGTCCCACATGTGGAAACTTCTCGTAAATCAGCCGATGCGTCTCTCCCCCTTTATATATCCTGGTGGCTGTTACTGTGTTGGGCCCCATGCCGTCCCCTACGAATAAGATCACGTTCTTGGCTGTGTTGAGGTTCCATTTCACACGAAGAGCCTCTTCGAGCTCGTTCTGTGCTAAGTCATTCCAGTATTTCTGATCTGGAAACATGAATTTAAAGAAAATTGTAGTCTTTATAGACAATTGATTGACGCATAAAATTTTTGATTATTATCAATCTTGTTGAATATAGCAAAACTTTTATAGCAACGTTGGCATCTTTCCTGGATGAATTTGACTGTGGCCAGAGAAACCATAAACTTACTATCCGATGACGATACGACATTCGATTACGATTTGTATGTCTTTGTTGAATTCTCCCTGTTATTTTTGTTTTGTCTGTTATAATTATAATACACGGCTTAATACTAATGTACAATGTAGCTGGGTCTCTTGTTATGAACTAAAATTATCCAGAAATAAAATGTTTGTTTAAAAACACCTACAAGGTCTTCCGGCATGTGTTTTAGTTTCGTGGAATTATGCACGCGTAGGCATAAATGTTAAGAATATGAGAAGGTAACTATACCACTTTAGCGTTTAGGTATGATGATAATACGCTGCCTATATTGTGACGTATGATTGAAACATGAAACACGACGAAGAAGTTTACTTAAGATTTATATTGTATCTAAGTTTGTACATGGACTTAGCCTATCAAACCTCATTATCAGCTTGCAAACATACACTGCTGGTCGTATGCCTCACTCGGGGGGCTTGTCTTAGTCACCACTCACCACGCTTGGCAGGCGGGTTGGTAACGGCAGTAGGTTTTTTTTGAACCCAGGTAAACGCTGCTGCCTCTTTTCTTGTATTATTTTCCTTAGTAAGTAGTCTTTTACGATGGGAATAGAAGGTCCTATTCTAAATCCGGAAACCACAGGGACGATATATACCTACCTACTTCGTAGTACGTAGGTAGACATATTAATGAAATTAATTCCTACTAGCATTATTGAAATGTATTTTTTTTACTTAGTCATTAAAAACGGTGATGTTTCCTGGATTTAAATTGAACACATAACTCAGTGAAATAGTTAGGTATATCTTTACATGACGTAAAATGGCCGTTTTGAAGTAAATAAAAATTAATCAAGTAGGTAAATAATTCACAGGTAATGACATCACATAATAACTTCTCGAACTCATTTTGCAGAACAGCATAACACATTGTTCAATGAAGTTAATTTTTTCATATAACAATGGATTGGATTGGAGTTAAGTTTAATAAAAACCTGAATTAAAAGTTACATAATGAAGATTGATAAGGTTACTTACCGGTTTGAAGTGCACTAAGACAGCTCGGATACAGGTGTAGCAACAAAAACGTGTATGGCACTAAAAAGCGCATGGTAATCGTACACGACCGTAACCGTCTGCGGCGAGCCCACAAATACAATGGATGTCTGTGCGCGCGCGCACCGGGGCTTCCACTCAATGGAGCATGTGTGAAAGTGGGTAGGGTTGGCAACACAATAAATAATTTACAATACATTGTATCTGTACTTAGTTTTTTAGTAGCATTAGAAAGAACACAGCTTGGGCTTTTATTAAAAACAGAGTTTAATATATAACACCATTTTTGGCTACAATATACACCCTTTCAAACAAAAAAAGAATTTTTCAAATCGGTTCACAACTCTCTGAGATATGTGGTTACATACAAAAATCAGTCGAATTGAGAAAGTCCTCCTTTTCTTTGAAGTCGGTTAAAAATGGCGGTGGTTCTCAATCGAGTTTAGAATACAAGAAAAATATAAAAACTAATTGAATTTGACACGTAAGTACTTTTTACACTTTGTAAGTATTTATAGTATAAATATTGAGTTTAATACTATATCAATAGGTTTTATCTAAGTAAGCAAACTCAATCCTAGGTCATCACTTAACATCAGGTGTGAATGTGGTATTTGACCAAAAAAAAAATCAACAGCTGTGTTTATACGAAATAACGGTTATGTAACTAAAATCTGGATTAAAAATGATGACATGAAATTTTAGCATAGAGATAGAATAGATCTATTGCACCATGTGCATAGATAAATAAATAATAATAATAGATAGTTTACATACAAGGTATACTTACTTTTATTTCAAAGGACGGATGAAAGACGAAGATGGTTTACAAAATTACCTACGTACTATTGTTCTTTGCGATAGGTTTGCCTGAAAGTCAAATAATATTAAGTCCGGCTGTAAAAATGTTGTTGAAGTGCCTAATTTATTCGGATGTGTGCACAGTCTTTGGCCAACCCTATACCTCGCGTGTCTGTAATTCACTTGATTACGTCGTCGTTTGTATATAATGGCCTTGAGGATATAGTATAGTTTGAGTGTTTCCGTCTAGCATCATTTGTGTTAGCTTTTTAATTAGCCTTTATGGTGTTTAAATTGGTAGTAAGAAATTTGAGAATCATAATCATAATCATTTTTATTCCTCTCCATAATAACACTATGTACAAAGATTTTGGAAGTAGGTTAAGTAAGACAAAATTATGGTGGGCTGACACCCAAACTAGGACAAGTCCTGTATCTCAGGTAGTCAACCCTCCACCCCGTTAAAAAGAACAATAGTGTAGAATGGAAAGGTATAGCGGAGAAAAATTAACATTTGTCATTTGTGTTATTAAAAAAAGGACAATAGGAACAATTTATATCCACTTTATAAGTTGTATTTGTATTTGCACAAACGAGTATAAATCTCGAGTGTTTATAGTTAGGTATTGCTTTCATGGATTCTTTGAAGATTAGGTACTTTTTCCGTACACAGGTTAAGTCGTCATTGGGTACAAAACATGCGTGTACAACTATGTACGCAACAATCCAATAAAAAGGAAGACCCTTTCGAACAAAAAAAAGAATTTTTCAAATCGGTCACAATTCTTGGAGATATTGATAACAAACTTACAACAACAAAAAAATCATTCTTTTTTATGAAGTCGGTTAAAAATAGATCGATATTCCGTTTAGTCCCTCCAAACATCAAATAGTAGGTGTCACAGTAAATGAAAGGCAGAAGTAAGTAAGGTGAGTAGGAGTAGTGCTGCTCGTGCACACTGTGGAACAATTGCGCGTGCGGCCCTGCGGAGCGACGCCATGTGTCAGATTGAACTATGATGTGACCCTATCAAAGTCAATGGAAGGCACAAGTGAGTAGGGCCAGTAGCAGCAGCGCTATGGCGGCGGGCGGGCCGAGCGCAGCGCCGCGCCCGCGCAGGCCGGCCGCGCGCGCCGCCGCGTGGAACACGTAGTGCTGCTCGTGCACGCTGTGGAACAGGTGCGCGTGCGGCCCTGAGGAACAAACCTCGCGTCAGCCCATTACATTGATGCGTACCCTATGTTCTTTGCGTAACAATTGTTGTCATCATCATAACTTTTTTTTATATCACGCAAGGCGTCAAACAAGCCCAGCCGTAGGCACGGCCCGCCTTTGGGTTGGACCTCATCTGACAGCACATCACCTCATTTCGGATCCGATCTCGCAGAGAGACGCCGAGCATAGCTCTTTCCATCGCTCGCTGAGCGACTTTCAACTTGTGGACTAGAACTTGTGGAAAGCTGGTACAGCCAACCCGCAACGCTTGTTTTAATCTAAAACGCTGCCTACATCGTGATCTGCCACTGTGGAACTGCGATGAAACATCTTGATAACATGGGATTCACCTTTACATTTAGATAAAGGACCATATAATAATACGTTTAGATATAATATCTACCTCTCGCATAAATGGCGACGTCACCTCCACCATGGCTGTTCTCCACCAACTGTATAGCCGAGATCTGTTCGTATTCCCAACTATCGGTGTCGTCGAGGGCCGCATCCCGCCTGGCGACTGTCGGCGGACTGCCGGTCCTCACGTAGTGCTGCAGGCTGCCCGGCCCCCCCGTCCCGTACGACAGCGTCGTGTAGTTAGCGCCGTCATAAGCGCCGGCGAGTCCTGAGAGTGGGCAGAAAGTCTAAGTTAAAGGTTGACTTGCACTGTGGTGGGCAGGGCCCTCTTAAGTATATTCGGCGCCAGGGTGCTGGACTCAACCTGCGCCCTCGTGGGGGGACCTGCGCCGCACCGCATGGGAGCGCCCGGCAGGCGCCCCGCCTGGGTGCACCGCACCCCTTGCACCCCCTGGTAGAGACGGCTCTGGTGGTGGGGCGACGACAGTGTCTCATCTGGTGATTGGATTCCAAAGTGACATTTTAGGGTTTGGATCATGGGGTTGGATTATTTTGACAGAACGCCAGTAAGTACCAAGATTGAGAGGAGCTTCCATTTTCTATAAGGAATTGGGTTTAAGTTGTCAAATGTCTGAAATCCCATAGACGAAGATTAAGGCCAAAAGATAAAGGTCTATTCACAGTCATCCAAGGGCAAGTAAAAATAAAGGCAAGTCCTGCTAATCCTACCAAAGATGTTGGAGCCTCTGTCCGGATACCCGTTGATGGACAGCGTGTGCGTGTGGTCGCTGGTGACAATAATGAGCGTGTCCTGCTCGTCTGTCAAGCTAATGGCTAACCCTACGGCAGCCTCGAGAGCCGCTGCTTCGCTGATAGCCACTTTGGCTCTCCCGCGATGGTGTGCCATGTCTATGTTCCCACCTTCAACCTAGAAGAAGAAACAGCACTTAAGGTCTATTGGCAAATCAGGTTTTCTTCATGGTACCCTGGTTTACGGTGTCATTTTCTAGAACTAAAATTTCGTCTGACTACAGGGCCGGAGTTTTTAATGGATATTCCTTGTCCCGAGGTCCGGGACCGATCGAAGTGGCGAGCATTGGGAGAGGCCTATGTCCAGCAGTGGACTGATGATGATGATGATTCCTTGTCACCCCATGTCATCCCGTGGGTGTCGTAGAAGATGTCGAAGGTTATAGCAGGAGATGGAAGGTTATGGTATATATCTTGCTCCGAAGCCAAAGCTTTAGAACAAAAAGTAGATAATGCTGGGATACTGAAGATTTCGTTTATCAATCAACAAAACTTTTTTTCGAAGGACTTAAAATAAATTTTGGTATTGACCGTTGAACGATTTATGGCTCTAGTCCAAATTTTAATTTTAAACCAACTGGAGCGTGACATACCTACCTACTTATAGCATAGGTTGTGTTAACGGGTATACCCTTTAATATTCTGGTAGGTACCCGTTGGTTCTGGTATTAAAGTATTTTCGTTCAAAGTTCGTTCTGATGCCTTTCAAGATAAAATTACTTCGGCTTAAGGTCAATGTGTGTGACATTGTAGGTATGACATTTGCTTATTAACATGAGTGTAGGTATGTATTTAGCATTTAATTTTAATAGTACCTAAATTAAAAATAAATGTTTGGTTTTATGTGAAATAAAATGATAATGACGATCATACAACTTTAAAGTAATGTTCTTTTGAGTTGCCATTTTAAGAAAAACTTCTTACTTAGTTTAACTAACACTTTTGCCGCATCATTAACACATTGTTTAAAACCGGCCAAGTGCGAGTCGGACTCTCGCACGTAGGGTTCCGTACCACTATACAGCTAAATAAATGTTTTTCTTTACGTTTTATTATATTGGAGTTAATTAAATGAAAAAATTAGGTAATTTGATTTATGACGTTTAAAAAAAAACTACTGGCTAGATTTCATTCAAACTAAATTTCGTTAGTAGTTTTCATAGTGATACACATGATATATTTTTTTCAGTTTTATCATGCCCATATTTTAGAAGTTACGGGGGGGGGGGACACTCATTTTACCACTTTGGAAGAGTCTCTCGCGCAAACTATTCAGTTTAGAAAGAAATGATGTTAGTAACCTCAACATCATTTTCAAATACCTATCCATAGATACCCCACACGTATAGGTTCGATGAAAAAAAAATTTTTCAGTTACAGTTCTATGTATGGGGAACCCCAAAAATTTTGGATTTTTTTCTGATTTTATTTTAAAATCTTAATGCGTTTCACAGAATACATCTACGTACCAAATTTCAATAATGTAGCTCTTATAGTTTCGGAATAAATTGGCTGTGACATACGGACGGACAGACAGACAGACAGACAGACAGACAGACATGACGAATCTATAAGGGTCCCGTTTTTGCCATTTTGGCTACGGAACCCTAAAAAGCGTTTTATAAATCATTAAATTTGATTCTAACCATAAGGAAAAATCCATTGTCATTTCTTCTCAGTACTCGTATAGCAGCTTCCGTCATGTCGGAAATAGACGGAGACCCGTCTGGTCCGCTGTTGCGTTCGTATTCGTAACTTAGGTGACTGTCGGCGAATATACCTGTAAAATATAGGTAAATAATGTCTATGTCAGTCATGGCATGTGAAAAAGGTAGGTATACTGTCCATTTTCCAATATCCATGACCCCATAAAGATTGATGGAGCTGGATACGGGTAAATTGGCAATCAGGCGTCTTGGAAGTCATTTGGGGAGGCCTGCAGTAGACCTTCTCAAGCTAAATCAGATGACGATGATGATCTGACCGAGGTACCAAACCAGCATAAATAGGATCCAGTACCTAAACCAAATAATACATAGGTACTATTTACTAGAGATTTGTGGAATAAAATAGGCTTGCCGAACTCTTTGTTCCCCGAACCATTCAATCTTCAGGTGTTAAAGGTACGCCTTTAGTTAATCAGTATCGTAGGCTTGAATATCACTTAACATCAGGTAAGTTGTGGCCAAGTGCCAGCGGTGCCAGGGGCGCAAAACCTGGAGGGGCGCAGAAATGACCAGACCACATTTTTCAGAGGCACAGTTTTGAAAGCTCGCACCGGGCGCATAAAAGGCTAGTTACGGCACTGCCCAAAATGAATAAAAACAGGTGACCGTGATACTAACTATGTCTGCCTCTAACCATATTTAGTATTGCTTTGTATGTACTACGTATCCTTCGAAAAGCGACCCTTCAAATTTTCAAGGGCCGGTAACGAACCTGTGACCTCTCTGGTATCGCATTGTCTATGGCTTGAAGTGACCACTTACCATCATCAGGCTACCTTCAGGCCCGGGGTACACAGGTCTGTCATAAAAAAATCACTAACCCATTAAATAATCCGTTTCATTGTAGTTAACATTGCGTAGTTCTTCGTTATTAGACACTACCGCGTACTTTAGCCCCCGGCTCTCCTTGTCGTTCTTGTAGAATTCGATCAGGTCTCTGCCGTCACGCCTTTGACAACTCCATGGATTTGTAGAAACTTCAGAAGTTGATACAAGCCCGATCCTGCCTCCACCCATAATCACCTGCAAAATTTGTACCTAATAATGAAATTCTTAACCGGACTCAGGGTAGTGTTATGATATTTTTTTAAAATATCAAGTATCAAGGCTTTCTTCCTTCACGGCTCTGTTTCTTATAAAGAGGTCTTGGACTAGGCACTGGTAAGTCTAGTAGGTACAACTACAGCTATACTCAATCAGCTTTGAGTATGACGCGTAGTCTGAGTGTCGATATGTTAATTTTTTCTTGCTCCGCAACCAGAGCCATATTGCTCCTGTTTGCTAATAGAAGTCCATTTACAGATTAAGCGATAAATGAGCATGATATGTATTCGGCAAAGGATGAGAGCTATCGAAAGATTGGCGGTGACGCTAAGTGGGGGTGGGCTGTCTGCCGTAGAACCGATAATTGGTGGAGCAGACGGTTTTAGAGGGGACACCGCTACTAAGTAGGTAGACTAGTGTAAGAGGGTGCACAACCCGTAATGCTGATGACCTTATATGAACTGACATTGGTTAAACGGGGAAACCCGTGGTTGCCACATTTCTCTGGCACGAATTAAATGGGGTCTACGTTCAGCAGTGAACAGGCCAACGATGCTGCCCAATTAATTTCATTGAATAGGTCAAAGCTACTGACATTCAAACTCCTCCCCGGCTCGTCTTCCACCAGCTGCCGTGCGATGTCCTTGCAGTGCTGTGCCTCCGGCGGCATCATGGCCTCGCACTCCCAGTTGCGACTCGCGCTGTGGGCGTAGAGCGGGCCTGGGGTAGCGTGGGTCACCCGCATCGTGGTTACGAAACCTGAAAATGTTTATAAAACTAGGCTTTGTGTATCAATAAGAGTCCACGAACCTAAGCTGAGAGTAGGTATTGACAGCCCGTATTTATCCGTCTCCGGAGATTGTACAAAAATCCGGCGATGAAGGCAGTTATCTGTTTTAAGCAAAGACTGGACGGTTTTCAAATTGATTTCAGACCATTTGATACATTTATAGTATGTACCTATAAGAGTCTGCTCGTGACCATGGTTATTGCAATACTTCACTTCAACATCACTATATCCTTTCGACTTTCCAGACGACACGGCTGAACTCGTGAGCTCGTTCCATCGTAGACTGCGACATTGCTTTCCATCAAGCGAAACGCAGTCAAGCGCAAACCTTTTCAAATTTTAAAAAAAAGTTAAAAATACATACCAGTACTCTTTCCCGCAGCCGAAGCTAGACTTGCCAGCGACTCTAGCCGGGTCTCCGGCACCAAAGACGCGTTGCAGTCCTGGAACTTTACGCTGGCGTCTACTCCCAGGGTGTCTACGTTGATCTTCACTCCACAGAACATGGCGGTGGCCGTACTCGCAGAGTCTGGCACCATCTTATCAGCTGCGTAAGGCTGGAAACGATAGCGAACTTTTTTCTAATAGTAGCACGGCATAATGGCTTCCCTACGCCTGATGGAAAGCGAAAGAGAGCGGCCTGTCATCTTTTCGCTCTTGGCTTAGTGCGAAAATATGATAGGTTGCTCTCTTGCCCTTACCTGCCCGTGGTGTATCCTACCGAATAACAAACTAGACGCTGGCAACCGACCGGTGGCGGTATAACCATCACAACTTAAGGCGTAGCTAAATACGACAGACCGATGACGGGTACAAGCATTACCGGAGCGAAAAACTACGCCCTGCAATCGCCAACCCGCCTGCCCAGCGTGACGATTATGGGTATAACCTCCAGATGTTTTCCCTAAGTGGCGAACAACTGAAGAGGCCTATGTCCAGCATTGGTTATTTGGGTACAAATATAACCTACTGCAGTCACTAACCCACTTACCAAGCGTTTGAGTAAAGGAAGTCCAAGGTATGCACCACTGCATACCTTGGACTTCCTTTAGTCATACGCCCACCCCTTAACGTCCACACGTTAAGGTAGTGTTCAAATTAGCAGAACCTTACCTACCCGCTATGCGACATTAACGAAAAGGTAACTAACGTTATGTGCTTATATGAATTAATTTACCTTCAATAGTCCCATATGCGGAAACTTCTCATAGACCAGCCGATGCGTCTCCCCGCCCCTATATATCCTGGTGGCAGTAACGGTATTGGGCCCCATGCCGTCCCCTATGAATATGATCACGTTCTTGGCTGTGTTGAGGTTCCATTTCACACGGAGAGCTTCTTCGAGCTCATTCTGTGCTAAGTCATTCCAGTATTGCTGATCTGGGAAAATTTATTTAAAGGGGTAAAACAAGTTTGTATAAAAGCGCGCCAGTGCTCTTTGCTGAAACTTGGCTGATACGCTTAATCGTTATCAATCAAGAATTAGAGAGTAGATTTTTCTTTGTATACGGAAAAAAAATCTTTTACATCACAGCTACCCGGGGGAGTGGCGGAGTATATGGGACTCACACCGTTATACATACACCCTCATAATGGGAACGGGAGGACTACACCTTGCTTCTAGATGAAAAGGAGGCAGGAAATATCCACTAAAAACCGCCTATGAGGGTGGTGTCAGGGGATCACCAGCGCTGCCCGCCTACACAGGCTCAACTGCCCCTCTCGGCAGGAGGGTAGATTGATTCAACCCTAACAACGTCGTCGGTTTACTTATTAGCAATCGCGGACGGCATATTTTTCAGATATCAGTCACAATAAATATGGATTACTTAATAATAAGGAAAATTAACTAATGACGTGTAGACGTTATCAAGATTTGGTGTAAAAATGCATGATCATACAACGTAAAGGTGCCTAATGCGGGGAATGAATGCTAAAAAATGTGGGGTAGGTGTAGTGCAGGGGCGTAGCTACTGCCGTATCAATTATACGGGGTCCCCAAGCCATGGGGCCCCAAAGTACATAAGCAAAAACTAATAAGAACTTCCTAAATTTTGTGAAAAATCTTTTCCCTTCCTAAAGCCCCTGAACATTTTTATATGGGGCCCCGCCAGGGCACGCTACGCCTCTGGTGTAGTGTGGTGTCCACACGGCAAAAAAATGCTTACAAGAATTTACCGATGATTCTGCCTAAATTACAAATCTTATCTCAGTAGAACGATACCTACCATTGGTAATGTTTCAGCTTCACACAGCTTCGCTCCTTTGGAAATGCGCCCTAGAAGCTTAGGGTCACGCGTTGTGCAGTAGTTATTCCTTTAACAGTATGTATGGCTGTAGTTCCTAAATGCTCTTGTTCATCATCATCAGCCTATTGCAGTCCACCGCTGGAAGTCCTCTCCAGTTGTTCGCCACTTAGGGCGAACATCTGGAGGATATACCCATGATCGTCACCGTAGCTTCTCGCGCCGGTGACGCTGCTGCCCGTCATCGGTCTGTCGTATTTAGCTACGCCTTCAATTGTACCATCACAATTGAAGGTGTAGCTAAATGCCACAGACCGTATACCGCCACCGGTCGTTTGTTATTCGGCAGGATGCACCACGGGTAGGTGAGCTTGGCTTGGAGCGAAAGGTTGATAGGCATCCCTTACATATCCCTTCTATAATGCTTTTCTTACCAACTAAAATTATAATGATTGTTTACAAACAAAGTTTTCCTGTTAAGATTAGTGTAAGCACGTATTTTTAATTTCTGATAATAGATCTATTATACATGCAGATTTTGATACCGATGATAACACAGCTCAAAGTATTATAAACGTAAAATGATTAGCAGAATACCATAATTTCATTTCATTGCATAGAGGTATATGAGGTTTGTATTCTATAACCGCGCGAAAGTGGATTAAACTGTAGGTGAAGTTATTTATATAAATAATTTAAAATATTAAAAAATAACTAATAAAAAATAAAATAACGTACCAGTCCGAAGTGCACCGAAACAATTTCGATACTGGTGTAGGAAGAAAAACAAGGAAAGCAGTAGAAAGCGCATGGTAGGTAGTGTACACAACCGAAGGCTGCCACGGGTGAATCGACAATGAAATATATAAGTTTGTATAAGAATGCGAATAGGATTTGGAACCACGAGTAGGTATCTTATCTTTATCTACAGACTGATTGTGGCATTTTACAACATAAATTAAGACACAGAACACTCACGACATTCAGATGAACACCACAATAAATCTGAATTTTTAAATGTTTAATGATACCGTTAATCGCAGGAAATTTCCTGCCGCAAAAGTAGGTAGGTATCTATAATTATATCGCCATAATTCTTACAGGGGCTTGTATGTTATAAAATAAAAAAATTATATAGGCATAATATATTTATATTGCTAACCCTTCTTTTTAGGGTTCCGTAGCCAAAATGGCAAAAACGGGACCCTTATAGATTCGTCATGTCTGTCTGTCTGTCTGTCTGTCTGTCTGTCTGTCTGTCTGTCTGTCTGTCTGTCCGTCCGTATGTCACAGCCAGTTTATTCCGAAACTATAAGAGCTACGTTATTAAAATTTGGTACGTAGATGTATTCTGTTAACCGCTATAAGATTTTAAAGTAAAATCAGAAAAAAATTCAAAATTTTTGGGGTTCCCCATACATGAAACTGAAACTCAAAAATTTTTTTTTCATCAAACCCATACGTGTGGGGTATCTATGGATAGGTATTTGAAAATGATGTTGAGGTTTCTTACAACATTTTTTTCTAAACTGAATAGTTTGCGCGAGAGACTCTTCCAAAGTGGTAAAATGTGTGTCCCCCCCCCCGTAACTTCTAAAATATTGGCATGATAAAACTGAAAAAAATATATGATGTGTATTACTATAAAAACTACTAACGAAATTTGGTTTGAATGAAATCTAGACAGTAGTTTTTTTTTAAACGTCAAAAATCAAATTACCTAATTTTTTCATTCAATCAGTGGTACGGAACCCTACGTGCGCGAGTCCGACTCGCACTTGGCCGGTTTTTTTACACACATTTATATAATTACGTCGTTCTTTGATCCAAACCATGGAATTTGTTAATTTATTGTTGCATCACAATCCGTAATAGGTATGTATTATGTAAATACTGAACCAGAGGCTGGCGTGCATCTCGCACTGGGCCAATGTTTATGGCTCGAGAGTTTTTAAAAGGCAACTGAAAAAAAATCTTTTTGAAGGTGGCGTATTTTAACAAACATAATTAGATAATGTTACCTAAGTGTATCCTTAAGGAGTCTGCCCACTACACCGTATCATACCATGGCCGTGCTATGAACGTGTCAGACAAAAAAGTATTCTTTGTATTGAAAACTATGAGACGATGCCCATTAGACCGTTCCGTCACCGACCAACACCGTCGCGTGCCATGCACGGACAGTTCAGAATTGTCGGCGAGAATATTTTGCCGGTGCCGGTACGCTCCGCGCACGGTGATAATACGGGTTATAACCGCGTATAAGGACCGTTATAAACGCGTCTCAAATGCCTTCTCTGAGTTTAGTCCAGCCTATACAATCTTAGTACAAATTGTACAGTTAATCTTTTAATAGCCATACCTATTCTTAAAACCACTCCCCGGACGTCCAGGCATTACCGATACACATGCGATAATGAAACGGCTTCCTATGAATAGTCACACAAATTACGGGTGGGCAACATACGGGTTGCATACGGACACCATACGGGCATCATACGGGCATCATACGGGCATCATACGGGCATTAAACGCCGTCGATTCGTTTCAGTGGGCAAAGCAAGCCGTATCGTATTAGCTTCCGTGCTTGACACGTTCATAGCACGGCCATGGTATGATACGGTGTAGTGGGCAGAGACCTTTATATTTACTTATTAATAATTTATGTTTATCAAATTTTTATTATCATCGATTCACTTTTTATTTTCCTCTACCGAAAGTTTGGAAGGTCTTATCGCTTAGAGCGATATACTTAAATTGTACTTAGTTATATCTTTGCGCCTAGACATACATCTATCTATGTATAAATAAATAAATAACCCAAGACATGTCACGCTGGGCTACACATCGCCATCTAGTCCCATGCTAAGCCGAAGCTTGTAGGTAGGTACTGTAAGTGTTAGACAACTGCTAAACTTACTTATCTATATAATATATTTTTTTTTGTAAATAAATACAATATATTATACATAGTGAACACCCAGACCCATACAAATAGACATCTATGAAGTACTAATCCTCCATTCACAAGTCTATATAACTTGAATCAATTAGATACCCCACCCCTTACCCTTCGCCCACAGATACAGGGTGATTCCATCACTGAGTGAGCACAAGACGACTCCAAATAGCTATCCAGGCCATAAAGCTGTAAGTGTTATGTAAAGCTGTAATATAAGCTGTTAGCTGTTAGTGTTGTAAAGTACGATGTGTTGTGTGAATTTGCGGGACATATGCAGACAATATCAGACAACATAACATACATTGCTCCGATCCCAAAGTAAGTAGCTCAAGCACGTGTGTTATGGGTATCAGAACAACGAAGGTACCATAAATATATCCTTAATGCAAATATAAACACCCAGACACGGAACAAACACGAATGTTTGTCCCGGGTGGGGATCGGGCCCATGACCCTTTCACGTTTCACGACGTTCAGAAGGCAGGAGTCACTACAAATTGAGCCACCGAGCCAGTCAAAAAAATATGGTTTTAATTTGGTCGCTTCTCTTTTGGTTCAATTTGGCCTTCTCTTTGCGCTCACCTGCTCAATCGACTGGTCTATTACAAATGAAGGCGTAGCTAAATACCACAGGCTGATGACGGGCAGCAGCGTCACCGGTGCGAGGAGCTACGCCTTGCGAAAGCGTCCAGATGTGTGCCCTAAGTGGGAAACAACTGGACAGGCATCGGCCTATTGCAGTCCAATGCTGGACTACAATAGGCCGATGATGATGATAAGCCGAGATGAAGCGCGAGCTCATTGTAAAAAATATCATATAATTGATGTCATACTGCTGGAAGTACCATTGTTGGTTTGGGCTCAAAAGAAAAAACTTTATTACAAAAATGAATCTGTTTTTGACTTTTTGTGAACTTGGTGAAGGGACGTCCCGCAAATCGGGTTACGACACTAGCTGTGCAAGGGTGTTGCTGGATCTAGAGCGGCACCCACACACGCTCATTGGACCCGGGTCCAAGCCGGAGTGATATTGATCGCTCCCAGCATCCACTGCGCAAGATCGGTGCAATCGCCCCGTTAAGGCGAAGCCGGTATGACTATGTCTTGACTGAGTGAAGTTATCGAGTGTTCCCGTAAGGCCTGTTTGAGCAACTTAGGTACTTGGAGTGAATGGATATTTTGTGTAGCTCTTACCATTATTTGCTAGGAATTTACAACGATTGCAATTATGTGAATTTTTAACTGGTTGATGTTATTTCAATGAAGTCTTTCGATAGTAGATTTAAATGTATTAAAATTGTTGGACTGTGATAGTAATTGGGTACTAACCTATCTGGGTTGTGCAGATGAATACATCTGGATCTTCTCTACAATAGAAATAACTTTTAAACAGTGAGTAAAAATTGTTTGTTTTGATAGCAGGTTAAAATATTGTGTGTGCTAGACTGTGATGTATGTACGCAATAGTCAAGGTAGTAAGTAATACAGATTGCTGTAGATTATTCACATAATCTAGATCCTAGCTACAGTAGTCACAACGTTTTAAGATAAGTAACAATTACACAGTTTTAGTTAAAAATTTTCTACCTCCAACTCAAATTTTACTTCCATATCGATATAAGCATGGTATATACTATCGGTCTTCGCCTTAACGTATTAGAGGGTTCAATCAAAGTTCCTCTTACAAGCTGAAGTTGTCGTTTTACAATGCTGTAGTGGAATAACTAAGTTACAATGATTATGTATTATAATTATTGTACTTAGGCGTGTGCAAATTGTGTCTTGCTGGGCAAAGAGTGTTGTGAACCGATCAATTATATTTTAGAATGGTACGTTCATACAATTTTCTTGACTTTTCGTCCCTCTTGCTAGTTCATTCATAAAAAGTGTGCCTACTTGGGTGGGTATTTCCTAGTAAAATAGGTGCATCGTTCTTAAGATCTTTTCGGTAAATAAAAGGTTTTGTCTTATTCTACGAGTGCCAGATCATGATAGGAGTGTCTCCTTTATATGATTATGTACTTACTTTGTAGGTTTATATTCAGTAATCACTGAAAGCTTCTGATTTCAATTGCAATAAAAATGTAAATTCAGTGAAAATTATGGTACAATTATTATCCATGCCCCTGCATGGATGCATTACTGGTGATTTTAGGAGTTATTTAACATATGGAATAAATTTAATCATCATCATTAGCCTGCAAAGATCGCCTGCTGGACACAATCCTCCTCCAATGACAAATTTGGTCCCCCTGAATGAATAAATTTCAATATTTCTATTTAGTTAGGTACTGAATTCTCTACTAAATATTATAAAATAATAAATATATTATAAAAAGTTTAAGTAAACGATTACAACACAAAAAAAAAGTAACTATAAATCAAACACACAAATAAATACAACACAACAAACAAACACACACATAAACACACGCGCAGACACACACACACGCACACACTCACACACATACACGGACACACTCACGCACATACACTACTGCTTTTAATTATAAGGTGCACACTAACTAGATAGATAATAATATTATATACATACATATACAGGTTGCATCAGTTACTGCAAATAGTACAGACACTAATACTAATGTTATTAGTCATAAGTACCTAAATGTACATTGTAATCGTAGGAGGAATCGCTGCCGACTAAGATACAGGACTAGTCCTAGTTTAGGAAGCAAAAGTTCCGATTAATTGTTACGCATTGTATTTCAACCAAACTATACTCAAATAACATGTAAACTGTACATATTGGTTTTTCAATAAATTATTTTATTTTATTTTTTATTATTATTATTATTAATTAACACTTTGTCTTGAACATGTCTGTCATATTAAGGTATAGTTAACCACCCGTTGTAAGTACCTTAGATACCTATGTAGGTACCTAATAAGCTAATAACGTAAGCTAAGACGTTATTGATATAGGCTGCACTGGATGCAATGCAAATGATGCTTAAATTCTAAAGAAGTGAATAAGATTGCGTAAAATAGGTGTATTAATTCAGTATAATCTCTTTTAAAGTAATAGGATAAAATTTGGGAGAGACCATTTAACTGATTTAAGCCTATACCTGCATTATTAGAGACATACATACCTACATGCACTTTAATAATTGTATTTTACGAGCGAGATTACCTTTATTCTGAGGGTGCGTCATGTGTTTTACGGTTTTACTAATTAAATTGTATTTATTATCTACTTATCTTATTGTCAAATGACTAAGCATTACTCTAGGTGAAGGGTTCGTTTTAATTAACACAGATGCGGAAGGGCGTTGCGCTGACTCCACCTCAGTTGTTAATTAGGCTTTGTCTAATTACGTTTCAGGGAAGGATGGAGCTCCCGGTACTGGATAAATTTTGCTTCATCTTCGACTTGAAAACAGGATGTATTTCCATGGGTATTATCAACTCCGTGAGTATATAAACTAAAAAATATCTTTAGTAATTAGGTATGCTATGCATCTAACTCATAATATCTACAAATATTGTCATATCAATACAAAACATTTTACAATTGATTGAGATTCGTAAGTAATCAAGCCATCAAACAAATCTGCTTGTGCGAAAAGCATTTTTTTAATCTATTCAATTTGATATTTTTATTGCCTGATAATTTCTAGTTAAGTTAGTAGAAAGTTGAATAAATATTTAGTTCAGATTGAATTACAGGTTATTAGGTAATTAAGTCTATGTGCTCAAACAAAAAACGAAATAAGTAATTAAACAATATGGAGTAAACTCAAGTCTTAGGTTATCGAGACAGTAGTAGTGTGTGGATCAATACTATTTACGATTTGAAGCTTTCAAGGGCAGCATTTTTGTGATGGTCTTCATAAAGGCAACCTAGTGACTCGTTATTTCTTACGCCTCTTAGCAACAAAGCTCATAGTACCCGTAGTGTAAGTTTTTCTGAGAAATAAACGTAACTATTGCGTTTGCATATTTGCTAAATTTGTATGAAAACAAGCGCCTCTAGCGGCGAGTACCACAAGTTAAAATTGTGGGAGATATTTCATACAAATTCAAAAAATACGCAAACGCGATAGTTATTTTTACTTCTCGCAAAAACTTACACTACGGGTACAGGTATACTCGTAGACCACTTTATAGAAATGACTATCATTTATTCCCTTTGTAGATCCTGACGTTCACCCTGGCCATAATCCTGATCACGTTCGCTGTGGACATCAAGGACGCGACGGAGCAGCAGCTGAAGAGGGACGACGGGGACGCCACCATGTCCTCCGTCGTCTACACCATCGTGGTGTTGTTAGTGGTGTTGCTCTTCGTCAAGTTCATACTGGATATGGTGTTCGTCTATGCGGTTTACAAGGTGAGGTGTTCAATTAACACGTTGACTGTCTCGTGCACTACATAGTGTACAGGACAGTTATTGTTTCATCTATTGTGTCTGCTTTGCGGACAGCTAATGGATTAAGTAACTGCGGCGGCGGGATGTAGGGAGGAACCTACCATATTTTAGCTCTCAACCCTCACCTGCCCGTGGTGCATCCTGCTGAATAACAGAATCGACTGGTGGCATAACCTAAACGATTGAAGGCTAAGTACCACGGGCCGATGACGGGTAGCTATCGCCAACCCGTTTGCCCATCGTGACAATTATGGGTAATTCTTCCAAATGAGAAGTACACAGAATCCACGGCCTCCAGTTCCCCGCGGCCTCGCTATTCCTGGTCATGGTGGCAACCACGGTAGCGGCCGGGTAGGGATGCCAAGAATCTCCGGGTTAGATAGGCCACCACAACAGATTATCAAAGTGGCGAAGTATTAGAGAAGACTATGCCCAGCAGTGGACTGCGAAAGGCTGTTGATGATTGGTTGATGATGATGATGCTTACCGCCCACGCAATATATATATGTCAGCTTCGTTATAAAGACACAGCATAGTGGCTTCCCCTCGATGGTAAGTTAGAGATAGAGATAGGCAACGGACGAGTATCTAAATCACTCGTCAGTTATCGCCACTATGCCAGCCTCTGAGATGAGAGCCAGCATGGGTGTTTCGCTGAATTTATGGGGGTCGCCAGCGAGGAGTAATCTTGACCATCAACTGAAAAGCTGAAATCACAAGAAGTCCCTTAATCAACTCTTGCCACACCCAAGGGCAGAGATGCGGCAGGGATTTACATCAGTGGAAACACTTACCTCTTTGCACGGCTCGCTCCGCTTAGCTGAGCTTTGCACAGCCCTACTTCCGTTGAAACGTAGTTATCTTAAAAGGGACACTCTAAGAAGTGAAGTTAAGCTAGCAGTTCTAATCTTACATCTCCTAAATAATATACTACATTGATGAACATATAACTTAATATATCTGGTCGGAATTGCAGGAGAAATGTGGTATCATGAAAAAATATTGCATCTTCTGGATAGTGTTTTTGGTCCTGTTCATCATCGGGTTTCTAAAGAGCTTGTTCCACATGGACGCAGGCCACGTCATCGCCCAAATACTCTTTTTGGGTAAGTTTTAGCTAAATATCCATTTTTTAAGTAAGTAAGGGTAAGCGATATCGGAGTCCATGATGGAGCTCATTCACCCAGCAAAAAAACGGTCCACTCTCGCCTTGAACATCGGAAGATTATAATAACTCTGGGGGTCTTTGTTCCAATCTCGGGATATTTAATATGCACAATTAAAAAATGTCCTGAAAAACTGGCCGAAATTTTAGTCTTTTAATTAAGTCAACGTACTAAAAGAACGATACAGTACATCTTCTAATTACTAATTATTTATTTTCAGCTGAAAATATATACTATATCATCGTGATTCGGAGCTATTTGATATCAATCAACGAAGATGGTGTTCTCTAAAATAGTTTCTTATTTCAGCATTGAAATTACTGCCACGCTGTGTATTTTAACTGTTTTGACTACTTTAATATACTTACCTTATAGCCGTTCTTTTTATATTATGGCCAATATATTACATTATGAATTGATATTTACAAAATATACATTTGGAAAATTATTGCAATCAACGATTTTTAATAAATTCGGTATATTATTGTGACATTTTGAAATAAATTACGTGTTAAAAGATATCAAGCAATTTATTATTGAAAATTACCAGAGCGAAATGTGTTCTAGCGGTTTGTCATCAAATAAAATAATTATAATATGAAGTTTTTTGTATCGTAGCATTATCGTGAGAATAGTTCCATGCGTACTACTAGGAATGAGTGTTTATAATAAAATAGTTTGTTGAAACATATTTAGATAGAAATATATTATAAAACATAGTTTCATGTGTACGACTTATGTGAATTATTAAAAGATTTATAATGTTATAATCTTTGATAGAATTTGATTCAATGTAACTGTTTCACAAAATATATTTACTTACCTAGACGTAATAAAGTTTTAAAGAACATAGATCTACTCGGTCCATATTATGAAATAAAATTTATTTGTATTTTCTCTTTTACACTTTTGAAATGTGAAGAAGAACTGAAGATATCTTCTTAAATAGGAGTGATCAGCATGTCTATTCACGATTGTTTCGGATTCCATAACATCTTCGACAGAATATTGTGGCATATCACTTTACCAGAGCATGGATTCTGATGAAACTTAGGTAAAATTCGAATCGAATACTTGGCGAACGAAACTTTCCCGTTTGTTAGAGAAATATTTCCGACGCATTGTGAATAGGCTTGCGGACGGTAAATGATCGTACGATGGGAGAAAAATAAGGACCAAGAGAGCTAAAATATTGACGAGCTTGTTTGTCTGAAGAATGTTTAAGAATAATTATAATTTTATATATAAAAGGCTATTTGACTGGCATAATACATTGTTGCTTTAAATAATAAATTATATTTTTGGTGCTCATAAAAATGTTCAGCGAAATTAAGCCTTGGCGTAAAAAATGTGGCTTTGTGACTTATAATTATCGTGAGGCCATATTTACTGATTCTCTGAATAACTGATCAAGTAAAGCCTATGTCTGTATCGAAATATTAGGGATAATTGCGTTGAGTCATATAATAAACCAAACTTAAATGTTATAATTGTGAGGAGAAATGGTTTCACAAGTGTCCAACGACTAGGTATAACATTTTTATACTGTTTTTCCTGTAATTTTTTGTACAATAATGAATATCTTAACTTATCTTTTAGCTGCTTATCTACCTTTGATTTTGTCAACTTAATGTAAATTCCTGATTGTAACTGTTAATCCATCCCATAATTTTATCCTTGTAACGGTTTTGTTGAACAGGTTATTCTGCATAAACCAATTGTAAACCAAGTGTAGATCTGTATCTTAGATTAACGATTGACTGAACTAGTGACTCACGTAATCATCCCTATTGAGATTTTATTTGATATAAGTACCTACAGTAATTCATAAGCCTAAAAGTACACATTACCAGGTTGTGATATACTTACTTTGCTTCAGAGAAGTCAGTCGCATGTGTATTTGTGAAAATGGCCCTATTTTAATAATTATGATATGTTTAATTTGACTAAATTAGGGACCTGTCTTCCATTATGTAGACATAAGTAAACATCATAATTTCTGCTATCTATGATTTTAAGCCTTATCTGTCTGTAAACTACGAGAGTTAATGCAATAAGTTTTAGCTTGGTGAAGATAGAACACTAAGGAATCGGTGGTTTATAAGAATTTTATTTATTTTTCTTAATTAATGTTGCCATCATTTCTTCATTATAATATCTACATACTTATACTTATTTTAAATATTGGGGTTTATGTTACCTATATTTCTCGGTGTTAAGGATATTTAGTAGGTACATATTGAAACTAGTGATGTAACTTAATATCAACGTATTTAATCATATCCGACTTACGAGTAAGTAACGGTGATATTTCTGTAAAAAAATCTATCTACTTTTTCAATAAATGTTGTAATATGGTGCATACTTACTCAATACGTATCAAATTCTGAATGCATGTGAAGTTTTTTTGTTTTGCAAGTTTTGACTCGTGACTAACTTCGATTACGTCTATACAACCATTATATTTGAATCTGAATTATATTATATAAATATCTTGAGTAGCAACTAATCTTTTACAGACTTTCATTTCTAGTAACGTAAAATATTTTGTTATTTCCATAGTTCAATTACAATCGTTTATGTTTAATATTTCGTATTTCTTGTGTAAATGTGTTGATATCTATCGTACCTATTTTGTCTATAATATAGCAATGAATGTTTTATATGTTGGTTCTTAAACTGCGGGTGTATTGTGGATGTAAACTGAATTAGGCTATTGGCCATAGGTATTTAACATTTTTCAATCTTAGCGCAGTGACCTATTATAATATAAAATTATACACACATGCGATTCACTAATATTTCAGTGTTATTCATAGTGCACATTCGCGTAAAACTAATTCTAGGAGATGCGGGTAAGAGCAAACCAAATTGCTTGGTACCTTTAAGTATATCTTGGGTACCCTGGAATAGACATTTCCTCCACAGGTAGTTAATGTGCATTTATACAAATTAATAAATAATTATAAGTAATACGTAATGAATATTTGATTATGTTTTCATTTTAACGCTATCTTGCCTTTACCTGCCTATAAAATGAAAACTAACGAAAGCAGCAAACTCATGGGTTTATAACATACCATTATTAACAATGCGTCTACAAAAAATATATATTTGTAAATAATATTCTTGAGTTCAGAACATCGACCTATGATTGGCCTGTAGCCTCATTCAAGCTTTGATCTGCGTGTAATCATTTGTAGGTACCAAATTAAAAGAACGACAATAATACGTCCTTCGCTTTAATTAGATCATAGTTTTAATGTATCCCGTATTTCTCATCTATAAACCTACTTATAATGGAAGCAAATACCCTTGACTATTTTATTCTAAGAACTATCTTGGTGAAATCTATCATATGTAATGATGTACCTACTTACTTAACTAAATCATCACTGAAGTTAAGTTTATTATTTAATCACATAGGATTAATCCAATAAATTCACAGGGTTTCTAAAGATTAAAACAAGATACAATAATTTCAAGAAATATAACTTTTATATTAATTATGATAATATTTACCCATAACAATTTTTGGTCACATTATAATAAATAAATTACATTGTTTAATTCAGATATATTATTCTGCCATAATACAGTATTTTTATTATTGTCCAGTACATTATATTGAAAATATATAGGTACTTATTTACCTTTATATGAATAGTCTAAATATTTGCTTCTCTAAAAATCTAAAAATATAAGAGGATCCTGACTTGCTAACGATATTTACTTATATTTTATTTACAGTCTTATTGAGCGTAACATATCGACGTCTTAAAAGGGATTTTCTTGCATTTTTATCCTAAAATCTTGTCTATTTATATAAACTATTTACCTGTCCTTTTATGATGAATGTACTCCTTTATATACATATAGATACTTGTTAGAAATGTTTTATATATGCATGTATTTAAATTATAAAGGCCTGTTCACATTGATCACTCTTATACTTATCTAAGTGGTGACATTTTATACATTAATATTCTACTAATATATTAAAATATTATACTCGATTCTGTGTCTATTTTAAAATATTATATTTTTTAATTACAGTAGTAACCATGGACAATAAATGTTTATATCACTAGGATAAAATAAGCTATGTAATTAAATCGTCAATATAAATATCATAACGTTAACTATTTGAATAATATCTATATTTTCTACATTGCTATACTACCGAAGCATTTAGGTTTCTATTTTCATCTGTTCAAGCGACCATTGGGCATTTGGCAGCAAAGAAGAATAATTCGGTTTATTTTTGACGCTGCTACAACTACATCTAAATGTGTAAGCAGATCTTATTAAATACTAATTATATTATATAAATTTTTGATTATGTTATCAATGTGAATAGGCTTAAGTGGATGTTTTGCACAACTATCGATCAATTATAAACGCTTTAAATGTTGTAACAATTATTTACAATGTGAATTGAATTTAATTTTATAGAAATTTTGATGTTTGTGACTATTGTACAACGCTTTGTTAAATGCATTGTGTATTTAAATAAAAACGTTATAGCAAAATACATGTTTCATTTGTCTCGTAACGTTACACTGTTTTATGTCTAACTGGGCATTACCAGCAACAAGGAATAAGTAGGTAGCCCTTGTTTTTATAGGGTTTTCTTGTACATAAACAAAAATAGGAACATAATGATGAAATATGCCATGTAGTATGTGTGTAATGATGATACAACACATGGGTTGTACCTACCTACTACATAATATGTTTTTTCGGTGTGTGATAATTAAACGTGACATTTTTAAGCTTAGCTCATCTGAGCTTATTTTATCACACGATATAAATTAAATGTAATTTTTTCATTGTTGTCATTTATGAAGTACCTACAGAAACACAGTTGGGTCAAAGACACTGAACTTTGTTACCGAGTGATGCGATGTCCTAGGGATTTTGCCCGACTTATCATTATGTACCTATAGGTACGACCATGCTGGATGTAATCTGATATGTCAATTTGTTATTATATACTTTGTCACAGTCCAGTGAACTCTCCAACACTCCAACATTATTGACAAACATCGTGGTATAATAATATGATGTTTGTCAATAATGTTGATGTATAGGTAATAACAAATGTAAGAATCAATAATGGACGGATAGAAATGATTGCCTTTGACTGATTCTGCGCCAATTTAAGGTAAGTAGATATTAGATCTAAGTAAATACGTTTAAGAATAATAAAAGCATGACTAGAAACCATTACATTATTATTACGACACACTTACAATATCGTTCAATGTCGTTTAAACAAGAATTATCATAAATTAAATATCTTAATCTCACGTAATCAAGTCGTTATGACTTGACTTGTGGATCTTATAAATAACCTCTGAAGATGTATTAATAATTGTGTTATGAGATCCAAAATCTTCGATGAACAATGCTTATACCTATCTTCCTGTTTTTACGTTATGTTGTGAATAAAAATAAAGGTAAGGTAGAAATAACGCTAATGATTTATTCAACAATAATCAACAAACGGTATACATCATCTCACATCTGATTAAGATGGTGATACCAATAGGGAAAATACTTTGTCCTACGTCTAGGTAGGCCTTGCATGACAAAGGTGTTCTGCCTACTAGGCGAGAGTATAATAATCTATGCAAGACATGTAACATTGACATCTTTGCTGATAAGCTCCCGAAATTTAGGCGTCAAATTAAGCAGTCCTTTAGCGGGGCATGAAACAGGTGACTTTAACATAGTTTAATTTATATTTCATTATTTTTGTCAACAAAATATTTATAATTATATTTAATTGGACCATAGTCCACATTGCATGCCGTGGCAACCTATAATTTATTAAGGTGACACTAAGCTGTTAATTTATTATTTTCTGTATTGCATTATTATGTATTGGTGTTTATCTTGTCCTGATAAATCAATAAATAAAATAAAAAATACTAGTACTACATCTACTTACGTTACTACATATCTACGCAAGCATAAAGTCTACGTTACAGCCTGGTCACATAGGTGCTTAATTGCGCGCGTTTTCGCGTTTGTTTGGACGCCTGTCTGTCCGGTCGCGCGCAGAAAAAGCGCCAGTGTAGCCACAAAAAAGCACTAGCCTGGATGGGCTTTTAACTCATCATCTTATGCATATCAGTTATTATAACTTTGTCACTCACATCGTTTTTCATTTCACTGTTTCACTGCACATTTGCACAATAAACTTCAATCCACAAAGGAATCATGATTCTTGTCATTGGTCATCGTCACTATCAGTTCTGGTCAATGATGATCGAATGATCATTTGGTTTATCTGGTCATCTACAACAGACTGGTCATATCGTTGGAAATAGACACGGTCCACTGCACGTGACCTCATATGGGTATCGCGCTGTCATCGTCGTCCTTCATCGTTCTGTAGAGGGTGTTCACTACTGCCAAGTAGTATATCGAATATGCTGTAACAAAAGGGAATTTTATTCGCTTTATTGTTATGACTTTTTTATATTGTTAAGATAGATAGATGTTCTTTATTGCACAAAAACAAACATTTATAGACAAGGTATTACAATCAACTAGTGGTACAATTTAGGTCTTATCGCTAGTTAGCGATCTCTTCCAGACAACCTTCAGGTAGAGGAATTCTGAAGAGAGGGGCAAGGTCGTGCAAACTGTTTAATTATATACCTAAATAAATATATATAAATATGTACCTACTACATATATAAAAAGAAATATATTAAATAAATAAATACAAATGTATAATATATATTAATATAAATATAAATAATTAATAAATAAATATACAAAACTATAAATACACAAAATAATAAAGCACATGAACATATAATAAGTTAATTTTTGTTTTCTTAGCATTCTTGTACTGGTGATGTCGCTGCGCACAGTGCGTCTCCATAGGGATTGGTATGCGTCACGAGATATACTGAACATTTTTTGTCCTATTCGGCGACATGTTATTATTCGTAGAAGACGATTAAAGGGCATATCAGGAAACGGGTAGCAGCGTTTACCTGGGTACTACTACTGAAAAAATCTGCGGTCACCAACCCGCCTGCCAAGCGTAGTGACTAAGGCAAATCTCCCCAAATGACAAGTGTCATTGGGGAAGGCCTTTGTCCAGTAGTGGACGTTTGCAGTCGCTGATGATTGGATGATGCTGCAAGATCATGATGCTGATGATAATATCATCATCATCATCAGCCTATTGCAGTCCACTGCTGGATATAGGCCTCTCCAGCTGTTCGCCACTTGGGGGATATACCCATATAATCGCCACCCTGGGCAGGCGGGTTGGTGAACGCAGAGCGTAGCTTCTCGCTCCGGTGACGCTGCTGCCCGTCATCGGCCTATGGTATTTAGCTGCGCCTTCATTTGTGATGGTTATACCGCCACCAGTCGCTTGCCAGCGCCTCATTTGTTATTCGGCAGAATGCACGGGCAGGTGAGGTTGGCTTGGAGCGAAAAGACGACAGGCCGCTCCCTTACATCCTCTATTATAGTAATGACATTGTTATCTTACCAGCTCCAATTATGAACATAATGACGATCAGAGCGACGTTTCCCGCCGACTCCAGGAGTTGGCTCCTCTTCAGCTCAGGACTGAAGAGCAGCGTCACCACCGCGATCAGAAATATGCAGAGTATGAACACGGAGTTGAATACAATGGACAACTGCAGGTAGCCGGGCCGCCTCTGGAAGATACGATGAAGTAAAGAAACTTTATAAATGTAGCAAATAGGTTAATAAATAAAGGAATGTAAGGGAGCGACCCATCATCTTTTCCGTCAGAGCCACCTTATCCACCGAAGTGAGAAGCTACGCCCTGCGATCGCCGACCCGCCTGCCCAGCATGGCGATTATGGGTAAATATATCCTCCAGATGTTTGCTCTAAGTGGCGAACAACTGGAGAGGCCTATGTCCTCCAGTGGACTGTAATAGGCTGATTATGATGAACTAATATAATTACCATTTTTACTAAATGTGTATTTAACAAAATAATGTTGGGAGTTGAGATTTTCTATTGACGGGGCCTCTTAGGGCTTGGGCCCGTGGGAATTTGCCGTCTTGCCGCCACTATGAAAATGAAAATGAAATTAATTGAAATGAAAATAAATTTATTTGAAGCATTTATTAGTAGATCAATCGGTGCTACACGCAAGAGAGCTGTAGAAACAGCTGTACCGTTCGCACGTTCACAACTACAAAAACAAAAACATAAATAATAAAAAGTTCAAGGAAACGGAGTTGTAGTAAAATGTTTGCGTATCTATAAATTGTACGTCCTTCAGAATTTCAATGGCAGCGAACAGCACCGACGCTAGGTGATTATTTATTGAACGTGAATAGCCAGTTATTATTAGCCATTTCGAAGACCGTTTAGACCATTGTTCGCTGTCTAGGAAGAACATTTGTGTTAATTAATATAATGGCTGCGACATAACTCAAGCCACATTCGAATTTTATGGGTAAATGTTGGTTGTTTTTCTGCTATTACAAAGAGTCTTGATAAACAAATTTGCAGTGGGACGGGCAGAACTAGCTATTATGAATTTACATAATTGCGAGTATTCCTATTAAAACCATATGATAGAAGATTGGAACGTCTTTATGAACGTTTCGATTAATATTAAAGATAATTATATCACGAAATACTTATTGATGATAATGCAGGAAACTCATAAAAATGTAGTCCTATCGTGGTACTTACGATCAAAATTAAATAACATCATAAAAACTCGGTACCTTGAAGTAAAATATTCCGAAATAATATTAGATTTAGAATCAAGAAGGTAGGCAGTAAGTGAAAATTTACATAAAAGCATATAACAAAAAATTCAACCTAAATCTAAGTAATACTTACAAACGCATTTTGTATGTAGCACTAGCTGTGCCAGCGGCGTCGCACGCGTGGATATTGCGTTTTATAAATAATAGACTTCATAAAATGGTACTTAAATTTTTGGTTAGACCTCTAGAAATACATTGGTAAAAACCGCATTTATTTCTATGCAGTAGTTTTAGCGGGATGTGCATTCAAACATACAGGTAAAAATTTCCCCCGTTTTCCCAACACTTCCCTTTACTGCTCTGCTCCTATTAATTGTAGCGTGGTAAAAAGTATGCTATAACCTGCCCAGGAGTATGAAGAATATTTGTACCAAGTTTCATTAAAATCCGATAGAATTCCTCTTTCGAACATTATAACTTCCGTCAGTGGCCACCAAAATTTAAAACGACTCCAAAATGACCCAAACCCCGTAAAGTATTTCGATGTGCTGTGGTCTAATCATAACTTAAAAACCTGATTTTGATAGGAATTAGACTTAATGAGAGTTAATTTAGTTGTAATTCATATTTTTTTATGTTTATTTAATAATAAAATTAAAAAAACACAAATGTAGCAATAACAACTATATTTTTAATGTTGTTGCATTCACTTGTTACAGTAATGGTTTACGTAGAATGATCCGCGAATATAATAATATTCAACGCTTACAATATAAACCTATTTTTAATTTCACACGAATAAAGTGGTAAGAAGTTATTAATTTCATATAGAATAGACACCAAAAACTAACGAATACTGTCGCTATGCCTCGTTGCGCGGGCAGTTTTGATAGAAGGCTGCCGAGAAGAAAATGGTAATGTCACCATACGATAAAAACAATATTTTTGTTATGCGGTATTACATATTTTTGAGGTTTTATCTATGAATTTTCCATTAAATTAATTTAGTTTTTAAATATTATGTACCATCAAAAATCTACTTTCAATTAAAGTTAAAAGCATTTATTTGAAAGTTATAGTTTTAGAGATATTCACCGATTTCGGTTTTTTGCTTCTCCTGAAAAATAGCAATTCTGCAATAACCGTTTTATTCGCCGGAGGGTGCGAATTATTGTCTGTCAATAAGGTCGATCGCTCTGAACGCATCAACAGCCAAATATTGAATGAAGCTAGCTCTCGGACCTCCCGCCTTTTTATACCCTACCGCCGCCGCGACCCGTGTCGAGCGCGGCAACCGTTACACAAAAATAATCCTTATAGCATGATTTAGTATTCACGTGCGACGGCGCGATGGCTTATTTCATGTATAAGTTTGGTGTTTCTATACCGATTTCTATGATTCTTTTTTTATTGAATAGGTAATAATGATAACTTTTTTAAATTAGGGATGAATGAGAGTATTATAAACGTAAGAGTAAACAAATATAATCAGAATGCTCCGAACTGCTAAGCTATCAGGAGTTACACGTGTTATTGTGAGTCAACCATAAAAGATAGACATATGCTGTTGCGGGATATTTTTTAGTCAATTTTATGTCAAATATTTCTGTCATACATAATTTCTATGTAACTTTAACCATTAAGGCTGCACACGCGACGGAAGCTTAAAAAATGGAGTAACTTCTCCCGTTTTCCAAACATTTCCCTTCACTACTCTGCTCCTATTGATCGTAGCGTAATGAAAAGTATACTATAACCTGCCCAGAAGTATGAAGAATAATTGTACCAAGTTTCGTTAAAATCCGTCGAGTAGTTTTAGTTTCTATAAGGAACATACAGACAGACAGACAGACAGACAGACAGACAAAAATTTTACTGATTGCATTTTTGGCATCAGTATCGATCACTAATCACCCCCTGATAGTTATTTTGAAAATATATTTCATGTACAGAATTGACCTCTCTACAGATTTATTATAAGTATAGATAGTTTTAGAGATATTCACCGATTTCGGTTTTTTGCTTCTCCTGAAAAATAGCAATTCTGCAATAACCGTTTTATTCGCCGGAGGGTGCGAATTATTGTCTGTCAATAAGGTCGATCGCTCTGAACGCATCAACAGCCAAATATTGAATGAAGCTAGCTCTCGGACCTCCCGCCTTTTTATACCCTACCGCCGCCGCGACCCGTGTCGAGCGCGGCAACCGTTACACAAAATAATAAGTTTGGTGTTTCTATACCGATTTCTATGATTCTTTTTTTATTGAATAGGTAATAATGATAACTTTTTTAAATTAGGGATGAATGAGAGTATTATAAACGTAAGAGTAAACAAATATAATCAGAATGCTCCGAACTGCTAAGCTATCTGGAGTTACACGTGATAATGCTCACATTATCACGTGTAACTCCAGATAGCCATAAAAGATAGACATATGCTGTTGCGGGATATTTTTTAGTCAATTTTATGTCAAATATTTCTGTCATACATAATTTCTATGTAACTTTAACCATTAAGGCTGCACACGCGACGGAAGCTTAAAAAATGGAGTAACTTCTCCCGTTTTCCCAACATTTCCCTTCACTACTCTGCTCCTATTGATCGTAGCGTAATGAAAAGTATACTATAACCTGCCCAGAAGTATGAAGAATAATTGTACCAAGTTTCGTTAAAATCCGTCGAGTAGTTTTTGTTTCTATAAGGAACATACAGACAGACAGACAGACAGACAGACAGACAGACAGACAGACAGACAGACAGACAAAAATTTTACTGATTGCATTTTTGGCATCAGTATCGATCACTAATCACCCCCTGATAGTTATTTTGAAAATATATTTCATGTACAGAATTGACCTCTCTACAGATTTATTATAAGTATAGATAGTTTTAGAGATATTTACCGATTTCGGTTTTTTGCTTCTCCTGAAAAATAGCAATTCTGCAATAACCGTTTTATTCGCCGGAGGGTGCGAATTATTGTCTGTCAATAAGGTCGATCGCTCTGAACGCATCAACAGCCAAATATTGAATGAAGCTAGCTCTCGGACCTCCCGCCTTTTTATACCCTACCGCCGCCGCGACCCGTGTCGAGCGCGGCAACCGTTACACAAAATAATAAGTTTGGTGTTTCTATACCGATTTCTATGATTCTTTTTTTATTGAATAGGTAATAATGATAACTTTTTTAAATTAGGGATGAATGAGAGTATTATAAACGTAAGAGTAAACAAATATAATCAGAATGCTCCGAACTGCTAAGCTATCTGGAGTTACACGTGATAATGTGAGTCAACCATAAAAGATAGACATATGCTGTTGCGGGATATTTTTTAGTCAATTTTATGTCAAATATTTCTGTCATACATAATTTCTATGTAACTTTAACCATTAAGGCTGCACACGCGACGGAAGCTTAAAAAATGGAGTAACTTCTCCCGTTTTCCCAACATTTCCCTTCACTACTCTGCTCCTATTGATCGTAGCGTAATGAAAAGTATACTATAACCTGCCCAGAAGTATGAAGAATAATTGTACCAAGTTTCGTTAAAATCCGTCGAGTAGTTTTTGTTTCTATAAGGAACATACAGACAGACAGACAGACAGACAGACAGACAGACAGACAGACAGACAGACAAAAATTTTACTGATTGCATTTTTGGCATCAGTATCGATCACTAATCACCCCCTGATAGTTATTTTGAAAATATATTTCATGTACAGAATTGACCTCTCTACAGATTTATTATAAGTATAGATTACAAACGATTTTTTGCCTTTGTTGCTTTCGTTAAACAATGTTTTGAGTAAGTACCTACTTCTACTACGCGTACTACCTACGCGTAAAGGATTCAAAAGGAATCATGTAAATTAATTTTGAATTTCGGTTCCATTTAGAAAAAAATACTCCCCCAAATTGGTCCAGATCTGGGTTTACAGGTTGACGGCTCAAATTAACCTCTCTCTGGCATCCGCTAATTTACGCAAAAGCAATATAAATATGTAGCATTACCTCCATATATCCTCCTAGCCTTTTTCCCGATTGTCTCAGGGTCGGCTTCCCAAACTGAGAGATTTTGGCGAGGGCTAAGCTTTTACACAGAGCGACTGCCATCAGACCTCCGCAACACTTAGGGTAAGCTATACCCATTCCCAGTTTAGGCGTCAGAGTTATCATCATCTCTGATATGATGTAACGACTGCTATCTGAGTTGGTAAAGATAGCACCCGGGACCAACAGCTTAACGTGCCTTCCGAAGCACGGAGGAAATCGGTGTCAAATTTTGGTCACCCATCATCGGATTGACCGCGCCAATGGTTGCTCAACATTTGCGATCATTGTTAAACGAACAAGACCGCGGCGCCACCGAGCTCCTCAAGCATTACCTCCATACAAATAGAAAATCAACAAACATAAAGGAGAGTAGTTCAGTTCGTACAATAAGTATAGGCGCTTATTGCAGGTAGAGAGTATTTAATTGGAAAACAAAGATCGATAACACTGCTATACAAAAAAAATAAAAAAATCTGCTGCAGGGATTTTGTTAATGATTTTTGTTAATACTCATATTAGACATACTTGCTGCATACTTAATTATTTTTGATTCACTCTGGTTATTGAGATAAACGGAACGGAAGAAATAATTGAAAAAAATCAAACTACTCTACCAAAATTGTGGTTCATTGATTTGTTTTCATTTGAGTTTGATATCTTTTCATGAATTTAGTTACAACAGGTTCACTTTATAGCTATCAGACCCTTAAGTTATCAGTTCTTATAGAATTTTTTGTGTAAAAGTGCATTTTCCCTTGCTAAAACATGAGTTTTCCACGTAAACCTTGTATCAACGATCCTAACAGTTTTTGCTTTATTTGTGGAAGTTTAGTTTACAAATGCAATGAAAAGAGATCACAGAGTTTGTAAAAAAAGCCTACAGATAATATTTCGGGATACCACTAGTGCAAAATATCAAATATTGGGTGCCAAACATCGTGCGTAGAATCTCTGCGTTACTAGAGCCAAGGAGGACGTAAAGGGTTACGATTTGGAGTGCCGATGATGGGGAATAAACCAAGTAATCATTTAAATGACTGTTACTTTTGTTTGTGTAGTAAATTTAAAAGGTATGAACCGGTACAAAAAACGTACACACGTACGCAAATACGTACACTGACAAAGCGCCGGAATATCAAGAACTGGTTGCAAAAATGCTACAAACAAAATTTTAACAGAGTAGGAGTTAACATGAACATAAAATTGCATTTCTTACACAGCCATTTGGACCGATTCCCGCATAACTTGGGTGATTACAGTGAGGAACAAGATGAAAAGTTCCATCAGGATATCAGGATAATGGAATAAACATATCAAGATCGATGGGACAGCCATATGGCTGACTATTGCTGGACCTTGAAAAGAGATTGTCCTGACAAAGTAAATATAAGAGAAAATCCTAAAGAAAAAGTTTTCCATGTTTTTTATTTATTATTTTAGTTAAGAGCATTCCAAACTATTATTTTTGTGTATTTTTTGTAAAGATAGACAATCAAAATAATTATTAAATATTAATTGGTCAATATATTGAGGCATTTTTAGGAAAAATGTTAGAAGCGTTTATCTCAAAAACTGGAGCCAATTTGACAATTCTGGTATTTTTCCCGTAATCAGCATACTCGTCTTATACAAAATCGACTTCAAAACTTCCTGCTGCAAAATGTCTGTATAGCAGTGTAATCGCTTTCCATCATTTTCATGCATAAGATCTTCAGTTTGTAAATCATACACAAGTGTTTATAGTAATTTAATTTAATAGATCTGGCCACGTACGTTTGTTATGGTGAAGAAAAACATCATAAGAACTTGTAAATAAATTCTACGGTTTTGTGAGCTCGAGCAACACGCATCTTTGACTAAGGTCATATCGCCTTGTTGATAACGAGGTCTGCAATATATTTTGTTGAACGGTTACCGCTTCTCCTAGACTCTGCAATGCCGAGGGGTTAGCCAAGCCGCTGCCGACTATATAGGCACCACTTTTAAAGAATTTCCAATAAATCGTAACACTGTTTTTATTATATGGGCAGTCTCTTCTGTTATTATTAGGTACTTATTTAGTATGTAAAGCTTACCATAAAAGCGCCGGCTCCTGCGACGAGATTTCCCACAGTGCTGAGCGCGGAGAACATAACCATACTCATGGAACAGAGATTATCTTCGGGTTCTCTAAACCTGTGCTGGGGCAGGTTCCAAGCCCCCGCCGTTATGCTCGCCACACAGAGCATCTGGAACGGAAGATGCAATGCAAACTTAAAGTGTAGTTAGTTACGGGCTGGTTTCCACAACACGACGACTGAGTTGCGGAAATCAGCCCGCATCTTAAAGTGTTTAAGACATAACATGCCACACTGGGCCACACAGCGCCATCTAACCTAAAACTAAGCCGAAGCTTGTGCTGTGGGTACTAGACAACTGATAAACTTACTTGCTTTTTTTTTGTAAATAAACACATATTATACACCCAGTCCAATACAAACAGACATGTTCATGCACACGAATGCTTATACTGTGCGGGGATCGAACCTACGATTCTTGGTTCAGAAGGCAGAGGTCCCTACCAATCGAACCAGTCGCTCGCCATTAAAGAAGGTTACTATTTCATTAATGATCTTTGAAAAAATTGCAGTATTTATAGGACGGTACTAACAGTGGAGAGCAGGCATAGCATGTAGAATCCGGCTTCTAGAGGAAACAGCCCGCAGCATCGCTTCATCATTGGCAGTGGCATCTTCTTTCTGAAATTCAAGTAAATTAAGATCTTTATTAGTTTGATGAACAGATGCCATTCTTCTCTACATTGTCATATACATACTAATAACACCAATGGTATAGCAAACCCTTTTGTGCGCAAACAAGTGTACCTATTAATCTCTATTCTTTAGTCATACATTCCACTATCACAACATGGGGAAAAGCGAAGCTATATTCACTAGTCATTACTTTTTCCTTTTCTGCTATACAATAGACCCTGTGGAAACAGAATGGTCCAGCCACAAGTTTAGAGGTTGTGTGATTAGTTCTTGTAGAATTAGGGTGTACGTATATACAGTAAAAGCTTGACTCTACATGAGATCTGATTAGTTTTTGATTTAGTTTGGACCCATTTTAGTCTATTTTCATGAAAATTTTAGTGGAACCGAGATACATAGGAAAATAGTTGCATTCTAATTTCAGGTTATTAAGATGTTATTAAGTGTTTACAGATATTCGAAACGGTGAAATTAACTCAATCAACTCAATTAACTAATGTTTAATTAACAAATTGTAAAGCTATTGGACATGTATTGAAAATAATACTTTTAATGCAAAATGAAAATGCCAAACTCATGAAATCAACATAAATGTTCATTTTCTTGGCACAACTTTCTACCTGTTTATTTTAGAAGCTATTAATCAAGGCTTACCCGATTGCTGATTTGTTAGATGCTAACTAAATCGTCTTATGTTCTTATTTCACTCTATTCAACAAAGAATCTGTAAACTTGGTAAAAAGTTTAGACAAAGATTGCGTGTATTGCAAAAGAAAATGGACAAATTCTGTAGCACGTCTATTTCAGTCGTGGCTTCTTTCTCACTGACGGGACACTCTTTTAATATGTTGCTGGGAATGTGGTGACGAAGAAAATATTCATATCGCCCGGACATAATCGCCCGGAATTGGGTCGGGATAATAAACCTTACGCAATGGACATACATACGATCCGTGGGACATGAGCGTCTGTATATTAGAGATTAAAGCAATGCGTAAAACACATTTTATTGCTATATACTTTAGTATTTAGTAGAACGGTCACGTAATGGGTAAGTATTTCTGAAAATCTTGTCATCATCACCATCAGCCTATTGCAGTCCGCGGTTGGACATACGCCTCTCCAGTTATTCGCTACCTAGGGCAAACCTCTGGAGGATATACCCATAATCGCGAATTGGCGATCACAGGGCGCAGCTTCTTGCTCCGGTGACGCTGCTGCCCGTCATCGGCCTGTGGTATTTAGCTACATCTTCTATCGTGATGGTTTTACAGCCACTAAGTAGTCGGTTTGCCAGAGCCTTGTTTGGTTTGGTTCGGCAGGATGCACCACGGGCAGGTGAGGATGGCTTGGAGCGAAATGGTGATAGGTAGCTCCCTTACATCCCAATCTTGAAAAGAAAATCTTGTGTTTCTATTTATTGAGAACGCATTTACAATACGCTGTAACGAAATTAAATGAGGAGGGCGATAGGTCGTCACTCTACATTTTAGGTCACTTACACAAAATAACAGGAGTTATTAGCAGAGGAAACAAAATGAGGACAGGAAATATAATTAAGCTCCATAAATGTATCAACATCATTTGATAGATGATATTAACAAGTGGGAAGTTTGTTTTACTCCCTATGTACCAAACGCTTTACTTTTAAACGTACCAGCTTTGATGAGAAACAAAATAATAGCTATCATTTTTAACCGATTTCAAAAAAAGAAAGAGGTCATTTCTTACATATTTGGTATCACCTCTTTATACTTATAAAGAGGTGATACCAAATATGTAAGAAATGACCTCTTTCTTTTAAACTCTTTCTTACCTTACACGTTGATTTCTTCGACTGCATATAGACATTAACATGGTTGATATTAATTTTGAAATTAACTACTGGTTTGTAAAACAATTATATTACAAAACCTAGCTTCATGGTCATCATTGGGAAGATTCCCACTGAGAAACTCGGTGGTTCAACGGTCAGTAGGCCGTTAAGCCTAAAGTCTGGATGATCCGAAGGGTTCGCGTTCTAATTCCGGTCGGTCAATTTACGAAATGCACTTTTGTGGAGTTGCACACTGAGCACAGAGATGTATTTTTTTATATCATCACCATCATTGTCATACTCCAGCAGTAGATAAAGGCCTCCCCTAAGCTTATTACTTATGCAATGCAATTCGATTTTATTAAGTGGTATCGTCAAAGTTATGAGAATTTCATGTAAACACGTATAAATTATATAATACAATCAACTCATTAGTAGGATTAGCGTGATACCCCTCTAGTATTACAGACTTTAAAAGGCTGCAGTGACCGCTCAAAGTCAGGCAGTCCATAGGCTTGTTTGCCACCCTAGTGGTATGTACCGTATGTATGAAAACGTGAAACAGATTGTAGAAATAAGGAAAAGTCTTTACTCTTTAGTGTACTTTTACAGAAATTTTAAAGGGACATAAAATAAGTTCTCCATGGTTATGCTAGAAGTAGAAGGGGAGAATATTGTTATCTCTCACGCAAAAGTAACTGTAGGTATGGCATGGTTGCTTATCGTCTGTGGCCGACCAGGGCAGGCAAGGATGCGACCGTACGCTTCAGCGCTACATGTATCCCCTAAGAGTCTCTGCCCTCTGGCAACACGGGGGGCTTAGTGGATATGCTCTTACATTCTTGGAGGTGAGATCACACACCACACCGTCTCCTCCCCCGGAGACGGTATGACGGTACGAAATGCATTCCCCTCTAAAAATGTATAGCATGCTATGTTTCCAGAATTGGCAAACTGTGTTGAACGGTGCCATAACAGATAGATAGATATTCCTTACTGCACAAAAAATAGAATACTTGCGGTATAATATAGGTGGTCTTATGGCTGAGAGGCTGATCTCCTCTAGTTCAGACCACAATCAAGTAGAGGATTCATCATCCTGTTTGAGATGAGCCTCCCACAGTTTACGTACAAAGTAGGTACTTACTTTCTACCAAAACTAAGCATAGGTAGGTACATACTTAAAGATGCCCTTGATGCTTCTAAAGTCAATAAAAAAATGTAAGTAACTTGCCGATAGAGAACTACTTAGTAATCGTTAGATTTAAATAAATTAGCTCATTCTGGTAAATACCATTAAAATGCCTTAAAGATTCCAACATCGCATGCATTTTATATACAAAACAATTACATTTACACTTTACTAAACATCAGTTACATTACTTACCTAATTATTAACATTAAGTCGATTCAAAATCACAGAAAAAAAACCAATACACAACACACAATATTCTGTCTTTCACGTTTAATTATTTCTCATCATAGGTATTCTACAACACCAAATTTGACAACACTAGTTAAAAATAAAATATAGAAATCGTCAAAACAATAATGAGCAGCTATTTACTCAACTGCTATACAAGTACCTACTCATGTACTTACGCTCGACTGGGATCTCCGGTCACATCATTCGTTCGTTCAGTCTATATTTACATACAGTTTAATTATATAAATTCGGTGCATGTTCACTGCTTCTATTTATAATAGCGATCCCACGAAATGTCAACTCATTGTTGCATTGACCGTCGTTTATTGGTCTTAATTAATTGTTAATTTGCTAACTTCTATGTATTTAATTATATCTATGTGTATAGCGAGTTAACAACGACATCGTCAACAGTACATAAAACATTTTGAGTGACAAAACAAAACTAGCTCGACCTTTTTACATTAACGAAACAAAATGTATCACTACACTCACTTTAGTAATAAACTTTATAAAAATCTAAAACTTCCACAGAAAACAAATAGCGCGCGGTTTTCTTTTTCGAAAATGGAATCAGTGTTTTCTTTTAAATTTCTAGCAGCCAACGCGTGTTTACCGCGGCCAGTGATCAACTAGCGATGTGGCGCTTCCTACATCCGTTCTTTGATGGACGACCCTGGCCTTGTAGCGACTACGCAACCGCTGCAGCGCTTTATCAATTAATTGCTCTGACCCATGGGCCCATAGTAATATTTCATTACCGGTTATTTTATTGTTTTTGAATTTTGTTAACTTATTCTGATCATAGTACCGATCATGGGGCTCAATATGGTATTTGAAAATATCAATAAATAATTACCTTCGAAAAGTCACAGTCAAATAAGTAAATTTTTTTAAAAGTATTTCGTGTTTTTACTTGGCAAACATGCTTTTCCCCAAGTGATAAATATTAATTTGGCGAGTAGGTAAAGAAGAACTATCCAAAGTTGTTTTTGTCCTTGGGATTTATGTCGTCAATTTCTTTAGGTCTATCGGCAATTTAGCTCGATCAAGCATAGGGCTGCTGCCACATTATGTAGTTTGCCTACGTGGAAAAATTTATCGAAAGAAATTTTAATATACTCGTACAATTCTAACACCAACCCAGAGGGGGTTGGACTGCTCGCATCCAGGTTCGTTGTTCCTGCTACCTTGTTAATGTCATCGACCCATTGGACATTTTGTACATCTGACACCTTGAGTTTTTAATTACAATTGAAGTAAATACCTAGTTTACTAACAAGAAAGATCATGTTGGCAAACGTAACATAAATGAACAGGACAAAAATTACACCCCAATCACTTCAAACTAGACATCAATTCACACTTTTTTCTAAAATTTATTTCTAAGAAAATATTTCAACACATTCACAGCGATGTTAAGTAATGATGTGACCCAGGATTGAACTGGATTACCTAGATAAAGCCTATTTACGCTAGCCTTAAATTAATACTAATTTTGGAGCTGTAATATTCAGGAAAGAAGTTACAATCATTTTGTCTCAACCTAAGAGACAGCGCAGACGGCACACTTTTTGTGCGATAGAGTTTGCGTCTGAGACATTTAAAAAGAGCATCTAGGTCCCTACAGCTCTGCCGACAGAATGATCGAAGATGTGCGTTGAGTCTGTGAAATACTCACGTGTGCGTTACTGCATATAATTGCATCACAGACTAAAAAGTGCGTCACGGATAGTCTGTCGTCTGCGCTGCCCCTAAGGTCATCCCTTGAACTATGAGTGGTACCTATATCAATCTTTGATTAATTAAAAATTGGGGGAAGATGCCCCCAATTGGGGGCATCTTCCAGTTTATACTGGTTAATATTAGAACCGAGATAATTCAGAGAAATAGGTGACTTTTAGCAACCCTAATAAGTTAAGTTAGACTCTGGTAAATTTATGGGTATGTTATTTGAGTACCTAGCGTATTGGGGTGGGGCCGCGATAAAAGCGGATTGGTAGGGTGAATGAATGGAACGACATACTTAGTACATACCTAGTAGTAAGTGAAGTTGGTAGGTTTTCAAAATCTTTTGAAAACTGTATAGGTAGGTAACAGTGGCTCTTAACCTTAGACATAAGAAACCATTAGTCAAAATTCTGTTTTGTTACGGACCACCCGGTCTAGTTGGTTTATTAGTATTGAAGTAATACCTACTCGTATACCATTATCTAAGCGTAAATAAATGAAAGGTTGTTCTTATCTATCTATATAGGATTGCTTCGCGGACTACTTAGGATGCTTCCACGGACCACACCGGTTAAGAACCTATGCTCTATAAGGACAAATACCTACTTAGTATTTATAGACTAGCGATCACGCATAAAATAATGATTATTAGTATAAACTTATTACGAGTAAATAAGAGAGGTATTTTCAAATTTGTTATTCATAAAATAATTATGCACATTCATTAGACGCTCTTACAGTCAAGGAAAACTTCGTCAAGAAACCTTCACACCTGTGAAGATGTTCTAAGGTTGTGTGAAGTCGACGAGGGATGTGAGGGAGCGACACACCATCTTCGATTGATAGGCTCGATGGCTCGTTTGGTAGTGACCTCTGCCTTGTCGGTCGCGGGTTCGGTCCCCGCACAGTACAAACATTTTTTTTTATTGCTTATTGGTGGCAGACGAGCAAGCGGCCTGTCTGATGTTAAACAGTAACCGCTGCCCATGGACATCTGCAATGCCGGGGGCACAGCCATGCCGCTACCTACCGTGAGAAGAGAGCTCTCTTTAAACCTCGTTTGAAAAAGGACATGTCGTAGCGATCAGGAAACACCGCGGCTGGGAGGTCGTTCCAGAGTTTACAAGTCCGTAGCATTTATGTGAATTATCATGTCTGTTTGTATTGGTCTTAGTGTTTTCAATGTACTTATAATAATAAGTATGTATTTATTTACAAAAACAAAGTATTAAAGTAAGTTTATCAGTGGTCTAGTACCCAAAGTAAGTCTACAATAATCTATTACTAGAGTTTTGAGAGATTGTGTGGACTCCGCGAGTCTCAAGGTAAACTGCTCTATCAATAGACATCCTGACCTGACTAATACGATGTCAAAGAAACTGCTATTTTTATTAAAATATAGGTCGTCGTAGTAAACGTAGCCCAAAGGAAAAAGATGAATCATCAGTGACGTAACTATAACATTCGAGGTCCGTGGAAAAGGAGATGGCCAAAAAAAACCCAGAATCGATAGGAATGAAATGTGCACCAATGGATTAACAATAAAATATAGTAAATATCACCAAAAGGGCAACCCCGAAATATGTATAGTTTAAGAGCTACCAACAAAAAATAATTCCTGTTGATTCTGGGTTTTTTGTTCATACATTTTTGGCCATCTCCTTTATCGGATTTTCAATAAAAGCCTAAGTAAGTAGGTAATAATAAATATTGGGAGTTTGGACTCCTCTCACCGGAGGCCCTTACCGCTTGGGGCTCTTTACGGCTAGGGGCCGCGGCATTTTGCCGACATGCTACCCTGTCAGTTACGCTACTGTTTTTTTTTTTTTTTATAGTGGCTCGACATAATGGCTTCCCTACACCTGATGGAAAGCGAAAGAAAAGCCCAAGTCATTGTGACAACGGGCAAGTAACTGGTCAGTTACCTGTCAGTTGCCACCGCCATGCCGGCCCAACCCTAACCCCCCACGAGCTCCGGAAACCCTACTCACCGGCAGAAACACGACCCAGAGGTCATTTGACTGCGGTATTCTATAGGGTGGAGGTCCTTCCCCATTTGTGAGTCATAAGTCATGATCTCGTATAAGTAATACGTTTTTTTAATTGTCGAGTTGAGTGCCTATCCTAAATTTTCAAGGAAAGTTTATAAATAGGCTTGTTTTTATACTAGCAAATAGCGGTTTCACGCCTGATAGGAAGTAAAAGAGAAGTTCAAGTTGTTGTGAGGGACAGGTAACCAAATCAATCACTTGTCACTTCTCACAGACATGCTGTAGGATGAAGTAAGTAATAGTACTATCTATAATAATATTATTAGGATCCCTGTCATGCTTCTTTAAGTCTTCTAAAGTTCAAACTTTTCGCTACTGAGTTTGTAAAGATGCATAAGGTTTTATTATTAACTAGCTGTGCCGGCGGCGTCGCACGCGTGGACATCGGGTTTCAAGAATAACTGACTTCCATTAAATTGTGCCTATATCTTAAATTAGACCTCTAGCAATGCATTGATGAAAACCGCATTCTTTCACTGACCACTCGATCAAACATATAGATAAAAAGTTCTCCCGTTTTCCCAACACTTTCCTTCACTGCTCTGCTCCTATTGATTGTAACGTGATGAAAAGTATACTATAACCTGCCCAGGAGTATGAAGAATAATTGTACCAAGTTTCGTTAAAATCCGTTCAGTAGTTTTTGTTTCTATAATGAACATACAGACAGACAGACAGACAAAAATTTTACTGATTGCATTTTTGGCATCAGTATCGATCATTAATCATCCCCTGATAGTTATCTTCTTCTATCTATATCTATACATATAATAAAAATGTAACGAATCGCTGTCTGTACATGGAAGATATATGTGAAAAAATATTATGGGAGGCCTTTATTAATGCAATAGTACCCAAAACAATGATTTTTGTAATTTTTGTCTGTTTGTCTGTTTGTCGGTTTGTCTGTATGTTTGTGCACGCTAATCTCAGAAACCGCGTATCCGATTAAGATACGGTTTTCACTAATATATTGCTGGAAGCTTCCCTTAACATTTAGTGTTTGTTTCATGTTAATCGGTCCATAAATAAAAAAGTTACGCCCTTTTAACTAATCACGTCGAGCCTGCTGTACGTTTGCGCGGGTATATAAAGCGCGCCGAGATCTGCGCCGCGCCGCTGCCAGCTGCCAGGCTCTGGCACTGGGGGTCATTAAAATCACTACCCAAGAAACTATTCCACGCGGACGAAGTCGCTGGCACAGCTAGTTTTGAAAATATATTCAATGTACAGAATTGACCTCTCTACAGATTTATTATAAGTATAGATAGAAGATATTATGATTTTAACTTGTTAGTTTCTGTTGAAATAAAAAAAGTAAAAAAGGTTCTACCATGGACATGGACTGAATAAAAGGGCAATTTATTATTAAACTTAAAATTTGCGTTTTGTCGAACTGGCCACTTTAATGGAGTTTAATTTTAAAAAATCGCATTCGATTAGGAGTTCTAAAATCAAATTGATATTGGCTCATTGAAGTGTATTGGTAATCGTCAAACTAATATAAATTTAATCTACAATGCACATGCCTGAATTATGAACTTCAAAAAATTATAAATAATCGTGACATGATATTCTGTCTAACGAAAACTTTTTGCGATTCCATTCGACCTTCGCGGTTGACAACTGCCTATCGGTAGCCAAGAAAAGCGAATAGATATCAATAGCGCCTGAAACAAGATATGTAATGACATTGAGACGAGCCCATCGATCGCTTAATAACGGCTAGGCGGCCGTAGCCGTCGGCATAATGTACCACAATACGTACAAGCAGTGGCTTGGCCGTATCTAAAATAGCGTTAATCGAGTTAGCCACTCCAATGGCGCCGAACTAGGGAGGGGCAACGATTCGATTTCTTTGATATCGATTTAATTACACTTATTGTATGAGATTGTGAGGTGACTGGTTTGGTTGCCTGCCCGTTGTCGCAGTGACTTGGGTACCTCTCTCGCTTTCAATCAGGTGTAGATAAATATTAGCCACCGAGCCAGTCCAAAGATAATATCGTAAGATTCCTACGTCAGAACGCGCCGTCTTCTAGATAATAATAAATAAATAATCCAAGACATACCACGCTGGGCCACAAAGCGTTATCTAGCTTCAAACTAAGCCGAATTGTACTATGAGTACTAGACAACTGATAAACTTACTTACATATATAAACTATAATTATACATGGAAAACACCCAGACCGATACAAACAGACATTTTCATGCACACAAATGTTTTACTGTGCGGGAATCGAACCCACGACCCTTGGTTCACAAGGTAACACTACCAAATGAGCCATCGAGTCAGCCATAATAAAGAGAGATAATTGGGATTCCTCCTAGAGAGAACGGACTATTTCCATCTTCTTCTTACTATCTTCTTAGATCTTCTCTCTAACTATCTCCACGCTACGTAGCTATTTTTGGTACCTAAATTAAATACATAGATAATAATTTATCTAGCAATTATTTATTAAGGAATTGTTTTAGTAACAATATGTTGTTAATCATCATTTATCGGATTTATTTGTGGATCTCTAATATATAGAAAATATTGTTTCATCGATACTCTTCGCATCTCTATCTGAAAAATAAAATTGGCTCCAATAAGGGAACTGGATCGCCAGTTTATTATATGTATAAGGCAGTTTGTTTGACAAAGGGTGATGTTTCTCACCACCTATTTTTCCCTAAAATAGAGTAAAATAAGTGATATAATATAGTGATAGTTCCTGCCCCGTGCTATTGAGGCATGGAATGCCCTTCCAATCCTGCCTTCTTTAGGCCTGGCGTGAATATGCATGAAAACGTTTCATTTGTTTACTAATTTATTGTAAAATACATAGATAAAATTATACTAAGTACGAACAGTGAAAACAAAATCAAAATTGGCTGAAAAATGGGCGAGATACAGTTGTTGAAAGTAAATATATCCGTCTCTCTCACGCTAAATAGATTTTTCTATAGAGTTTGTATGGCGCGCACGGTACGTGACGTCATCCGCCACGTCGGATCTCTCTGTCTAAGCAATAACTTTAACGCTTTATAACTCGCTTAATAGAAAAGATAGTTTAAAATTCTTTGACATTTATGTACCTGGAAGATAAAAGATCTCAATAAATCCATAAAAAAGTCATGCATATTCCCTATTCAGGGTGAGGGCGACAGGCGCGGTGGGTTTGTCTAGTGTGCCTGTCGACCTAACATTTGGACCTCACGACTGCTTACCATCATGTTGCATCATGTTAACATCAGATGGAGTGAGGTCACCCTGAACGCTCTCTTTATAGAAAAAGATATAATATGTACTCTCTCCTGACCGAATTTTGGCCTCAGCGGCCTTCTCAAGGAGTCTAGCTGAGTACGCAGAAGATATTAAAGTGCATTGCATAAGTAGGTGCCTTGGTGCCTAAAAGATATTAACCTGTGCGCAAACACAGGTGCACCCTCTGTTCCTTTACTCCCATAATCCTATAGGACGATAGTCATAGTTCGATACGACCGGAAAGTGATGGCACACAAACAACGACTTTAAGTGCTTTTCGATGCACGTGGGTATCACCGCTAACTTTTTGACTCCGGAGCAGCTACTGAGCAATTTTTTTACTTGAAAAACCTGTCACAATTTTGGCCCGACCCTGGTTTCGAACCCGGGACCTCTCTGATGTCCAACGATACAGTAATAAAAATCTTTGGTCAAACGTTCACTGATGTACCGTTCTTTTGGCGGATAGTTCATGGGTCAAATGTCTTTTGGGCGAAAAGATAATGGGCCAATGATTTTTTTGGTCAAACGTGCATGGAGCAATGGAGTCCTGTTGGCGAACTATTTCAGATACAATAAAAAATACCAAAACTATTATGTAAGTATTCTTCAAATGTACCTACAATACACAATAATGAATAAAGTGATCAATTCCGTCTGCGGTATTTTCAATCAAAATCCGACTGCAACACTGTCGGATTACGTACAGGAAACATCAGACGATTACTATAATTTGATACTGCAGTTAACCGGTCTTATGTTTTTCGTAATGAGGAAATAAGGAATCACCACACACACAAATGTAAAGGAAAACCATTGGTGGTATAGTTATTTAATATGCAGTAAACATTGATCAAAATATCGACTTTGAAATTTACGTAAGAATGTCTAGTCATGAAAGAATGCCAATTTTAATTTCAGATATACCTAAATTTCCGGTTGATACAAAAATAATGTTACTACACTACATATGTAGTGTAATTATACTTTTAGAATAGAATAGAATCTAATAGTGTTCACGACCATTTAGTCCCTCCATCTTTTAGTAGATGTCGCGGAATAGTAATAACAGCATGTGCTGTCATTTTGTGTCATATTTGTAAATACGTAGTTCATAGGTACATCACATAGATGGCGATGTGCCTAATTACATCGCGGTATCATTGTGTTTCTCCATCTATATATAAGATCACCGGCCCGTTGTATGGGCAGTTCAAAAACCAGTTCAAAATCCAGTTCAAAACCAGTTCAATATACAAAGCAGTTCAAGACCAAAGTGTAAATAAGTAGTTCAACAGTGCAATAAAAGTATATCCGAAGAAGTCAACAGTGTTTCAGTTCAGTTCAGTGTGAGCTATCATCGACCAGCTAGGACAGTACGCCAGTACTAAACAAGGTCCTTCGAGCCGGATTTGGAAGACCAATTTTAGAGGAGTGGTCTGTGTGACCACAACCCGGTAGTGGACCACGGGGCTCCGCGGATGAGTGCAGCTCCAGCACTTCAGCACTACAGCACCAAGTGCTGCTGGAGACAGCCAAGGTGGACTGGGCTGTGACCATCGTGCTGGAAGGCTCCAGTCCTTGAGGTGGAGTGGAACCAGCTGATGGTGGTGACGTGCTTCCAACGTCACCAGGAAACCTCGCTGGAGTGGCGCCGCGGCGGCGACGTCGACGTCACAAAGGGTGACGTAGTAGTGGACGTCACACTAGCAGGAGCACCAGGTTTGATTCAGTGGTCAAGTGTGAGACGCGGTCAAGGGTGAGACGCGGTCAAGTGTGAGTCGTGGACAAGCGTGAGTTGCACATTTATTTGTATATATTTTTCAAGCGACTTTCAACTTTAGTGCATCGGGATTATTTTTTAGTGAAAGTGAAATGTTTAGTTGTATTAATAGTTAGGTAATGTTAGGACATTAAGTTAGTTGTATTTTTTTGCATTTTTAGTTCATTGTATATAATTAAGTTTTACGTTACGTTTTAAAGATGGAAGGCATCTTTAATGTACAGAAACAATTGTCAAAGTCTATAGAAAAAGGTTTAATTAATTTTGCGAAAAGTTCAAAAGAGAGAATTACTTTAGAATATTTAGAAACAAAACTTGAAAATTTGGAAAGGGACTGGCAATTGTTTCATAGTAATAATATTAAGTTGTATGAATCATATTTATTGGAGGACATAGAAGAAAGCAAATATGTAATTGAGGACGTTTACGATAAAACGGAGGACAAATATGTAATTTTCAAATCGTTAATGAAATCAGAAATTAAAAAACTTTCAGTAGGGCAAAACCAAATCGTAAGGGAGTCAGTCACGAGTGAGCCCTCTAGTTCCTTCGTAAAGTTGCCTAAGATTGTCATTCCGATATTCTCGGGAAAATACTCTGAATGGCCTACTTTCAGAGATTTATTCATATCATTGGTTGACACAAACAAGTCTTTGGATAGTGTACAAAAATTACACTATCTGAAAGGGCATCTTACTGGAGAAGCCGAATTGTTGTTAAGACACACGCCAACTACGGGAGCTAATTATAGTCAGTGCTGGGAGTTATTAGAGAAACGATACAATAATAAGCGCTACTTATCAAACTGTATTTTAAAGAGATTATTAGGTCAAAAGCAACTAAATTTTGAATCGGCTTCCGGATTAAGAGGACTATTGGACAACACCTCTGATTGCTTAAGTGCATTAAATAAATTAAATGTAGATGTGAGTACATGGGATCTAATTATCATACATATTGTCGCGGGTAAGTTAGATCCTGAGACTCGAAAATACTGGGAGTTAAACGTCTCAAGTATCGATTTAAGTGAGCTGCCAACACTTAAACAATTTCAGGAGTTCCTTGAGAATCGTTTTCGAGCTTTAGAATGTATAGATCCACAAAAGCCTTTCCATCCTAATCATGATAATGTTCCCCACGCAAGACCAGTAGTTCTATTCTCAAGAAATAACAACAACAATAGTATTAGCTGTGAGTACTGCTCTGACAGACACAAATTGTGTTTCTGTAAAAAGTTCACAAAGTTAAGTACAGAGAAAAGGCGGGAATTTGTAAATAAGAACCATATTTGTTTTAATTGTTTGGGGGGGAATCATATCATCTACAACTGTAAAAAGTCAACCACATGTAAAATTTGTAATAAACGTCATCATACACTCTTACACTCAGAGTTGGTTAAGAGTAATAGAAGAGAGTACAATGGTCGCACTAGTTCGTCGACTAGTGTTGCGCCAGTATCATGCATGCATGCACGGGTACATGAGGACAATTCATTAAAATCATATAAATTTAAAGGTCAACCATTTAATACACAGAGCAAGACAAAAAAAGAGCATAGAGAAATATTCAGTACAACCAAGAACGATTGTGAATATAGTGACTTTGTAAATTTACCCTTTCGAAAAAACCCATCTCGTTGCAAGGGTCATAATAGTGCAGGACAAATAGCTGTCAGGAAACCAATTTAGTTTTAGAAGTTGTATACTTTATTATGTTACGTTTATAGAAATGTTGTAGTGCACATATTATGTTAATTTTAAGAAGTTTATATTTGGTTTTTGTTTTGTAAAGTTAGGTCATGGTGGGCGGTCGTGTACATATCAGTTTGTTTTTACCATAGTAGTTCATTATTTGATTTTAAGTTCAGTTCATTGTTTTGTTATTTTACTTATTTTGTTTAAGGCCATTTTTAAACAAATGTCCTTGGTGGGCGGAATGTTCACGACCATTTAGTCCCTCCATCTTTTAGTAGATGTCGCGGAATAGTAATAACAGCATGTGCTGTCATTTTGTGTCATATTTGTAAATACGTAGTTCATAGGTACATCACATAGATGGCGATGTGCCTAATTACATCGCGGTATCATTGTGTTTCTCCATCTATATATAAGATCACCGGCCCGTTGTATGGGCAGTTCAAAAACCAGTTCAAAATCCAGTTCAAAACCAGTTCAATATACAAAGCAGTTCAAGACCAAAGTGTAAATAAGTAGTTCAACAGTGCAATAAAAGTATATCCGAAGAAGTCAACAGTGTTTCAGTTCAGTTCAGTGTGAGCTATCATCGACCAGCTAGGACAGTACGCCAGTACTAAACAAATAGAATAACGTTTATTTGGTACTTACATTTACATACAAAAAAAACCTTAAGAACTAACATTAAAACCTAATGGGTACCAAATAGGTCCCCGCACAGCTATTGCCGTGGCACAGGCGCCACGGCACTGGTATTACCTTGGCGGATACCTCGGCTACTTCACTTCAATTACTCTTTTGACTATACAGTCAGTTTTGAGTATACAGCAGGATAGATATACATCTATCCTTATGTATTCCATCTTAACTACGCAACGATTACGATGCCGTTTTTTTATAGACATAAAACGACCCAAGAGAGGTTTATTGCAAGACAGATCAAAGTTGAAAACCTGACAAGATAGATCAAAGTAATTTACAGTATTTGAGGTACACCTCAAAGAGATTTACAAATTAGTGCGCAATGGCATATAAGTAATATTATATCCATCTCTTACAGATAATCCACAATAAGCATTTCACACGTCAGACCACCAGTCAATTACGTGGAAATCATCAGAACACCACTTTCGCCAATCTTAACATGACAATATTTCCTATAGACGTAGTCAACTTGCTTTTCATTATTATTATAAATATAGCAGTTATGAACACTGCATGAAATGAATTGATTACACCAAACGTTTGTACCAAATTCATATCACTTGTACCTTTGGTATAAGATACCAAATCGGTTACAAGGATCTGTAGAGATGTTGTCGTAATTAATAGAAATGCCACGAAAGTTGATTTAACTACATCTTTACAATTTCTGTTAGTTTCACTACTTCTTCTAAACGCTACATAAAATATTCTGATATAAATAAATAAATTTACAAAAACAATTATTAATCTGATGACAGCGTATATCAGTTTAAAATAAATCATGAAATAGTTCACGTGTTTCCTAAGAATATAAACACCGACTATGCCGAAAGGTAACGACATGGCCCACACAAATATGGATGTGAGAATTAGATTAAATTTTCTGTTGGAGAATACAACGACAATCTTGTTATATAAGTTTATGGAGAACACAAAAATCCAACAGAGCAAGGCGAAATCGCTAACGAAGTAAAGCATGAACATGACATCTATGCTGTAACGTTTGTCATGACGGAGGTATAGGAGGAAATACTCGCAAATGGAGACCAAAATCCTTGTGGCGGTTATTTGGGCCAGGACTATTTCGTCAGTCTTTCTGCTGATCCGTATGAGGGCGAAGAAAGCGAATTGCAGCAGGAGACACGAGGTGGACACTGTGATCCCACTCAGCCAAACCACTCGGTATACAATTTGAGACCTGTCCGGTTCATCAGGTGTGATGTCCGTCGCATTGGTATTTTCGTCCATTTTCCCTTTTCGCAGTTAGTTGCAATATCTTATGTTTTTGTTATCAATTAATCTTCTATTTGTAAACACATTTTACATAATCTGAAATGAAATACATAGATTTCATATAAAAATAAGGCATAACTCATAATAATAAGGTGTTGGTGTTGTTGTAGTAGTAATGTTATTAATTTTTCAATATATTTTGTTAAGATATAAATGATATTTTATTTCTGCAAAATGATTCACGACTAAATAATACTTTTTCATATACATATAGGTATTACTTGCATAAACAATAATTTGAAGTTCATGATGGCAAAATTACTCGTATTATCTAATTCTGACAAACATAATGGTATAATAATGGCATTAGATAATAATTACATTGTCATAATTTTGACCGCTCTTTTTAGCTTACTTTTTGTGACTATCGAACCTGCGGAAACGCCGAATATTAGTACAGGCAACTTTATTTTTTCTTTACAATCACTGTTTTGCGTATAACACACATTTTCAGAGTAACACGCGTAATAGCAAACCATTTGTTATCAATAGTCCCTCCCACTTCATTTTCACTTACGTTGCAGGTCAGATTAATGTTCCATTAGCCCCTGATACTGTCATTCATGCATGGACTCTGATATAATTTGTTATCATGTTTTATCTCAATTGAATTCGACGTAAAAACTATCAGGATGCTTGTTTTTGTCAGCCATGTCAGAAAACATTGGGATATTTATAATGCTAATTCTGGTGCTGTTTGACATTTTATGTTTAGTACCGTGGATTGAAGAATTCGTAGCATATCAACGCCTACTATTTAAAAATAAATGTATTTTGATAGCTATATTAACCATCTGCTTGTTCATAGTCCTTGAAATGCAGTTCCAATGCACTTAATGAGTTGCAAGATTAGTCTACAGCTACACTTTTAAAAATGTAAGACGTTCTGAATAAGATCTACCTTAGTACCTATTTCAGTCATTTTTCAGAAGTGTAAGTACCTGGCTTAAGAATACAATGTGTTTAAGGGAGAACGGGGTTTAACTAAACGGGATTTTATATACATTCCTGTTATGTCCCGACTTTTAAACATACTACTTACCTATTACATACTAAGTACATTTATTTCTGCTTCGCTCAATGTCAATGGTCGACAGGTAGAGGATGCCTATGCCACCTTAACTACTTTTGAACAATGTTTAGCACTGGTCAAAAGTGATTAAACAAATAACAGTTGGTTCCTAGCGCTTCATCGTGTTAGTATGAATTAACTGAATTGATATGCTCCGTTTAATAAAACAATATACTTACCGGGAACACAAAAGAGTTTATTTATCATTCAAACAGTAAAAATACGTCACGGTTAATTAATCTAATTGACGTTATAGCATTCGCCACACTCGCCTGGCATGGCATTCCCATAAATTCGAGTTGATCGGGAAGAGCAGTCGTTATAATGAACTCCCATGGTTATCGTAAATATTGTGCTTTCATATAGCTGTATCAGTATCGGTCTAAATTTAAAGAGATTCGGGTTTGTTGTATTCGGATTCAGTGCCAGACCGCACGAGTAGGAATTGTTGCAAAAATATTTTTAATGGTCGCCTATTTGTGAAACTGTTATTATTATATTGGATGAATGGACTGAAGTATCTTGAAAATAAAAAAGGTAAGCAAAATAAAATTAATCTGGAAAATTGTTGTTGAGTTGAATAGTGATTATTTTCTAATCCAGATAATTGTTTTATGATCTGGTTTATCTTTACTTTTCTACTTACAATTTTTTTATAATGAAATTGATGTGTTTCTTCCAATTCCTCCAAAAGTCATATTCTTAATTATAATTTTTTCAGTTCTTACAGTTCAAGCGGATTGACAATATCCTACTAATATTATAATCCTTCTTCTACTAATAGTTATTATTATAAATGCGAAAGTTTGTTTGGATGGATAGATGTATGGATGTTTGTTACTCTTTTACGCTAAAACTACTGAACAGATTTAATAAAAGTTTTCAGCAAATAGCTTATTATACATTGAATTAGCACATAAGCACAGGCAGAGCGTGGATGCAGCTAGTTTTATTTATATAATTATGTACTTATAAAGAAAATCGGCTACTCTGATTGGCCATTAGCCAATTATCATATCTATCCACCGGCATTTACACCTATTTTATTTATTTTTATTTTCATGAACAACATATTATACATATTAGAAATATATAGACTTTATGACTAGTTCATGGCCTGGATAAACCCCTAATTTTGTTCTAAGAAAATTTCATTGCAAATTTTAATTTTAATTCGTAAATACGTTTTCCAAACCATTAAAGCTTCTATAAAAGTTCCTTAATGTGGTCGTAGTAAAACTGAGCTCACCTTGAATAATTCAATCTTCAGCTGAAAAATATAATTGTAATCCATTCGTCAATACCTTCTCATTACTTTGAAGTGAGAAATAAAAGCTCCATATTGATAGTTTTAAGGCGTCGAACACACGTCAGAAATGAAAATAAACATTACACATGCAAAATTTATAACTTTTCACTCCTGAGTGGTTCTGGCTATGAGTCAATTGTATAAAAATATCATATAAATCATCTTAATTATTACGTAGATGAAACTGGAGCATTGACTTACTACGAATAACTCGCAGTGATGCAATGTAAGATATTATTTATGTTAGTGATAAGGCTGTCTAAATAGCCAGTCTGTTTTTCTAATGCATTTTTGTAATATGTACATTAAACATACCTAAACCAAATTTGGTGTATTCAAATTCTTGAGTTACAAAGGGGTAAGAAGTTGCTTCAAATGGTTTACGTAATTACACATAGGGTCTCTAGATGTCTTGGAACTTGGCTAGCACGCTTCCTCTTGTAAAAAAGGAAAAGAATACTTAGGTACGCTATTAGTCCGGGTTCTAAAGAGCTCCTGCCATTTTATTTGACGTTAGGAACGAACCTGTCAAATCCGTATGGATTCAGCTTAGCACTAAATATTATTGGATTCTATTCAAAGTCAAACCAACCTGGTACCTAGACAAAACTTGTGAATACACATTATGTCATTGTCCATCTTCCATGTGAATGGTATGTCTTTGAATGGGCTTCCCCAGAACATACCTAGTTCATTTACTTTAAGTAATGGTCCTATAAGTAAACTGGGAATCGATACTTCTGATCTTCCGCTAAGGCTTATTTAATTCACCACTGAAGCCATCTCATAAATTTTGCCTGACTGGCCTAATCGTCTTGTCTTCTTTGTTCATATATGTTTGTGTATTAGTGTCATGCATTTATTGCATAGGTATTGTAAAAAAATAAACATTTCTTATTTCTTAATCCATAAGCTACTTACCTATTTTTGAATCGGTACCATACAGGTATGTGACGTTTTCTGACGTAAGTAGGTATATGTATATGGGTACGCACTCACAAATATGTAACTACATGCTTTGTTTCATTCTAATCAGCCGTAGTGAGTGACGTTCATAAAAAAACATTCAATCGAAACATTCCCTGACCATTATAATAGAGGGACGTACGGTAAACAACACGTGTTTTAATCACCAACGCTTCTGATAACGAAAGAGGGGCATGCTGTTCCCGTTTGTATAGTCGTTTTAGTATTTATTGTCTGAGTGAGTGTGTAAAATGTTTAGGTCTTGTTTAAGGAGATGTCACGCCAAATGTGACGCGCAACGCGCCGCGTGATCATCGGGCGTTTTTCTACATAAAGTAGATAGTGGAAAAACGATGCATTGCGCTGTTTAACAAATCGTGCGTTATTTCATTTATAGTGGTGGAAAAAGTTACGCCCTGCGAGCACCAATCCGCTTGTCCAGCGTGGCGATTATGGGTATATCCTCCAGATGTTTGCTCTAAGTGGCGAACAATTGGAGAGGCCTATGTCCAGCAGTGGACTGTAATAGGCTGATGATGATGATGATGGTGGAAAACCGACCGACGTGACGCGTGATGTTTAAAGGAACTCGATATGAAAAAATCACCCGAACCAACGCGCCGCGTGACACAATCTCCTTAAACGAGGCTTAATCCGGTTTTCTTAAATATAATTATTAGCTATCCAAGTCAATAACAAAGATATTATTATTCCTGCATTGATCTCGAAGTAGGTAAGAGGCTTAGCTACTTACTTGTGGTCCTCAGAATCTCTCCTAGTCTTTTGAAAGGGGTATGAAGCGGCATTTTTACCGACTATCATTGAGTATTTTAGTTGCACTAAATGTACGTGTTAGGGAGGATAATGACCACGGGGTCTGATTATCCTAATCATTATGTTATTGTTTTATTGTAACTTCTTTTTCCTTAAGGCGACTTTTATTATTCTTCTCAGTTCCATTCAGATCTCATAGATACTTCCCCGTAGATACACCTGCCTAAAAGAAGATATACCTACCTATCTAATCAATAACTATCAATTTTTCGATTCCAGATGGCGGCTGAGTCTGCACGTAATTCAAAAAGATCAATAACACTGTGATGTGGACCACATATGTTCGGTGGAGTGTATGACCTAAGTCTTACTACAATATTTATAAAGACTCGACCAAATTTGAAGCGCCGATGCCAACAGCTGTTATTCAGAAAAGATGAATTCAAGCGTATCACCGGTCAGGATGGAAGAGAACCAGACTTTATACGTAACATTCCAAGTATTTTGGTTGGTCGGGATAGCAGTGTCAGTGTTGTGTCTCGTGCTACAAATAACGTGCTTCATACTGATACGCTGCAGCAGAAAAATGGACGAGAAAATTCTCGCTCAGATAACGTTCACGAGAATTTTAGTCACCTTGTGTGAATACTACATGTTATACATCCCAAGAAAAACTATTATATCCAATGATATCATGTTCCCGCTTTATTTCACTAGTGACTTCGCGTTGGTATGTTTAATGCTCGTATTTAGCAAAAACTTATACGACAAAATTGTTATTGTGTTCTCTATTCGAAAACTGAATCTTATTTACACTTCGTTAATGGTTTGGGCGGTTTCTTTGGCTTTCGGAGTAACTGGCATATATGTATTAAAATATACCAAGAAAACGTACTTCAGTTTATATTACAATATAATATTCGCATCGGTGAAATTTATGATAGTAACTATAAATTTATTGGTGTATGTTAGGATATTCTACGTGGCTTTTAGAAGAGGCAGTGAAAGGAACAGAAATGTAAGAGATTTTCTAAAAACTGCATTTGTAGCTTTTCTTTTAGTTACCACGATGTGCCTTCAAATTCTAATAACAGATCTGATTGCTTACGGCAGAAATGTGCCGAAAGTGTTAATAAAAACTTTTTGTATAATCAATTCTTTTCACGCAGTATTAATATCGATTATATTTATTATTATATTAAAAAGCAAAATGTCGGAATCAATTGTAAAAACTATGTCATTAAGATTAACAGAATTAGTTACTTGATTTAATCCTTAAATTCGTTGGAGTGTAGTTGAACAGCAAGCATAGCCGTTCTAATTTATTACTTGCTTGTTATCATAGACTTATGTAATTGGTTTTGTGTATAAAAGGTAGTATTATTTTGTGCTCGTAAATTCATTGAATTGGTCAATAAAAAGATTCGGCAAATGAATAGGCTTGGATTTGAAAAAAAATGTAAGCATTTCATGTTGATCAGCACTTAAATGACTTGTGTAATCGTTGTAATAAAGAGTAGGTATCTAATTAGATACTCTGTATCATATATATAAAATAAATTTAACATATATTTAGATTGATCTGATTTTTTTGTTTTAGTCTCCAGCATGTAAGAGATTTGATTTTGGTAGTAAATATAAGTAAGCATTAAAGTAGGTAAAGGTATCGCAACACAGGTATTCATTTCATTTTTGATGACAGTTGTTTAACCTATAGCAGTGCACAAGGAGCGAGATATTGTTTATATTAAACTGTATTTCTTGTTACAATGTTCCCTTCATGATCCCTTTGCCCTACTTCATCTGTTTAGATACTATGTGTCTTTCGTCGTTTCGTCTCACAAGAGATTGACCCGTGGTTCAAATCGCCACAAATCCCATTTTCAATGTGTTCGTTCATACCTCGGTTCGAATAGCATACATAATAAGGGTAGGTATATGTAATGTATGCTAAATATAAATGTGTTGTAGTGCAGGAATTGATGTTAATGTGCAATGTAATTTTAGAAAAGGCAAATAAATTATTAAAAGATATAAAAAATTACATATAAGTATATTACCATTATTTACAATAGACAATCTTAGCTTAAAATACGAGTAGTATTTTGTGCGAACTAAAACTAATAATAGAGAAATTCGTCAAGTCGAGCGTCTGCCTTCAATACGTTCACAGCGAGTGTGTAAGGACCATCTGAAAACGTATAGAAAAATTTGCATCATACATTTTGTAAATTATTACTATTTGACTGGCTCGATGGCTCATTTGGTAGTGACCTCTGCCTGCTGAGCCAAGGGTCGTGGGTTCGATTCCTGCACAGTGCAAACATTTGTGTTTATAAACATGTCTGTTTGTATTGGTCTGGGTGTTTTCTATGTATAATATGTACATGTATTTATTTACAAAAAAAAGTATTTAAGCAGTTTATCAGTCGTCTAGTACCCATAGTACAAGCTTCGGCTCAGTTTGGGGCTAGATGGCGATGAGTGGCCCAGCGTGGCATGTCTTGGGTTATTTATTTATTTATTACGACCAAATAACTTTAATCGAGCTTGAAAAAGCATCTCACGGACTATGGTGGTGGCGCTGACAGGAAACCAAGAATAATTGACTTACCAACTTGAAACCACTTGTTCCTTGGGTAGCCGCTGTCCTCCCGGGAGGCTGCTATGGCGTCCCTCAGGGCGAACGCCACGCTTACTGCTAAGCACATCGGAGGCTCGGCAACAGCTACAACAGTGAATTTATTAAGACATTTTTAACAATTTTTTAAAATTATTTTAAAAAATATTCTATTTTTTTCTATGTGGACAGTGACATTTAAGCAATATTCTAGTGTTATTATATTACAGCGTACCTATAAGAAACTCAGTGTCGAAGCGTAAGATAGTTAAGTAGGGTTTATTAAACTACACTGGAAATTTCATAGTTTTATATAATACCATACGCTGTTAAAATATTTTTTAATCTTAATAATAATTAATTTATTTGCTTATGAATGTTAACTAAGAACCAAAAATTATTTTGCGACATTTAGGTATGCTTTGAAGCGGTACACTTTCGCCTTAAAATGTTCTGGCAGAACATATCTCTAGGGCAACTCTAGAGTTCCTCAGTTCGGCCATTCGCGCTCATATACCTAGTGTACGTCTACTTTCCCTAGAAGATTACCTTTAGCACCTAACGTTCCAAAAGGGTTGAAGGAGTTTCTGCGCAGCTTAACCCGAAAGTCAATCGGGATGTCCTTGGCAAGTGGCACGTGGTAATTCCAAGTGCGGTCGGTAAGCAGTTCCCCGGTCCTGTCGTCGTAGATCAGGTGCTCGTGGGTCCAGTAGCCCAAGCCCATAATGAAGGCACCTTCCACCTTCGTACAATAAAGTTATGTACATTACAAAAGATCGCAACATCGTGTAGGCTCTACCTCTCCCCATTATTTGAACTATCCTCCACTTAAAGGAGATTGCTTACAAGCCCGCCCAAATTGTAAGTGCAACAAAATATGTCAACCTAGATGTAAGTCAACTGTATGGTGAACAATTAGAGAATATCTAAGTATCAGTCTATCTATTACTCAGCGTTGATCTGAAGTCCGAAAGTTGACGATATAAAATGCATTGTGCGTACATTATGCATTTGTGTACCTATATCACCAGAGAGAAACTTATCGGATATTGAGTGAGCAGAAAGTAGTACAATGTTTGCAGAAAATACTTGGACATAAATTTTATTTATTCATGGATTTGTTAGAGTTTGGCTTTCATTATGAGTTATTACTACGAACTTTATTAGCTTGGAGAGGTTTGTTTACAGCAGCTTTTGATAGAACATTACGGTCATTGTGTAAAATTACTTACTTGTCCTATATCTATTTCTGGATTGACACTCGTGCCGACATCTTCAACTATATCGACTCTAGTCACGTGATGTTCTCCAGTAAGCACATCTAACTCCACCTCAGTAACAGCCGCGGCCGCTGAACGATGCACGCTCTGGTCATTAGAAGTGACCCTGTAATTGCACTGCAGACCAATACCAGCATTGAACGCAGCCTCGATCAACACCTCCCACGTCGGATCATTCAAAGTCTCCCTGATCACCGTCAGACGATCCAAAATAATCTGACAGCACTTAATCGCTCCGAAACAAGCCGATTGCGTGGTCCTACTAGTACCAACTGCAAAAGAGTTAGGATGTTTCTGCACAGTCGGCGGCTTCGTTTTCACTTTATCCATTGATATGTTCAGGGTGTAAGCGACCACCTGAATGACTTTCGTGTTTATACCCTGGCCGATCTCGATCCCGCTGTGACTAATATCGACTGTACCATCCCCGTGATAGATAGAGAGCATGACGTGGTAATCTATTATCAACGACGCAGGCCAGCTCAAGAAAGCCACTCGTATTCCACGTTTCTTCCAGCGATTCAGCTTATTAAAATCGGCGACTTCTTCTTTGCGTTTGTAATACTCGCTATCTGCAAGTACTGTATTGACAACTTCTCTTACGTCTGTCATCTCTTGCGCAAGATTGTTCATTCGGACTTCTACGGGATCTCTTTCAAGTTCATACGATATGCGTTCCATTATATGTTCTGTCAATGCTGTTGCTTCTAGTTCACCTAAAGAAAGACTTAATATTAGTTACCAATAATAAAAAATATCTAAATTAAGTTCATCGTTAAGAACATTTGCTTATAAAAGTTTGAAACTAAAACAATGCTTAATAAGTGTATCTTTTCTAAATATACTCATACCAGGAGATCTGAGGAACGTATTAGATGCAGTATCCGTAGTGACGCTGAATACTTTGGTCTGCCATCTCATGTTGTTGTAACAGTTTTTCAGAGCTGGTAAAGCTAGCGGGATAATCAGTTCGTTAAAGACGTAGCCGTTATCATCAAAAAAGTGGTACTCCAAGTATTGGATTCTGCCCGAGCTGTCAACACCGACCTGCAAAGCATACCTACTACATAGTATAAAACAAAATCGCTTTTTCTGTCCCTATATCACTATGTGCGCTTAAATCTTTAAAACTACGCAAAAGATTTTGATGCGGTTTTCTTAGAGAAGAAGGAAGGTTTATGTATAATCAAATAGCCGAAGCGTAACGAGGGCTGGTAGTTGATTATTAGTAGTTGATAACATTAAAACAAAAGACGAATTTCAAATCTTAAAGTTTATGTATTATACTCGTATTTACTTAACTGTGCCGACAAACATCATCATGATTATCAGCGTATCACAGTCCACTGCTGGACATAGGATGACAAACACGCTGTCGGTATGGTTAAATCCTCCAGGTATTTGGACAAGGTGGCGAACAACTGGAAAGGCCTATATACAGTAGCGGACTGAGAAAGGCTGATGATTACCTCGTAGTCGGAAGTACTAGGGAATCTCTTCCCAATGACTCTCATATTAGCCTGAATGCTCATGACAAAGCGGCAGGGCCTGTTGAGGAGATAGGTGGCGAGAGCGCAGGCGCACGCGATGTGACCAGCTCGGCTAATCTTGACGCCGTATGCGCCACCACACCGAGGTATGACCACATTCAACCTGATACAGATATAAATTTTAAATATTAACACCACATACATTGCTCCAAGTATAGATGTCATTGTCAGCGTATTCGTTTTGCTTGTTTTATTACTAGAATTCGTGTGGTTTTCGGATTTAGAATAGAACCACCTCATCTCATCCCGTGGATGTGGTAGGTCTAAGAGAATATCAGGAAACGGGCAGCAGCGTTTACCTGGGTACAAACTTACTGCGGTCACCAACACGCTTGCCAAACTTGTTGACTAAGGCAAATCCCCCTAAATGACAATTGTCATTGGGGGCGGCTTATGTCCAGTACAAAACGTACAGTGGAGTTATAAAATAGAAGATGTTAATTTTCTCACCTGCATTGTTCAATTTTCAAACATTCTGAAATGCCGATATGCACTTGATCAGGCCATTGCGTCGGAGTGAAAACATCTAGGCCATCCTCACTGGGCCTAGTAACACAAGTTTGAGTCTCCATAGTAAAAGCATACTGTGAAAATATATTATCTCCCCCTTTGATAACACGTTGAACATCTGCTCCCCTATCTCTAGCCGGCAACACGAACAAAAGAACAACTCTACTTGGATCTCTCTCTATAACTTCTTGAATTGTTAGTAGAGGTTTTCTTACATTTTTGTACTTAACTCGAACAAGCAAAGCAGCCTTGTTCGCTAACTTTTCTGTTTCAGCAACGATTAAACCTATAGCTTGGTCATAATATTTAATAGTTTTATCCGCAAAAATTTCTTCTGGAAAAAATAAAGATGGCACTTTTTGGGACATGTACGAGTTTTTCCCAGGAATGTCCTTTGTTGTGAGAAACGATATTACACCCGGTAGTTTCTGTAACAAAAAATATTACTCCAATAACTCCTCCCCACTGAACTTTAGAAATGTCGCTAACGTATATTTCTGCCAAATTATTATGGTCTTATAATATTTTGTGATATTAGAACCATTATGGAATGATATTTATTACCTCATTGTACATTTTATGAATTTATTCTCACACAAAACAATGAATGGGAGTGCCCCAATTTAATGACCGCACTGTGAATATTTTCATGTAGGTACGGTCTGATGTCATTCATGAAAAAGCACATTACGTATCTGTACTCGTCATGAGCATGAAATTTCGATCGACCGTAATGATCGCACTAATTTGTTAAGTTTATCGGTATATTTAGGTACGTTCTTATGCCATTTGTAACGTACCTACATACTTGTAGCTTGTAGCCTGATTATAAAATCAATTTTCAGCTAATAGCTCTCGGATATCAATGCAATTAGAGAACATTGGCCAACATAGATTGTGTTGCGATTTCGCTTGTTTATCATTGGTGGTGTGGTAAAATGTACATAGGAATTCATAGATCAGCCTCGAGCTGAAACTGATGAATGATGAAATAATCTACACTAATATAAACGGTAAGGTAATATGTACAAAAAAGTTTGTGCCTAACTATTTACCTTATTTTTGACAATCTTCGCCACCGGATTGCTTATAGCACTTTTTTCGTAATGACGTTAGAATCATGTGCAGAATTCCTACAAATGTACTTGTGAAGTATAAACCCTATCCTACTGCACAAGCACGGTAAAGCGAAACCAATTTTTTACTCACCAACGCGGGAGTAGGGTCGATGCTCTCAATCTCTCCAGCACCTACATCTGAGGTCACAAATGCACAATACACTTCCCTTGCCTCTGTCGGTAGATCGTTCACGTATTTAGCCTCTCCTGCGCACTGTACCAATGCATCTATCTTCGGCATGGGTTCGTTTATAGGCCATATTATTGGGTTGGTGTCATATACTTCAGTCCCGTTCGAAAGAGGTCTGGTCTTCTTCAAATCCCACGCTCCAGAACGGTAGATTGGTTTTAATCTGTCTTGAGGTATTATTTCCAGCAGACCCTTAAAAATCGAAGTAATTTAAATCGCTTAATATTAGGCAAGTTCCTATTACGAATAAAAAGTGAACTAGTGCCTACACTAATTAGTTGAAGATTTTCAGTAAGTAAGTACATGATTCTAGTAAGCATATGCAAAGACATAAGCAAAACATCCAAAACTGTGAATAAGCTGGTGCAACCAGAATTCTTGAGTAGCTTTGATCTGGGTGAACGCAATTGAAGTGCAAACAACATACTGTAATTTCAAAAGAGAATATAAAAGATTACTTTGTAAAATATTCCAAGTGCACACTTCTTCTTGAATGCTGGCTCCAAGTCTCCAGCTATTACTTCTACTACCAGCTCTTTATTTAAAACTTGAAGAGCTTCTTGTAACACTTCATTAGTATATATTTTTTTATTCACAAGATATTTTTCAGTATTTCGGGCATGATTGAACTTTCCAGAGAGTCCACCAAAAAGTAATCTAGCAGATAGAACAGTTTCTTTGTCCTTAGAATTTAACTTGTATAAAAATGCACCGTTTACTTGAGCGTGGGCGTTTTGAGAGCGAGGCATAACCTGGAAATTGAAAATATGTTTCTTGACACAGTCATCATTCTCCTGCCCTTATCCCGCTCTAAGTGGGGTCGGCACAACATGTTTTCTCCTTCCACTCTTGACACAGTATTTACTTAAATATTTATTTAGTAGATAAACGTTTCAAAGTAGCCCGAAAGTCACACTGAGTAGGTATTGGTTGGAAAACGATATTTTCCATTAGCATTATGAATATCTACATTACTTATACAATATTTACTCCTTATTCACTAAACTGTAAAATAATAATATACTTAGATTCACCTTGAAGGAAGCGAAGTGATAATTTTTCGAAAAAGGTGGCAATTTAACACGAGTTATAACTCGTCCTGTCATATCAAGAGTTAGGAGCTTTTCTGGGGTAACTTCGATCATAGCATCACGGCTAACTGTAAAAACAAAATATTATACTTAAGTCAGTTTAAGTAATATCCCTCTTATTATTCGTGAAATTATATTCCAAAAAAAAATTGTTTGCCATAATAATACAAACCTATGTTTAGAGTGGCTCCAACTGACTCTAATAATAAGAATACATCCGATGCAAACTTTGGGTCTCTATGCTTTGTCATTAGATTACCAGCTATAGTACCAATCTGTAAATAAGAACAATATCAGCAAATCATGGAAACACTTAAAATTATGAACTTGTCAATTGTGGTGCTTGTCATAATAAGTATTTCCGCCTGCAAAGCTTTTATTCAATGGTGCAGTAAAATAAAGTGACGAATCTTACATTTCTAACTGGTATATGAGCCACTAAATCTAAGTGTTCATAAAATTTTTGCAGATAAGCAAATTCTTCATGCTCTTTTGGTATTGTTTTGAACAATTCTAGCAAATCAGTCAAAGTAGTTCCAGCGCCAATAATTAAGTTTTGATCTATAGTATGTCCTTTTATTTCTTGGACAGAACTAATGTCTATTAAAACTCTAGGGAATGAAAATATTGGAACTGCTCCTGTAATTGAAATTAGGAATTTTATCTACATTCAAAGTAATTCGCATAGCATGGTGTGAATTTTCTCAAGTGATCTTGATAGTGAACTTATTTGCAAGCGAAAAATTAGCGTGAAAGTGCAAAGAAGACAAAGCAAACCTGTTTATAATAATAACATTAAAATTATATGTATAGCGTTTTTTGTCTATTTAATTGAGAACCTTCTATTAATTTTTTGTATATTTCGAATCAAAATAAAATAGGAAACCCTATACTTAGTCAATATAGCAATGAAAAGAGAGACATTATAGTATATCTCTGTTAATTTGGCAAGCTAATCACTTATTAAAGTGAAAAAGAAACTATAGAATCTCTTTTAATTTGGCACCCTAATCATAATAAGTGATCTACTCGAATATATTAGTATTCCGTTTTCTTAAATTGTAAAGTCTATGGCGTTCGACGTACCTCTCCCCGTGTTTCCGCTAACTAGCATGTAAGAGTCATATCCTTCATTATCCAGAATTCTAAATATATCTTTCACTTCAGTAATCCTGTACCATATTCGATCATCCTTTAATTTGATTTTCTTAAAGCCATTTTCTGTATCGATTTTATTAACAAAACACCATTCTCCTTCACACGTCTTCTTGCAATGCATCCTGTCTTTGCAGCGAGTGGAGTTCAAATCTTCAATATCGTGTAATTTGGGTTTGGGAGCATCTTTTGCAAAACTTTTGAAAGCATCCAATATCGGCCTGATTCCGGTGCATCTGCACGTGTTACTTCCAAACGAATTTTCTATTTCATACTGAGTTAAGTCTCCATGAGTTGATTCCCACAGACTGAAACACGATGATGTTTATGTTTAGTCTTGTTTTAAATATTTATGTGTCTAGTCGGTGGTAGTAGGGTTTACATGGCTGGCAACCACTTATTATTGGCGAAGAACCTGTGAACTGACTTAGAGTTCCGGGAGTTCGCCACTTCGGGCACACATCCGTAGGTTTACACCCAAAATCTCAACGCTGAGCAGGCGGGTTGGCGATCGCAGCGCGTAGCTTCTCGCACCAGTCACGCTGCTGCTTATATTCGACCTGTGGTATTTAGCTACGTCTTCAATCGTGATGGCTATATCGCCACTAGTCAGTTGCCATAGCCTCGTTTGTTATTCAGCAGGATGTACCACGGACAGGTGAGGATGGCTTGGAGCGAAAAGATGATTGGTCGCTCCCTTACATCCCAAGTGATTGATTTGGTTACTTGTTAGCGATGCCGCAGCATGGGCTTCTTGTCCGCTTTCCATCAGGCGACGAGGTTATATTAACGTTATGTCTCACAATGTCTATTGGGCTACTAATGGTCGATTGTCTGCTCACCTGTACATACTCATGACCCAGCCTGGGCTGCAGTAGCCGCACTGCGTTCCATTGTATTCAGCTAAGGTTTTCTGGATTGGATGGTAACCGCTGCCTCTGTCGCCAATCCCTTCTATTGTCTTCACGTCCCAGCCTTGACAGGACGTTATCGAAACCAGACACTGTAATTCAAAAAGCAGTTGTGTGTAAATTAACTCAGTAGGTGTTCAGATCAATTATTGAACGGAAACTGGATACCTTTCATTATACAAATAGATAGGTACTAAGTACTCAGTGTTTTTGGAGATATAGGATAAGGTAAAGCACTTCTGTTTAATTTTTTTTATTTTGTTATTCGATTGAATGACAAGCAGATACTAAAATAGAGGACCTTACGTTCCTCCATTTGTAATTTTTGAGTAACGCACCGAATACCTAAAGCAGGTTCGGTGATTCATGTCATGAAAATAAGATGATAATGCATAAATAAGTACCTAACTACGACTTAATTAAGTCAGACCTACTTGGGGCTATCATCTTTTCGCTCCAAGACAACCTCACCTGTCCGTGGTGTATGCTGCTGAATAACAAACGAGGCTCTGGCAGCCGACCGGTATAACCATCACAATCGAAAGCGTAGCTAAATACCTACCACAGGCCGATGATGGGCAGCAGCGTCACCGAAGTGAGAAGTTACGCCCTGCGATAGCCAACCCTCCTGCCCAGCGTGGCGGTTATGGTTCAAGATGTTTGCCCTAAGTGGCGAACAACTGGAGAGGCCTATATCCAGCAATGGACAATAATAGGCTGATGATGATGATGGTCTCGAAGCCAAAGCGGATGCTAGTGGAATTTCTGACCTGCAAAACTTACAGCATATGATGTATACTTACAGAGTTCACCGAGAATGTCTTGGCGTGACCATCGGCATCTGTCAAGCTAACGTTGACGATGCAGGCTCCGCATCCCCCCTCTTTGCACATGTACTTGGTCCCGCGCAGGTTTAACACATTGCGCAGGTAGTCGTTCAGAGACACCTCCGAATCCACTTCGAAGCCCACTGGAAATTTAAGATGATACTTGTTATATGTGATATATGATTTGGTAGATATGGGGCACCACTGCCGAATATTGATGTTTAAAACTTGAGTCGAGAGATTTTAAATGCGTACATTTTTCCGATTGTCGGTTTTTTTTAATTTCTAGTTATTACAACCCGGCAGTTTGGGGTAATACCGCTCATCTATCATACCATACCATATTACCATCGAACGTGTCATATTACCCCTTCCGAGAGTGAAGTCGAAGAGCACCTATGCGATGATGACAGTGATGACGAAATGAATGTGGATGATCACAGTTATTATAACAGATGTACATAATTTAAGTCGATTTGATACCTATGTAAGACTTAATTATGTGCGAATTTGTGATTTTACTCTTTACTGTTATTGTTTAAGATAGATCTCATTAATATTTTAAATAAAATGTACAATAATTGTTTTATTCCAATAAAAATATGTTACTCCAGACCCTGAGCGGCATTACCCGAAGGCCGGGGTAATGACGCTCAAACATGATTTTTTTTTAAATGCTTTTTTCTACGAATTGGTTAAAGATATATGTGTTTGTTGTTAAATAGTTAATTACTCGATAGTTAAAGAGTTTGTGATTTTTCTTATTTTTGATTTTTAATAATTATTTTTAAAGGTACAGCATGTTTTCCTTAAGTGAACGCCATTCCCCCTCGTTACCCTATATGTATTTATTTACAAAAAAAAAACCTATGTAAGTTTATCAGCTGTCTAGTTTAGTTTGGGGATAGACGGCGCTGTGCGGCCCAGTGTGGCATAGAGTCTTGGATTATTTATTTTATTTATTTATTTTATTTTAAAATGCACAAGCAATAATTACCTAGAGAGCATGGTTTGCTGATTGATATCTTCCATTTAACTAATACCGGAATCAGTCGAACATACCAAAATACTGAAATTAAGCATAAGTAATCCAACAACTACCTAGTATGTAGCCTATGCAACATCGGTGCTTAGTAAAGGAATAACAATCGCTGACAATGAATGCAGCTGTTTGTATTTTCATAATACTTAATTACTTACTGGCTGTTTTAATAGAAAGCAGAATGAAAGATAGGTATATAGACGCTGGATGCTTTCTTCTACCAGTTTCCTTATAGGTATATCCTATATTATTACGTAGGTATATATTAATAGTCCTGTAGGTCTTGCAATAAATAAATATTTCTCAATTCTTTCCATTTAAAAACATCACACTATCTACGCGGCTGATTCATTTTCAAAAGAAAGTCACACTTTGAATTTTTTTACGCAGCTGATAACAGCTTGGCCCGGTAACACAGGATCTTGGCTTGCCACCTCAACGATAAACTAATCTAGACAACGATAGACTCGGAAAGAGAAGATATATAATAAAAAAGCTTAGTAGGTATACTATATTAAAAAAAAAACGTTTATTGACAAAATTCGGAAACTATATGTTCAAGATTTCGATGACTGTGCACTATTTTGGGACAAAACTGACTTAAAAGTCTATACTTTTAATATATCACTCACCTGAACATTTTTCACCGTTGACTGTGAACGTGATGCGGTTCATTGTTAGGGTGCATCGGCATCGGTCAGAGTGCAGACTGGCTCGCGGTGGCCGGCTAGCGCCTTATAAATAAACATCGATGCGCTGCCCGGACGGCGCAATCAGTGGTCTTCCACCCTAATTTGAGCTCTGGATTTGAATTACGATTTATGTTCTGAGTAAGTATCATCTTGTTCTAGCCAGTAATGCATAGCTAGCATTGCTGACTGCCACTGCTGCCTAAAGAAATTACCTACCTATCTCTTAGCTCGAAGAAAGCTCGGAGAAAAATTTTCTCACGAGGCGACGTCGTATTAAATACAGATCGCTTGAAGCGATAAGGTTGCCTAATTGCACAACAAAATGTCTAATACTTAGTTTTAAGTCTTAGTATGGTGTGCAATAAAGTATATCTCTCTAAGTACCTATTTATAAAGTACAGTGATTCCTTTCCATCGGTCGAAGGGACGTCACCCGATGGAAAGCGAAAGAAAAGGCCAAATGGCTGTGGAAACTTAAAAGTAATAGAACTAATTAGGTACTTGTTAGTTTCTCCCGCCAATACTCGTATCATGATGTTCTGCCATACAGACTAATTTTGAAATACGACTGGAGTATCTTGTCGGGTGTTTCTTTGAGTGGTCGCCAGGGTGCTAAGCTTTACATTGGGCTAAGAGGCTGAAATGTGAAGACGTCGTTTCTAGTCCACTCTTACGCACGGATGAAGAATTATTATGTATCGTAAGTATTTCCTTGGCGAAGTCTTCCCCGAATCTAGAAGCTGGGTAAGTTCCGTAGGTATTCCCTAGGCTCGGCCCGAATCCATTATGTTTAGGTCAAAAACTTAATAACATAACTACAGGTAGGTTTAACATTTTATTTCATAAAATCTTTACAGGAGGAAATGTAACAAAGTGTTTTGTTACCGTACGGTAGAAGGGAGACATTTTATTTTTTAAACATGTTTTGAACCCAGAAAGTCTTCATTGAATATATTTTTTATCAGGTAATTATACCTAATCGTTTAGTGGTAGCTATAACTTTTGCCACGCCTAAGTTACGTTACTACGAGTAGTACATCCGCCCATCACAAGTGATTTACAATTTAAAATGAATATAATTTTGAAATGTAGCTGTAGGATTTACCGACAATTAACTTGTTAAATTCTAATTGTATAAAAGGTTTTTGTCGGCGTCGTGCACAGTCGGAAAAAATGTTTCCTGTAGTTTCGCTACAATCGGTGTACCTACATTTTATTTAATTGTAATTAGAAGTATTGATAGAACTTGACGATGTCACAGATAAGATCCTTTTTTGCGGCTGGAGCTGGCCTCTGACCTTAATTTTAAGTTAGACCCCTAGCAATGCATTGGTGAAAACCGCATTCAATTCCATGCAGTAGTTTTCGCGTGATGCGCGTTTAAAAACGAATACATAACAAAAATCTCCCGTTTTCCCAACATTTCCCTTCCCTGCTCTGCTCCTATTGATTGTAGCGTGATAAAAAGTATGACTATAACCTGACTAGGAGTATGACGAATAATTGTACCAAGTTTCGTTAAAATCCGGTGAGTAGTTTTTGTTTCTATAACGAACATAAGTATAGACAGACAGACAAAAATTTTACTGATTGCATTTTTGGCATCAGTATCGATCACTTATCACCCCCTGATAGTTATTTTGAAAATAGATTTAATGTACAGAATTGATCTCTCTACAGATTTATTATACTTAAGTAAGTATAGAAGATAATCTAAAAGACGGAGTTATTATATTTTTATGGCAACAAGCCAATTTAATTAGAATTTTTCGACTGGGTAGTTTTGTTTTACTGCAGCTTGAGGTTTCGCTTGTGGCTCGTCTCCTATAAAGCGTTCTGGTACTTCGTTACTTATGTAGCCCATCGTACAACTGTCAATGTATTCCAAATCCTTGACGTGACTCCGAACCATGCACAAAAAGAGTAGGGTGACCACTGTAAATAGAAAAAAAAAGAAAATAGTTTTAGCGTCCATAGTAAGCTAGTTGTGACCCCCACAAAGGAATGGTTTCGGATGGTTTATATTCGACGGTTCTCTAATAAAATACACCAAAGTAAAAAACTGAAACTAATTCTTCACCGCTTCTATACAATGTTTTGGCGAGCAGTGTGTCCTGTAATTTCTTTTATTGTTTTATTCGTAATGGATTTCCAATTATCCTCAAGTCGCCTGATATCAAATGATATAGGTAGGTAGTAAAGTTATGATTATGATGACAGGTCACTCTCGTTTCCCTATCTTAGATAGGGATAACTCTGGTATTAGGTCTAGGTAGGTATAGATTTAGGTATTGCATAGAATAGGACATAATTTTAATGAATTACTTATTTTCAAATTAGGCTCTACACTAAGTTATAGTGATTTCTTTAGTAGGTGGTGGCAATATGTGAGTTTTGTGAGAAAAATTGTAAATACTTACCGTTAAATTACAATCTATTTCGCGAGATTGTAAACTATCGAAAAATTATGAATGCTTACAGGTTAACTATTATTTTTCGGTAGATCGTAATCGATCGAAGTTAAATTGTTAAATTGAAATCTGTTCAACTTTGATCGATCACAATCTATCCGTTAAACAATTTTACGGTGACAATTATACCTACAATTCAACTCAATCAGATAATGTATAGGGATTTGGCATCATTCACAGTAGGTACTTACATCTGGTAGCCAAATCTAGAACAAATACGATTTTGGGTTCGTATGATACAATGAATCCGATATAAATTATTGTTATCATGTACACTAAAATTTCTATGACATAACATATGGCAGTTGGTTTGATAAATGCTTTCAAAAAGCCTAGTCGAATCTGGAACAAATATTAATAGATAGGTTAGGTCCTAACCTACATATATATGATAGGTAAGTAGGTATATGTATAATAATATTCTACTAGAATTTCATACAGCTTATATTTATTTAGCTTATATTTAGCGTTTGCAGGATGATGATGATGAATTTTCACGTGGGCTTATACCCACGTGAAAATTCATCGCAGTCATTGGTTATCCAATAGCTGCGGGCTACAGCTAGTATCAATCGGTGGCTATTAATTGATCTCGAAGTATGAGTGCAAAGTCAAGTACCTAAGAAGTCGTTTAGTTTTATAAAAAAAAATAATAAAATGAATTGACGCTATTAATTGTTTTAAAATCATAAATCGTTTACATCCTCGACCATGCAGAGTTGCGTGCAAAAGATTGGGGTCTATAAAAAAAACCGGCCAAGTGCGAGTCGGACTCGCGCACGTAGGGTTCCGTACCACTGATTGAATGAAAAAATTAGGTAATTTGATTTTTGACGTTTAAAAAAAAACTACTGTCTAGATTTCATTCAAACCAAATTTCGTTAGTAGTTTTTATAGTAATACACATCATATATTTTTTTCAGTTTTATCATGCCCATATTTTAGAAGTTACGGGGGGGGGGGGACACGCATTTTACCACTTTGGAAGAGTCTCTCGCGCAAACTATTCAGTTTAGAAAAAAATGTTGTTAGAAACCTCAACATCATTTTCAAATACCTATCCATAGATACCCCACACGTATGGGTTTGATGAAAAAAAAATTTTTGAGTTTCAGTTTCATGTATGGGGAACCCCAAAAATTTTAAATTTTTTTCTGATTTTACTTTAAAATCTTATAGCGGTTAACAGAATACATCTACGTACCAAATTTTAATAACGTAGCTCTTATAGTTTCGGAATAAACTGGCTGTGACATACGGACGGACAGACAGACAGACAGACAGACAGACAGACAGACAGACAGACAGACAGACAGACAGACAGACAGACATGACGAATCTATAAGGGTCCCGTTTTTGCCATTTTGGCTACGGAACCCTAAAAAGCCCTATTATTAGTTGTTTCATGATGTCAGTGTTTTAGTAATTTCCTATGTAAGGTGAGGTTCCTGCATGTTACATACAAGCTAGTTATTATTAATGCAATTATTATGGTTATTGGTTAATTTTAAAATATTATTATCATAATCAGTAGGTATATTAATTGCTGAATCATTCTAATACGTTGTTTATAGGCAGCCAAATACTCAAATATTGTTCCACAGTTTATGTCGATACTTTCAGAGAGAAAAACCGGCCAAGTGCGAGTCGGACTCTCGCACGTAGGGTTCCGTACCACTATACAGCTAAATAAATGTTTTTCTTTACGTTTTATTACATTGGAGTTAATTAAATGAAAAAATTAGGTAATTTGATTTATGACGTTTAAAAAAAAACTACTGGCTAGATTTCATTCAAACCAAATTTCGTTAGTAGTTTTCATAGTGATACACAAGATATATTTTTTTCAGTTTTATCATGCCCATATTTTAGAAGTTACGGGGGGGGGGACACTCATTTTACCACTTTGGAAGAGTCTCTCGCGCAAACTATTCAGTTTAGAAAAAAATAATGTTAGTAACCTCAACATCATTTTCAAATACCTATCCATAGATACCCCACACGTATAGGTTCGATGAAAAAAAAATTTTTCAGTTTCAGTTCTATGTATGGGGAACCCCAAAAATTTTGGATTTTTTTCTGATTTTATTTTAAAATCTTAATGCAGTTCACAGAATACATCTACGTACCAAATTTCAATAATGTAGCTCTTATAGTTTCGGAATAAACTGGCTGTGACATACGGACGGACAGACAGACAGACAGACAGACAGACAGACAGACAGACAGACAGACAGACAGACAGACAGACAGACAGACATGACGAATCTATAAGGGTCCCGTTTTTGCCATTTTGGCTACGGAACCCTAAAAATAGGTTTTACTTTACGAGAGAGTAGGTAATGAGCAAAGAATTATTAGGCTAATTACAACGCTGAAATAAGTCTCATTATTTAGTCACATTTTGTCAACCAGTGCAGTCTTTCATCATCCGCCTATTGCAGTCCACTGCTGGACATAGGCCTTTTCAGTTGTTTGCTACTTATCTTAGGCTATCTTATCTATCTCATCTGGGAAATTTACCCATAATCGCTACGCTGGGATCACCCTACGTACACTGCACAGGGCGTAGCTTCTCGCTCCGGTAACGCTGCTGCCGGTCATTTGTCTGTGGTATTTAGCTACCTACGCCTTGAATTGTGATAGTTATACCGCAACTGATCGGTTGCCACCCCCTCGTTTGTTATTTGGTAGCATGCACCACGGGCAGATGAGGTTGGCTTGGAGCGAAAAGATGGTAGGCCGCTCCCTTACATCCCCAATGCAGTCTTTACCTTTATTAATCCATAGAGAAGAAATAGACACAAAAGTAGTATCAACATCTGCGCAACTATAGAGGTTATACAGAACGGCAGCAACACTCTATATTCCGTGCTTGTAGATCCAGTACCGAGCAAGAATCTTATGTAGACTATAGAACTACTGGATACATATAGCTTTGCTGCTTGTAGAATCTAAAATATGAAAGATTCTTAGTTATTTTATGCTTTTGTTAAATAAATGGGATACAAAATAAAAATAAATAAAATAAAATAGTTTATTTCTCCAAATAGATTCACTATAATAGTAATTAATTTCGCGCGTCACATTTTTTCCTACCAGCACTTCGACGAGCCGGTCGAGAAAAAGTGCCGCAACAAGCTTAAAAGTTAGCCTTTTTATATAATACATAAAATCATTTTAATAAGCATGCGAGCAGTCTATCATGTCCATGTGTTATTGTCACAATGGTTTGTATGTAATAGTGAGAGAGGTGGGGCATAGCGAATCTTCGCTTGAATTGAGTTGTTCGTCCGGGGAAAGACCTCAACCCTATAGAATACCGCAGGCAAATGACCTCTGGGTCGTGTAGACACACGACAGACGCCTGTGATTAGGGTTTACGGAGCTCGTGGGGGCTCAGGGTTGGGCCGGCAAGGCGGTGGCAACTGATAGGTAACTGACCAGTCACTTGCCAGTTGTCACAGCGACTTGGGCTTCTCTTTCGCTTTCCATCAGGCGTAGGGAAGCCATTATAAAAAAAAATACACCTTCGGTATGACAATGGTTTCGCAATAAAATGCATATGTAAATGAATAATAACAGCTAGTGTTGAAGCAATAATAATAGTCTATGTATATCATCATCATCAGCATCAGTCCACGTCAGTGTAGGTATATGTCACAGTAAAATTTTAAATACCGTTAGATTATAATTTATCTAATCTAACGGACTATAGATTATAAATAATCTAACGGAATTTACAATTTAACGGTGACAAAGGTACATACATAGGCAGCTACCATACATCTATAGTTATCACAGATAAAATACAAGGAAGAAATACTTACCACTGCAATGCTTCCAGTTAATAAACATGACTTTAGTAAGCCATTTGAAACCAAACCGCGATCCGCCATTATTTATATAGATATAGGTACTTAATCTCTTTTAAAAACAAAAGTCTCTATAAACATTAATATAAACAGTTCTCCTATATATAAAACTGGATAGACTTGTGATATGATATTAAAAGCATACTTTATGAAGTTGTATCAAACACTGAGACACTGCACTATTCCACTTGGTATATAAAACATTCATCTGGGATTTCAGATAACCCAAATAAAATTAATTGATGACCCATTGTATACCAATAAATGTAATGAATTTATTGTCGATGTTGAAAGGTTAATAGCTTAAATTCCCACATTTTCTAATAATAATGTTGGGTCAGGTTAAAGACTTGTTTACAGGTTTTTCTGTCAAAAAATTTACAGTTATAAACCCCTGCGTAATTCGCTCGTACACGTTTTGTAAAAATGCAGATCGTGATCATAAAAGATCAAAACCTATTCTTTCCTATCAATGTAAAACTACGTGCAGACTCCACAATACGTAAGCCGTTTTTGAAGTAAAAGTTCAGAAAGATAACAATTTTAAGGAAATACTTTAGAAACTGAATATTATTGATAGGAATTGGTAGCCGATTTTGTTTAGGCATAATAGTCGTACAAACAATAAAAGCGTTATTAATATAGACTTTTAAAAAGTCATCATCATCACCAGTCTATCGCAGTCCACTGCTGGACATAGGCCTCTCCAGTTGTTCGCCACTTAGGGCAAACATCTGGAGGATATAATAATCGCCACGCTGGGCAGGCGGGTTGACGATCGCAGGGCGTAAGTAGTATTTAGTAGGCAGATAAATGTATTTAGCTGCGCCTTTAAAAAGTTTTAAAAAGCACTTCCTACTAATCTTCATGCTGCATTATAAGCTTAACATAAATAAGTAAATGGTTTCCGAGATAGGATAAATCACAAAATCATTTCAAAAACAATTTCAATACCTATGTCAATCTGTGTGGCTCGAGACTCATATACCTTAGACTATAGGTGGGTTTTTGCTTAATATTGTACCTAACATTCGTTATTCTGATATCCATAACACAAGTGCTAAAGCTATACTTTGGGATCGGAGTAATGTATGTGATGTTCTCTGATATTTATTTGTTGTATTCACACCTCCGAAAAAGAAATAGTTAGGTAATTTATAAACTAAAATTTGCTTGCCCGAAAACACTAGTTTCGCCGCAATTACGTCGAATGCGCTCAACGCAACGTTCCTCGGATGTCACCTATCCCGTTTTTTACTTTCAACATTAGGTACTTTGCGCTCCTGGTAGGTACTTTTTAAAATACGAACAGCGGTAAACGACGTGGGAAGTTAAAAGATGGAAGTCTTAAATAAAAACTCTAAGGTGAGGGCCCTAGTGGGTCAGATAACGCACACAATTTTTAAGCGATCTACTTTGCCCCACTGGTGGGGCGCAGTGGTGGAGCAAAGTAGATGAACTTTTCAATTGTATCTGGAATCAAATGTAGGTAGGTAATGACGCAGCGAAGGTAAAACACGCTTGTTTTAAAATTAGCTCCAGAGGTGGACGAATAAATTAATGAAATGTAGGACGAAAATTTGAAATTAACTTTTGTACGCTATTCTGAAAGCCACTGAAACTAAGGAATCAACATATTTAATTGAGTTTAGCTCTATATTCCAATTTAAGTAATATGACTAAGTATCTATACAGATAGCAGTATCCGTAGTATTAATTTAAAATAGGGCTAAAGTTTGCTTGGTCTCTGGTATGAAATGAAAATAAATAGCAATATGTTATTTATTAGAAAGTATTTAATCAACTTCTTATTTATGTGTATAAACAACTAATTTATAAGCCACATCAAATTACTTCAAAATGCTTTTACATAATATCACGCATGCATATTAGTTTATACAAAGTGTCATGGTATCAAAAAACATTTAACAAAATATAAGGATTCAAAATTTATTACTTATTTTATTTTTCTTTTAATATTTTTCTTCAAAAATAGTATAAAAGATGTCTCATACAAAAATAGTTGAAAATGCAAAAAGTTTGCTTATTTGCAGGATCGTTTCATAATAACATAGAAACAGTTCTGTTATTAACACTAATTTGTTTATAAAATGGCACTTTAATATGTACTTTTTGGTTTTTAGAGTATCCTGAATGTAGTCTGTAATTCGGACAATATTCGAGATTTATTAAACACAAATAGGCCTCTTATCAGGCGCATAGAAAACAAAAATAAATGCGAAAAATATTAGACAAATATTCTTAACAATTACAATCGGAAAGCTTACATACTCAAATTAAACTTATTTTTAACATAATACATACCTAAGTACATAACAAAACCTACTTAGTTTATAATAACAAAATTAATTGCTAACAGAGGTATTATATTGGACATACCTTACTCGTATTCTATTTTTCAACGAATTTGAAATTTTCTTAGTAACAATAATGACCAGTTCTTATAATTTCTATATGGAAATGACAAATAAAACAAAAGTGGATTAATTTTTCTTTTAAAAACAAAATGAATACATAATTTCAGTATTACAAATATTTAATTAATAAATTCTCAATTGTAAGTTATGTCATGTGGGATATCTTTATAATCTATTACGAGGCACACGAATATACCTAAAATGAGTAATTTTTACTCTGAACTAGGTAGGTATGCAAATTTCGCACAAAAGCGTCCTAAATTAGGTAAACTGAAACATCCGTAGATTGACCTTCAACGAATTTATATCTTTAACAGACGCGGCATTTGTTAAAAAGATTTACCAGAAGGCATAGATCTACCTTCGCTCATACCTCTCGATATCATGAGGCGCGAACCTTCGTAACGATTACTTGTTTCATGATGCCACATTTTACTTTGAGTCAATCTTACATACTTAAACAATACATAAACTTCTACATTATAATTTCGGTAAATGCAAGCCCTGATTAAGCTGTGTTGTAGATAGCAGGCTGGCGACTGGAATCGTTCATCTTGTAGAAGAAGCTCCTGATGACCAGTACGAAATATGTGGACAGCACTGGAAAAATACATTTTAGACCATTAGTTTTATGGAATAATTTTGCCCAACATATGACATTCTGATGCTATGACATCATCATTATAAACTAGTCTGCTCATGCATGCAGAATGCGACTAAAAATACCAAAACCGAAAAATATCTTAGTAACGTCCGTAAAACAAGTTTACTGCATAAAAATTAAAATATCTTCACTCGTATAGGTATGATATGTTATATCTTAATAATGTGTTTAGCAGCACAACATGATTACTCATGTAACATTCGTCAAACACCCATAATTAACACCTCTCAAACTATGTCTTCAAGATATGGTGATCAAAATATATAAGCGAATTTCGAAAATTCTAAAATTTTGATAGGATTTTGACCACAACGCTAAATCTGTAGGGTGACTACTCAAGTACGCAGAAGATTGCAACTGCAAATGAATTCTCTGTTATTACTCTAAAAGATTATATTATACTTAGTACTTACAGATTGCTAGCAGCATATGGACGATGCTGCCCCAGTCAATGGGAGATTTGGCGAAACTAGATAAGAACATTATCACGTAGAGCACCAGGAAGATGACGCTGAAGATCAGATAAGCCTTGACGTGACCACGTTTGTTCTGAAATAAAAAAAGAATTGTTATGTTAGCTAGACGTCGCCAGACGGCATGATCTATCAAAAGGCTATTAAGGCAAAACCAGGGTCACATGTTGTAGATGGTTAAATATCAAACTGAGAACTCCAAATCAAGCTCTAGGGTAAGCAATGAGGAAGTGTGTAGATCCGAAACGATTGATATTGTAATATCAACTTTTATTGATATTTTAAAGTTTTCGCAATGTCTACGATGGTGATGGTCGCCTGGCTATTCTTCATGAAGTATAGCTAAAAACTACCTCGATAACATTAGCTGCCATATAAAAAAATGCATCAAAATCCGTCCCTTAACTTGGTATACAGATCTCCTTATTCAATAAATTGGGTTTCGGTGCCATAGACAGACACAGACACTTCAAATTTGTAAAGTGTACATAGCTTCTTTTTCCGACTGGGATAAGTAACGTTACAATATTAGTTACCTGGTGAACTCCGACCAAGAAGACGATATTCATGATCAAAAACAGAAGTAAGATCACAATGACGATGATCAGGACGACGGAAATAGCAGCAGCAGCGCTAGCGTTGAACTCCGGATGTTTAGCCAGTTCGTCTTGGAACTCCTTGGAGCTCGCCAGGGCCGCCCCCGCCACACTCACTACCAGCATCGCAATGACTGCGATGAGACTGTAGATCTGGAAAATAATGAGAAAAAAACTTTGAAAATTTACTCAATCGGTTATACGAGCATGCTCGTACATCTTCTTCTTTTCGAATCAATAGTAGTATAGAACCAGCCCAAAACCTGGTTAAGTGGATGCCGCTGTTGGTCGCCTCGCAAATGTCATCCATTGAACATCTAGTGGGAGACAGTTGGTGCTCACTTGCCAACTGTTGGTGAGTATACCTACTCCTGCATGATAACAAGTCTTCTCTCGAAAACTAGGGGTGTGCGAAACAACACAGCGCTTTTCAGGCACAGCTAGACTCAGTATTGCAGGGTCTAGGCCGGCCCATCATACCATTACAATGGTAAACCTCAACTGAAGAATTTAGAATAGTGAATCAGTAAACAAAAAGCAGTCGAATTATAAGCCTAAAATTCATAGGGTATGTAGACGTAAAAACATTATTGCTTCATATATTTGGCTTAGTTGTTGCACGTTCGTCATATAAATCATTGCCCTCAGTGGAGGCTAATATCCTACCATGAACATAAATAATACTCACCAAATTCAAGTATCCAATAATAAGGCATCCTGACCGCAACTCAATGCATCCACAGCACGTGTCGAAAATTAAAGCCGTCATTTTGATCTGAAACAATCAACAATGGTAAATTGAAGAATTCTGAAGGAGTACAAGTTTTATTATACCTATTAGAAATTTAAGTTGAACATTCTCAGGGTACAAAAATGGAGCTTCAACCTGGATTGTGCATCTAGATATCAAAATACATACTGAAGGTAACTACTCATTAGACAGCTGTGAAGCTGTCTAGAAATGAGATATACCTAACTCCAATAATATCATGATTATAACTCTTATAATTTATAGAACGGGGTCAGTTGGGTTACCGAAAGCGAACCTTGTAGTCAGCAGTCGGGGAGAAGATGCGCCATACCATGTAGATCCTCCCTAACTACCACTGGAGTCCTAATGGGGACTAATTGCCTATTGAGAAATAAATAACCCAAGAACCACAAGAAATAATCTCGAAATCGTCCGTCCGACGTGCGTCCAAAATCATCGGTCGATCATGTTTAGTAATCAATTGTATTACGCGTGCGCGAAACTCGTTTTAGCATAACCCAGCATAATACTGTCTGTGTTTTTATTTTTTACAGTGTATTTACGATTCACGGCACGATCGCTCGCGGCGCCCAGACCGCGGTGTAACCTTGACAATACAGGTTTTGGCAATTGGTATAGTGATACATACATATATACTCGTATGATAGTTTATAGAGAACAAGAGTGACTGAGTAATCCTGGATATTAAAAGAGCATTCGATACTATCTCTGTGGGAACACTTGTTCCTAAATTTGAATGAATAGCTGCCAGGAGCGATGCAGTAAAGCTTTTCGAAGACGATATGTTTTGTAGGAAAGAGATAGTCAAATATATAACATTAAATTACTGTTGAGAAAGACATGTGTTGCAGGGTCCCACAGGGATCTAAACTCAGTCCCACGTTATTATTATTTCAGTTAAGTCTCGATACAATCCGATTAATGGTTTCCAACGCAGAAGACAAAGATAAAGACTTATTATACTGTTATATGAGACTAGTTACGTTATTAAGTCTCATACATCCTAGTTAGGCACTAGATAATTGTATGAGGTATGTACATTATTGTTTCTCATGTTTGTACGAGTATATTAGTATCTATTGACGTACATAGTTATGATAATCTACATCACATTGTACAATTATGGCTTTAATTATTTCGATACTTAAATTGTAGCTACATACATTTTAAATTCACCGTACAGATAAATGTTATATAGCCATGATTTCCGACGGAGAATAATAACTCCTAAGAATTGAATAATGTCCATTATAAAATACTATTTGGATAGGTTATTTGGTTAATAAGCTAGGTATTTTTGAGCCGACTCTGAGACAATCGGGAAAAAAGGCTAGGATGATGATGATGAAGCTAGGTATTTTTGAACTGTTGAAACTTAAAATATTTCATGTCGGCTAAAGTTTAGGATCATTTTGTTTTCTTTGTTAGCTTTTCAGTCGGTAGTAACCCACGGACCAAACACTTTGCTCCGTGGCTTTACCCGTAGGTAGGTACACTCGGCCAAATGTAAGTGGTTTTGGTCGCAGTTTCAGAATTAGTCAGTTATAGCTAAAGCTATTTTTACAGGCCACCATGGATGGCGGCAACTCGACCATACTCGATCAATAGTCGACGCTTACGTCACCCACGGGAAGAAATGGGGTGGCCAAATTAGTTCGTCCTAAGCACGATAGGATAAACCAGTTTAGGCTAGGTCAAACTAGTTTATCCTGATATACCTCTAAATACCCACATTTCTTAGTGCACAGGTATGACCTACTCGAAATATTATCGAATACCTACCTCATAATAATCCAAAATAAATAGATAAGGGTTTGGCCGGTAATATTTGCTGTTTTTACTGTGCAAGAAAGATTAAATAAATAACTGCATACACCAATAACTACGACGTTGCAGAATATAATAATTTTCTACAAAAACTTTCGCGGCAAATATGTCCGCCTGTTATAATGTAAATGTAATGCAATTATCTTAAATACCCGAAACAAAGCGAGGGCGGGTCGCTAGTCTATCGATACACCTATCGACAAGACCGCCTAAATTGTACATCAAAATACGATATCGTACGAAGTTGATGCTTAAAATGCTGAGTTATTCATTAAAGGTGACCTCCCATCCGCCAACAAACATCATTCATTTTATTATGGGTACGGCGGCGCCGAGCCCGTTCTGCCAATCGCCCGTTTTCAAGGTGATGCAGTTTCTTTTTTGGCTCATCAACATCCTCTTGTGCCTCGCGAATACTATGAATAGTATTGGCTACTCGATTATTTTTAATTTTAGTTTGCAATCAGTCATCGGGATGTACTATAGATATCTAGTTTTTTAAACAATCGCATTTGGTAAACAAAGAGGTAGTGATTGAGGAAACTTATTTTTCAGACGTGTTGTGAGAACCATTGACTCACTCTAACTGGTGTCCAATGATTTCATTTTATTTGTGGCATGTGATGTACCTACTCGTAGATAAATCCTACCTGTTCCTTAGTCTGGCTAAAACTCAACAACGGCTAGACCGATATGGCTTATTTTGGTCTTGAATTATTTGTGGAATTCGAGGGCTGGTTTATCCTCGTAAGACCGATACTTCCAGACACAATAGTTTTAACAATAGAATAAGATTTTAAAAGGGCTTTCGGTCTTAATATGACTTCTAAACGTGCATAGAATATGAAAAAGCAGCGATACATTAATATGCCGGGTCAGCTAGTAAACAAATAAATGTGCCAGACAACTCATACCTACCACTAAGCTGATCTCAAACTAAGGTTTTGCCTCGTACTTTGAGTACCAGATGATAACTGGGAGGGAGGGAGTGAGAACCTTTTCCTAAATCGAACCCAGAATCTTCGAATCGTCCCCATTTAGTACGCGTAACCCCTATAAGTAAAGCTCAAACATAATGCTACTGAGGAACGTCGAAAAGTAATTCAGGTAAAACGTGATGTCTGAGATAAAAACGTGAGAATCATTTACTATGCATATAAAACAGGTTCATAATTACACTGTTATTTAGTAGCTAAGTAATCAAGAACTATTTTGATTTAACGATCATTAAAATTCGTTTTGGTTAATGTGCACTCAACTACGAATTGAAGAAACTAACAAAAAATTTTAGCTTTGGTCCGCTTCTGAATCGTGTTAGGAATAAATAATATTCTTATCACATCCAATTCAAATAAATATATAGCACTGGTACACGTAATACACGTGCCGGAAAAGAACTTAATAATAATTTACAACGGAGTGCGATAAAAAATGATCTAGCCTTATTAAAACTTAGTAACGTCGGAGATCTGCATCAACATTGCTTTATTTATCAGAGATCGGAATTTAGTCGACTGATCAGCGATACGACTGCTTTAAAGACACTGGTGACCACACTGGTACCAATTATACGAGTAATATCTGGGTGTCTAATATCTATACATATTTGTATTTACGTATTTATTTTTGGTACCTTCGTTGTTCTGATACCCATAACAAAAGTGCTTTAGCTTAGCTACATACTTTGGGCTTAAAGGAAATGTAAGTAATGCTTTCAGTTTTTCTTTTTTTAAATTACATTTTGTTTCTCAGCAGAAAGTTTGTTTCGGTGAATAGATGTATGGATGTTTGTTACTCTTTCACGCAATAACTACTCAACTGATTTTAATGAAACTTTACAGCAATATACCTTATACATTGCATTAACACATAGGATAATGATTTATAATAAAATTCAGGGCAGGGGTCGAGCAGCAGCTAGTATTATTATAATGCGTCGATATTCCTCATTGGTGCGCAGTCGTACCAAGCGAAAATAGGCACTTTTAACATCACACACACTGTTGTGGTACGCCCGAAGCCCAATATATCGTATATAAATAAACACCTAGCAACTGTCAGTACAAAAGTTTCGGAGATTTGCTAGCAAATGAATGGACTCACTGTTAAATACGAAGCGAGCAAGTGTTGAGTATCAGCTCATTAGTTTAAGGACTGTAAAATAGATCTTAGTTTTTAGATACTCGCACTAAACTTCCGCCGGTATCTACCGGCATCTTAACATCTTACAGATGATTGATTAGGTATTACAAAATTTCCACCATAGGCACTGTCCTACCTACACACACATACATTAGACTTGTAAAGAATAACTTGATAGGGCATAGACAAAGTTCTGTCTCAGAATCAAACATAAGTATAATGAAAGCTAAAGAAGTCGTGAAAAAGACAAACCGCGATCATGATGAATCTATTAACGAAACCCACTTACGTACGTAAGTAATGAAGAGCTCTTCGATACAATAACAACAGAACAATTTAAAATAACTTACTGACACTCTCTTTATACTGAAATGGTCACCAGTCACCAGATAAAAGCTGGTTATCGCAATGTCAAGGGTGCCGCAGATAACAAAGCTCTTGAGGAAATTAAAGATTGACTCATTTCTTTTGTTTCTCATATTCCTTTGAGTATGGTAATAATAAAGTTGATTGATACGTTATAACCGTAATTAATTTAGAGATTTTTCATAATGATGAATGCAGGCTGCTTATACTAATAAAACTTACCATGGAAAACTTTAGGGTCCATTCCCCAGATGAGCTCCTACGCTTTATTATTTATAATATGGTGCTATTAGTTTATCCTTTTATTTGCAATCCTATGAAAAAATAATTTTAATCCCCTATCTAAAATCCCCTAGCTAATAATAAAATGTTGTCTGCCCTAAATTCGGAGTAGGCGTTAAGCTTGAGTCTATCTAATACGCTATAGGAGTATATCGCATTGGCGCCATCCCTCAAATGGTAATATACCTATGGTCATAAGTATAGGTCGGGTGACAAATAGGTCAAGGAAACAATGAAATTTGGGCCAGCAATTCGGAGCAGCTATTAAGCGCGGGCGACTATGACGTATAATCTAAATTAAGATTACTAGCTATACAAAATTTGTATGGTATAGTAGTAGGAACAAATTGTAAACAGCTTTACATTTTTAGCCCAAGAAAATGTAAATGTTAAGCTCTTACAAACATTATGTTTCTATATTCGCTATACTCTACGGCAAGTGTAGAAAAATTCTAGAGTTTAAGAAGTTCTTTAAAGCTACGATGTTATTACAAGGAGAAATTAATATCTATATCTACATATGTAGATACTTAGTAAATCTGTAGAGGTCAGAGATTCTGTACATCTTAACTAATATTATAAAGATGAAGAGTTTGTTTGTTTGAACGCGCTAATCTCAGGAACTACTGGTCCGAATTGAAAAATTATTTTTGTGTTGAATAAACCATTTATCGAGGAAGGCTTTAGGCTATATAACATCACGCTGCAACTATTAGGAGCGAAGAAATAATGGAAAATGTAAAAAAAAACGGGGAAAAAATAACTATTCCACGCGGACGAAGTCGCGAGCACAGCTAGTTAAATATATTTTCAAAATAACTATCTCTAACATACATTAGCGATCGATACTGATGCCAAAATTTCAATCAGTAAAATTTTTGTCTGTCTGTCCGTGTATGTTCGTTATAGAAACAAAAGCTACTGAACGAATTTTGAGCAGGTTATAAGTAGTATACTTTTCATCACGCTACATTCAATAGGAGCAGATCAGTGAAGGGAAGTGTTGGGAAAACGGGAGAAATTTGTATCACGTAAAAACTACTGCATGGAATTGAATGTATTGCTAGAGGTCTAACCTAAAATTTAGGCACTTTATGGACGTCCGTTATTTTTGTTATAGACGTATAGTCTTAATACGAGTAAGTATAATTCTTTATCAAAATTCTCTCGGGTTATGGGCTATCTCCTACTGTTTGTAACCTAAGGTCAACTTTATAAATATTCTGATGTTGCTGTTCATAAGCTTTGTAATAAATGCTATCTAGCGAGTTAGATTCCTATTTCATATTCATCATTCTTTACCAATATATAATCCGGCTTATCCTATAAGGAAAAGATAATATGATTGGTGGATGTCAAACGTACCTACCTATAGCAACACATATTATGATACTCATAGTATATTATGGATGCAGAGATATGTCTCTGGTGGAAAAGTAATAAGACTTTTAACTTTTAAGTCGAGGCGAAACCTGGTTCATCTACACAAAAATGTAAATTTCTTGTTGCCATTATGTGAAATGAAATTGGAGCGAATAATGTCATAACATGTAAGTGTACGAATAGTTGGCAATAAGTTTAATAGCTGAGTAAATATAAATAAGCAACAAAATTGTAGGCACTCTTGATTGATAAACGTGCATTTCTTGGAATATGTATTTTAGGCACATATATAAGGGCTTGTGGACTTAAGGGGATTAACCAGTTATTGATGACTATGAACCATCACATGATGACAAATTTAATAGATAAATTGCCAATTTTAATCTTACTACGAACTTATGTAAATAGATATACATATAGGGTTCGATTCCCGCACAGTACAAACACTTACCTCACGACCGCTTACCATCAAGTGAAGTGAGGTCATCCTGAAAGCTCTTCTCATAAAAAAAAAATTGCAGGAGTGGTCACAGGGTTGAGCGGACTCCTGGACTTTTGAGAGGAAACTCGCTTTATTTCATTGAAAAAACCTGTTACCGAGTTCAACATGTTTGACTGGTTAAATCAAGGGCTCGAGTTCATGACAAGTATTCAGGCGTACCGCCATTTTCATTACGTCATTACAAATAAACGATTAATTAAAATATTCTTTTGATACTTTGAAATTAGTGACGCCATGACACGTTACTTCATTATTCAATGAAAAATAATATCAGATAATCTGCCAAAATATTAAAACGATAAAAACCGCCACCTAATTAATGAATTTCCTAAAATTAGATATTTCCTACATTGTTCCGTTATGCTGCCACACCTGTATACATACCCCACCCTAGGCTATTTCCGGTTTCCCTGTTTGAGTTAGGGGTAAAATACACGCTACTATACAGGCTACAATGGTGTATAAAACAGGCACCTTATACTCTTAGTTTATTCGTTTGGGTATTTTCTTATTGACAGTACGAAATTAATAACGTCCTCGTCGAATTTACCGATTCTATTTGAAATTACAATTGATTTTAACATTCAATCAATAGATTCTAAATAAATATATTTTGTTCAAATATGAATTATTAAATTAATATAGGTATACGAAAGAATAAATGAATAATAATTTCCCCAGCATTTTAATAATCAAATGGCAATCGAAACTTTCTGTTGGGCATGTTATTTCCAATGAGTTCCATTTTCAAATTACCCAGCGGACTTCCCGTCAATAAAGTATGACATTTCTTCGACAAAAATACCAGTAATTCATAGGCTGTCGAAAACAATATTTACTTAAAAAAAACACCATATGAGCATACAATTTTCGGTTGTTGCCCTCAATTTCTCCAGGATCCCATCATCAGATCCTTACTTGGTGATAATGGGACCACCTCGGAAGTGTCTTCTGTCGAACAGTCGAAAAATTTTTGAAATCCATCCATAATTGACGGAAATATCGCTGAACATACATAAAAAAAAAAAATATTATACATAGAGACGAATTGAGAACCTCCTCCTTTTTTCGAATTCGGTTAATAATGACTAGCTGTGCCAGCGGCGTCGCACGCGTGGTTATCGGGATTCAAAAATAACGGTCTTCCATAAAATGGTGTCTATAAATTTTAAGTAGACCAATATGCAATACATTGGTGAAAACCGCATTCAATTCCGTGCAGTTGTTTTTGCGTGATGCGCGATCAAACATACACGTAAAAATTTCTCCCATTTTCCCAACACTTCCCTTCACTGCTCTGCTCCTATTAATCGTAGCGTAATGAAAAGTATACTATAACCTGCCCAGGAGTATGAAGAATATTTGTACCAAGTTTCGTTAAAATCCGTTCAGTAGTTTTTGTTTCTATAACGAACATACAGACAGACAGACAGACAGACAAAAATTTTACTGACTGCATTTTTGGCATCAGTATCGATGACTAATCACCCCCTGATAGTTATTTTTTAAAAATATTCAATGTACAGAATTGACCTCTCTACAGATTTATTATAAGTATAGATAGATAACGTGTACCACTTCATTCCACATTTTCATATCGGTAGGTATATGTGCATTTTATGATTTCCACAAGGGGAATAACTATTACTGATGAGTAATCATAAAATTACTTGTTTTCTTGGTATTATTATACACATTATTTATTATTATGAAGTCAATAAACTATTGTGTACATACCGATCTATTTGTTCATAGCTTTTGTTTAATTTAGTAGATAACTAAGTGAGTACCTATAACCACAATATAGATTGTTTTGTGGTATAAAGTAAGTATATTCTGTTTCAAATTTTCGGATTACCTATGTGTTTTAATTTTCCTTATGTTTTTATAGTAGCACAGTTAGGGTCATTTGTTTGATTTATATAATTTGGCATACGTTTCATTTCATAGATAAATATTTGATTAAATGTTATATCCGCAAAATAGATTGTTTTGTGGTATAATTTACAGTCTATTTTTAATTTTTACGCCGACGATCAGGCGATAGGACGCTCCCGTCGCGTCGCTGAAAAAAAATCATGAAAAGCGATAAAGTCACTGTGGCAACGGGCATTATACTCGTAATACATTTTAAATAGGTACTAACAGATCCTAAAAAGCGACCGAAATCAATTCACGTGTGTTTCGCCGGGTATACGTTAGATATTCAACTGAATTAAAACCTTATCGTATCGTTATTCACTTGATTGTACCAATCTGAAATAACTCCCGACTATCCGCGAGATGAAATTGGAACACCCTCTACGACCTACCCATAAATCATTTCACTACACTTGACCAACCATAAACAATTTTCAGCTAAATCTCCTATGTATAGGGTCTATTTTTTCCACCCTTTTTACAGATTGGGTAAGCAGATGAGTGGCCATGTATACTAAATTAAGTATTTAGGTCAAGCATTTCTTAATCGGTACCCCATTGAACACTGACGTAAGTGCGTATAAGTACTTAAGCACACAGGTATTGTCCCAACTGCTGATACAACATAAACAAAGATAAGGTGAATGTGTAACATGCGGGCACCACAGACCATTAGTGTCACAAACGAATGAGATAGGTCGTTTCGATAGTAAGTATGTTCTAAAAATGTTTTGACAGCATATCAGATGACTCTGCAATGCAAAATATTTATAAGCTGCTTAGTAAAACTTCTCGGTAGTACTGCTTATTTAGATAGATTGATGTTCTTTGAAGCACACCAAGCAGTTGAAAATAGATACAGTGTTATATTAAAGTACAATTTAGGCCGTCTTATCGCTTTGAGCGATCTCGTCCAGTCAACCTTTGGGTAGACAACCTCCGGGTAAGGTATCGCCAAATTAAAAAATAATAAAGCGATGAATAATTACAAATAGACAATTATGTATGTACTTAAATGGTACAAACGCGAAAACGTGCATTTTTTCTTTCGTAGCGATTCCTTCGTATCTACCTACTTTCGGATCAATGTGATATTGCGTGATTTTTATTTACCGTAGGTAATATCCACATGTTTATCCTCCTAACTATGGAATCTATCAAACAAAAAGAACAGGAAAATTGCACATCTATAATGTATCATGATCTAATAGGAGTGATTCTCCCAATCCCCTTTACTATGTTTACAGGGGATTTAATATGATAGTGATTGCGACGTTTGCAATTACCAGACCAGCGGTTTTATGGTCACATACACAAACACTCATCCTATACCTAGAGAGTACTTATATAACAATTTACGTATAGACCATGGGACATAATGGTAGATGACACCATGCGGCACATGTTTGTGCCATGCCATGCCATTGTGTGTAAGTCAACTGGACGATATATAGATTTTTTATTGCGATTGCTGTTTATGGTGTATTATATATTTTCAACCTGTTACAGTGTTTCCTGGTAAATAAAATCAAATTGTCTTAATGACCTGCTCTTATAAGTATAAATAGTTAATTCATTAAATTAATTGTTTAAGGGAGTAAGTTAACATTATATTAGTAAAGCGGTTAAGTTAATATTTATTGTTATATTGTCGTTTACTAATGACTAAACGAAATATCAGTTCACAAAAGTATTTAGTTGTTATAAAAATAATTATTCTTCAAATTAGTAAAAACAGTTTTAACTAATTACAAACATTTCTTCTTGGTTTACACTGCGTCGATTTGACTAAAACGAGAGTAGGCGGTTTAGTTAATATTTATTGTTTTAATGTCGTTTACTAATGACTAAACGAAATATCAGTTTACATAAGTATTTAGTTGTTATAAAAATAATTATTCTTCAAATTAGTAAAAACAGTTTTAACTAAGTACAAACATTTCTTCTCCTTGGTTTACACTGCGTCGATTTGACTTAACCGAGAGTAGAACTATTTATGCTTATGCAGATGTTATGTAGGCATGGCTTATTCAAAGAGTAGGTGTGGGGAAATACTCCTTGCAAAACGTATCGAGGAAAATATTTATAACGTTTCGAACGAAAATGATCAAGTGAGATTTATTTTGATTGTAGGTATGATAGTAAGGTAACAGTTTGCACGTAATAAAGATGGCATACCTACGTGGCGTGAAATGAAAATGGTAGAAGCTACAAATCTCGATAAAGTTCGAAACGAACCCACGTTTCAGCTCAGAGGTATTTTGAAGGTAGCACCCTTTACAGACAAAATGGCATGGCCATACGACGAGAAGAGACGAAAATTATCTACTCTGTATATAGAACCTCTTTGCATTTTTGCTGCTTGAAATAGAGCCGAAATATCCGAGTCTAAAAATTACACTTTAAAAACTTGATTAATAAATAAAGTTATGACTGTATTACGAGAAAATATGTAGATCAATTTCCCCTAAAACATAAATAACGTACCATTCGATGAGTCTCGGGAGAATCGGTATATCCTATTTTTAATCTTAATTGTCAAGGCACATTGGACTCTGCTGACAAATTTGGGTCAATGAATAAGCATTATCACTATTTATTTAACGAGTGACGTAATATCGTAGAAATGCAACTTATCTGAAGTACTTTGGGGTCTTTATAAGTACCTTATAGAAATGAGTCGACCTAGGATGCTTTTTTAGGATTAGAAATTAGTAAACAAAGAAACAATGATTGGGAAATATTTTCTACAGATAGGTATGCTGTGACAACCAGCAGCGTAGGTATAATACGCCCAGTCTAAAAATTACATACTGTACCTACTAAGTACGTTCACTGAACACTGCACACTAAGTAGGTATATTCACGATTCTGTATCAAAAAGCAATCAAATACAGAATCTTGAAATAATCAAATACAGGCCAATGAAAAAAAAGTAGGCCTAGGTAGGTATATGCAATTTTGTTTATTTCGTAGTGTCAAACTTTATAACATAAGTTATTTTTTAATTAAACGTCGACCTTTACTAAAATTTTTAAATTTAAGAAACTGATAAAAGATATGACGACGGATTGCAAAAATCAAGACGTATTCAATAAGAAATGGAAGTAAATAATAAATGACGTCCTGTCATAGGCATTTACATTTTATCAGTCCATCAAACTTTATCTGGCCTATGAAAAATCTGCCCTTAATGAGTTGGGTTTTTATAACCCAAAAGTCAACTGACTTTTTTGAGCGCCATCTAGCCCCTAACTAAGCCAAAGCTTGTATTGTGGGTACTGGATAACTGATAAACTTACCTACTTATATACATATAAAATAACATACATAGAAAACACACATACCAATACAAACAGACATGTTCATGCACAAAGTTTGTACTCAAATTCAAATTGTTTATTTCAAACATGTGGTAAAATACAAGATGATAAGAACTAGGCGTACCTACAGCAAATGCACCCTGCAAGGGCGTCGCAATTTATACAATAGCAAGATGAAATTATTTTAACATTTTTACAAAGTACTGTGCGGGGATCGAGAACCAACGACCCTTGGTTCAGAAGGTAGAGATCACTACCAAATGAGCTATCGAGCCAGTCCAGTCAGAATAAGTTGCCTGAGTTGTATGTAGGTAGACATAAATACGAGGAAAAAAGTCGGTGCAGAACCTGTAGGTACCTATCGTAATTAGTGTAGGTATGCAATTTGTGTTGGCACATTTGTCTGCTCCCTGTACGAATTCCATAACAAACGTGACCTTATCATGGGTTTGTTCTTAGTCAATTTTCCTTTTCCAAGCTGGTAAACACCGGTATAATAATTATTATAATATTGTTTTAGCACTCAATGATTAAAGCCCTGAGTGCAAAAACAATACGTATGAAATACGGAGCTGTTATCTTTTTTAATGAAAGATTAGTGCAAAAAGAATTTCATTTGTTCCATTCTTGATAAATTTTCCATATCATAACAAACTTGTTCTACAAATATGATGATGTCCAATGCTTTGTTAAGTAAAGCTATCTAGGATATACCTAATTAATTTTAAGGAAGATTATTGTGATATTAACAATATTGGCAATATTTGTACATTTGAAGTGATAATCAGGAGGAAAAAGACGTAATAAAGTGTCATCAACAAATTATTTAGGGTGCAACGAAACTTGAAGCAATATACATGCGAATAAGCCCATTTATTTATGATAATAATCTTTTACTGCATCTAGGGTTGCCATCACCTAAATTGCCGGCGCCGGATAACACGGCTAAAATTCCGGACATTTGGGCGAAATATGGTTTTTTCCCCGGACACTTCAGTTTTTTTATTATTTTACCGTGCCTTCTTGATTGTGGATTTATCGCTAATCTATAAGAATTTGAGTTTCAATTTCAAAAGTGTCCGGATTTTACCCGGACACTTTTAAAAACCCCGGCCGGACCGACCCCGGACGCCCTACAAACTAGGACAAATCCGGGGAAACCCGGACGGATGGCAACCCTAACTGCATCAGACGCCACGGGAAAGTTCGTATCACGCCTCGATTGTAAGGTGGGTTTTTCTGCCAATAAATTATTTACGTAGCAACCAGAAATGTGGAGTGGAAGTCGGTGGTCATTCACCTTCAATAAATATATAAAAACGCATTAAACCGTTATGTACTTATGTCCCATCAAATTATAAAGAAGAGACAATGATCGAAATGTACGAGTATTTAGGTACGCCATTTACGTCAAAATTACTTTGATAATTTTTGAATGATTTGATAATAGGCATATTGACAAACAAATATTAGGTACTAGCTGCTGCCTGCGGCTCTGCCCGCGTGAATATTCGTATAAAACATAGCCTATGTGTTAATCTGATGTACAAACTATATTCCTGTAAAGTTTCATTGAAATCCGTTCAGTAGTTTTTGCCTGAAAGTGGAACAAACATCCATCCATCTATCCAAACAAACTTTCGCGTTTATAGTATCAGTAGGATAACAGAGCCGCTATTCCTATTATCTACGCATGTGCAGGCGACCCAGCTCAAATTACACATTCCATGGCCATGATAACTCACACTCATGGCATGGCTTTTAAATATTCCCAACAGCTCGATATTAACCACATGTCCGTACCTAATTAATTATGTCTCTTCAAATTATAACCAGCATACATTTCACCGTTTCATTCATTAAGTAACAGATACTTTATTGTACATTAAGCACCTTACCAATTTAAACCATTTAACCCGTGTTGTTTTAAGCCGGCTAGCTTAAATAGCATTCTTGCTTCACTTTACCTAATAGCATGAAGTGGCGCAGATTAGTTTATTCATGTTTTTGTATTAAAACAATTGAATAGCGTTCATAGTTAAGCAGTGGAAGTGTGCTAGAGCTTAAAGGCTTGAGGCGGCGCGATTCACCAATCTCAGGGAACAGCAGCCTTAGGGTGATTTTCCACCAGAGATGTGCTATGTAGATATGCTACGTTGATGTAAAGGCTAAGCTGCGATACTACCTGACTATTCCAAGAATGCTAAATTATGGAGCAGGGCAAGTAAGATATAATATGAAGAGACTCATCCTTCCATATAAAAACATGGCTTAGTTGGATCCGTTTCCACCAATGCTTAATGGACCAATCAATAAAATTGGTGTATATCATTAGCTGCTTTTGATGGAAATGCATCATCAGCCTTTTAAAAAAGTTGATAAAATCTTTTTATTACATCATAGTTGCCAGATCACAAATAATAATTTGCATTACAAAGGTATGTATTTTCCAACGAATTCGTGAAACATCATTATCGTCTTTACAAGGACGGCAAACCTGTGGTATAAATCGTCCACCACGTGTTATAATCTCGTAATAGGTAATGTACGAGTAGATACGGGAAATAACCTTCGCTCTTTGACAACGCGTTTTTAGGTAGGTCACAGGCAGACAAAGCATATTATATGATCCCAATCGCGGACGCCATCATTTGAAACGCTCTATGAAGTCATTTTGACGAGCTTCTATAAAAAGCATCGTCTATAACTAAACATAAGTAGATGATGTCTGCAGAATATAATAGGTATGAGTAGTAAACAGAAATAGTACTTTATGCTCGTATTATTCTGTTCTTATGTCAATGTAGCAAGGTTTATTTTCAAATCCTGCTGATCATCAAGTTGACATTGTAGCTAGACCTACTTCGCTGAAGATATTAGTTAGCATCCACATGTGTTTGTAGATAAACACAGCATAGATGTACGTATATATACGGGTACCCACACCCTCTGTCCTCTATCTTCATTTTGTTTTACGAGGACAGTTTGACTTGTTGAGCAAACCTATTAGGCCTGCTCATTTAATTCGCGCCAAACTTTACCTCTGGCTCCCCTATTCGGCTAATGCCGGCAGTTCCTATAAGGTTATCAGCCCAAAGAGTTGCTAGTAAATAATACTATAATATAGGTAATGTCCAAATAGAAAGGGTCCTAAAAAAAGTCCAATACTAAGTAGGTACCCTAAACCGACGAGCATGTAGGTATGAAGAGACTGATGAATGTGGATGAAGCAAAAGTTGTGTGTCAGGATCGTAGCAAACGGAAAGACATGATCTCTGCCTACCCCTCTGGGAGAAAGGCGTGACGTTAAGTATAATGTATGTATGAGTAAAATGTGGGACTTACAGTTAAAGTATTAAGAATTTGTTGTTATTTTCCTAACACAAATTGGTCTAACAGGTTGCCTGATTATAAGGTGGGTTTCCCCATATGCATAATAAACAAGGATATTAATATATGTCATGACACATATATGTATAATAGTTACACATACCTATCAGCCTAGAGCGTGTTGTTCGACCAGTTTCTTAGAATGGTTTTCGTAACGTAGAAGGAAATAGGGCACCTTTGAGATAAGTTTATTAGAAACTATGTAGATGATAATAGGTAAAACTATAGATATAAGGCTTTCAGAGATAATAATAATTATGCAAAGTAGTGGTAATTTTATTACATTTAAAGACATACTGGTGTCTCTATCAAGTACCTACTCGTACTACACAGTACTATTCGCCTGAACTTTCATAGTGCGCATGGCCAAGCTATGGAATGGAACTGCTTTGTATGAAGAAAAGAGGAGCAACAAGATATTATGCATATGCATGGGGAGGGACACGCTCCGGGATTGGACAGAAAGATCAGCTTGCCTCAAGTTTCATTGTCTGATTTATTATATTTACCTATATATTATTACTGGGATGTAAGGGCGCGGCCTATCATTTTTTCGCTCCAAGCCACCCTGACCTACCCGTGGTGCATCCTGCTGAATAATAAATGAGGCATTGGCAACCGACTGGTGGTAGTATAACCATCACGACTGAAGGCGAAGCTAAATACTAAAGGCCGATGACGGGCAGCAGCGTCACCGGAGCGAGAAGCTACGTCCCGCGATCGCCAACCCGCCCGGCCAGAGTGGCGATTATGGGTGTAACCTCCAGGTGGCGAACACCTGGGGAGGCCTATGTCCAGCAGTGGACTACGACAGGCTGATGATGGTATTATTTTATTACTGTGTACTAGTGAGCATGTCAGGTATGAGGAAAACGGAATGTGGGAGTCAGCGAGGCATGTCAGAGTTAATGGTCCGATAAAGGTCCTACCTGCAGATTGATTATTCTAATGTGTTCTGCGATGACATCATTGTCACTAATAGTTACGTGGTCGGTCACTATCATATATCCCCAATCTGTGCTAATGGCGTCATTTTAACGACGTTAATTGATTTTTAAAACGTTACCAGTAATAGTTAAGCAAATTAAACACCTTTTCCTTGTAATTGCTGAGTAACATTCTTCATATTAATTTTATATTAGCTGTTTAAGATAAGATTATTGGGTATATCCTGTCATAATTCATTTCTGGTAATTTACCTAGTAGCTAGTAAGTAAATATTATTATTGCTTTCAATTCTACATGCAGTAGGTACCTTCACATATCTACATATATTTAAGTAGGAACATCTGTTTAGTTAAAAATAACACCCATCTGAATTACAGACTCTCAAAATGGATACTTCAGAGAGTAAGGTAGAACAGTAAAGCTAACACAAAATGTAAATTATTAAATAATAACATTTTTATCTGTATTTTGTTACATGCAATTGTTTCTTACTATCATAAAATCCGTTTGTCAATCAAATACCTTATTTTACTTAACTGCTTCACAGTTTAACTAATGGGTACATTGATAATAATAGTTATTAACTCGCGGCATTCTTCTAAATAACGTGACAAACAAGACATATTAGTATATTATTTATATGTAGTTTTAAAGTACGACTTTCTCATTGATAATTTTATAAGATTACCTACTATAAACTATGAGTTCTGGAGTGTATGCAGCTCCTTGGCAATAGTAGGGTAGGACGCTCTCAGTCTCAGGGCAGTTGAAAAAATGATGATATGCGCAAGATGGCTGACAAGGGCTGGATGCTAGAAGCCCAAGATCAAGCACACAGGCCGAAAAATGCCATAGGCTTATGTCCAGCAATGGACTGCAAGAGACTGAGGATGACGAATACAAAACAAACTATTAAGAAGCGAAAAAATCTAAGCGAATAAGAAGCTACGAATCTCTATCACCCACATACGAACTGGGAAAATAACAATTGAATGATATCGATTTGTGTCCGTGAACCCAAGACCTTCCGCGCTTTGTTATCTGCAGTCGATTTGTTTACGAATTAAAAGTCTACAGGTACCCACCATTTTGGAACTAACTAATTAAATAAGCTGGTGTAAAGGGGGGAGCCTGATGGGTCCTGGGGTCCTGCCATGACTAGGCCAGGTCTTGGTGGACAGATAGGACCCTCGATACCATTACAAAGGTATGTATTTCCGGATTAAGGATCCGGGGATTTTAGTGGGTATTTCCTGCCTCACTTCCATGTTCAAAGCGGGATGAATCCCACATACCCCGCTGCTCCCCCGAGCGGCGGGAATGCCTAAATGCATTTTCCCCGGTAAAACAAAAACGAACATACATAACATACACATCTAACACATAAAAAAAATCCGTTGAATTAAGAACCTCCTCCTTTCTTTTGAAGTCCGTTAAAAATATGGCATACCTACCTATATAACATCGTTAATGCTATGTTGCTATGCATCGTTTATGCCTGTTTCGGTAATGACGTTAGACCAATTATTCCGAATTATCCTGTCTTCTCGGCTAGACGAATAGAGTTAGATTAATCTATTGTCTTGCCTAAAACGTGTATTACGTAATTGATGTCGACCAGTCATGGTCAAATTAATTACAATCGTCGTATTATTTTGGTTACTGTATCTATCTATCTATCAGCCAACTTTCCTTATGGTCAACATTCCTTATCTAGCCAATAACTAGATGGTTTTCCCATCCATCACACAGGACCAGGCTATGCTTTTTTTATAAGTAGGTAAAAACATAGGTTGGAATGTCTCGTTTAATAATGCTAATTTTAATATAATTTAAAGTATCTACCTACCTATTATTTTTAACATGATCATGTTTTAAGCTTCATGTAAAATTTTATGAAAAAAATTTGGCACATGTTGTTTTCTCACACATATGTACCTACTTGTATGTAGGTAGGTATTACCTAATAATGTAGGCGCCGCGGAGCTTAAAAGACCATTTATTTTTACTATTCCTACCTGTCAATATGAAAATATTACGAGGGACAATGTTTTCTATTCCTACTATCCTATTCTACTTAATAGGTAGGTACCTATTATAAATTCAAAAGTTTGTTCTTATTATTTTTCACTCAAAACTAGTAAACTACTTTCAATAAAACTTTACAGTAATATACCTAGATCGTACTAAGTAGTTAGGTATGCTACGATTAATAAAAATATTCACGCAGGCTGCAGACTGGTTCAACATATAAAAATCATTATCATATTTTTTGTAGACATACCTACTTCTAAAAATACTTTGATGATATTAAATGTAGGTAAACATAAATTTATTGAATATTTTAATGGATAACTTAAATTATGGATAAGATGCCTAGTAATTGTTTAAATCCTACAAGCTGACCCGGCGCGGCGTAGTTAGGTACCTACCTGTTTATTAACAAAAACGAATATAAGTAGGTAGGGGTAAAAGCCATCCAATTTGGTGCAGTAATACGAAAGTAATAGGCGCAAATACTTTTTCGAATATCCATTCTTTTTATTTATTTATAAATAGAATATAGGTAGGTACCTAGAATAAGTATGCATACTGCTTGAACACAATTAAATTAACAAATTAATTTTACCATTCCATTGATTGGCTTAATGATGACGTAATTATCACCTAGGTAGGTTTACTTGTTTATTGTGAAATAAATATTACTATCAAGTAAGTGCGAGCTATTGACAACGAAATAAGTAACGAAATATAATACCTATGTATTGTCTGCATTATGTAGGTAGGTAGGTACATATTATTATTATTATTCCAAATACGCACCGCGATACGTAACAACATCTGGTTTGCATCTATGTTTAACATGATTCAATGGAGTGTATTGCAGACTTCATCCAAAAAACTACGCGTAATTTGTAGCTGTTGAGGCCGAAACGCATTTTCATTCGTAAAATATTAACACGTGGCCATTCACGGCAAATCTACCTGCATAAAAAAATTAATTAACCAATGAAGTAAAATGGCCAATACATAGGTACCTACTAAATATAAATAATGCTCAATGTTCCATTTCTAAATAATTTCCTACCTATACTCGTACCTATACCTACAACTAACGAATTAATATTGTTATTCCAGAAAACGCAAGTTTGAGAATGCCGGGTGGGACGCCGAATTATTACCGGCCGGGCCGTTACGAATTTGAAAGCGCGTAGAATACAAAAAAAACAGTCATTTGTTTTCACATTGTTTTAAAAATCATGTCTGCGTATTCTAGTTACTATAGCTAATGATTTAATTGTATAAAAATCAAAATAAACTTACATTTTTCCTGTTTTCTTCTTGAACCTGTACGCTTTCGCACCGTGTGATCGGGGGCGAGGCAACAACACAACTGAACCGAGCCTCGCTGGGACGCTATGCGTAGCCAAAGTATTTACTAAGATGATCAACTGGTCCACAAATAAATAAAGAGCAGTAAGGGAACCTTACTCAAGCGTTGATGACAGTAAACAAAATCCTATCTCCTATTTTCTTTTTGTTTTAAATGAATTTGCGCTTGACTGCGATGTTCTAACCATTATTGAATATCTAATTAAAATCCTTCGAATAAATTAATTGTTTAGTAATATGACAAAATAAGTACTAATATAACATCATCGGCGATATCTCGTTTCACAAAACTAATTCTATTTATCAATAAATAGATACAAATAACAAAACATAATTACAAATCAAATTTTTTATTATACCTACAATAAAGTTGAAACTAAACATTACGATGTCTTAAGGGTTTTTTTACGCATTTAGTAACATAAATTTTCTAAAAAAATGAGGAAGGGACTCCTTATTAAATTCGCTCATATACAATATAGGTTTGTACATGTTCAGAAAATCTGTAATCTCGATAGAAATATTTTATTTTCTTACACAGCTTTCAATTCGGAAAGGCATTGTGTTTATACCTACTGACTGATAATCATTTTACTGTGCTTTGGATGACGTAATAAAAGCTCCCGATACTACTACTATGGTATGTAGCATCATTGTTCGCAATATTTTTATACATAAGAGGAACATACAATAAGTTATTATTGAAGAATATTAGTAAGTATTAGCCAGTTCTGGAGTGGAGACCGCGTCTCGGTAAACATAGGGTAGGACGCCCTCAGGCCAGGTGGAGTGACGATTTGCGCAGGACGGCTGGCAAGTGTTGGGTGCAAGAATCCCAGGCAGGATCGATGAAGGTGGCGAACATTGGGAAAGTCCAGCAGTGGACTGATATGGGGTGATGATCACTAGTTTTAGAACTAAGGTGACCGACGTAGCCAACAGAATCAGCAATTTGAACCACCTTCCGACTCCATCTCGAGATCAGCTTCATGGTACCAATTCATTGTATTGTCATCGAGGTTACGTACCTAAATGTGCCAAATTTGAACCTAATCTGACGACAGAAAGTGGTAGAAAAATAACTCCCTTTCAATAAATAGAGCAGTTAAAAAGCGAGGAGGCCACCGACGGATTCGTGAACTTTATGACCTCCATCGTGAAAAAATTAAAAAGCGTCAACCAAACTTAAATCATCAACATTAGTTCTTTCGCCTGTATCCTGTAGTAGGCAACAAACTTATGCACACCAAATTAAGAAGTCTCCCAAACCTATATATAATATTAGAAAAATTGAGCATTTATATGAAAAAAAAAGTGGTCCTAATTCAGTTCCCAAGATTTACCGCACACTAACATAACTAATACCTAACACGGTAAGTCAAATAAAAGCTTTTAAAAGCGCAAGCAACCAAACCACTCGCCATTCGACTAAGATAAACTACTAACCTAATAAGAACAATGGTTTTATGATCGCTAGCTAAGTAGTTAGTAAATAATATCGTTCTGTGGCCTCCACAGGAAACACGGCGGTATCTGTCTTAAAAAAGCCCACGTGCTTTTTGCCGATGCCTTTTGTTAGTTTCTAAGCAAATTACAAAAACTTGTCGGACTGTAGGCATCTGTGTGGGCCGGAAAACGTAGGTTTTAATTTAGATAACATCTTTAGTATCTACGGAAAAATATTAAGTCTATCTATAAAATTTAATATTACGAGTATTATTGTTTTCCTGTATTGTAATCATCAATAATATATAAATAAACAAAATAGGATGTCTGGTCATATTCTCTCTTGCCTTTAATGTAGGTTGGTACCATTATCATCAGTCTATAGACGTACACTACAGGAGAGGTAAGTATATCATTGTTGATTAAAGAGAGGTAGGGCATAGCGAATCTTCGCTCGAATTAAGCCGCCCATCCGGGGATGGACCTCCACCCTATAGAATACCGCAGCCAAATGACCTCCGAGTCGTGTTTCTGCCGGTGAGTAGGGTTTCCGAAGCTCGTGAGGGGCTAGGGTTGGGCCGGGCATGGCGGTGGCAACTGACAAGTAACTGACAATTACTTGCACGTTGTCACAGCGACATGCTTCTTTTTTACTTTCCATCAGGCGTAGGGAAGCCATTATATCGAACTAGGTACTATAAAAAAAATAGACCCTGAACCACAATAAGTAATATAATGTACCACAATCGAAGAGAGGACGCTCATATTTTTTATTATTATAATGAAACTATTTACTGTATCTACATAGCAAATCCTATTTCTCTAGGATGGAAAGTACCCACCCCAGTGGACATTACCACCTCAGTAACTCCTATGTTGTAGTACGTTTAAATGCAATTTCAAGGTTGGTTCAGTAGACAAACCGTGAGAAGGTAAAAAACATATATAAATCACACTGACATTTACTTATACGTAATATTAATTACCATTACCATAACGTAACAATTAAAATATAGCGTGTACCTAAAAATAGTAGTTGACATCATTGTACTGTTTATAGTGTACTCGTACTAGCTGTGCCCGCAACTTCGTCCGCGAGAAATAGAGTTTCTTTACTTGGGGGTAGAATTGATCAAAATCCTTTCTTAGACGTCATAACATCTACTCGTACCTACCTGCATGCCAAATTCAGCCCGATCCGTCCAGTGGTTTAAGGGCTGTGCGTTGATATGTCGCAGGCAAATTCTATAATTCGCTCGTATACAAACGGCGTCGGCAGTTTAGAAAGATAAATACGTGTTATAAAATGCCGAAGGCAAATTGTCATCGCATCAACGTCGACTTGGTTTGTATATTAGGGTGACCATGATAATAGAAATGAAACAGGGTTTTTAATCATTTTATTTAGGTATTTCAGATTCATAATAGAATATTATTAAATTATTGACTACGAAAATAAATTCGTCGATTAAATAAGCATGAAATTGAAACCGTAACCGAACAAAACCTGCACTAAATGGTACCGTGTGAGAACATATTCTCCCTAATCTTAGGATCCTTACACATACATAGTAAACTTACCAAGAATTACCTATTATTTAAACAAGACATTCAGTGGTAATAACAAAAATAAATTCAACAAAGTTTCTTTGTTTCACTTATTCTGCTAAGCTTAAACTAGCGTAAAACCATCAGCGAAACAATTGATTTACAGCGAATCAAAATACAATGCATTTTATTGCAATTTTTTGTTCCACTTTACCAGTTTCCATGGACACCCTAGCGTTTTTACGTGCTGGATAACCTCGAATTTTTTTGTTTTTTTTCCACGGTGTTTTCGGAGCCCCCTTTGTGATTAGTTTAATTTCCTATAATACTAGCCCTTAAAGTCTATTTGAAACAGCCGATATTAGACATATTTTTAATTTTTTTTCTTCAACACTTTCACTGTTGACCGCCATATTGGTTTTGGAGACTAGTAGCGCCAGGGCGCGGTTAAATTTGGTACTAATTGGTACGATATGCCGAGGCAATTTGTAATCGGCTGTAATATCGTAGCTCGGCATATTAGTAAATGAACGACATCTTACATACGGCGTACGGCATTTTATATAAAAAAATTGTCTTTGTAAACTGCCGACGCCGTTTGTATACGGGCGAATAATAGAATTTGCCTGCGACAGATAGATCACTATGTCAGTCAGTCAGTCACCTTTGAGTTAATACTTATATTTAGATAGCTTTCCGCCCGCGACTTCGTCCGCGTAAAGTTTTTTTTTCCAAAATAAAATTGTGCCTATGTTACTCGTGGATAATGTAGCTTTCGAATGGTGAAAGAATTTTTAAAAACGGTCCAGTAGTTTTTGAGCCTATTCATTACAACCAAACAAACAAAGTTTTCCTCTTTATAATATTAGTGTAGATAACATTTATTCCTAATGCATTAATTTAGGGGGATGTAAGGGAGCGACCTAGGTATATCTTTCCGCTCCAAGCCACCCTCACCTGCCCGTAATGCATCCAACTTCTCGCTCATGTAACGCTGCTGCCCGTCATCGGTCTGTGGCATCTAATAATAATACATTCAGACAGAAGCATCAACTAAAGATTTAACAAAAAAAAAGAACGATGACAGATTTAGGCAGCGTTTAGGAAAAGGTCACGAATTGATCTCTTAAATGAGAATTTATTAGAAAAGGATTGAATATCCCTAGGAAGAACATAATTTTGATATGACATCAATGCCATAAACGCAGTTAATTTAATAGATATAGTCATAAAACAAACTTCTTATACGAGGTGTTTTGCAAACACGACGCAATACTCAAAATGAGACGTCACGCTTGTGTAGCAGTTTCCTACTTTGAAGCATTTTTGGGCGAGTCCATATTTGTATTTTTTGGAAATCGGTACTTTGACACAATGAAGACATTGAGCGCCTTAGTATTGGGCATTGGACAGTGATTGGACGCAGTTGAATCCAATGTGTGGTCGCGGCATTATACAAGCGGAGTAGATAATTGTTTCAACAATGTTTCTATAATATGTGGGTGATGCATCAATATCAACCCAAAATAAAAATTAGTCATCATGCCTATTCACGTTACCTTTGTTGGGAATCACAGTGGACAGTTACTTAAGCCGTCTCCTATTTGTATTTGCTCCATGATTATCCCTATATCACCACTACCTACGCAGTTAGGTAGGTACAAACAATAAACGTGATCTTATACCAATGTTACTAATTTATTCGCTTTTTTCCTTGTTTATGTCGGCAAATTGTAAAACACAGCAATTACATCATCATCAGACTAACGCAGTCCACTAATGGACATAGGCCTTTGCAGTTGCAGTTGTTCGCCACTTTGGGTAAACATCCGAAGTATTCCGGAGGCTTTATCCATAATCGCAACGCTGGGCAGGCGGATTGTCGATGGCAGGGCGTAGGTCCTTGCTCCGGTGACGCTGCTGCCTGTGATATTACATTCGCGATAGTAAAGCCTCAACTGTGTGCCTAACTACAACATACACCACGTCACGGCTTAAGCTCTAGACAGACGAACCGCATTTCCACTGCAAACCAACCGCAAATTGCAGTTCTGGTGCAGTTCGAATGCAGTTGCCACAACTGCAATAGAACTGCAAACCAAACGCGCAGTCTCATTACAGTCGGCTGAACTCGGCAGTCGTATGAACTGCATATGATGATGATGATGATGGTGCAGTTCGAATGCAGTTTGAATGTAGTCGGTGTCGTGTTTGAATGCATTCAAACTGCATCCGAACTGCACCATACCACAGATTAATAAATAGTTACAGATTATGACCATACCCACTCGCCCTCACTCTAAACTTGTTTCTGCTGCTGACATAGGGATTGGTTGGTAATGTGGACCTACAGATAATAATTTCTTTACTTTAGTAATTCTCTAGTAAGCGAATATCTCTTGGAGTCAACCTTCTGATAGAGGAAGAGGAATAACGCGATCCGTACAACGAACAATTGTTTTCGATTTTGGTGGTAGGGGCCCAGATGGAGTGACTGCGCAGGATGGGGCAAATGCTGGATGCGAGAAGCCCAAGATAGCTCACTTATTGATTGTGTTATTACCGGATAGTATAATTATATTAATAAGTAGAATATTACCACATGTCTAAATAATGGTTTTACCCGCAGGGAAAATGTTAAGATTAGGATTGCAAAATATCGTCTTGATAGGTACTGATATTACTTTACACATTTGTTAATCTTCCATAATAAAATTATGCCATTTAGGTATTGTGAATCTGAATTATATTAAAAAATAACAAAGGTATTTAGAATCATACTACGAGTATAAGGAGGTGCCTACATATTATAGAAGTATGTACCTATATAATTAAGTTTTTATATTTGTTTACTCAATCATCCAAAAACTGCTACAGCAAAATCCCAGGGAGTTTCCCATTTTAACTTCCCAATTTCATCCGATAATATGAGAACTTCGGGATAAAATCATATTTTTTTGTCAATAGAACTTTTGGATGCATTGAATGCATTAATAGTATCTTATTGCATTCTAAAATAGGTCTTATTACAATGGCCTTAAAAATCAATATAATTAAAAGCCCGGCTTATTGAGCTACCTGATCCCAAGGTAACAAAAAATTTAACACAAACGGTGTCAGAGACTTTTGGGTGCTAAAAGTCTCTGACACCGTTATGGATAGAACTTTAGTTATTTCTGTATTTGTTTTTTTTTTATATTTTGCGTATTTCTAAATCAATGTAACCCCACATCTTTTTTTTAAACTAGTGAAGGTAACGCCAATACCTAAACAAATAAAATTAATGGGCTGGCCACATCTGCTGCAGTAGGTAGGTACTGATCAGGAATACCGCACAGGCAAGCGTGTTGTGAGACGCCCCTAGGGTAGATTGTGAAGCGACGTTTTTTTTAATGACTACGATGATGGCCAGGACTTTGTCATCATCACCGGACTGTTGGGGGAGCGGAAGGCTCTCACCCCTAGGGTAGACCTACGACCCTGCACAGAGCGGCCGGCATCAACTAGATGAGAGTGGCTGCAGGTCGAGCAGACTGTCGCGTCTTGCCTAGCAGTGAACTGCCGCAGACTGGTGATGATGATGATCATCTTAGTACCTACGCATGAGGTATCGAGAGTGCTAACAAAAAATCTTAGCAAACAATTTACGTTTACTGGTCACTAAAAAGTCCGTCTTTTGTAAAAAAAAAATATGTGCAATAAAGATTAAATAAAAAAAAAACTGTTAATAGCTATCGATCTTAATATTTTACTTACTTCGTCTTTGGTAAACTGTTTTCTTTACTACATAAACGTCAACGATTTTTTTAAGTACATATTTATTTATGTAAAAGCATTATCAAACACTGGCTTATATAAGAGGACCTTGTCCTTCCAAATTATTCCTATCTCAAGTTTTAATGATCTTTAAATAAATTATAGCTAAATAAATTATTTATTCTAATAGATAGGTACTGCGTGCAATGCACATAAAAAAACTACTAGACGACATTGACAAAGGAAAGATGGGATGTTCGGGTTCCTAAGGGAGCGACTTAACATCTTTTCGCTCAAAACCACCCTTTAGGTACCTACTATAAAAAAACTATCGTGACAGTATAATCTACCTTCTTACCATAAGTGTCCTAGCAATGATTTCTAACTATTTATTAGAGTAACGATTATTAGAACTTGTGAACATTAAAACGTTATTGAGTATTGTCCCTCGAATAAGGATAAGCTAGATAACAGTTTGTATTACCACAGGGCTTCAGATGGAATGATATGAGCTCTTAATAAGAGACTAAAGTCATTAGAAATGATTACCCAGAGTGGATGACCACATAAATGGAGATGAAAGATATAAATTGCCTAAGTGCTATGCTATAGCTTACTGCAAGAATAGGTACGTAACTACTTTTTAATGGTTTTACAGGCAGGGAAAATGTAGATTTAAAATATACATTTAAATAACCACACACTGGGCCACACAGCGCCGTCTAGCCACAAACTAAGCCTAAGCTTGTACTATGGGTACCTACTAGACAACTGATAAATTTACTTATTTTTTTTTTAAATTAATAAACATTATAGGTACATAGAAAACACCCAGAGCAATACAAACAGACATGTTCATTAACACAAACATTTGTATTGTGCGGGGATCGAACCCACAACCCTTGGTTCAGAACGCAGAGGTCACTAGGTACCGAATGAGCCATCGAGCCTGCCAATAGATAAATATTCTACTTATTCCTACCTAGTTTTAAGCCAATTGTTTAATGCGCAATAAAGAGCATTAAACAATAATTGGCTTAAAACTAGGTAGGAATAATAGACACTTGTTGCACAATTTAGGCGGCCTTATAAGCGATCTCTTCCAGACAGCCTTAAGGTAGAGGATAGTTGAAAAATAAAGGGTAATTTTATGATGTGGGTAGGTAAACACTACATTTCATTATTTCTGAATAATCTATTAGGAAACGTATTTTTTTTTATTATATTTAAGTACCTATAAACCTTATCAACATGAGAGTACCTATATTTAGATATGGTTTCTTAAACACGTCATACTTACTTTATGGATTCATTCTGATAATCATGAAGTAACGTGCTAAATAAAACATAATCAAATACTCTATTTCGATGAGTAAGTAGATAGGTAGTACTGTTTCTAAGGTAAGTTAGTAACGTATCATACCTACCTACTTTAAAATCAGGCAGTTACTTACCTACCTAATAATTATGTTATTTATGTACCTACAAATGGGAATGAAAACGATGGAAAGTGAATAATGAGGAATTTAATCCAATTAACAATAAAATGCTTTGTAAAAGAGTTTTTTAAATGACTACTTACATAATAATAAAAATCAAGTTTAGAACTTTTGCAAAAAAAATGGCCTTATTCCCACAACGTGACGTTTTTAATTTTCTTCATAAATACGTGGTAGTATCAAAACAGCCAGTACATTAAAAAAGGTTGCAGCCGGGAACTTAATAAAAAACATTTATTTTTAGATGCTTACGCACTTTCTCCCGACTGAATTGCGTCTACTATTATTGATCTCCATATCTAGACATTCAGACGCCATGCGTCTGTCAAAGAATATGGAAACATGATACTATGATGTGAACTACAAGTGAAAAATTTTGTACCTACAACATATTTTACGATACCTACATAATTGAGCATTGAGTGCGTAAAATGTCGGGCACCTAAATACCTACGGTACAAGCAGGTACAAATCTGCATCATTAGATTCTTGAAAGGCGACAAAAAAATAGCTGGGCGATCGCACTCTCGACACTTGCATAATTTTATTAGGTATCTAAAAAGTTACGATAATGTTTAATCACCTACCGCACAAATGCACGCAACGCCTAGCCTTTTCGTGTCTTGTGCGTTTTTGCGAGTATCTATCTCAAAGGAGCTGGCTTTCTTCATTTATAAAATACCATTAACTACTTACGACTTACGAAACCATGATATCTTCATACCAGCAAACCAGGGTATACAAAATCTTAGAAGAAAATTCTCTGGGGAGGGCCCCCAGCCAACCTGGCAATAAAACCGGTGCGAACTCGTAGGTCTGTTTTAGATGCTTATCTTGTCCTAAAATTTTATTAAATTAGTAAAAAAATTATTAAAATATAATTAACGCGAAATTACCCTTTTATAGGTTAACGTAAATAATCGTATGCTGCTTGAATTAAAACATAATACCTAACAAATATCTAAAAACAATACTAATCTACTCTATTTATGCTACCTAAGTATTTGATTCCTTACCATGGTCTAATTAATACCAAACCTAGATCAAAAGGAACACTATAAAGAGCTTTTAGGTACCAACCAAAAATTTCTTCCAGAAATGTTTCATTCGTTTAGTCTTTGGTCGCTTCATCCCGTCCGCGGCGCCAAAACTCCCTGGACCACAGAACGTTAAAGACAGTGAGGCTTAACGTTTGCATCCGACGAACAAATATCTAGACTTTCCGACTAATTTGTCAACTCCTAATCAGGTATGTAGTTTAAGTTTATACACATTACCGTGCCTTTTTGCAACGGCCCTGGTCCGTTGATTGTAGAATGTAGGCTTCACTTAATTCGCGCCACATTTCTCTGTCCCGGACTTCCCCCATCCAGCTAATGCCAGTAGTTCTTGTAAGGTCATCAGCCCAACGGTTAGCGGGGAGTCAACACGTTTGCCTAAGAGCGGCGTCCAAGACTCGTCTGCTCCACCGATTGTTGGTGTGACAGACATGACCAGACTGCCACTCCAGCTTACTTATTCTTCGGGCTATGACTAAAACTTTCGTCCTCTGGCGTATATGATCGTTTCGGATCCTATCTTTTAGCGAATACCAAGCATAGGTCTTTCCAGAAAAGTTAGTCACTCATCGCACCATTTTTTGAGATTTGCCAGATTTTATCAGATTTGCCAATCTCTAGAATCATGGTCACCCTAGGACGTAGTGCTTTTAAATTACAGCATATTATTTTAATGTAATTTATGAGCTCAGCTATATTATTGTAAAGTTTTATTCAAATACTTACGTCCAGTATAGATTTCGCTAGCAAATTAATTGACAAACAAAAACATTGTTAATGCAACTGATTACAGAAAATCTGCTGACCGTAACGACAGATTAATAAATAGTTACTCCGTAACATAGTTCAAAAGAAACTGAACCACAAATCAAGCAAAAAAGCATGACAAAAATATGTAAATGTACTATGATACATATATAAGTATACGTGTATTTTTTTGCTCTGTCTCTATATATATAGCATGTTGACCAGAAATGACCACCCTCCGGTGTAAAGTGGGTGAAACCGTGAGCGGAACGGACCCAAGCGCAAACTTCATACTTCCACCAACAAAATTAATAGGAGAGAAGTATGAAGTTTGCGCTTGTTAGTTTAACGAAGTCATTAATGCGTCCGTTCCGCAAGCGGAAACCCAGCTTTAGATTGTTCTCTACCAGGTCGGCTTGTCCGCTTTTACGACACCCAAGCAGCGTTTTTGGGCCTGTCACGTGTATATCTTAAAATATATTATGCTTAACGTTAATATTCCAGATAAAATGGGCGTGCCAAAGCTAGAGACGTGCTGCTTCATATTTGACCTAAAAACGGGAACAACTATAGTGGCAGCCATAAATGCGGTAAGTTCTATTCTGTCAAAAACCCATAATAAACAACTATCATCCTTGGCACACCAGCCTCCATTAAATAATAGTGATGTTCCAAATATCCGTATCCATACTTAACTGAATCTGTTGATATCCGAGATAGAATATAGTTTCATGTCCGTTAAGTTTTTAGCGCGCTTTTTACGAATCTTTTTACTATTCAAGAGAGTCAAGTACTCTTACTTTAGCTCTACCACGTTTACCTAATGCTTGACTCTCTACAATTTCTTATTCCCTTGTCCCTATGGTAAATTATTACAACACAGCGACGCCTTCGGTGTCAGGGATTTACTTATTTACTCACCAAGCCATTTAAACAATAAAAAATCGTTTGGCTTACAATACCGCTAAGTCGATTGGCGCTTATCACATTTTATTGCCTTTGGATGAACCTGCCAATCAGAAGCCGTAGGTGACTTTCAACACTGCACAGTTTTTTCGACCTGTAAAGTAAAGTTGGTAAAAATCACTTAAGCAGTGTTGTTAGCTTACGAAATGTCATTGACTCCGACTTTGTTTCACAGGTATTGACGTTTGTAATACTGGCGGCCTTAATAGTGGCCGCGGCCGTATTCGGCAGCCTCCAAAGCAACCTGCTGGTGGAGCTGGATCCTGACGCGGAGGCAGAAGCCACCGGCCTCTACGTCACCAGCATCATACTGGTGCTCATGTACGTCGTGAAGTTCTTGTCCGACCTGCTGTTCATCTACGGCATCACTGTGGTCAGTATCCTATTATCAGCTAAAAGTACTGCAGTAAAGTACAGCACTGCTGGGCATAGGCCTTTCTCAATGACACTCAGAAGTCTCTCAAACAAGGGATCTCGCTGGATGTTTATGAGAGTAGGGCATAGCGAATCTTCGCTCGAATTGAGCCGCCGTGAGAGTCCGGAAAAAGACCTCCATCCTATAGAATACCGCAGCCAAATGACCTCCGGGTCATGTTTCTGCCGGTGAATAATGTTTCCGGAGCTCGTGGGGGGTTTGGGTTGGGCCGGCATGGCGATGGCAACTGACAGGTAACTGACCAGTTACTTGCCCGTTGTCACAGCGACATGGACGTCGAGCTACTATAAAAAAAATGTCGACACACGGTCCTTTCCGTTTTTACGGGCGTTGTTTCAGGGAGAGTAGAGTTGTTAGTGAAATAGCCACGATCGATACCAAAGCCTGACTGGAATGGCGATGGTCTTTTAAACCAGGAGCCCTACCACAAAAAACGAAAACGATCGCTCGTCGAATTTTAGCTCGTATATTCGAACACGGAAGGGACAAATGGGCAGGATTTATGGTGCAAAATTAAGTGATCCGTTCAACGAACGAACGTTTTCGTTTTTGGTAGTAAGTAGGGGCCCAGTTTCTTGTAAATTCCTTTCAGGCTTCCCTTTCTATAAGAGGAAAGAAAGCTATTGTAGTCTTGCTGATACAGAAATAATTTGCTAATTTTTATTATCAAATTACCCATTATGGTAAAGTTTCTGCCGCTTTCAGGAGCACAAAGGCATCATCAAGGGCTATGGCATCATGTGGATAGTCTTCTTCTTGCTGTCCAGCTTCCTGTTTTTCTTGCACGTCACCGACTACCACACCTTCACCATAATTACCGAAATTTTCTACATCGGTAAGTATCAATGGATAAGAATCACACATGAAGGTACATAGTCAATAGGAATTCAACAAAAGGAGGTAGAAATTTGAAGCACGAACGAGGCAGATCCTTTTTTTTCCGGTGAAAATGCGTTTAGGCGTGCCTGCCGCTCGGGGAAGAGGCAGGATATGTGATACTCATCCCGCCTCGAGAAGATGGAAGTGAGACGGGAAATACCCACTAAAAACACCGGACCCTTCGTCGTGCGCCTATTAGGGGCGGTGTCAAGGGGCCTGAGATAACCCATACGACCATGAAACGAGGCAGATCCTGCGAAAAAGAAATATGTATCTCGGCTCGAATTAGATACCTAGTAGGTACTTATTATCCTTATTTATCTACAATTATTTTTCAAAACCTTTATTATTAATAGCAGTGCTCGCGACTTCGTCCGCGTGGAATAGTAATTTTTCCCCGTTTTTTTTACATTTTCCATTATTTCTTCGCTCCTAATAGTTGCAGCGTGATGTTATATAGCCTATAGCCTTCCTCGATAAATGGTCTATTCAACACAAAAAGAATTTTTCAATTCGGACCCGTAGTTCCTGAGATTAGCGTCTAGCAAAACAAACAAACAAACAAACTCTTTTTTCAAAACCTTTATTATTAATAACCATAAATTCTGAAACTTGGACTTGCATCTCTTTTGCTGCATAATTCTCCCATTATATTACCAAGTTTATCTTTACCTATGAAACAATAGGTACCTACCTACGGGGTTGGGCTATCGCCCAACTCGTTGGGTTGGGTGTCCCCAACCATATAACCTGCGTGGGCTGTAAGTTTAATTGAAAGAAAGGAGCCTTATTCACTTTCAATTTCTACAACATCCTCTTACAGTCACATAACATAAGCAGCATTTAGGAAATGCTCTACGATACGTCGATATCACGCTCGAGAGACGTGCACACTCACTGTGGAGTCAGTCTTAAATATCAAAGGCTCCCATAATATCTGCTTGGGGGCTTGTGGTCGTAGAGTCCATGAAAATTGTTATTTTATAACGCTTATAACAATTTAAAGTAATAAACACTTATAACATTTTAAAGTAATAAACTAATTTGTAAGAACTTACCCATTTTTTCAACCTTTTTCAGCTATAAATATCTATGCAGCACTTCTGGCTTACAATTTCTACGTCCAAATCAATACACGAGAGGAGCTGTAAGAAGACTAAAATTAATGTTTATAGGTATTTAATTCACTAGGTAAATAGAATGTAAGTATATGAGAAGAGCGATATGTGTAAAATTGGCCCAAATTATTTTGTAAAATGGTGCCGGAAATGCCTAATATAGCTATTTATACGCTATTTTATAATAATGTAGAGTACCTACTGCGTACTGCGCTATGTTTTAAAGCAAAAGATCTCTAGTTCGATACCGAACTAGTAGCAAATTTTATTAACCATCTCGTTGGTACAATGGCTAAGCGTTCTCGCCAATAGGGTGGCAATCCCGGCAATCGGAAGGTTACGGGGTCGATGTCCGGTAAAGTCAATTTAAGGATTGAACTTATAAAATCTTTTCTAAATTAGGGACACCTCGTCTCCGTCCCGTTGAAAACTTCAGTTTAAAGTTTGAGGTGCGTCTGACGGATTTATACAATATGATTGTGCGATCGTTTTGTCGCTTTCTGTGAATTTGTTAAAATATTAAGTAAATAGTATATCGATGTACCTACCTCAGTTACATAAAATATTATTGAATAGGTAGATAAAACAATTGGAATTACCTATGGTTAGACAAGTATGTACTTAGAATTAAAATGATATTTATTAGGTCCCAGATCTATTTATCTTTGCATAAATGTTATTAACTCATGTAATTATGTATTTGGCGTGTTTATGCTAAGCGTATACTGAGATGCGGACCTGTTCAGGTTCACGCAGCGCAGGGCAGATCAGATTTTGATAAAACACGGAACATCCAAGACCTACTACTATATAATAAGATAGCAGACTGACATGCGTCTGTCCCACGGTTCGCCCTAATGTCTGCCTGAACTGCTCTATCTGTGCTTCGGTCAGAGTTGCCAGAAAAAACATGAAATTGGTCAATAAGTAACATATTGGTCCACAAAGTAACATAATTATAAATGTTCTTTTTTTCTTTATTTTTTTTTAAGTACAGAAAGAAACATGAAAGTATCATTTTGGGCCGTGTAACATGAAAGTAGCATTACAAAAATAACATGCTGGAAACACTGGCTGCGGCGCTTGCGGCTCAGCATACGCTTAACCTTATATACGTGGCATCTGGGCTTAGATGCAGCTTCAGGTTGAAGGAAAATTGGGCTTTCAGGGAAAAGGAACCAGACATTATTTTTAGTGTCTGATAGGGATCACAAGTGGAAATAAATTTCAATGTTTTCTCCTTACGACGAGACTTTACGTCTTGTTTTGTTTACACATTAGAGAACGTACCTACCCTACATAATACGAGACCCATTTAAGGAGATTTTAAAATTAATTACCACGTGGGTTTGTACTATATTAAGTACTACAGATGTTTACAAAATGTGGGCCTAAAATTTTTCAAAAATAGGTCACGTATTTGCATTTGGTAGTATCCGAATACGTGTGGGTACGTTTCGTTAGCATTCGTTAACTCACTCGTGTATTTTTTTTATAGATAAATAGTTGTTATAGACCGACTTTATAAAAGTTTAAATAAAAAGATATAACCGGATATTGCTAATTTTATTAATAAACAAATTACAGATATTTAAACCTACCTAAATAATCTAATCAGGTTTTTTTGGCCTTTCAGTAGGTATAATTCATAAGGTAAGATTAAACATTAATCTTAGATACCTAATTAATTATACCTACATACCTTTAAATGTTTTTCTCTTAAATCTAATGCTGCCTTTGTACATAAATATGAACTTAAGTTCAGAGTAGGTAAATACTTTAGTATCTATTACGAGTACTTACTTTAGTATCTCGTAGTTAATAAGGTGAATGTAGGTGATATAGGTAGCATTTGGCGATGGACATGACATAACAATATCCAGCAATCAATGGACTGATAGGTAAAGGCTGATGATCATGACTTGGTGCGAACTGAAGTGTGAATCTCAAGACCGTTCGGAATGGCGACGTACTGTGAGGTCTGCCCCAACCCAACCCATAGGATAGTAAGCATTTGACCACTGACATGCATTTTTTGGGATGTAAGGGAGCGACCTATCATCTTTTCGCTTTCAGCCAACCTCACCTGCCTGTGGTGCTTCCTGCTGAATAACAAACGAGGCGTTGGCAACCGACGGACAACCATCACTATTGAAGGCGTAGCTAAATATCACAGGCCGATGACGGGCAGCAACGTCACCGGAGCGAAAAGCTACGCCCTGCGATTGCCAACCCGCCTGCTCAGTTATCTCAGTTAAAACTAGCAACCACTTCTTCTTTAGGTAATTTATAGAGTAATCTTTTCACCATGACTAGGATTAGATTAACGTTGTATAGTAAAAAACCCAAATTTTTCTCACTCAAATGCTAAAAAAACGATATACCTCTACATACATCGGCACATTGTTTTTTTGATAATGACACTATTGTCATTGCCGTAAAATTAACAAAACTTACACAACAAACAAAACAAAATGTTAAAAATTACATGATATAAACCAAAGTACAGTTTGTACTTACGCGAGTATATCTATTTGTATGTACCTTACTTGACTAACAGATAAGTACCTCTTAAGTGTATTTATCAAACTAACAAACATTAGACAACGGTATTAAAATAAAATTATCTTATTTTAGGAATTCGTAACACATTTGTCTTGCTTTTTCTGTCTAATACAATCGAACACGCAAAAAAAGTTCGTTCGATGGACGAATCGCGTGGTTTTTATAAAGCAAACAAAGATATTTTGCGGATTCAGCAACGTCGAATGAATTTAGTTTGTACTCGTATCTCGTATATGGACACTAGAAGGACAAATGGAAGGGATTTATGGTACAACACTCGATCCGTCCATCGAACGATCTATTTCGTTGTCCTACTTAGACGAAAAACGTGACAATGCGTGGACGCGACGAGAAAATATCAAGTAGTCTTTGTAGGAAATAGAGGCTTACGTTGTCGCTTCGCATATCGACGCACACATGGACAACAGGTTAAAATAAAGCATCTGTTTTGCTGTATCATTTTTAGGCTTCGATCATAACTTGGCCGTCTTCTTCAGTTTCTGAAGTCATCATTACCTTCCCTCGGACTTGCAGTTCATAGAAAGTGTGTATTGCTACTAAGTAGTGTATGTGGATTACTGAAAATAAATAAAAGTAAAATTAGTTACCTAGTTATAAAGTCAATCGCTAAAAGAATTTCTATGAGATAGGTACGATCTATTTTCTATGCAAACGTCTGCAGGATGATGATGAAGCTTCCACGGTCACTATCAGAACTTTTTCCGTTTTTTTTTCTAAATGACTACGATGATGGCCAGGGCGGCCTTGTCATCATCACCGGACTGTTGGGGGAGCGAAGGACTCTCTCACCCCTGATCATGACGATGGCAACAGTGCCTAAATATCGGAGCTTCAAAAATGCCGTCAATAAAGTTATAAGTGTAATGTTATAGTTGTTTGTCGATTTGTAGAAATGTAGATCGACCAACTGAGACAAAATAAAGAATTAGGAGTCTTATATATAAAAACATTAATTTGTTTTAAAAAGTGGTCATTTATAAATAGGTAGGTAGATGAGACAAAACAGCTGTAAGTATTCCCGATATAACAAAACTTTTGTGTAGTCTCGAATATGTTCGAGTACACATAAAATTCCCAGTATCGACATTCCTTACAAAAATATTTTCCTGCTATCTTCAAGTTTTCGAATTTAGAATTATGTCATAATAATTGGCAGTAGTTTGTTTACTGTTTAGCTACTTTTTACCCTGTGTTTTTACCTAATAAGTTAATGGATTTCTTAATGTAATAATTAGCGTATACCGAAGTGTGAAACTGTATGCTGTTTATTTCCATAATAAATAACTCTAGATACTCACAGGAGGCACAAAGCAGTATCGATGCTGTCATCCAAACTCCGTTCAAAGTAAGTAACAAACACGAAAGGAGAGCGAAGAATGTAAGGAAGATCCCGAATGCGAAGTAGCTCAGCACGAAGCCCGATAATTTCTGAAATTATTAAAAACAAGAATTAAACTATAAGCGGGGATGTAAGGGAGCGACCTATCATCTTTTCGCTCCAAGCTAACCTCACCTGCCCGTGGTGCATTTTACCAAATAACAAACGAGGCGCTGGTAACCGACTGGTGGCGGTATAACCATCACAATTGAAGGCGTAGCTAAATACCACAGGCCGATGACGGGCAGCAGCGTCACCGGAGCGAGAAGCTACGCGCTGCGATCGCCAACCCGCCTGCCCAGCGTGGCGATTATGGGTATATCCTCCAGATGTTTGCCCTAAGTGGTGAACAACTGGGGAGGCCTGTGTCCAGCAGTGGACCGCAATAGGCTGATGATGATGAAACTATAAGCTGTCTACTTTTATAGTCATCATCATCATAAGCCTGCAAATGTCCACTGCTGAACATAGCTAGGCCTGCCCCAATGACAATTTGTCATTTGCGGTGATTTGCCATAGTTACAACCTTAGCAGTAGGTTTTATTTGTAACCAGGTGAATGCTGACGAGGTACACGTTTCCTAATATACCTCAGTCGTCTTGGGTAGAGGGGTGGTATTATTCTAAATCCGCAAACCACACAGAAAACTTTCATAGTGCCAACGGCCAAACTGTAGAACTCCTTTCTCATGTGCTCTACTATCGCAATCGAACGAACATAAAACGATCGTTCGATATTCGGCTCTCTTGCGGATCAATTAACGTTGATCTCCACGAATTAAGTTCGTATTCTCCTATACAGAGGAGAGATAAGTAGGTACATTTGAGGGAATAGTACTATAAATTATCGCGATCCGTCATCTCGTCCATCCGAGGAAGGCCCGCCTTCCTCGAGAGTTAAAATATTCCGATGTTCAAATCGAGTGAAACAGTTTTTGCCGGATTGTAGACATTTTAAACTACACAAATGGATGTTCACCCAATCTTTCAGATGAAACAATAAGAGATTAAACACTTGATATTCTGTCAACTCGAAAGAAAATGAAAGTACATAGGTATGTATTTTATTTAAAAACCAGGAGATAATGAATTTACAATGTTTCAGTGGATCTAATCCTCAAAAAATGTTATAAACACGATTCATCCTTTTTTAATCCAACATAAATATTGTTATTTATCAATAAATAAAGATAGAAAATATATTATTTATGCCAAGTTTATTCTAATCGCTTCAGCTACCATAATAATCGAAACCGATCCTATAGACGGGTCGCATATTTTTGCACCATGGTGCAGATCTCCAAATATATCCAATGATTTAACATTCTTCTTACCATCTTCACGCCGACCAATAACAGCATGGATACAATGATCCACAGAATAGCTATGAAGAGTACAATCCCGTAGATCAGCTGTTTCGAAGTATAGTTGACATCCATGTGCACCAGTCCGAGAAATCGGTGCATCGAAAAGTGCGACTGAAGGTATTCCTTTTCTTCCATTGCCATAAACAGCGCGGATGAGACAGTCAGCAACGATGACAGAATCTGGAAATTAACGTTAATTTTAGTGCAAGACGTTTTTGTTTCATCATCATCAGCCTATCGCAGTCCACTGCTGGACATAGACCTCTCCAATTCGCCACTTCGGGCAAAAATCTGGAGGCTTTAGGTACCCATATTCGTCACACTGGGCAGGCGGATCGGATTGGCGATAGCAGGGTGACCGATGACGCTGTTACCCGTCATCGGTATGAGGTATTTAGCTATGCCTTCTAAAGCCTCGTTTGTTATACAGCAGGGTGCAAATCGGGCAGGTGAAGGTGGCTTGGAGCTAGGTCTGAATGATAGGTCACTCCCTGCCTCTTTCGAATAATGTAACAGTTAAATTATTTTACAGCATAAGTAGTGGCTTACTTTCGCCTAATGGAAAGCTAAAGAGAAGCCCAAGTCGCTGTGGCAACGGTAAGTAACCGAATCACTTGTCTGTTGCCTCCACACACGTTATTCATCAACGGCTTCAAAGGCAAGTGCCCATGGGGGTCCAGTCTATTGAGTATAAGCTCGACTCCCCAGGAGTCGAGGGTAACTTCATTTGTACGCAAGATCCTGAATTCTTCTATTAGGTAAATTAATTTATACAATCTAGCGCAGACGACAGACTATCCGTGACGCACTTTTTAGTCTGTGAAAATAGAACCTATGCAGTTATATGTAGTAACGCACACGACGCGCAAAAATCTGTCGGGGATATTTCACAGACTCAACGCACATCTTCGATCATCCTGTCGGCAGAGCTTTAGGGACCTAGATGCTCTTTTTAAATGTCTCAGACGCAGACTCTATCGCACACAAAGTGTGCCGTTAGAGCTGCACCTAAATAGGGTCATAGTTAACCATGGATAAATCCTATGCTATGTGGTTGACTAAATGGACCCCTCCCATTTGCCACCCACTTGTTTCGGCCGTTATCACGGGAATTCCACGTGACCACGGCCGAATCTTAGATTAACCACGATTTATATTTACCACGTTTAAATCCCGAACATTTCATATATCTTAGGACGCAACGCGAGTTTCAAAGTTCGAATACTTTCTTTGATTTTTCCATCATCATCAACCTTTTGAAGTCCACTGCTGGACAGAGAATTTAATTCAAATTTTCGTAGGTATGTCAAAAACACTGTCAGGTTTGTAATTATGTCTACTTATTATAATGAGAGAAATATTAACATAGGTAATATATGTACATTATAATGAGAGAAATATTAGACTTCTTATTACTTTAAAGTGAGATACGTAGATTTAAGTGTTTACTTAAATCTACGTTTGTGCATTATGCCTGCATGTTTATGCGGCTAGAGAATGCATAATGCATCGTACCTAAACCCAACTCCTGACAATAAGGTTTTCCCCCCAGTAGAAACTAAGGTAGGTAAACATCCTGAATACCAGATGATGACTATATTTGGGCCTGTCCCAGAACACAAACAAAGCAGGGTTTAATGAATAAGGGGAGCGTGTCCTCAGAATCGGAGCTATGCTTAGCTAACAAACATTTATTAATTAATGATATTGATCCACTTAATTAGAGCATAGATGAGATGTGTGACTTGAGCAATAAGTACTTTATCATTAGTTAATTTTCCGCTTTTGTGAAAACACACCCAGCCAAAGAGAATGCTTAGGGTGAGCACAGACAGAGAAGAATAATTCCCGCGCGGTCTCGGGCATTTTCTATACGGATCGCGAGTATGCTCCGCGTTTATTCCCGCGTATCTTCGAGGACGCGCAAGCATTTTTTGTCAGGTTCAAGCATTTATGCACTTTATTGTAATAATTTTAAAGTTTATTTACAAGTGCGTGAATAAAATCCTCTCCGCTGCCCTCCGTTCTGCGCTGACCCTTAGGCTGCGGTCTCTCTGAGGCTGAGCGGAGCAGGGCGGAGCACATGGATTTCAAGCCATGTATTTCACCAAATACATAGCTTGAAATCCATGTGATTGTGGATTCGACTCGACAGCTCGTTTTCGCTTCGCCTCAGTGTAACCGCAACCTAACCGTTCTCTCTGTCCCCCAAATTTTCCCTCCACTGTATGTGGTGGGGATCAAAACAAAATCTCCTATCTAAAACTAAAACATTGAACTTGCCGCATCATCAGCCTATTTTAGTCCACTGTTGGAGATAGGCCTCTCCAGTTTTTCGCCACTTTGGGCAAACACCAGGAGGCCCTACCCAGAATCTCCATGCTTGGTGTTCACAGGGCGTTGCTCCTAGCTCTAGTGACGCTGCTGCCCGTAGTATTTAGCTACGCCTTCCATTGTGATGGTTATGCCACCACCAGTCAATTGCCAGAGCCTCATTTGTTATTCAGCCGGATGCACCACGGCCAGGCGAGGGTGGCGAAAAGATGATAGGTCTCTTAGATTACATCCCTATATACTTAATTATAATTTTAAAAAATGCTTACCAATGTTTGAACACCTATGAGAAGACAGCCCAAATCCAAACGGACGTAATAACAACACTTTTCAGACCAGCACATTATTCCGACTATTATTGAGCCTACTAAACTGCAATTGTGGTTCTAAATACCTTTTCGTCAGTTTACAATTAAAGTGTAAATATTGCCTTAACGATATAGACTGTTATAATAGAATAACATAATTATAATTAGTTAAATGGAACCGTTGAGAGGCAAACTTTGTTTCTTTATAATTAAACGAATTTTGTTTGAGATATAACGACCGCAGATATGGAGTGATTGAACAACAAAGAACAACTAACATTTTTAATATGCATGTGGTACAGGTCAGCTTAAGTGCGTAATATCCCCCGCTGCCCCCCGGTAAGCACAGTGGTATAGTGCTGAAACGCGACAAAAAATAAACAAACTGCCACTTATCCTTGTCAGCCGTTTAAACAGGGTTGCATTTGGAACTGCAGTAAATTATGTCCATGTAAGTACAGACCGGCAAGCATTGAGGGTGTTTCAAATTGAAATTATAGATGGCGTTATGTGTCTGGTTCAGCTATCATGTGATTGGTCACTTGCTATGTAAACGTCAGTTTCATGTGAAAATTAACCAATCACGTTACAGTTGGACCTGCTGCATATGTGATGCCATCTGGTGGATTTGTTTTTTCAGAAAACCCTCATTGTACGAAAACAAATGTCTAATACATAACTATACATAGTTTTAACATAAGTCGATTGTATGGTGTACAATAAAGTATATCTACCTATCTATAGTCTTTAACAGCTGCATTAACAAACAATAAATTGGAAATTGTCAATTTTAGATCTCAGACCAGCAAATCCAGTTGCCGCAGTTGTTGCGACCGCTAACCCGCCAGCCCAGAGCTTCACCGAAACGAAAAGCTACGCCCTGCAATCAAATGTGGCAATTATGGGTATATCCTCCAGATGTTTGCCCTAAGTGGCGAACAACTGGAGAGGCCTATATCCAGCAGTGGACTGCAATAGGCTGATGATGAAATCCAGTTACACTTCCGTAATACAGAAATAATAGTAACATAACGCCTTAAAATATTGGAATCCTTCCCTGTGCCAATAAGTCATCCCGTTATCGGCCAGCTCTAACGACAGCAAATAATAATGACTAACTGTTAAACTTCTCTAAGCACTGCACACTGTATTAAATAACAATGCGGTAACTTATTATTCACTTAGGTAAAATAAAGTATCTTCAAGGAGGTAGTCTGTAATCTGATCACAAAAACATATAGCCTTACATAGATTTTGCTAGCTAAGCATTGCTCGCGTGGTCCTGGCGCTCATGGCCTTAGCCTCACATTAGTCTGTGTGTACCCGGTGTTAGTAGTGTAATCAGTACTGACCCGCTCCCTCTCCGAGGCTCTGGCAACCGACTGTTGGCGGTATAACCATCACAAATTAGGCATAGCCACTAGTATAGTACAACACGTAGGTAAACACCACAGGCCGATGACGGGCAGCAGCGTCACCGGAGCGAGTAGCTACACCCTGCGATCGCCCACTTTGGGCAGACCAGCATGGTGATTATAGGTAAAGCCTCGAGATGTTTGAACAAAGTGGCAAACAACTGAAGGGGCTTGTTTCCAGCAGTGGATTGCGACAAACTGATGATGTGATCGATAACAGAGTGTTACTTTCCAAAGGATCTTTCGCAGCTGTTAAGACGTAGGGGGTTGGTTGAAAGTGGGATAACTATTTTACAAAGTGGGTAACATAGTATGTGGACGCTCCATACCGATCAATGACTCACTCACTGTTATTAATTAATTGGCTGTGGTTTACCCTGAAGGGATACATTTTTGTTTGCGTCAATAGTTTTTGAACTTTATTACAATTGGCAGTATGGCCAGTTTGTAAAGGTTGATGAGAAATAATGTTTAGCTTTTGAACCTTTTCAAGTGGTTTATAATTTACTAGCTTTCCGCCCGCGACTTCGTCCGCGTAAAGTTTTTTTTTCCAAAATAAAATTGTGCCTATGTTACTCGTGGATAATGTAGCTTTCGAATGGTGAAAGAATTTTTAAAAACGGTCCAGTAGTTTTTGAGCCTATTCATTACAACCAAACAAACAAAGTTTTCCTCTTTATAATATTAGTGTAGATTGAGAACGAAACACATACCTACCTAAGTGCTTATGAACCCGGCCGGCACAGGAGAGAACATTGTACCTACCAGGCTCCAAGTTTTAAAATTAGCGCCTGCCCTTAAGCTAATATGCCATGGATAAAACATATTATACCTACCTACTTATTGGTTTGAAATATATTAACAGACAACATCAACTTATTTAACTAGTTGTTGTAACTAGTAAATCATACTGTTTACTATGTATAACACCTATGTACCTATTTACTTACAAAAAAAAGTAAGTAGGTACATATCTAAGTAAGTTCATCAGTTGTCTAGACCTACCCATAGTCCAAGCTTCGGCTTAGTTTGGGGCCAATATGTCTATAGAAGTAGGGATGTAGGCTTAGGCACAGACTTGTCCCTACGATAAGTACTTCCGCCGAGCTAGGTGATGCTCGGGGACCGCGGTCCGATGGACCATCTTGGTTTGTCTTAGGTATATATAGTTAGTTGTGATGTAAACTTCGATAAAATATCTCGGAGTAATATTAGACGAACACCTCTCGTATAGTTTTCACATAGGTCGCCTATCTGCAAGAATCCGGAGCACAATATACATTATGAAATTATTAAGACACTCAGCAAAAATCCAAACACTACTTATAGTTTATAAAGCTCTATGCCAATCATTAATCATGTACTGCATTAGAATCTGGGGAGGCGCTGTTAAATCCACACTAATTGAACTTGAAAGGGCTCAACGTGCAGTACTTAAAGTTATGCTGAAAAAACCTTTTAGATATAATACAGACCAGCTATACAAGGAAACTAAAGTTTTACGTGTTAGGCAATTGTTTATCTTAAAAGCAGCTGTAGGTATACATACCACAACCTTAGGCTCATCAAACTATGAAAATTTACTAAAACAACGCATATTTAAAATTCCCATACCCACCCTACGTACCTCTTTCGCGAAGCGTCACCCTTTCTTCCTCCTACCTCGCATATATAATAAAATATGTCACAAGCTTAGATTATCCAAAGAAAGCACTCGTAATGCTAAAACTAAAATAGAATCGTGGTTAAAAACACAGAACTACTCTCAGACGGAAAACCTTCTATCAACATTTTCCTCCTAACGACTCCTGACACACACTACACAATACACTCAACACACACACACTCATTACACATACACCCACACATATACATGCACACTCACTCATATACACCTTATATTATTACTCTAAATTACCTTTTGTTACAAAGCTTATTATCTTTACTGGCTTGAACCGCCCACCCTTAACTCATGTATAACAGCAAATTTGTAAAATTGAATTTGGCCACTGCGTTACAAGCTTGGCTTAGTGCAGAGACCGATAGAAACTACACAATGTAATCTGTTATTTGGAAATAAAGATAATTTATTATTATTATTATTGGTATGGAGCAATTTAATTCTGTAGGTAGGTACCTAGGTACATTAGGAGATTGCAGCGGAAGGTACATCTCCATCTGTTGTTAGCAGGCGGAACTAATGCTTGTGTTGTAGAGATATGGAGATAGATGTCGCTACATGTCGCTATATGCATGCACATCAGATGCACATTCATAAAACTGTGCCCGCGTGCGATAGAGCACCGTGCAAGTTCCACCCGGGCATTGCAACGCTTTATATAGACGCGTAGACACAGCCCCTCTACCCATCATTATCTGTCCACATCGCTACAGCATACTTAGGTATAATCTCTATTTCCGCAAGAATTTCTGGGCCCACAAAGAATTTTTGGGGTTCAGTTTTGGCGAAATCGTATGGACTTGTGACAAAACAAACATTATTATTTTAAGCATTAAGCTAGGCTAGGCTGCCCTAAAGGGGCAGCGTAGACGACAGACTATCCGTGACGCACTTTTTGCAATTATATAGGTAGGCATGCAGTAACGAACACGACGCGCAAAAATCTGTCGCGGATATTTCATAGACTCAACGCACACGACGCACATCTTCGATCATTCTGTCGGCAGACCTAGACGCTCTTTCTAAAGGTCTCAGACGCAGACTCTATCGCACAAAAAGTCTGTCGTCTGCGCATTCAGTATATTACAAAGTACTCTGTGGTCTGCGCAGCCCCTTTTAAATTATTTTTAGAAACCAGAAGTGAGGTTAGTTTTCAATGGCTAATGATAAATTACTAGGCAAGAATTCAACAACAAAATAAAGATCATCCGTCCAGGACAACCACAAACCACCCAGGAATCACAACTAGGACTATTCCTGGCATTTCCTGGTCTTCAATCCGATATTCCATCCTTCTCAAGGCTCGAGCAAAGTTATTCTTCCACCCGCCAAATCTCTCTTCAAACCAAATCGTTCCATAGACTGCACAGCAAGTCTGTCAACAGGTACAAAAACCATAAAGCCAAGGAATCGGTAACACGGCCGTTCCTGACAGCTGCACGTCCTCGTCAGCGTAGTTTTCTTTAACTTGGACTTCGACAACCACGATGATGACGCTTTCGTCTTCGACAAACAGCTCTTCATTGACTCAGCTTTCTGCAGCCAAGTCCTCAATCGATCTAGAACAGCCTACACAGAACAGCCCACACTTCGTCATTTATCATCATCAAAAAGCAAAATTAGAATGTCACACATCACATTATCATTTTAATTCTTACATAGCCAAAATGTCGAGGCTAGAACAAAACCACACAAGTCATAGTGTCACAGTCATAAATTATTAGAAAAGCCATAACGTCAGGGTTATAACATAATACACAAGTCGCATTGTCGGTCCACCGAGTACAAGAACACATAATACACAATCCACATTGTCAGTGTTACATGAACACATAATACATTAGCCAAATGATGGGGCCAAATTTATGTTTACACTTTTGCAATCATGGACCAACATAGATTAAACTAAATTTTGTTACTCACCAATGGATCTGTATAAATGAATTCATCGTTATTATTATAAAAACACATAGTACACATAGGCCAAATTGTGGGGCCATATATAAGTTTAGATTTTTGCAATTATGGACAAACATAGATTAAGCTCTTTGTTACTTACCAATGGATCTGTATAAATGAATTCATCGTTATTATTATAAAAACACATAGTACATAAGCCAAATTGTGGGGATCATATCAATGTTTACATTTTTGCAATTACTTATGTACTAACATAGATCAAGTCGAACTTTCGTTACTAACCACTGGGTTGGTTTTACCTGAATAAATGAATTCATTATTATCATTATAAGAACACAGAACACATAGTAGGTACATAGTAGCCAAATTGTCGAGACTACAAGAACACATAATACATGAGCCAAATTGTCGAGGCTACAAGAATACGTAATACATGAGCCAAATTGTCGAGGCATAAAGAACACACAATACTTGAGCCAAATTGTCGAGGCATCAAGAACACGTAGGGTGACGGCACCAGTAATGGACACGACACCAATTATGGACATTTTTTTCGTTGAACGCATTTATTAAGCAACTGCACCAAAATTTTTCAACTGGTAACACTAAAGCATAACCAATAGACATTTTAGCTGTCATTTTGACACACGTCATCAAAATCGGCCATTTTGTTCTAAGATGGCTGCGAAGTGAGATCTTGTCGTACGCGCGGTCGCCATTCAAATCCGTTTTTATTGTTGAAATCGTTAAGGAGGTGAGTACATATCTGTGCATGGTGTTACATTGTGTTGTGTTGTAATGAGATTTGATGTTATTTTTGCTGAATAATACTATATTGCAAGTAAATTGAGCTAAGTTAAATATGCCCAATCACAGCAATACCTTTTTTCGTGGGGTTTGTCAATTACTGGATTTTATATTTTACGAAATGCAGTAATGGACAAGTGTCCATACTTAAGTTTGTTATTTCTTTTTCAGTTTATTCTATTAAATTATTTGATTTGTTGCACTAAACATTTGGGTTGAGTCGATTTTGTGATTGCTCTTTATTTTCCAATAATGGACGATGTCCATAATTGGGTATATTTAGCTGTCCATAATTGGGTACTTTGTTTTGTTCTAGATGGCACCAAAGAAAAACTACACCCCCGAACAAATGGGGAGGGCATTAGATGCTGTAAGGATGGGAGAAAAAATAAGCACAGCTGCCGTCCGGTTTGGGGTCCCTCGAATAACTTTGTACAACAAAGTCACAGGCAAAAGTCCTGCAATTTGTGCTATGGGGCCCCAAACTATACTCACCGCAGAGGAAGAGGCCATTCTGGTAAAATGGTTGGTGGCAATGGGTGAAAAACACTTTCCCATTAATAGGCAGTTATTGACAGAGAGCGTGCAAAAAATTATGTTGGATCAAGGGAAGGCCAATCCTTTTACAAATAACAAACCTGGAAAAAAGTGGTTTTCATCATTTTTAAAACGACATCCAGATATAACAGAAAAAACAGCACAAAATCTTTCGAAATCTAGGGATGACGTTACCGAAGAAGGCATCCGTAGATGGTTCGATGAAATAACGACATACATAGAAGGTATAGGTTTAAAAGATGTTTTGGATGAACCCAGCCGGATATTTAATACCGACGAAAGCGCATTTTTTTTGTCACCCAAAGCAGGTCGAGTTCTTTGTAAACAAGGAGAAAAACATCTTTACCAGTTCTGCGGTGATGAAAAAGACAACCTAACTGTCTTACTCACTGCCAATGCCACCGGTCAATTAGCACCACCAATGATAGTGTTAAAATATGAAAGATTGCCAGCGCACATAACAGCCACTGTTCCTGAGAATTGGGGCATAGGAAAATCGGAATCAGGGTGGATGTGTGGAAGCACATTCTACGAGTATATGATTCTGCCATAAGTAGAGAAAACCCTCAGGATCCACAACCATCAAAGAGGCGCAAAATCCCCATTACGAAGCAAGGCATAAAAACTTCTAAACGTCCTCGAAAAAATCTGGAATGCAATAATACTGATTCTGATGATGAACCTTTAAGCAGCTTAACAACAAATACAAACTCTGGTCTAGTAGTTGCTAAAGGGCAATATGTCATAGTCAAGTATGAGGGTGAATATTTCCCTGGAAAAACTGAAGACGTCGACCGTAACCAGTATGAAGTAAGTACCATGATATTATCAACTGGAAACTCTTTCAGATGGCCTGATAAGCCTGATAAAATCTGGTATAATGCTGGAGATGTTGTGGAACTCATAAATACCCCGTTGCCTCTTAATAATCGAGGCTTCTACAAAATTAAAGAAATGGAGAAGTATTTACCAAATATATATACCTAGTTATATAATTAATGTAGCTTTATATGGATCTCAGTAAAATAAGTCATGCTGTGTGGAATATTTGTAGAATTCTCAGTATTTAATTGTCCAAACCGATAAATGAGGCTGTTACATTCCTGGGTAGTATAACTGTTTTGATAGTTTTGTTCAGAGATTTATTATTATGTTTGTAATGTTCTATTTTTGCTAAGATTTATATTAGTTAACTGATGACTGACTATAAGATGATTATGTTGATTATAGACGTAACTGTGAAATTGTGATATCCTGCTTTTGATTATTATATTGTCAAACGTCCGTGAGTAGGTACAATAATGTACCTAACAAAATATTAAACTAAATAAGTGACTTTCATAAACAACGTAAATATTTCTCGTATTATATATTATAGTATTTACGAATAAATGTTTTTAGTTCAAGTTAAACTAAGAGAAAAAGTTAACTTTTTGATATATTTTTTATAACTTATATTGTGCTTTATGATTATTGTATATTGTATTGCTAAGATTGTAATTTCTTACTTGATAGATCTTTGTTGATTATTATGTTACCAATTCTAAGCTGCAGCTGCTGGCAAAGAGGCAATGTAAATGACTGAAAGCCAGATGGTTGGTACAGTTAGTTGAAAGTCTGACAGTAGGTATTAGTTGGAAATTGTACTTGGAAATTTAAGACTGATCATATTGAAAGTTCAAAGAGCGTTAATAAAAGTTGATTTGTGACATCATTTGTTTCATTTTTGTATTCTATGCATAAGTGTCCATTAATGGATGTTCATAATTGGGTCTATGTCCATGACTGGGTGTCCATTACTGAATTTTTGATGTCCATCATTGGCGATTTCGTAAATTTCAATATATATTTTTTTTATTAATTCTATATTAAACATACAGAATTTTTGGTTTTGTTTAAACGTTCTTCATGTATTTGAGTGCAAAAGAAAAAATCACCATTTTTGTATCGTAAAAAAACATCCAATTTTTAAACGAAATTCAAATTTAGAGCGCTTAACATGTCAATAATTGGTGCCGTCACCCTAATACATGAGCCAAATTGTCGAGGCACCAAGAACACGTAATACATGAGCCAAATTGTCGAGGCCCAAGAACACGTATCACATGGGCCAAATTGTCGAGGCACCAAGAACACATAATACATGAGCCAAATTGTCGAGGCCCCAAGAACACGCATTACATGGGCCAAATTGTCGAGGCACCAAGAACACGTAATACATGAGCCAAATTGTCGAGGCCCAAAAAACACGCAATACATGAGGCAAAATTAAATATGTCACCGATGTTGAGGGTGCGAGCACGGCGCGCACTCGGCCCAGGCGCAGCCACGCATATGGCGCGCTATGAGCGCAGCCGGCGACACGTGGCGGCCGTCTCGGGCGCAGCCACGCGTATGGTGCGCCCTGAGAGCAGCCGTAGACACGGCGCGGCCGTCTCAGGCGCAACCACGCGTATGGCGCGCCCTGAGAGCAGCCGAAGACACGGCGCGGCCGTCTCAGGCGCAACCACGCGTATGGCGCGCCCTGAGAGCAGCCGAAGACACGGCGCGGCCGTCTCAGGCGCAACCACGCGTATGGCGCGCCCTGAGAGCAGCCGAAGACACGGCGCGGCCGTCTCAGGCGCAACCACGCGTATGGCGCGCCCTGAGAGCAGCCGTCGACACGGCGCAGCCGTCTCAGGCGCAACCACGCGTATGGCGCGCCCTGAGAGCAGCCGTCGACACGGCGCAGCCGTCTCAGGCGCAACCACGCGTATGGCGCGCCCTGAGAGCAGCCGTCGACACGGCGCGGCCGTCTCAGGCGCAACCACGCGTATGGCGCGCCCTGAGAGCAGCCGTCGACACGGCGCGGCCGTCGACACGGCGCGGCCGTCGACACGGCGCGGCCGCGAGCACGGCAGGACGCAGCCGCCGTTATAGCGCAGCCGCGAGCACGGCAGGACGCAGCCGCCGTTAGCACAGCGCGACCCCAGCGCAGCCGCGAGCATGGCGCGGACTCAGCACAGGCACCGCCGCGAGCACAGCGCGCCCTCGGCGCGGCTGCGAGCACTGCGCGCCCTCGGCGTGCCGCGAGCACTGCGCGCTCTCGACGCAGTAGCGAGCATAGCGCGCCCTCGGTGCGGCCGCGAGCACTGCGCGCCATCGCCTCAGCCGCGAGCATGGCGCGCACTCAGCACAGGCGCAGCCACGCACACGGCACAGCCACGAGCTCTGCCGTAGCCATGGATACGGCGCGACCGCCTCTTGGCCGCAGCCATGCATAATGGCGCGTCCGAATACGGCGACTCTAAGCAGCCGCACGTACTACGCTTGCCTGTCGACATAACCGCAAGTATGATTAGCAAAACACATTAAAATGCGACTCGGCCTTACCTGACCATGATCTCAATACACACAAATTCACAACAAAAGATCCTACAAACTTTCCACATTGTACACGACACACGTATTGGGTGGAAATGTGGTGATTTGTATCACAATCAAGTACGTACGTAGGTACCCATAAAATCACTTTTACGTCGATATTCGAGCAGAGTTATCACGATCTCTAAACACATATCTAGAATCGACTAAAAGCAAACACAATAACTGGAGAACTTATAAATGGTATGGCAAAAGCGGTAAAACGGGGCGTATTCAATCCAATCCCACTTCTGATTTTAGAAACCAGAAGTGAGGTTAGTTTTCAATGGCTAACGATAAATTACTAGGCAAGAATTCAACAACAAAATAAAGATCATCCGTCCAGGACAACCACAAACCACCCAGGAATCACAACTAGGACTATTCCTGGCATTTCCTGGTCTTCAATCCGATATTCCATCCTTCTCAAGGCTCGAGCAAAGTTATTCTTCCACCCGCCAAATCTCTCTTCAAACCAAATCGTTCCATAGACTGCACAGCAAGTCTGTCAACAGGTACAAAAACCATAAAGCCAAGGAATCGGTAACATTATTAAAATCCGATTGCGGCCACGGCCACCACGGACGAAAACCCATAATCCGCGTCAAAATTTAAAAAAAAAATATATCTATCAAAATTAGGGTGGCAAGTTGATAAAAGAATCGATGTTTCAGTTTGATAACATCGATTATCGAATAGCTACGATTACAAGTAAGCTTTTTAAATGTTATAAATCATGACAGATTAGCTGAGATTGGTTTCAATCAATCAACAGCCCTATTCTATCAGCGATAAGGTTCTGGTTTCAATTCCTGGGCAGCAATTTAAAAAAGTTCAATAGCAAAAATTATTGATAATAAACTTTTTTGAACTATTCCGAGTCTTTGAGATCTGAAAAAGATTCGCCCCCAATCATCGTAGTAGGTACAAAGAAAAAGAAAACCCTTAATTTGAACGCGTATTTATATTTAAAAATCTATAAAAGTTATTTACATTATTTTTATTTGCAGTGAATTACGCACACATTTTAAATTTGATTGCCATACGTTTTAAGACACATTTCTTGATTACAGTAAGATCACATAAAAAATAATTTTAATCGATTAATGGTGTGTGCATGGCCACCACGGTCTCTTTTGCAGCAGAAGTGCTGTAAGAATTCCTCGGCACTCCAGCCTCAACGAAATCATCCGTCGAGCTCTTGCTAGCGCTTCTATTCCAGCCGTTCTTGAACCGAATGGCCTAGTGTGAAGCGAAGGCAAGAGAAGGAGAGCGACAGCATGACCCTTACACCATGGAAGATGGGTCCTCCCCTAGAATGTGTTGATAGCCTTGCACCGTCCCATCTTTCTCAAACTTCACTGAAGACTGGAACTGCTGCGGCGTCAGCAGAGTCGAATAAGCGGCGCAATTATGCAGATATCGGTAATACCTGCTTATTTGAGCCGGTGCGTGTGGAGACTCTGGGCCCCTGGGGGCCGAGAGCTACCGTTTGTACCGCGACCTGGCTAAACGCCTAGTAGAAGCCTCAGGCGACAAGAGGGCTGGTGCTTTCCTCGGCCAGCGTATCAATCCATACAAAGAGGAAACACGACCAGACTTCTTGGCACAATGCCCTTAGGCAGTGATCTCGGAGATATTTTTTATTTCTAGGTTATTTTTAACTGTCTTATACTTCATAAAATAATTAACGCAATAATCTGATATAATATATTAAATCGATTAAATAATCGATATTTTTTTATAATTACGACAATATATTTTCGAACAGCCCTACTGAAATGCGAAAACGGGATCTGTCAAGTAAAACTTTTGTTTTTATTTTTCAGCGCGAAGTTCAATGGTCTTGTAAGTGAATGGTGTTTTGTAATTGTAATTTAAATAATGTAGATACCTTAAATAAACCTAACGTACTTACAAGGCAAGCAATTGCGTTCAGAGAAAACTCGTCTGTTTCCTCAGAGTCAGACCAGTTAGTGTGGTTACAGTGGGTACAGATTTTTTGCGTAAAATACAGCGGTGCAGAGTACGTTCCAACCAACTTGTGTTACAATAAAATTGTGAAGTGATAAACTTATAAAGGTTTGTAATATTTAAGTAGATAAGTTCTATTTATATAGTCAGTGTTTGAGTGTTTGTGTAAATTTTATATGGAAACTAGCAGTGCTCGCGACTTCGTCCGCGTGGAATAGTTATTTTTTCCCCGTTTTTTTTTACATTTTCCATTATTTCTTCGCTCCTAATAGTTGCAGCGTGATGTTATATAGCCTATAGCCTTCCTCGATAAATGGTCTATTCAATACAAAAAGAATTTTTCAATTCGGACCTGTAGTTCCTGAGATTAGCGCGTTCAAACAAACAAACAAACAAACAAACTCTTCAGCTTTATAATATTAGTTAAGATTTATGTTTGTGTGCCTACATGATACTTATAATATTTTTTACACCTCCGAGAACTAGCCTCTTTTATAGACCAGTATTTTTATTATTTTAGGAATTATGCACGTTGAACTCGGAGAGTTGTAGGTACTGTATTTTTGAATGACTTGAAAACTTAGAGCACAAAATTTTATTTGGGTTTTAGTACATATGTAATTTGGGAGAAATCTAACAATAATAACAGAAATTTAAAAAGTAATAAAAAGAAGCAATAAATACTACAATGCACCTATTCCAAGTGCCGTCCAAATAGTCCCATTTGTATAAAGTTCTTAAAGTAACACATGCATGAATTTGCAAATACAGTAATTATCTAATTTATGCTGCAAAAAATAAACAAATAGCTCTCATTGTTGTCTACTTAAATACCTACTTAGACAACAAACTCAGTTGTCATTTTATTGCAGAGTTATTTTAAATTATGTAAATTAAATTTTAGGGCTATAAAATGAAAGTGTCATGTTTTTTACTTGCATTTTTTAAATATTATACTACTAATAGGACTGGTTTTACTTTTAGATATACCTACTTCATAGAGGTAACTCTGCATCATCTTCAGTAGATTGTAAAATCTAAAAATGGACAAAATATTCTTTACCGTTAACGGAGAGAGCTACAGCCTATGTAAGTACCTAATTATTTCTACCGAGATTTCAAAACCATCCAATTGTAATGATCAAAATTTAAAGTCCATAGTTAGGACAGTATTTTGATATTTTTATAGCTAATTTTATTTTTAAATTTTCAGTCTAAATTTATTATTAGGTACATTTAAAAATTAAACATTAATTTGTCTTGTCTCCTAACTTGTCTATCTTCTGTATAATTCCCACCTTCCTTTCCTATTCTCGTTTCTCGTCTTCACTCTCCTAACTTCGTTCCTCCTTTCTTAATTTAATTCCTTCTCTCTTTACTTAGTCTTCATCAAAACTTGAACTCTCTTTCTTTTATAAAAAAAATAGTAGAGTTTGACCCAAACTCGCTTGATGTTAAGCAATATTAGAGGCAGCCCTTTAGCCTACCAAATACCATCTTGCCTTGAAAATCTGAAGATTATAGGTATCTATTCGGTAGAGCGGACTCTAGTAAAAGAGTACCAAACCTATTTGCATTTTGAATGTAGGTAGAGACATAGGGCACTCCATTTTTTTTTATTGGTGGCTCTTACTGTGTATTTGCTAAACCAATACCTTCTTCAGCTTTGTTGATTTTTATTTACTTGTCATTTAATATCTTATTTCCATGCATATTTCATGAACTTTATTTTGATTTTAATAAAAAGCAGCCCTTTCAATAGTTAACTTTGGACGAAATAAAATTTTATGATTTTTAAAATAAAATTTTATGTATTTGATGAAAATGTATGTGGCCGGAAATATTTGCCTTACCTTACTAAAAGATTCACAATTGTTTATCAGTTGTCTAGTAGCCATAGTACAAGCTTCGGCTTAGTTTGGGGCTAGATGGCGATGTGTGGCCCAGCGTGGCATGTCTTGGGTTATTTTTGGGTTAAATCAACATCTAAAACAGGTGCATGAAATCACTGGCAACAAAAACATACTTATTTATCTTAGTGAATGACTAAGATAAATAAGTATGTGTTGTTCACATACTACCTATTGATCCCCGCAAAATTGCCAATTGTTAAGTCCACGAGAAATGCATTATGTGTATCGCTATGTCTATTGTCATATTACCTCAAGGTTGCACTTATATTTAAATACGGAAATGATCGTTTTGCGCAGATGATAATTTTTAAACGACTGGCGTTACATCACGCACAAGCGTATACTATGTGGACAGATTAGGTATAAATACTTCAACCTGTATTTATATCTAATCTGTATGGACTTAATGAACCGTTCAAATAAAAATACAAGCTATTTGATATTACAGTAAATAAATAGTCTGTTTTTTGCGTCCTTACTTATTTGCAGTTGGGAAGTAAGTGTTTGCCATTGGGCCATATGAGGGTGTTTCAAAATGAAATATCCGATAGATGGCGTTATGTAGCCCTGCGGTCCAGCTATGATGTGATTGGTCAGTTGCTATGTGAATGTCAGTGCCATGTCAAAATGAACCAATTAGTTAGGTTACAGTTGGACCTGCTGCGTATGTAGTGGATTTCTTTTTCAGATAACACTCATTCCCATGAAATCATTCTTTTAAGTAGGTACAATTTTTTGTCAAAACTCCCTATTTTTGACAAGAGTTCGCTTCAATCTAATCTACCTATATGAAAGAAACGATGCAACGTCTTATGGTATTTCGGGAACAAAAGAAATAATACTTACAGTGGCCTGAAGAGTCCTGGAAGCTTCCTTGACTACGTGTGAATGGAAGCCACTATCTATGTTGCATAGGTACCTATACCTGCTACAATATAAAAATAATGTGACGGACGGCAACTTTTGCGTAGGATCCTACTTTACTTACCTATATTCTTTCGAATATACAGCACAAACTATTGCCTGTTTCCTTTCTTGCCGCAACCAGGACTACCTAGGAACCACAGTTTCTGGTTACAGGAATTTGGATGCACTTTCTAACTTAGTAGGAGCATGATGAATGATACGTCCTTATTTATTTCACGTAGAGCTAGAATCATCATCATTATCAGCCTATTGCAAGCCTCATAGGCATCTCCAGTTGTTTGCCACTTAGGGCATACACCCCATATTCGCCACGCTGCCGCGCTGCGCAGGCGGGTTGACGATCGCACGGCGTAGCTTCCCGCTCCGGTGACGCTGCTTCCCGTCATCGGTCTGTGGTATTTAGCTACGCCTTCAATTGTGATGGTTATACCGCCACCAGTCGGTTGCCAGCGCCTCATTTGTTATTCGGCAGGATGCATCACGGGCAGGTAAAGTTGGATTGGAGCGAGAAAATGGTAGGTCGATCCTAGAGTTTAAATAGCTGAAGAGACTTCTCATTCCATCGTAGACACAGTTCAATACAGCCTGTTTCCCTTCCAGCCGGTGCGGAGGTGAGTCCTTTGACCTCGCTGAACGACTACCTCCGCAACTACCTTCAACTACACGGCACCAAGTCCATGTGCCACGAGGGAGGCTGCGGCTCCTGCATAGTCTCCGTATCCCAGACGCATCCCGCTACCAAGGAGAAGCACACCTTCGCTGTTAACTCGGTGAGTTGAGAAATTAAAAAAATACGTGTCTCTTATCTACACTAATCTATACTTCTTCACTAAATATTAAGAAGAGGAAAGATTTGTATTTTTGTATGTCTTGAACACGGGAGGGACAAATGAGAGGGATTTATGGGGCAAAAATACGCGATCCGCTTAACGAACGATCGTTTTCGTTTTTTGTAGTAGGGCCCCTTGACCGATTTTAATAATTCTTTTTTTATTAGAAAGCTACATTATCACTGAGTAACACTAATATAGGCTATACCTATTTAGTTTAAAAATGTTTATCTGAAATACCCGAAGCGAAGTGAGGTCGGGTCGCTAGTTTTTTTAGTAACACCTTCAGGCTACCCTTGTGGCTACCCACCCACAAGGCCTAACGATGAGAGCCATTCCCTCCCTCAACTTCCACGATCTTGAAAAGGTTATGTTATGACCATTGTCAGATACGTTTATTAGGAAAATAACAATTGAATGCCATTCTTTAGGTAAGGTAAGACTATAATGTGATACCAAGTAGAAATTAAAAAGATTAATTAAAATTATCGCCCATATCAGTATTCGCCGGTTGTTATAAAGCGTAACGATTTGGGGCCAAGCGCGATAAGGCCGGTGGCATGGCAGGAGTGAACCGGTTAATTTTATTTATGGAACCAATACAAAAAATCTTGTATTTTATAAGTAACTTTTAGGTTAAGACCCTCTGTTCATATAAAAATAACTAAAGATGAAAACTTGTTTCCTTGTTTGGACAAGTCATTATTATCTTGGTTCAAATAGGTACATACCTACGCGTAGATGTTTTTGTTAGAAAATGTTATTTATTCATACATACGTATACCTTACTTATTGACGGAGCGCTCATTACCTAGTAGGTATAATAATAAATTGGTCATGGTGCATATCGAAATGAAAATGTAGGTATTACCTACTGAACGAATTAGAATGTAACTGTACAGTACACGGTGGTAATTTTTATTTATTACTTGTACCTGCATAATTTGGCGATTCATAAGTAGGGGAGAGTGGGGGAAACGCGAACGCGGGGTAATGCTGAATTCAGTGGTTCTAATATGTTAGACAGAGATAGCCATATTTTACTTGCCGTCATTTCCCTAATCACGCCACCACTAGTACCAGTCAACAACGCGGGAGACGCGGACGCACGTGCTTATTAAGGTATGGAATTTTCAATATTTTGTATGTTTTTGATATAATTTTTTGGTGATTTTAAGTTGATGTAACTTTATTTCTATCTACAATAGTAATTTAGCTTTTACAGTGTGGATACATCACATATTAATCAACTAAATGACAACGACGCATTAGGCAGAATAAATATAACTTAATTTGTTTTTTGCTATTTTATTGTTTTCGATCCCGTGGGGTAAATGCGAACACTACATGTGGGGCATTTTCGAACGTTCGGTATTACCCCACTCCCTTTTGTTTGTTCCCCGTTCAATATTTTTTAATTATTGTTTCAGATGCCTCGTTCTTACAAAAGAAAGACCGAACTGAAGTACAGTTTAGAAGATCTCAAAAAAGCTATAGACGATGTTAAAACCAAAAAACTCACTCTCGGCAAAGTAGCAGAAGCTTATAATATTCCAAAAACAACCATTTTTGACTACCTAAAGAAAAAATACGAAAGAAAAAGAAAGGGAGGAAAAAAAAGGCAAAAAAGCAAATGAAGACTACTTTTGTATTATTTGTAGTGTTAAATTTATAGATCCCCCGCTGAAGACTGGATTGAGTGCTACGTGTGCAAAAAATGGGCTCACGAAAGTTGTACTGACGGACCGTCAACATCGTTAGGTTTAAAATGTGATTTCTGTCGTTACTAGTTTTAGTTCGTAATTACCCCACTTGGTGTTCGTATTTACCCGACAAATGTCGGGTAAATCCGAACACTAAAGGTATCGTTTTTCTTTCATAATATTAATATTTATTAAAAAAATATAAATGTTGATTTGTGAATTCGTTAGACAGATAAGTATACTTTATAAATAAAAAAATTAGGAAACTCTGTGATCAAATCCCACTGTGTTATTTAAGTTTTCCCTTAGGTGTTCGTATTTCCCCCACTTTCCCCTACTTGTTATAAGTCTATGTGAATAAAGATACTTTTAATTTTCAGTAATAGGTATAGCTTATCACCAGATTAACATATCGCATTCATATTATAAATGCGTAAATTTGTTTGGATAGATGGATGGATGTGTGGTGGTAGGTACGTACTACATATTTCGCCAAAAAAACTACTGAACAGATTTAAATGAATCTTTACAGTACCTAGGTTATATAATTAAATCATCATCATTAACAGCTTTTATCAGTCCACTGCTGGACATAGGCGTCACCCAATGTTCGCCACTTAGATCTAGCGTGGGGTTCTCGCATCCAGCACTAGCCAGCCATCTTGCGCAAATCGTCACTCCACCTGGCCTGAGGGTGCCCTACACTACGTTTGCCGAGACGCGGTCTCCACTCCAGAACTCGTTTACCCATATAATTATAGCTAGTACCTAATTACCTACATCAGATTGACACAGGCTATGATTTATCCCCGGAAGCCGGGGGTAGGGGTATTTGCCCTCCCCGGACCAGGAGTGCCGGCCGCTTGTCATCTGCGGCTGGCCAGGGCATGCAAGGATGCGGCGGTATGATTCGGCGTTGCCCGTGTCCCTGCAACTTGCTGCCCACTGGCGACACAGGGGGGGAGTGGTAAGGTATACCCTCCCATTTCGGGAGGTGTGAGTCCCACACACCATGTTACCTCCCCCCGGAGGTGGCATGGCGGTGCCTAATGCATTCCCCTCTAAAAAAAAGGCTATGATTTATAGGTAGGCACTCAGGTATAGGCTATTGTCAAAGTTGAGTTTTAGTTATCGTAGTTTTCGTTTACAAATGCCGGATCTGGGTGTTCAGAGACACGCTCCCAGTCACCATCTGAATCTGAGACTTGTAGTACAAGGGAAATCTTAGTTCAAGACTAGTTAGGTAATAGATAGATACTCTTTATTGTATACCATATCTACAGTTGATTTATGTTACGACTTAGACTTTGTTGATGTGTTTTCTTTGACGCATTTATTTATTGGCTTAGGAGACACTTAAAAACACATAAATTACATGATAATATTGCAATATAGTAAGGCCATATTCACGGCATTATAATAAGGTATATTTCATTAGTTTTAATCATCAATGTTCCACTGACTAATATTATGATGGAGACCTTATATCTTCATCATCGGTCTTCAAACGTCCACTGCTGGGCATAGGCCTCAACCAATGACAATCATAATTTGTGGGGATTTGCCTTAGTCACCACGCTTGTCAGGCGGGTTGGTGACCGCAGTAGGTTTTGTTTGTACCCAGGTAAACGCAGCTGTTCGTTTCCTGATATTCCCATAGTCGTCTTCTACGACACCCACGGGATGAGATGGGGTGATCCTATTCTAAATCCGGAAACCTCGCGGACAACTCTTTACTACTATGTACTTGCAAACTTTTTTTTATACTAGCTCGACATAATGACTTCCCTTCGCCTGATGGAAAGCGATAGAGAAGCCCATGTCGCTGACAACGGGCAAGTAACTGGTCAGTTACCTGTCCGTTGCCACCGCCATGCCGGTCGAACACTAACCCCCCACGAGCTCCGGAAACCCTACTCACCGGCAGAAACACGACCCGAAAGTCATTTGGCTGCGGTATTCTAAGTATTAGGTGGAAGTCCTTCCCCGGACGGGCGGCTCAATTCTAGCGAAGATTCGCCAAGTCCTACCTCTCTTAAACATGTAGATATTATTTTAATTATTTATTATGCTCTAATTATTTACTTATTCTATTTTACAGTGTCTGGTCCACATATTATCTTGTCACCAATGGGACATAACGACTGTAGAAGGAGTCGGCAACCGGAAGGACGGGTACCACCCCATCCAGAGTCGGCTGGCTACGTTCAACGGGACCCAATGCGGGTACTGTACCCCTGGATGGGTTATGAATATGTACAGGTAAATAATATCGTACCTTCTGATCCGCTGATAACATAGACCCATACGTTAAATTTTCCTTGTGGTCATACTGTTGAGTTTAAGAAAAGTACAGGCATTTTAATAATCAGCAGGTATCACAGGAAATAACAAATTAATCACGAGGGTTACATCTGTAGCGACATGTAGCAACATCTATCTATACATCGCTACAATACAGAATCCTACAACGCGCAAACGAAGTTTTCATCACGACTCGCTATATATACGAAAAACCAAGATGGTCCATCGGACCGCGGTCCCCGAGCACGATCACCTAGCTCGGCGGAAGTACTTCCACTTTTCGTAGGGACAAGTCTGTTCCTACACATCCAAGAAGTTTGACCAGTTAACTACAATTACAACCAAAAGGATTCTTTTCGTTTAAGTCAAATTGATGGGATGTAAGGGAGCGACCTATCACCTTTTCGCTCCAAGCCATCCTCACCTGCCGCCCGTGGTGCATCCTGCCGAACAAGAAACGACGCTCTGGCAAACCGACTGGTGGCGGTAAAACCATAACGATAGAAGGTGTGTAGCTAAATACCAGAGGCCGATGACGGGCAGCAGCGTCACCGGAGCAAGAAGCTACGCCCTGCGATCGCCAACCCGCCTGCCCAGCGTGGCGACTATGGGTATATCCTCCAGAAGTTTGCCCTAGGTGGCGAACGGCTGGAGAGGCCTATGTCCAGCAGTGGACTGCAATAGGCTGATGGTGATGATGATGATGAGGTCAAATTGATCGTAGAACCATCAGAGTTTCATAAATTGTAAAGAACATTACTTAGCTAATGAACGTTTGGAATTTCATACCTTTGCCGCGTTACATGTTATGTTTCCTTTGATCCCATATCCTAATGTACCCTTGAACTCGTCAAATCCTTGCCCGTTATCACAGCGACTTGGGCTTCTCTTTCGCTCTCCATCAGGCGTAGGGAAGCCATTAGGTCGAGCTACTATAAAAAAACCGTATTTGCAGTTAAGGCTTTTACTCGGGATGTCGTTGGTTGAAAATATCGTTTACCAAATTAACTGTTGAATAATTTCTGCTTTTAGTCTGTTCGAGGGGTCCAATCAGAGGTTAACATTGGGCCAAGTGGAGAATTCTTTTGGTGGCAATCTATGCCGATGCACCGGTTATCGGCCGATACTCGACGCCTTCAAAAGTTTCGCCACTGATGTAGACCCGAAGTTAAAGAGTAGGATACACGTAAGTATCAGTATCATCAGTAAGGGGGATGTAAGGGAGCGACCTATCATCTTTTCGCTCCAAGCCAACCTCACCTGCCCGTGGTGCATCCTGCCGAATAACACGAGGCGCTGGCAACCGACTGGACATAGGCCACTCCAATTGTTCGTCACTTAGAGCAAACTTCTGGAGGATATATCCCATAATTGCCACGCTGGGCAGGCAGGTTGGCGATCGCAGAGCGTAGCTGCTCTGGAGATCCCATCATCGGCCTGTGGTATTTAGCTACGCCTTTATTTGTGATGGTTATACCGCCACCAGTCGGTTGCCAGCGGCTCGTTTGTTGTTCGGCAGAATGCACCACGGGCAGGTGAGGTTGGCTTGGAGCGAAAAGATGATAGGCCGCTCCCTTACATCCCTACATCCCAATTCATTTAAACTAATTGAATGCAATTGCCCCGCAGGATCTAGAAGACTTGCATCAAATGAAGTGTACGCACAAGTGCGAGCGGCGCTGTAGCGTTGTGGACGACGAGTGGTGCGTCATACAGGACAGGCGGGGTTCGCTGCTCAGTCTGGGCGGCCGCACGAGCCGCTGGTACAAGGCGTTCACTCTGCAAGATGTGTTCAAGGTAATATACGAAAAAAAAATACTTTTACCCGGCCCGGTTGATAGGCAATAGGGAATATTCATAACAAATGTCATTTTGGGGATTTGGCAGCAGTCCAGTAGCGGACGTTTGCAGGACGATGATGATGATGATGTCGTCACATTGAGCAGTTCGTTGAAAGTGTTAAGAAGGGATAGGATTTTATGGGTATTTTTTCTTTTGCTTGGCTACGAGTATAATAGATTTTTTTTTTATAGTAGCTCGACATAATGGCTTCTATACGCCTGATGGAAAGCGAAAGAGAAGCCCAAGTCGCTGTGACAACGGGCAAGTATCTGGTCAGTTACCTGTCAGTTGCCACCGCCATGCCGGCCCAACCCCCATGAGCCACGGAAAGCCTACTCACCGGCAGAAACACGACCCGGGGGTCATTTGGCTGCGGTATTCTATAGGGTGGAGGTCCTTCCCTGGTCGCGGAGCGAAGTTTCGCTATGCCCTACCTCGCTTAGGTTGATAAATACTCTATTATAAGTGAATGTTCATTTTTTGTCAGGTGATAGCCAGAGAAGGCCCGAATGGGTGCGTTCTGGTGGCTGGAAATACCGGTCAAGGTGAGTTATGAAATGTTTCATATTATGTTTTTGCACTTGTTCAATATTTCAATAAGAGTTTGCATAACTTAATGGTGGCAATCCATTATTCCAACTTAGAGATAAATAAGAGTAGCCGTTTGTATAAGCATTCCTTATTTCCCTCAGGAGTATTTTCCAGGCTGGAGGAACCTCGCGCCTTCATCGATATATCGTCCATAGAGACGATCAAAGACAGTTTAGTGGACGAAAATCTTATGGTAGGCGCAGGAATGACTCTCACCGACCTTATGCAGACATTTCGCAATAGGAGTAGTGATGAAGACTTTAAATATTTGGAAGGGTTCGTGACACATTTGGATTTAGTCGCTCATGTGCCAGTGAGAAATGTGAGTTGCATTTTTACTTATGTTCTAACTTATCTACGTAATTAAGAATATGTATTTATTGTCTCCTCCTTCTGTGCTACTATAAAAAGGGTCTGTCTGGTATGACTATTTGCTGCCCTATAAATTCACATTGTGGGCTGGATTCGAATCCGGGACGCATCACGCTTCACGTGCCGGGGTCGTCGATCCATGTGTCTGTAGGTCGGTCGACCGGTTACGATTGCTGTATGCATCGGCTTGTCGAGCCAATTACTGTTTTGTAATATTTTCCGGAAGATGGCGTAACATTCGCGAGAGGTCTGTTACTGTTTGTTCAATGTAAAACGGTGTTGCCATAACGAATCAATTACGTATCTAGTAGATGCACTGTATATGATTGGTAGGTACATTAAATTTTGTTTTATTTAGGTATATTTATCTACACTACTTAATATTATAAGGAAGAATGATTTGTATTTTGTGCGTATGTTTGTATTAGAAACTTAAAAACTGTGCTGATTTCAAAATTCTTTCATTGTTGCAAAGCTACATTCACCCTGACGAATATAGGCTATATTATATATTGCTACAAAAGATTTAAGGGATCCTTAAAAGAACACCTATAATACATCTCATTTAAAATGTTTATCTGAAATATCCAAGCCGAAGCTATTTCATTTATAAAATCCAATTTTTGTGATTGGTAGAGATAGTCTCTACCAAATTACGTGATATTCTAGTTCTAGGCAATGAAATGAATTTGTTTCTATTTTCAGATAGGGACCGTTGGGGGTAATTTGGCTATGAAAAATGCACACCCTGAATTTCAATCAGATGTATTTCTTTTACTGGAAACGGTCCAAGCTTATGTCACAGTAGGTATGTTTGCAAATTAAGTATAGGTACTCTTCACGTTGAGTACCTCCATTCAGTAGGTATGTTGTCAAACATCCACCAATCAAGGAGCTGTTAGTCCGTCCACTGCTGAACGTAGGCCTCCTCAATTCGCGCCACATTTATTTATCTCCGGTCTTTTTAAGGTCATCAGCCCGAAACTACATAAGACGTCTTATTATATCTAACTAGCTTTTGCCCGCGACTTCGTCCGCGTGTTTAAATTTATACATACAAAAGTTTTTTCCCGCTAACTCCCGTTCCCGTGGGAATTTCTCAAAATACAGCCATAACTAAACTTTATATTTACTAAGGTACCTGCATGCCAAATTTCAAGCGTCTAACTTAAGCGGTTTAGATTTTTCATACAAAAGGATTTTCCCGCTAATTCCCGTTCCCGTGGGAATTTCGGGAATTCCTTTCTTAGTGCACCCCTACGGTACCTAAGCTACGTCCCTTCCAAATTTCAAGTGCCTACGTTTAGCCGTTTGGGCTGTGCGTTGATATGTCAGTCAGTCAGTCAGTCAGTCAGTCAGTCAGTTTCTCCTTTTATATATATAGAAGATAGGGAATATGCATGACTTTTATTTATGGATTAATTGAGATCTTTTATCTCCCAGATACATAAATATCGAAGAATTTTTAAACTATCTGTTCTATTAAGCGAGTTATAAAGCGTTAAAGTCATTGCTTAGACAGAGAGATCCGACGTGGCGGATGACGTCACGTACCGTGCGCGCCATACAAACTCCATAGAAAAATCTGCTGCGTGTGAAAGAGACGGATATATTAACTTTCAACGACTGTGTCATTTTGTTTTCACTGTTCGTAGTATATTTTAATCTTTTTTCGATAAATTAGTAAATACATGAAACAATTTTTCATGCATATTCCCTATTGCATGGATGGATCTAATTGTCTTTGTATTGTACTCAGGCCCTCAGACTAGGTGGAGGAAGGATTTGCGCAAGGTGGCTGTGCTAGATTCGATCTTGGAGATCGATCTAAGTGGCGAACAACTGGAGAGGCCTATGTCCAGCGGTGGACTGCGATAGGCTTATGATGATGTATTGTATTAATTCACAATTTTTGACAAATCTCATGAGATTGATTCACTACCTTGATTTTCTGGTATCACAATCATATTATTGTGATTTTATTATAATAATTGTAGGAATTTTTGTTACCATTCATAAATATAATACATACTTGTTTGTTTTCAGTGGATCATACTTTATCTGAACAAAGCGTCAGTATGCAGGACTTCTTGAAGATCGATCTTAAAAACAAAATGATCACGACCGTTAAATTTCCACCGTTTTCGAGAAGAAATCTTATTCGGACTTATAAGGTAAGATATTTTTTAACATTCTTAAATATTTAATAGTACATACCTATGACCACATACATTTGCTACACAAATGTACCAAAATAACTAGATGTAGAATTACCCAATTATAAAATAACACCGCTTATGACATACTTCCAAAAAAAAGATAATTATCTGGTTTAATTCGGTACATAAGTAATTTCATATTTACCTACTTACTGACTTAATCAAAGTTAAATTATCTCCTTTTATCAGTAATGGTCTGCATTTGCACTGAGTGCAATTAGATAAGGAAATTTTATCTATTCTTAAAACTGTCTTACTCGCATGCCAAGCGCGTGATTACGTACTTGTGTGAAATCAGAACATATTTTTCAGCTTGCTATATATTTAAAATGGTTGTCTATACAACGCCTTAAGCCTATGATTAGAGCCAGTAACAAATTTTATGTCTCCAGTTCGCCTCCCAGCACGTACCTACTGTACGTAGCGGCGTTTCGCTTGCCAATTCATTTAGCGAGCAGCTGAATAGGCTATTATGGTCAAAAATTGTAATTAGTCCGTCTTTTAGCTTATGCAAAAATAAAAGACACGTATTTTTTTATTTGTAAAAATAGATTAAAAATTACAAAGTTGTAGCCATTTTTAAGGGAGCGAGTGACGTCAAAGATTCCCACTCCTAACTTTAGATGCCTTGTATCTTCGCTATTGTTTATTTGAATGAAAAAAGGAAAAATACGTGTCTTTTATTTTTGAATAAGCTAAAAGACGGACTAATTACAATTTTTGACCATAATAGCCTATTGCTGCGTAGGATTGCTACGCTTCAGTTTTCAGTTCACTCGACATTCTATTATGCTGCTTAAAGACTAGGGGGCAGTCAGCCATTCACTGCTAGTCTTCTATCTTCTTCAATCAACATTGTCTCTATTGAATTCGTCATGATAATTCAATACAAACGTAATGTAGGACGCCCTCAGGCCAGGTGGAGTGACGATTTGCGCAGGACTGCTAGCAAGTGCTGGATGCGAGAAGCCCAGTATCGATCACAGTAGCGAACATTGGGAGAGGCCTACGTTCAGCAGACTGATACAGTCTGATGATGATGATTCTCAATACATATTTTTATATAGGTTGACTTGCCGTTAAACGCATTTTACACATCCATATTCCAGATAATGCCGCGAGCACAGAACTCCCTAGCCATCGTGAATGCCGGCTTCTACTTCAAAATCGACGCTGACAGCAAGATAGAATCCGCACGTCTCGTGTATTCTCCCATAACGCCCAGCTTCGTACGTGCGACAGAGACGGAACGATTGCTACAGGGACTGAAGTTGTGTTGCGATGACACTCTGAGGGTAGCCTTGAGGAAGTTGAAGGAAGAACTTGTGCCCGCGGATGATCCGCCCTCTATGTCACCTGAGTGTAGGAAGGCTATTGCGTTGGGGTTGTTTTATAAGGTTTGTTGTTAATGTTGCTTTTTGGTATACAAATAATGTCTGATAGAGCATCTGACTCAGGCGATGTGCATTTATCTATGACACATTCTTCCTTCACTCTTATAATTATATGGGATGATAATACCTACGTCAGGAGAAAGATAAGGAGCAGAATTAAGGTTTAATTTGCTTTCAGAGGTACAGTGGTGTATCACTACTGTTTTTTTGGCTCCGTTCAGTTTACTTAGTAATTTATCAACAGAAAAATCATGTAACAAGCTTTTGCCCATCTCATTTGAACGCCAGACCTACATAAGCTGCCATTGGACGGAACGCGGCACAATAGACAAAGTTCTTCTTTATTGCTGAGAAAGGCAGGCGAGTAAGCGGCCCATCTGATGTTAAACGGTTACCGCCGCTCATAGACTGCAATGCCAGAGGCACAGCTTAGCCGCTGCCTACCGATAAGAAAGAACTCTAGGTATAATTCATATAAAAATGTACGTCTTTTTAGAACTACATATTTGCATGTTGAATATAAACGCTGTACGGTTATTGTCCATAGGCGATCCTGTCCCTATGTCCTGCGTCTCAGTTGAACCCACGCTACGTATCTGGGGCGAGCGTGTTATCCCGTGGTGTGTCACACGGCACGCAGACCTTCGACACGGACAAGGCGCTCTGGCCGCTTAACAAGCCGGTGCCTAAATTGGAAGCGCTCACACAGGTCAGCCATACTCGCGCAGTATACTCACCCGCACCCACTGTGTTGGTCCTTCGACACGGACGAGGCGCCGTGGCCGCTCAACAAGCCGGTGCCCAAATTGGAGGCGCTCACACAGGTCAGACCATACTCGCGCAGTATACTCAGCTGCACCCACTGTGTTGGTCCTTCGACACGGACGAGGCGCCGTGGCCGCTCAACAAGCCGGTGCCCAAATTGGAGGCGCTCACACAGGTCAGACCATACTCGCGCAGTATACTCACCCGCACCCACTGTGTTGGTCCTTCGACACGGACGAGGCGCCGTGGCCGCTCAACAAGCCGGTGCCCAAATTGGAGGCGCTCACACAGGTCAGACCATACTCGCGCAGTATACTCAGCTGCACCCACTGTGTTGGTCCTTCGACACGGACGAGGCGCCGTGGCCGCTCAACAAGCCGGTGCCCAAATTGGAGGCGCTCACACAGGTCAGACCATACTCGCGCAGTATACTCAGCTGCACCCACTGTGTTGGTCCTTCGACACGGACGAGGCGCCGTGGCCGCTCAACAAGCCGGTGCCCAAATTGGAGGCGCTCACACAGGTCAGACCATACTCGCGCAGTATACTCAGCTGCACCCACTGTGTTGGTCCTTCGACACGGACGAGGCGCCGTGGCCGCTCAACAAGCCGGTGCCCAAATTGGAGGCGCTCACACAGGTCAGACCATACTCGCGCAGTATACTCAGCCGCACCCACTGTGTTGGTCCTTCGACACGGACGAGGCGCCGTGGCCGCTCAACAAGCCGGTGCCCAAATTGGAGGCGCTCACACAGGTCAGACCATACTCGCGCAGTATACTCAGCTGCACCCACTGTGTTGGTCCTTCGACACGGACGAGGCGCCGTGGCCGCTCAACAAGCCGGTGCCCAAATTGGAGGCGCTCACACAGGTCAGACCATACTCGCGCAGTATACTCAGCTGCACCCACTGTGTTCGTCCTTCGACACGGACAAAGCGCTCTGGCCGCTTAACAAGCCGGTGCCTAAATTGGAGGCGCTCACACAGGTCAGACCATACTCGCGCAGTATACTCAGCTGCACCCACTGTGTTGGTCCTTCGACACGGACGAGGCGCCGTGGCCGCTCAACAAGCCGGTGCCCAAATTGGAGGCGCTCACACAGGTCAGACCATACTCGCGCAGTATACTCAGCTGCACCCACTGTGTTGGTCCTTCGACACGGACAAGGCGCTCTGGCCGCTTAACAAGCCGGTGCCCAAGCTGGAGGCGCTCAAGCAGGTCAGACCATAGGGCTTTGAAAACGATTGCATTCCGCCAGTGTGACATGGCCATGACATTACTGCAAACCCTATTCGCTGCTGTCCTAATCATCACACACAACATAATAATAAAAACATCACAAACTTCTGTCTTCAGCTGAATCGTTAATGGGTTTATACCATTTTTATCGTTACGTTTTACATAATTCCAGTGTTCAGGCGAAGTGAAGTACGCGTGCGACGTCGACTCATCGGCTAGGGAAGTGCACGTGGCTTTCGTTTTGTCAACCATCTGCTTGGGCGAGATCGAGGGATTTGATGCTAAAGAGGCTTTGGTGAGTATCTTATACTATGATACATATTTATCTATTGTATGTGCAATAGTTAATTGTTCTATTTCCATACAGCTACAATATACTAGTTCCGCCTACTAACTTCAGATGGCGATTTACCTTCCGCATGAAGCAATCTCCGTACAGAAATAAATATCTTCATACAAGTTCGGCATATTAGTTAGTTCTAACGATATTACCTAGCTAGGCGGAATTACTTTCACTTTTTGTAGGGACAAGTACGTTATTACATACTTACAGTTGTTCTTACAACAATGTGGCTCTTTAGTAATCAACAAACACCATGTTAACAACTGTATCTAATTATTGACATGGTCCTTCGAGCAGGATAATAAGATGTAATTAGCAAAATCGTTGAAATTAACTGTCTGGTATTTTTGGTATAAAATATTTGCTGGAAGTTCCATTGACGTTACATTATTGCTATTTAAGAGTTGCATAATTTAAAACAAGGCTTTTTTTCAATTAAGTTGACCTTACTGGCAAGGACCAGTTAGGTCAACTGACATCCTGATTGGACTCATGAGTAATTCTATTCTACTTCAGGCATTACCAGGCGTAGTCGGCTTCTTCACAGCCAAAGATATACCTGGAAAGAACACCTTTACCCCCCTTAACGTACCCTGGATGGAGTATGAGGAAGAGATCCTGGCTAGCAAGACAGTTTCGTACTACGGACAGCCCATAGGTTTGATAGCGGCCGTTACAAAAGTACTGGCGTTGAAGGCAGCTGATCTCGTGAAGGTTTCTTACAAGAAGAGTGAAGCGAAACCAGTTATTAGTATAGAGGATGCTCTAGTTGCCCCGGATAAAGATAAACGAGTGAGTATGATGTTGTACTAATGTTATAAATGTGAAAGTTTATATATGCATGGTAGATTTTTTGTATTTCACGCAAAAACTACAGAACGAAAACGCCCGTTACATGAAAGTAGAGTCACCATTATGACATCTCATCGAGTAAGTTCAGTGTGGAAATAGCGACATTGGCATGAATAAATAGATGACACAGAGAGAACCAAAATCTCTCCATACTGTCGACCTATCTGCGGCAAACTGTCAACACGTGATGACAGACGTTAATGTTACGTCCACAGCTGACGGCGCCAAACTCATGTCACAACCACGAAACCGGCTCGCAACGGATCGCCTCTCACCTCATAACAGCGTTCGTAATGACCCTCCCAGCAACGCCCTTGCAATGTGGCGGTTCGGAAAGCCGTGGTTCGAGCCTCACTAGGGGGCGTCCTTAGCTGTGTTGCTTAATTTTCGTGTGAAAGTGATTGGCTCGATGGCTCATTTGGTAGTGACCTCTGCCTTCTGAGCCAACATACATTTATGTTCATGAAGATGTCTGTTTGTATTGGTGTTCAGTTGTCCAGTACCCATAGTACAAGCTTCGGCTTAGTTTGGGGCTAGATGGCGATGTGTGGCCCAGCGTGAAATGTCTTGGGTGATTTTTTTAAAAAAGGTCCGGTGATGATTACGAGGCCACCTTGGCTATCATAGTAATTATTTAGGAAAAACGGCGCTACTGTCGTCTGCTACCAATATGCTACACGTGTGTTTCCCCCCAAGGTCCGTCAAGACGCGTCAATAAAAGCCACGGACAAAGGCTCCGACTCTACCCACGTGATCACCGGCAGCTTCTCGATACCCAGCCAGTACCACCTGACGATGGAGACGCACAGCTGCCGAGTGGCCAACACGTCCACTGGTGTGCACGTGCGCGCCGCCACGCAGTGGGTGGACCTGGTCCACGTGGCCACGGCAGGAGCGTTGGCCATCGACCAGAATAGGTGCGTTTGTGTGCCAATAGTCGCTTTATCTGACTTTGTGCGAATTCATTGTGTAATGTGTATGTATTGATTTGAAATGTAGTAGTTTTTGGATTTAGAATAGGACCACCCCCTCCGTGGGCAGCGACATCACAGGTGCCCCGTGGGCACCCATAGAAGACTATTAAGGGAAACCGGCAGCAGCGTTTACCTGGGTGCACATAAAACCTAACATTTTTTGTGTAATATAGGTATTCCATGCTCTATTGTGAGAATAGGCCTGTTGCCGAAAAAAATTTAATTAGTCTGAATTTTAGATTTTTCAAAAATAAAAGACACATATTTTTTCATTTGTAAATTAGACCTAACCTGATAAAGATATAGCTCGTTAAAATTACGCGTGACGTCTAAGAGTGGGAGTTTTTTCGCCACTGAGTGACGTCATAGACTCCCACTCCTACATTTTGATGCCTTGCATCTTTGTTATTTTTTGTTTAAAAAATATATTTTTATAGTCTAAAATACGGGCTAAATAATATAATGTAATTATTTTGACCCTGGAAACATCCCTATTTCTATAACATAAACCCAGTCAGTCATAAGAGAAATTGTGTTCCCTTCAGAGTCCGAGTGACGGTCAGCAGAGTGGGCGGCGCGTACGGCGGGAAAGCGACGCGTTCCGCTCTGACGGCGTGCGCCTGCGCAGTGGTGGCGCGTCGCCTCAACCGGCCCGCCTCGCTGGTGATGCCGCTGCAGCACAACATGGCCGCGCTCGGCAAGCGGCAACGATGCCGCGCCGACTACGAGGTGCCTCATTGTTAGCGTGTCGCTTGTAGCATGCGCCTGCGCAGTGGTGCCTCAACCGGCCCGCCTCGCTGGTGATGCCGCTGCAGCACAACATGGCCGCGCTCGGCAAGCGGCAACGATGCCGCGCCGACTACGAGGTGCCTCATTGTTAGCGTGTCGCTTGTAGCATGCGCCTGCGCAGTGGTGCCTCAACCGGCCCGCCTCGCTGGTGATGCCGCTGCAGCACAACATGGCCGCGCTCGGCAAGCGGCAACGATGCCGCGCCGACTACGAGGTGCCTCATTGTTAGCGTGTCGCTTGTAGCATGCGCCTGCGCAGTGGTGCCTCAACCGGCCCGCCTCGCTGGTGATGCCGCTGCAGCACAACATGGCCGCGCTCGGCAAGCGGCAACGATGCCGCGCCGACTACGAGGTGCCTCACTGTTAGCGTGTCGCTTGTAGCATGCGCCTGCGCATGGGATGCGAAAAGCCCAAGTTCAATCTAAGTAGCGAACAATTAAAGAGGCCTATATCCAGCAGAAGACTGCGAGAGGCTGATGATGATGATGACTATGGATGATGAGAAATTTGTAGGAACAAAAGTTGAAAAATCATCACTGTATAATGTAATAGGTCCTACCTATAGCAAAATGCCAGAGCAATCTTACAGGCAAGGTACGGCAACGGACATAATGATTGATTTGGTTACTGATCTGTTGCCGCAGCGCCTCTCGCCTTCCATCAGGCTACGGAAAGCAAATATAACATCAGTCAACATGAATTTTGTCTTTGAGAAGAGGGTATGAAATATCGATAGATTTATCGATAAATTAAACAAAAATGTATATAAATCATGAAAAAGTTTGCTTTTGTATCTAGGCGAACAGTTTATCCATATACAAAAAAATACATATTTTAAATTTTTGTTTATAAAAAATTGAAACAAATTAATTTATGCAGGTATAAAATTTTGTCAACTTTTTATATGGTATCAAATTACGAAATAGTAGGAAAAGGTTTAAAAGTGAACCCTATAACATTTTCATTCATGTTCATAAGAACTTTGTCTGACTAAACTCCAAATGTAGTACTACGCAAAAATAACAGTCACCGACGTGGTCTTTAGGCTCTCGCCAAATTCTTGGTACTGAGAATTTCATATTCCGTTTCTCAACCTCGATACCAGCCTAAATTAAATAAAGATAACAATATAAAATAAATAAATATTTATTTGTTAAAAATTTGTTTACCTACCTTCTAAACATCTTTTGCAATTACTGCAAGCAACATGTGGGGCCCACGGTTTGTCTACCTCTTTGAGTCTTCTAAAAACAGTTAATTGGTGTTTTGAGTTGTTTATCACATCAGTAGATGTTATGTGACAATTACGCCAGGTCAATTATTTCCCGGTATTTTTTAAAAAAGAATCTAACAGTCATGAGACTATTGAATACAACTCAAGAAAAAGGTTTTGTTATCATAATTACCACAAAAGCAAACTTTTTCAAAAATATGGGTGTTTTTTCTTTATTTTAAAGCATAGTAAATGGAAAAATAACAAAAGGAATTTTAGGACAAAAAAATTTTTTTTTTATGTAGAGTTGTGTAATGTACCTATTTTTGAGAGGTAGGGCATAGCGAATCTTTGCTTGAATTGAGCTGCCCGGCCGGGGAAGGACTATAGGGTGGAGCTCTATAGAATACCGCAGCCAAATGAGCTCAGGGTCGTGTTTCTGCCGGTGAGTAGGATTTCTGGAGCTCATGTGGGGTTAGGGTTGGGCTGGCTAGGCGGTGGCAACTAACAGGTAACTGACCAGTTGTTGACACAGCGACTTGGGCTTCTCTTTCGCTTTCCATCAGGCGTAGGGAAGCCATTATGTCGAGTCACTGTAAAAAAAAAACTTTGAAATAATACCTGTTTTTCCATTTGACATTGCTGCTACACCGTTCCTTAAAGTATCCTTCCCTTCCAGCTAGGAGTGAACAATCAAGGCGTGATCCAGTACCTACATTTGACGTACTACTCGGACTGCGGGTGCAACTTCAACGACACGGCGGGCGGCGCCCTGGCGGGCATCATGGGCAACTTGTACGAGGCGGCGCGGTGGGACATCACCGGGTACAGCGTGCTTACTGACACGGCTGGCAACACGTGGTGTAGGGCGCCTGGTAACTACACTAGTTTTGTTATTGTTTTTGTTATAGGAGCCCAACAAACAGCATTTAGTGGGAGATTGGTGATGTGAGCGCCGTGATATTGACCAACCACCCCATCGGTGTCATCATCAATGTCATCATCATCGTCATCATCATCATCGTCGTCGTCATCATCGTCGCTATCGTTATTATCCTCAACGTCTTCATCTGCTGCACTGCGCAGTAGGAAAAGACTTGTCCCTACGAAAAGTGAAAGTACTTCCGCCGAGCTAGGTGACTGCGGGTACAACTTGTCTTCAACGACACGGCCGGCGGCGCCCTGGCGGGCATTATGGGCAACTTGTACGAGGCGGCGCGGTGGGACATCACCGGGTACAGCGTGCTTACTGACACGGCTGGGAACACCTGGTGTAGGGCGCCTGGTAACTTCTTCTTCTTCAGCCTGTAGCCACCCAATGCTGAGTGTAGGCCTCATCCAGTGCACGCCATCCCTTGCGGTCAAAATCAAAATACCTTTATTCACATAGACTTAAAATAAGCACTTATGAATCGTCAAGTAAAAAAATAATGTAAAAGTATAAAAAGTAATGTGAATAAAAGCAATTAAAAAGAAGCTACCGCCGTGTTCGGAAAGTAGATTTCTACCGAGTCGTCATCCATTCAGTAGATATACAAGTCTATCAATTCTAATTCGTTTAATTAAATATCTTAATTTAAGTTATTAATTTAAATATCGTTTAATTTAATAACTTAAATTAAGTTTTAATAATTAATCTGGAACTTAACTTGAATTCCAGGAACCACCGAAGCGACTGCAATTATGGAACACATAATGGAGCGTATAGCTCAGACCACCAAAAAGGACCCCATCGACGTTCGAATAGTCAACCTCGCCTCCAAGAACCTATCCATCAAAGGCATGCTCAGCACGCTCAAATACGACTCCAATTACGAGAACCGTAAGGCACAAATTGCCAAGTTCAACGCCGACAACGCTTGGAGGAAGAAAGCTTTGAAACTGTGCTTAATGTCGTTCCCAATTGAATACTCTTGGAATTACTCTGTAACTGTTTCTGTGTATCACGGGGATGGTACAGTGGCTGTGTCCCATTCCGGTATCGAGATGGGTCAGGGGATCAATACGAAAGTGGCTCAGGTGTGCGCGTATACGTTGAAAGTGCCTTTGGAGAAGGTTTCTGTGGTGGGCTGTGACAGTTTCGTGTCGCCTAATGCTATGGCCAGCAATGGTAGTATTACGAGCGACTGTGTGGCTTACGCGGCGGTGAAGGCGTGTAACGATTTGCTGGCGAAACTGGAGCCGGCTAAGAAGGAACAGCCGAACGCCTCTTGGGAGGACGTTGTGAAGGCGTCTTATGAGAAAGGTAATTATGAATTAGTATCTATGGCCCGTAAATAACTCTGCTCGCGTGAAAATTCTTATATAGCATATGTGTTAATCTGATGTATGAGCTATTTTAATGTAATTTCGCACTTATTTTACGTTTGTAACTTTTGGGCCTCACGACCGCTTACCATCAGGTGGAGTAAGGTAATCCTAAATGCCCTTCTTATATAAAAAAAAAGTTTCCTCAAAAACCATATTAGCCGTACCTACATAATCGATTTTGTACAGCATTGTATGCAAGTGACATTATGACGTTGCTGTTTACAAATCAGTTATCTAAAGCTGGCACGTTCAACACATTTAGAGGCCGTACCTACACACAGGAGCATTTTAACGCCCGTTAAAAAAGCGTACAAATGGAACAAATGCATTTTCAAGTATATGTTCATACGACAGGGTGCTTTTAAAACGCGAAAATGCATTGTTATATTTGAACGCTTTTTAACGGGCGTTTAGAGAGCTTCCTGGATGAATATATTACCGTATGTAAAAATAGGGCCCAAATCTACTAAATAAAACCACTGAACTATGCAACAAGACAGGGTTTATTGAGGAAGCGAACGAAAAAAAATAATCACACAACGACCCATATGTATTGGCAAAATCGCAACGCTTGCGCGGGTTAAAGTATTATACGCCGCGGCTTGGCGGGTCCTTCGGCCACGGTTCTCGTGGCCGTCGGATAGGTCCTTTATGGATTGGTCGCCGGGCAACCTGTTTCCCCTCGCAAGAGGGACCAGGGGGCTTGCCTTAATTGGCCGGCCCGAGTGGAGTTAACCACAATAAAAAACCACCTGTTATCCCGACTTCGGTCGGGACCAGGGGGCGCAAGCTCAAGTGGAGAAAACCACACTAAAAATCCACCGTGCGGTGGCGACTGCACGCCCGACGGGGTCCAGTGAGGGTTGGTGTGGGGACATCTCCCTTGCCTTGCACGGATCCCGTCCTTGGAGGAGGGCGACGGCTTCTGCCTGAGCCCTAGGCTGCCCCAAGTGGGGGGGCCGGCCGAGTCTGCGCAAGCGGACCGCGCTGGTGGTGGCGTGGTGTTATGGTTCATACCAAGATCCCACGTCATCATCACCCAAGGCGCGTTGACGGTGTAGACCGGGGTTTTTTAGTGGGTATTCTCCGTCTCGCTAACATCTAGAGGCGGAGTGAGTCCCACATAACCTGCTGCGTCCCCGAGTAGCAGGTATGCGTAAATGCATTTTCCCCCGGTGCAACAAAAAAAAAAAAAAAAAGGACAGCGCCATCTGTGATTGTGACGTAGAACTAAATATGTAAACTAGTTTGATTATACTACTTTTGTTTCATAACAACTATTTCCGTACGTTTTATGATTTAACAATATTTTATTTAAGATATTAATATAAACTTAAGCGTAATTAATAAAAATTGGACATACCGCCCACCATGAGGTCAAGGGGGTTCTTAAATCACAGAGCCTTTGAATTAAAACAAACTTATCCTCTAAAACAAAATTATCTATGTAAGACATTTTTTTTTGTTTTTATATCTAGCACTCCATATCAATCTGCAATAGGCAGAATACATAACTTTGAGGTGGGTCGCTTTATTACTGACCCTTTGCATTTGAGAGATACAACTCGCGTAACAGAGTCCAAACCTGGGTGTTTATCAATGACTTTGCTCAAGAGCCATCGTGCGGGGGGAAGATTATCCTCCTTAATTAATACAATGTCGCCTATTGTTGGCTCTGGAATATGCTTAGTCCGTATATTTACAATTATACGGTGACATATATATTGTTGTCAGGCGTAAACCTCCAATCGTCGTACATGGAGTCTCCCCTGGACGCGCCCCAAGGCTACGACATATACGGCGCGTGCGCAGCCGAGGTGGAGCTCGACGTACTGACGGGGCAGCACGTGGTCGGGCGCGTCGACCTGCTGGAGGACGTCGGCGTCAGCATCAGCCCGGAGATCGACGTGGGACAGGTAGAGTGTCTGCAGAACGGTTCATCATCATCATCGAGGTCCACGGGGTCGCGCGTCGACTTGCTGGAGGACGTTGCGATCAGCATCAGCCCGAAGATCGACGTGGGACAGGTAGAGTGTCTGCAGGACTGTTCATCATCATCACCTTCGTCATCATCGAGGTCCACGTGGTCGCGCATCGACTTGCTGGAGGACGTTGCGGTTAGCATCAGCCCGAAGATCGATGGGGGACAGGTAGAGTATCTGCGGGACTGTTCATCATCATCATCATTGAACTCCACGTGGTCACGCGCGCCGACCTGTGCTAGAGGGCGGCATCAGCCCGGGGAGACAGAATATTAATGAGACGAATATTACTAAACTTAAGAGAGGTAGGGCATAGCGAATCTTCGCTCGTATTGAGCTGCCCGTCCGGGGAAGGCCCTCCACCCTGTAGAATACCGCAGCCAAATGACCTCCGGGTCGTGTTTCTGCTGGTGAGTAGGGTCTCCGGAGCTCGTGGGGGGTTAAGGTGGGGCCGACATGGCAGTGGCAACTGACAGGTAACAAACCGGTTATTTGCCAGTTGTCACAGCGAATTTGGCTTCTCTTTGGCTTTCCATCAGGCGTAGGGAAGCCGTTATGTCGAGCTACTGTATAAGAAAAAAACTAAAACTAAGTATAATAAAAATCCTGTCATCACTTGCATTTTGAACCGCATCGTCTGTTTTTTTTTTTTATAAAAAAGAGCATTCAGGATGATCTCACTCCACCTGAGGGTAAGCGGCCGTGAGGTCCAAATGTTAGGTCGACAGGCACAATAGGGCATACCCACCGCGCCTGTCGCCCTTACCCTGAAGGCCCACTGAGATGCCGTTTCACGCCCCGCCTAAAGAACCCAGGATTGTAAGAGAAAGGAAATACATGAGCTGGAAGGGCATTCCATGACTTAATGGCACGGGGCAAGAACGAGGAACTGAACCTCTTGGTGCGCGCCACTATTGTCTGTATGGTATGCGGATGACAACGCTGTCCAGCACGTGTTGTTCGGGAGAGGGAAGGAGAGGATGGAGGCTGTTTTTCACAAAGCTGATATTTAAAAAAATCCGTTGTGGAAGAGATCGCCAAAATTGTACAGCAAATATGATAGACATCCTACCTATCTAATAATAAAGTCCTAAAATCTCCTAATCCTAAATATCTCCTGTAATAAAGTTTTCTTATTTCTATCTAGTTTTAAGTCGACTGTATGGTGTGGTGTAAAGAATGTCTATCTATCTATTAATCTTCAGATCGAAGGTGCGTTCGTGATGGGCCTCGGTCTGTGGACGAGCGAGCACCTGGTGTTCGACCCGTCTGGGCGGCTGCTCACCGACCGCACGTGGACGTACCACCCGCCCGGCGCCAAGGACATCCCCGTGGACTTCAGGGTCAGCTTCAGGAAGAACTCGCCCAACCCGGCCGGCGTGTTGCGGTCCAAAGGTGAGAACAGGGAATATGAATGAAAAATAATTTCATGTATTTACTAATTTATCGCAAAAAAGATAAAAATACAGTGAAAACAAAATCAAAATTGGCTGAAAATTGGGCGAGATACAGTCGTTGAAAGTAACTATATCCGTCTCTCTCACGCCAAACAGATTTTTCTATGGAGTTTGTATGGCGGGCATGGTACTTGACGTCATCCGCCACGTCGGATCTCTCTGTCTAAGCAATAACTTTAACGCTTTATAACTCGCTTAATAGAAAAGGTATTTTAAAAATTCTTCGATATTTATGTATCTGGAAGATAAATGATCCCAATAAATCCATAAAAAAAAGTCATGCATATTCCCTACTGATGTTATGTCTTTTCTTTGGCTTATTCCACTAATCCCCGTAGGCAATCCCCGTCAACCCAAATCATTCGTTCATTAATCCCCGTTAACGCAAATTTGGAGCTATAACGGGGATTTATAAACTAAAGAGTCAATTATTCCTCATTACATTAAAAATAAAATAAGGAATATAATGGGGATTACTGAACCTTTTAGTTCATTAATCCCCGTTATAAAATCAAATTGGCTTATTGGGGATAAATGAACAAAAAGTTCACCAATCCCCGTTGACGGGGATAAGTGGAATAAGCCTTTTTTTCTTTTTCTACCGTGGTTGCCTGGCAGGGTAATCCCTACCACCAGCTGGATGCAGAATAAATTAAGATTGGAAAGAACTTGGCTTATAAAGTGATCATTAGTCTCTTGATAACTTACTCCTTGCTTGATAACTCTTGACGGCTTCCTAGCCAACAACAATAAACGAAAATTACTAGTAACTAGATTAGAGAGTGATCACGCTCACCTGTTCCATCCCCATCTCATTTACATTATGTATAACTATTCTAGGTAACTGGCAACCGAATGGTGGCGGTATAACCATCACAAAATTGAAGTCGTCACTGGAGCGATAAGCTACCAGCGTATCGATTATGGGCAAATTCTCCAGATGTTTGGCCAAAGTGACCAACAACTGGAGAGGCCTATGTCCAGCAGTGGACTGCGATAGTAGGTAGTAATGATGATGATGATACTAGGTAGTAATGCACAGTCATAGTCTTAACCGCTCTATCCGTTTTCATAGTCATTTAAATGATTGCGGAAGGCTTTTCTGACCAAGTGTGTGTTCGCAGCGACTGGCGAGCCTGCCTTGACGCTGGCGGTGACTGTAGCCCTTGCCTTACACGAGGCCGTGCTGGCTGCGCGGAAGGAGTTCGGCTACGCGGACACTGACTGGCTGCCTATAGGTGAGGAACCTTAAGATCACAAGCTCATTTGATCCACCCGATACCAGATCTAACCGAATCAATATATAGCATATACTAGCCTCTCGAAGCAAGGCGGTTAGTATTCTTTATACGGACTTGTATAGATATGCGCTACCTACTATCTTCACCGGATCGTCTCGTCAAACTGCCCACGCGCAGACCACTCGGTGACGACTCGCTGCTTGGCTCGAGTTGGTCCTTGGGTTCCGAGTGGCCAGCGCATAAGCCAGACTACTCAAAATAAGGACTACGCGACGTTCATTCGTTTACCAAGGGTCCACCCGTGGACTATTTGTCAACAACGAAGTGAACGCCGAACAACAAAGCGGTTCTGGGAGCATCTAATGAGCTTTATGATCTTTAATCGTTTTGTACGTTCTGGAGCCATGCATAAATTACGTCACACAAATTAGAATCTTTTGTTTTGACCACTCTTTGTAACAGCTGGTCACTTTAATGGGACTCCTTTCTTACTTGAATGTCACAATTTGCGGATCCCCCTTTACATGTGACGTATTTTATGCATGACCTCTGGGCTTCGATTCAAAAATATGGTTACTCATTTGTCCATTTCTCGGATAAATGAAATATAGTCTGTTCCATATTTCATAGCAGATGATGTATTTTGTTTCAGATACACCTTACAACATTGATCATATACTTAAAGCAATATCTCCGAAGATAGACAATTTTAAACTTAAGTAATATTTCGATAACTCTACACGGAAGGTGTGGGTTATATTAGACTAATAAATTATATATTTAAGCCTTGCATTTAATTTCTTAGAACATTAATTTATACTAGCATACGTTTTATAATAGTTGTAAAATAATTTATAATAATAATTAAAACTTGATTAACGGGACTCGAACGCGACATTATTATAACAATTATTCTTCTATGAGTGTGTGTTTATTATTATGACTACTGGGGTTGTAACGTGTCAAGTGGGTCAAGTGGCATAAGTTTTTTCTATATTTTTATATGGTTGTTGCAACACAGCCGAAACGTTACGTCTAAGAATATCATCATCAGCCTATATCAGTCCACTGCTGGACATAGGCCTCTCCCAATGTAATGGCCTAAGAATATACAACATACTAAATGTCGCGTTTGAGTCCCCTTAATTAGGTAATTTAAACTTAGGTAAGTTTTGAATGCAATGGAACGCGAAAGTTTAATATAATTTATAATAATTACTTTATAAATAGAAATGAAAAAGGTCGTCAATGTTAAATTGTTTATTTTCATTATATATTTCATAAACATAATATTATATTTACAAACAAATTTTATAGGTATTCGTGTAATTCTGGGTTTGGGTACTAAAGGGCTTAGACTTTAGGTCAGATATGTAAAAGTCTGTTTAGGTATTTTTATTGTGGTGTAAGTACATACATAAATATCTGAGCACAAAGATAAAACAGACGCAATGTAAATTATATACAGATTATTTCCTATTTAAGAGAGGTAGGGCATAGCGAATCTTCGCTCGAATTGAGCCGCCCGTCCGGGGAAGGACCTCCACCCTATAGAATACCGCAGCCAAATGACCTCCGGGTCGTGTTTCTGCTGGTGAGTAGGGTCTCCGGAGCTCGTGGGGGGTAGGGTTGGGCCGGCATGGCAGTGGCAACTGACAGGTTAGTAACAGGCTGTCTAACCAGTTACTTGCCAGTTGTCACAGCGATTTGGGCTTCTCTTTCGCTTTCCATCAGGCGTAGGGAAGCCATTATGTCGAGCTATTATAAAAAAAAAATACTGGATAATCTTGTGACCTGTGAAATGTTATTCCGGGACCTTACCTTTGCGTCTTACACAATTTACTGAGGTATCAAACTCGAGTCAGCATATTTTTTTTTATTTAAAATTGGTTCAAATGAAGTTAAGTATAAGTTTTTTGTATATTTTTATTGCATTTGCATGTAATTGGTGTCTACGCTCTCATTAGACTTAAGCAGGGTACTGATTGGTCAGCTATCTTGAGCAGGATACTGATTGGCCAGCTCACTGCTAATCCATTCCTGGCGGCAGGGGCTCCATCGGGTTGGGCACGGGGACGGGCACGGGAACCGGCTGTGGTACGTAGTGGGGGGCGTCCTGCGGCGGCTGTCATAAACAACGGGTTTGTTAACGGACTACTAAGAGGTTTGTACAGTGGTGCATGGTCGTATTTTATTTTTTATTGGCCTTTTACCGCCTGTGCAATGTACATGTGTGTTAAGTAGCACATAGAAATGCGTATCTGTCAAATCGTTTGTCTGTCCAATTGCTTGCCTGTTGAACTACGTGTATGACCAAATGGTCCAACCAAAATGGTCGTTTGATACGCATTTGCGTATCAAACGACCATTTTGGTTGGACCACATGCTAAATATAATGTAATTATTTTGACCTGGAAACATCCCTATTGGACATTAGCTTGCGAGTGAGTACTCGAGCATAAAGATCTTAGCCATACGATATGATCCTGATGATGATGTGTCGCGTTACCTGCAGCGCAAGCGCAGCGACGTGGGCGGGCAGCTGCGCGCGCCGGGCGGGCGGCAGCTCGGCCACGCGCGCGCGCAGCGACGCGCCCAGCGAGCCCTGCAGCGCGCGCGCGGGCAGCGAGCCCAGCAGGAACCACGACTCGGGCAGCAGGCGCTCGCAGCACTTCACCCAGCCCTCCCACGCCACCTTGTTCAGCCACACCTGACCATGAACAAAAATACAACAATAAATAAATAATAGAAGGACCAAGGCTGTTGACTGATTGAAATAAATAATTCTTAGTGAAGCCAAACGAGGCCTCACAGCGCCGTCTAGCACGCACACTCAGGCTGCGGAGTGAACTCCCCGTCGAGACTCCCGTGATTGCAATATGTCGTTCCAAAAGTTAGTAAAGTGGTTTTTCTACAATATGATTACATATTGCCCGCGGTGCATCTTGCTGAATAACAAACTAGGCGCTGGCAACCGACCGGTGGCGTTAGCATCACAATTGAAGGCGTAGCTCAATATCACAGGCCGATCACGGGCAGCAGCGTCACCGGAGCGAGAAGTTACGCCCTGCGATACCCAACCCGCCTGCCCAGCGTGGCGATTATGGGGCTATGGGCATATCCTCGAGAAGTTTGTCCTAAGTGACAAACAACTGGAGAAGCCTGTGTCCAGCAGTGGACTGCAATGGGCTGTTGATGATGATGATTACATAATAATATGCTGTGGAAAAAAGGTTTTCCCATTTCGTAGATATCGCGAGTCATGATGAAATCTCCGCTTGCGCGTTGTAAGATTATCTATTGTAGCGATGTATAGATAGATTTTGCTACATGTCGCTACACCCAAAATACGGGTACCGGGTATTTAAAATAAACACTTTTCATATTTAATTTATACAATATTTTACTAATAATATGTTAACTGATAAATTATTATGAATTTGTAACCATTTCTCATACCTCTTTCTCCACAAGTAGCTGCAAAATGTTGAGCACCAGTGGGCCCAAGCCGGGGTACAGCGTCAATGCCTGGAGCACGGTCCTCATCATCAAAACCGGAATTTCATTTTCCTCAGCCAATCGCTGAAGTACTGAGGATAACACCTGTAAAATAATACAATTTTAATATAAAAAGAAATCCATAACACTAATAAAAATATGGGTCTAATCTTAACCTAAAACATATTTTAATTACGCCGTGTTTTCATTACTCAACTCTATTACCAGTGTTCGTGCGTTTTTAACTAATTATTGTAATAAAGGTATAGAAAACCTTTTTTGATGTAAACAGCTAAGCACTAGCCTCTTTTCGAGTCTTTCATACGTTTGGATATTAAAAATACTATGATACAATAGACTTTAATTTCCAATTCAAAACACAAGAAAGCAAAAAACTAATGTCTAAATTGTGCAACAAGTGTCTGTTATACCTACCTAGATTTAAGTCAATAATCTTCGTAAATAATTCGTGATTTAATAATTTAATTTTTTATGTAATAAAATAAGTAGGGTGTCTCAGGTTTTGTGATTTTTCATTTACAACGTGTAAATGTAGACATGTTTAACAAAATGTAAAATATTTAACTTTTTTACTAAAACCGCTACCATTCGTCTAACAACTCGTTGGACTTACGTCCTGCGTGTATGTCTGCTTCTCGCCGAAGCACAGAGCAGTTGCCTTGATGATGTATTTGAGGTCAGCCTTGGCGGGGTCGATGAGATGCAGCGCGATCATCAGCTCCACTGGGGTAACTGAAATTGTACATTTATATTTTAAATTCGAGGAAAATAACTGATATGTTCTAAAAATTTATAGAAAAGTTATTTATAAAGGCGGTAGTGGCTTTTGCGTAATGAATAGCAAATAAGAACCGTCTTCCTTTGTTGAAAACGGTTAAATAGAGCCTAAATCGCTACTACAGCGGACGAGCAACCACCGTCAGTCAATGAGGGTTTTCAGAAAAAAAAAAATCAATGGTGTGCAATTGTGCATGTCCAGTTATCATGTGATTGGTCAGTTGCTATGTAAATGTCAGTGCCATGTCAAAATAAACCAATCACGTAACAGCTGAACCTGCTTTTATGTGGTGCCATCTGGTGGATTTCTTTTTCAGAAAACCCTCATTCCCACAATTATGTCTTTCACACTCCTTCAAAAAGTGCACATATTAAAGGAAGAAAACACATGTGCTTGCAAACTTCTTTTTATCTTTCGTGTGAATAGTAATGATACTGACCATTTGTAGCTAAGGATGAAATACACTAATTTAGTTTAAAAAACTTCCATACTTACTATGCTAAAACAAAATACCTACCTCTAAATATTATTATGTTATCAAATTAACGGCAATACAAACATAATTATGCCATTGAGCAAAAGAAAACTAATATAAGGTAGCATAGCATACAGTAATGTATAGCAAGTTCTGATTAATGGAAAATTCTATGGAAAATATGCTCCAAAGAAATTAAGATTCTTTCTTATACATATTCTTTTTGCAGCTCTACATAACTGACCCAATCAATTGCATCAAAGGCTGGATGCATCTCAGAATGGGCCTTGTGCTCAACTCGATTTCTAGCCCTAATTATTGCCTTTTAATAGACATAATAACAGATTTAGATTTTATCAGAACACATATTGTGCAAGGTTGATCTTAAGTATTTGATATACAAACGTAAATTGAGGTGTATCATACATGTGTGCGAACAAATTTTTGCAAACTAATTCCTGCGTCAAAAACTACATAGTTGTGTGTGAATCTCTAAAACATACTTACAAATCTCATAAACTGTAAACAGAGACAATACAATTATTTGCATTCGATTGTTACTATGATTTTAATGTTAAATTAAAATGATTTGATTACTTACCAGGCGAGTTTTCTTCGTTGGGGTTTTGCAGGCCGAGTAGTTTGTTGAACACTTCTTTCACGACAACCGGATTCAGCTTTATAAGTTTTGTAAAGCGGCTAAGATCTGGAAAGAGAGAAATCAATTAGCGGTCTCCGAGCTTACGGCTTGTTCTCCCCGCGCTTAGTGAGCTGCCACACTGGCAAATACCAAGCGTTTTCAAACCGGCGTGTTCGCTATGCCGCGTGTGCGCGGCGAACATGTTGCGCACGCGCAGCGAACGCTTGCAATCCGCCAGTGTGGCATGGCCCTTACGGTAGTCGTTACTATATTTACTCCTGTACGTTATAGCGCTTGCATCATTTCGTTCACCCTTCAAAGTTAACTATACTTCTAAGAATTAAATAAATAAATATCAGACAACATCACATACATTGCTCCGATCCCAATGTAAGTAGCTTAAGCACTTGTGTTATGGGTATCAGAACAACGAAGGTACCACAAATAAATACTTAAATACAAATATAAACACCCAGACACGGGACAAACACAAGTGTTCATCACACGAATGTTTGTCCCGGGTGGGAATCGAAACCACGATCCTTGGTTCAGAAGGCAGGGGTCACTACCAATTGAGCCCTATAGTTCATTAGAAAATTAGAAATTATAATTCTAGCGTTTTGATTGGCTAGTGGCCTGTCAGTGACCTGTCAGTCACTATTTTCTTAACACGAATGAACTATAACTTATAACTGCTTCTGCTTAGCCCAATGTGCAATAAAGATTAAAAAATAAATAAAATGACTTTGGCATGACATAATAAAAAGTGCATGTCAGTGTTCAAATTGGTAGGTTGTACAATGGGTGCGTTCCACTATGCGCTCACAACGCTCAAAATACTCATTATGCCGTTCCACATGCCGACCGCGGTCGTTGTGATCGCGGCGGTGACGTCACTAACGACGTCATAACTTTCGCTCACGCCAAGCTCACAACGACCTATTTAAAATGGTGGATCTAAGTGAATATGTAATTCGCTATGCGTGATATAGTACTTCTATAATGTTATTTACAGTTTATTGTGCTTCTGTGTATTTTTGGGTACCTAATAAACATTATTTCTTTCTTTTTTTCAACTCTAAAGACTAACCTCTTTCTTGGAGAGGCCGGTGAGTACGGGTATGAGGAATCTCACGTCGGACACGCGCGTCGCGTACAGTTCCCGCACGCGCGACACCAGCTCGGGAGACGGCGCCGCTGGACATAGACAAGGCGATATTGAAACAATGAAACAATAAAAAAGGCTTTTTAATTCTGTAAAATTTTTTAACGTTAACATAAATAAATAACCCAAGACATGCCACGCTGGGCCACACATCGCCATCTAGCCCCAAACTAAGCCGAAGCTTGTACTATGCGTACTAGACAACTGATAAACTAAGTTACATATTTTTTTCTTTGTAAATAAATACATATTATACATAGAAAACACCCAGACCATACAAACAGACATGTTCATGTACGCGGGAATCGAACCCGCCAAGGGTCCTTGACTCAGAAGGCAGAGGTCACTACCAAATGAGCCATCGAGCCAGTCGGACCCCCACAGACTTTTCAGATATCAAATGTTTAAGATGTAGTACATACGTAAGAAAGTATGGAATATGAGATGTATTGAATTGTAAACACTAGGGTATTCGAAAACCTCCTCCTTATTTTTTTAAGTCGGTTAAAAAATGCATGAGCATCTTCGCGCTACCTGGAAATTTGCTTCGAAAGGGACATAATAACGCACTTGCATTTTTCTGTAAGTATATGCACGAGCCGGGTGAGCAGCGTCTCAACGTCACGTGCGAGCCACATCCATCGCAGTACGAAGTACTACGCAGTTTGCTTTCACTATCACCTACAGTCATCTCCGAACACTACATTTCTCGGTAAGTATGTGCACGAGTCTAGTGAGCAACGTCTCCGCGTCACATAGAAGGCATCTTGATCGCAGCACGGGCAACGTTTCCTATGGGGAGCTTTTTTTTTATTATTTTTTATAGTAGCTCGACATAATGGCTTCCCTACGCCTGATGAAAAGCGAAAGGGAAGCCCAAGTCGCTGCGATAATTGGCAAGTAACTGGTCAGTTACCTCTCAGTTGCCACTGCCATGCCGGCCCAACCCTAACCCTCCACGAGCTCCGGAAACCCTACTCACCAGCAGAAAAACGACCCGGAGGTCATTTGGCTGCGGTATTCTATAGGGTGGAGGACCTTCCCCGGACGGGCAGCTCATTTCGAGCGATGATTCGCTGTGCCCTACCTCTCTTCTTAGCTTTGAAAGAGACATAACACCGTACTCACATTTTTCTGTAAGTATATGCACGAGCCGTGTGAGCAGCGTCTCCGCACCCCGCGGACACTCGTCCAACAGCGCGCGGAAGGCCGGCCGCAGCGCCGCGTCGCCTCTGGTCGCGTCGCCAGCGTGCCTGGTCACGTCGCCAGCGTGCCTGGTCACGTCGCCAGCGGCCGCGCACGCACGCAAGGGCCCCTCGGCGGCGCGCAGCACGACGCGCTTGGCCTCCGAGCCGGCACAGCCGTACACGCGACCCACCTCCACTATCAGCTCTGAAAGGAAGACTCTTTGTTATATTCGATTCGGGGTGTAAAGCCGCGGCCACATATTGGTGACTATAGTTCATTCGCGTTAAGAAAATAGTGACTGACAGGCCACTAGCCAATTAAAACGCTAGAAATCCGCGTGGAATAGTAATTTTTTCTCCGTTTTTTTACATTTGCCATTATTTCTTCCTCGATAAATGGTCTATTTAACACAAAAAGAATTTTTCAATTCGGACCAGTAGTTCCTGAGATTAGCGCGTTCAAACAAACAAACAAACTCTTCAGCTTTATAATATTAGTTAAGATATTTGCAGTAACGAAACGTTTTGCTCCCAATGCACCAATGTATGTATCGGGACTTTGACACAATGAAGTCATTGAGCGCGTTAGTATTGGGCATTGGACAGTGATCGGACGCAAAGTTGAATCCAACGTGTGGCCGTGGCATAAAGGAGCGACATATCGCCTTTTTGCTCCGAGCCAACCTCACCTACCCTCGGTGCATCCTGCTGAATGACAAACGAGGCGCTGGCAACCGACTGGTGGCGGTGTAACTATTACAATTGGGATGATGACTAAAAAATAATTTAATGTCCATCAGATAGATTAATAAAAATATTGGATACGTATTTTTTATTTTGCCTCTTGTTCAAAAACTTACGAAGATACATTGATTTTAAATGTCACATGACGTCACGTTAGAGTACAAAATATACTCTAACGTGACGTAGTTAGCCCCCACTCCGTAACTTTAATGCGCTATATCTAAGTATTTTCTTGTTATTTCGACAAAACAAAAAATACGGGTCTTATATTTTTTTATTATCTAAGAGACGGACTAATTATTTTCTTCATTTTCATACCTTGTCATCATCCGTATTGAAGGCTCAACTAAATACCACAAACTTATCAAGCAGCAGCATCACCGGAGCGAGAAGCTACGCCCTGCGATCGCTAACCCAGCCACCAGCCCAGCGTGGCGATTGTGGGTATATCCTCCTAGAGAGGGAGAGGCCTATGTCCAACGGCTCGTCCTCTGTGCGCGTGAGAGGATGAGCCGTTGAGCGGCACGCCGTCTTACCGGGGGAACCGTATGAATGATGAGCTTGAACAAGTCATCGGTCCAAGGGACCCGTAAGCCCTGGTGTCTCGCACTCAGCAACTCCTGCGGCGGGCTGCCCAGCGAGTTAACGCCGAGGTACATCATGGAAAAGCCTTAAGGGACAAACTATTTACCTTCATTATAAGGGAACAAAGCCATGATCAGGTTGAGGCAGAGCTTGAACATGTCATCGGTCCAGGGGACCCGTAAGCCTTGGTGTCGTGCACTCAGCAGCTCTTGCGGCGGGCTGCCCAGTGAGATGAAGCCGAGGTACAGCATCGCGTGCTTCTCTATGACCTTCTTGACTGCATCAGAGCCGCGCTGGTAGATCTTGACTACAGATTTGATGGTAGTCTCCCTGACTTCCTCGTTTTCGTTCACTAGAAATAATGGAGAGTATTAGAATGGCAACCGACTGCTGGCGGTATAACCATCACGATTAAAACCATAGCTAAATACTACAGGCCGATAAAGGGCTGCGTTACCGGAGCGAAACGCTACGTATGTAATCCAAACTATTCACAACCTAATATCCACTGCATAGAGTCCACTATCCATCTAGATAGTTTGACAGATTAGGTAATCTGATTCTAAAGCTTAGTGTATTACGGAACTAAAATAGATGTACTTACACACATGGCAGACTAAGGACGTCACAAATTTGTGAGCCCGCGGCGGCCTCATTAGACACAGATCCTCCAATATTTCCAACGCCAAAAACGTGACCTTATCCTCACTGACCAGATGCTTCAAATAGTCAACAGCTTCCTCAGTAATAACCGGCGCTTCTGAATATATCTTCCTCAGCAAAACATCCTTACTACTCTCCATAGTTGGATCTCCTCTTTCAGAAATCTCCGTAATCAATGCGCACAACAGCTGATTATAATTCTGATCATGCTTTTCATGCAATTTCGGTTGCAATGTAACCGGATGCCGATTGAAACCTTGCATGAACGCATACTCCTCGTACAACCATGACAATGCCAATTCGATCCTACTCACGGGATCCGCTAAAATGTAATTCAGCACAGATTCTCTTAATTCTGGGGTATAACTTGATGCGAAAATTGTAATGAATTTCGCTCTGATTTGCGCAGCGCCGCCTATAGCGGCGTCCTTCTCCGCCGCCAAAATCCTTCCTACAGCTTGTATCATCAACCTCTCTTTTATTTCCTTAGGTATGGGACGTGTCAGTTCTTGCAGTTTGAGCAATTTGACCTTTTGTTTTAGCTTGGGCACCGACGGTGTGGGCGGTGGTATTGGTTTCTCTTTCTCTCTCGTTCTCCTCTCTTCCTCTTTCAGGTGTTCCTGTCTCGTTTCCTCCATCAGTTTCGATACTGCACTTTCCATTTGTCTGTCGGCTTTAGTTGATTCTTGTAGCTTAGCTACAGCATTTTTGAGGGTGATCTTTTCATCATCGTCTCTAAGGAGGGGAATTTTCGCAGCTATGTCTGACAACGAGGGTTGTGCAGGTGGCGGAGTAGGGATGACAGCTTCATCCCTGATGAGAGCTAGCACCATTTTAGCCAAATGCTTCTTTTGGGTCTTACTCCCTGCATTAGGAATTGGTCTATAAGCAGTTATGAAATTGTTGGGCATATCAAGTGGAAGGTGATTGACCAATGTAGTTGTGACCAAATTGACAACATTTTCCACATTGTTTAGGCCTTCGAATAGGCTGTCTTCAGTTGGAGTTACAGGCGGTACAGGGGTAGGTACAAAAGCTTTCTGAACACCTTGACTGCTATCGTCTTCGAACAGCGTAAAGTCGCTGCGACTGTTACTGTCACTGCCCTGACTGTTGCTTTGGGGAGAATCTACTCGGAACCTCTTTGAAGGCGTCTCTCCAGTCTTTATCTCTCCCAAACGCTTATTCCTTCTCTCTTTCGGAATAGCCTTATTTATCTCCTGAGTCGTCATTCCTATGTCCATTAGCAACTGAGTGAGTTGTGGCATCATTTCATTAGATGAAGGATGCTTTATCAGGTTGATGAGTAACATTTTCAAGTGCTTCCTTACTGAATTCACTTGGGATTGTGACAGAGTGGGCGGTAGAGTTGTGTGCAAATCTCCTAACGCTTGTATGACCCTTGGCATATATTTGCTAGGTCTGAATTTAGCTACTAGGCACAGTGTTGTCATACAAGACATCAAGTTGACACTAGAAATGTGTTGAGAATTGTGGAATTTCACTAGTAAATCAAAAATTTGCCTGTAACAAAAAAACATAGTAGAACATACCACAACTAGTAAACATAGCAAACCATATAGTAATGTTTGGGAAGATTTTGATGAGTGTTTGAAATAGATTAAGTCATAAAGATTTGTACAACCTGTACAAATCTTGTACATTTTTGGTGATTTATGTTTCATTGATGATTTTAGATAGAGAGAGATTTCTTTGAGTGAATAGAAAGTGTGACATGCAAATAAGAAAGGAGTCTCTTAAAAAAGATCAGTTTTGTCAAGGCGGGCCATGATGTAATGTAAATGGCATTAAGGGATGTCCCATAAACACTACTCACTCTGATTCCTCATCAAGAGCCCTTCGATTGATAAAGGGCAACTTGGGCAAGCTGTCAAGGCTCAAGCCATCCTTCTCAGTTCCTTCCCTGGGGCTTTGGAGCAGCACCACTTCTTCAAGGAATTTTATGGAGTGGGTTCTGATTCCTTCATTGTCGCTGTCAATCATGTTCAGGACTAGTAACTGCAATATAATGGGTATGTAGTAAGATTTTTCTTTTTTTTTTTATGTCTCCCTGGATCTTGGCAAACTGTTTGGAACAATAAGCCATGTGGCAGGCCGGACACAAAGCATCCATTTTGTTGGTAAGAAGTAAGTACATATAATCGCTACATAGTATAAATAAAGTCACTTTGTCCATATGTCTGCTTAGATCTTTAAAACTATTCAATGGATTATGATGGGGGTTTTTAAATAGTTACAGTGTTTCAAGAGGAAGGTTTATATGTAGGTATAATTAATGCACAATATAGTAGAAAAACAGTGATAATTTAAAAGGTTTTTTAAGGCTATGTGAAGAAGGCCAGTATAATAAGGAAATGTGATAATTTAGGGGTGCCATACAAAACCCAGTGCTCTAGCCCACTCGAAAAAAAACTTGTGAAAACTTTGCACTACAAACGACCTAAAGAAGAAGAGGTAGAAAAACACAAATTGTGTTGCCCAGCATGGCATGTTATAAGTATTTTGTCTGATACGTACAAGGGTAGCACTTGACCCCCACTGACATCAATGTTGAACATACCTTCAATTGTGTAAGATTCTCCCAAACATATTGCATATCAGACAAATCGGCTTTGCTCTTACAGATCCACAAGAGTGTGTTTCTGTACACAATACTGGCCGCCTGTATAGCTCTCTTCTGGACTGAGATGACCGAGTCAACTATTAGAAGCCGTAGCTGTCCAATGATCTTGGGCAGATACTCCGAGTGGATTTTACTAAAAAAAACCATAAATATGAACTGCAATGTGAGTTATTAAAGAGCCTTAAGAGATTAGTCGGAAGGTAAGGTAGTTAGTTAGTTTTATCGGGCCGTTTTCCGCAACTTGACGACTGTGCACCTATTTTGTGTGGGAAGGTAAGGTATCTTTTTAACATATTGTATTACATGATAGAGGGTTTAGTGCATAAATTCGGTGCTTATTTAACCTTTTGTCAAAGCGGTCCCGTGACTGAGACGCTATTGACTAATATAGAGATTGATGCGGTCTTCGAACATGCATCTGATGTCAAGTTACTTGTCGCATGGACAAATTACTTTATAGTACATAATGGCTTACAGGAAGAAACCTGCAATAGCAATACAGCTCTAAATCCTGGAGTAGGTACTATATTAACTTGTCATTTTTACTCGCCATTAGCAGAAATGGAACTGATATAGAGACCAGTTGTGATTAATTAAAAAAAAAAGAACATTTATGGTATATTTAATACTATATTATACTAATTATTACGTAATAGGTGTAAATAATAAAGTTTATGTTCCCCAAATAGGCATGTAATGCAAGTGTTTTATTTTCTACATAACCACCATAACCAATGTCTTACCTCATTTCTTCTATAAATCCAATAATCTGTTTCCTGATATCAGTCGATTTATCATTTACGAAACTTAAAACATTTTCCAGATATACTGGTATCATCTGAGAAGCGGAATGAAGAAGATATTCTATGATCTTCCTCAGCAGGCCGGATTTTTTGCCTCCGTCGCTTATACCGGCTTCGTTTATCCATTGTATTAACTGCAAATGAACGGGGAATTAAAGCAATTTCACGATACATCATTTCTTGCGAATATTATTCAAAAATCGTTGTTAATTTGATGCTAACACATTGCCGCGCTCACAAAGAACAAACGAACCTGATTTTGAGCAGTAACGCTACTGATCTGATGAAATTTACTCGACATCTTGATTAAGCTATTGCTTAGTACTTATTTCGAGAATTTCATTGCTTATAAATAGAATAACCTGCGGAAAATAATATTTTTCGTGAATTATTGAATGCAATGCACAACGTTTACTCTGCTTCACGATAAATTAAATAAAAAGTCAAAGCGATTCCATTTTTATTTGAGATAGCATGATATGATCTTTACAGGAGTGAAAGAGAACGTCCATTTAGATGCATAACTTTCTAACGTGGCTGTATAATATGTCAAAATTGACAACCGAAACCGACAGCGGCCATTTTTTTTAAAGGTTGGGATCTTCGCAAATTTAAGCCAAGAGAAGAGGCATTTCGTAAAAATAGCGCCAGAATTCAAAAATTTTGCAGTGAACTTAGATCTATTCCAATAAATTATGGAAAAGCTAGTTTTCACTGAGGGTAGCCTATAAAATAATCATCATACATCTTTACCCCATGTGGAACTTTCTCTACTTACCTAGCGTATTATATACTATTATTACATGGAAGTATTATGTACTACGTACAAAGTTGTACATAGAGCGTACAAAACGTACGTACGTTGTGTTTATTTAATACGCCCATGCGTACAACACTTCCATGCAATTGACAAAGTGACACGCACGTTGTGCCCGTTCTTCAATGTCACCCATTTTAGTTTCGATTTCGGCCACGAAATAGTCCGCCTGCCATGCCATAGAATAGAAACCAAGGGTCATCACTTCAATCTTCACCAGGGACAAACATTCATTTATGTGACATGATCATTCACGTTTGTCTGGGTGTTATTATTTGCACCTTGCTAGGTTTACACGCGTGGCACGCAGCCCGGCAAGCAGCCTGGCAAGCAGCTCGGCGAGCAGCCCTGCCCTACACACTGCGCACGCACGTGCACATTCAAACAGACGAACAGCCCGTTCACATGCTTGTGTTTGTGCCCGTTGAATGTCGTATTGAACGCGAGCGTGTAAACGCGGCATTATAAGTTAAGTATTTTATGTGGTATTTTAGTAGGTAGATTACAATATAAGTACCAGCGTGTAAACGCGGCATTATAAGTTAAGTATTTTAGTAGGTACCTAGATTACAAGACACTTAGGTAGGTATGCTTTATTTTGGAAGCGGCCCCTATTCAGTTACACTACGGAAACAGTCGAATTTGATAAATGTTTTGTATTTTTCTGATGTAAACCAGCCTTCTAGCCTAAGTTTGCTGTACCTATTTGGTCACATTGCGAAGAGATGCTTTCATCCTATAATAAAACGTAAGAAAGTTAACAAAATATATAAGTATGGAAGCAATGGAACAGGTTTTAAATTGATGTAGCTTTTTTCTTAGTTAATACGAGTATGTAACTACTACCTAAATAACGTTTTTTGCAACATATTTTGTACTTAACCAGATTTGCTCTAACTTTCTGAAAGGACCTTTTGTAAGTAAGGATCAATGAAAATGCTTTAAAATTCATTACCATTTTATTCTGGCAGCGCAACATTATTTTGCACAGTTCACTAAATATCAGTCTTATTTATTTGATTATTAATTAGTTAAAGCATTAACGGCGCCGGGGGGCTATAAAGATTTTGCATCTCAAACTCCCGTGGCTTGTTTCGCTCTTCCATCTCCAAATGTGTGCTTCGTACCACCAAGAGGCATAGGAAATGGATAACTGTAAAAGATAGAATATGTTTGAATGGCATTAACAATAACATAAAGGAAGTAGGTATACCTACTAACTAACTACCTTGCAATTAGCATACTTTTGTAGGTAAGTATAACGGACGTCCACTCATTAACCTACGTTATGTACCCTTTTCTGTCTAATTTCCCCAAAAACTTTTCAGCAAAATGTCCCACGACCACAGATTAATAAATAGTTATTTGCCACGACAGAGTCCTTACTATCAATTTTAGTATTATTGATCGATTTGAATAGGTCTGTACTGAAGTGCATAGGTTGCATGTTTTCATATGTTTACCTATAAAAATACTTAATTCAGGTTTGGCATTGTAACGTGCGGCGTATCAAGCTGCTTAGTCAGTAGTTTTATTATAAGGTGTAAATTATATTTAATTTATTTTAAGGACACTCAATATAGAGCCACCATACTCGCAAGTTGTCTCTCATTTTACCCTAACACCACACCAAATTAGAAGTCGGTAACAAGATACTTCATGGCGACCCTGCCAAGATACTTTTTTTTATAGTAGCTCGACATAATGGCTTCCGTACGCCTGATGGAAAGCCAAGCCCAAGTCGCTGTGACAACTGGCAAGTAACTAGTTAGTTACCTGTCAGTTGCCACTGCCATGCCGGGCCAACCCTAACCCCCCACGAGCTCCGGAGACTCTACTCACCAGCAGAAACACGACCCGGAGGTCATTTGGCTGCGGTATTCCATAGGGTGGAGGGCCTTCCCCGGAGGGGCAGTTCAATACGAGCGAAGATTCGCTATGCCCTACCTCACTTACCTAGGTCAATGTGTGGCTGTTTGTACCTATACACCGACCGGATAAATAAATATGTAGGATTAATGTAGGTAGGTAATATATTATTATGGTGTTGGTATAAGACTACATTAAGTTGGGACGAAAAAAAATAATCAAGGTCATTATAAAAAAAAAATATCATCATCATCAGCCTATGTTAATAAATACGTATTGTTACTTACCACACCATTTCAACAGTGGCAACGTGGTAAAGAATCCCACGAATACAAACGACAGTACAACCAATACCACGGCATTTATCAGTAAAAAGGACCCGCAGTAGACGTAGTATCTCAGTAGACGTGGCTTATTCTGAAACAGATAATAAAAAATATTCAACCAAGCCAACCTCACCTGCCCGTGGTGCATCCTGCCCAGGGGCGTAGCTACCGCCGTATCTGCCGTATCAATTATACGGGGCCCCAGGACGTCCCCATCCTCAAGACGTTTGCCCTAAGTGGCGAACAACTGGAGAGGCCTATGTCCAGCAGTGGACTGCAATAGGCTGATGATGATGATGATGACAATCATTTATCTAGTGGAAATTAAGGTTATGGGATGTGCCTATGATACTTAGGTAATACGGTATTAGATGCGACCCACAGGTATACTATGCTATGTCGTGGTACCTTTATGTATTATACCTACCTACGTTGGACTGCGGTCTCCGAGCACGATCACTTAGATCGGAGAAAGTAATTCCACTTTTCATAGGAATCTGTTCCCACATAAGTAGGTAAATAAAATAAATAATTAAACCCAAGACATGCCACGCTGGGCCACACAGCGCCACCTAGTCAAAACTAAGCAGAAGCTTGTACTATGGACTAGACAACTGATAAACTTACTTAGATACATTTTTTTTTTGTAAATAAATACATAATTAATTATACATAGAAAACACCCAGACCAATACAAACAGACATGTTCATAAACACAAATGTTTGTACTGTGCGGGAATCGAACCTACGACCATTGGCTCAAAGGGCAGAGGTCACTACCAAATGAGCCATCGAGCCAGGTAATAGTAATGACTGGCTCGGTGGCTCAATTGGTAGGTAGTGACCCCTGCCTTCTGAACCAAGGGTCGTGGGTTCGATTCCTACCCGGGACAAACACTCGTGTTATGAACACTTGTGTTTGTTCCGTGTCTGGGTGTTTATATTTGTTTGTATTTAAGTATAATATTTGTGGTGCCTTCGTTGTTCTGATACCGTGTGTCATGACACAAGTGCTTAGGCTGCTTACTTTGGGATCGGAGCAATGTATGTGATGTTGTCAGATATTTTTTTTTAAATAGAACCTCACCGCATGTACTCCTACGAGCATCATGACGCTGATGATGACGAGGAACAGGTAGACCAGCAGGTAGTACGCCTGCGACACGTACACCCCCAGAGCGGCCTTCGCCAGCTCGTCTGGGGGGTGCTGAGGATTCGGCTGGTTCTGGTTCTGGTCCACGAATATCACCACTTTGTACAGGAAGAAGGATATCGATGCCATGAACAAAAGAGACGTCACCTGAAATGAACGTGTTATATTTCTTTATTTAATCTTTATTGCACAGTAAAGTAGTGTAGGTACAAAAGGCGGACTTAATGCCACATACGCATTCTCTACCAGTCAACCATTGGGCTAAGCAGAAACTAGCAATAGGGTAGTGTGCCAAAAACGTTTGTTTGAAAAACAAAATAAAAAAAGAAAAAAAAGTTATACGTTATTAATGTGGTGTGTGTCCAGGAGCTGTGTATGGAGATGAGTAAAACTCGAGATCCGGAAGATTAGTGAATGATTTTATACAAGCCGCTGGGATAACGGACGAAAAACCTCAGTTTTCAGCCAGTTTCCAGCCAGTTCCCACAGCTATGCTGGCCTGAGAGATGCTTCTTCTTCTTCAAGCTTTTTAGCACATTCACTGCCACCGACCAGTACCTACTATATTTATACGATAACGTAACTACGACAAATGTACCTACATTTACGCCAAGTACACGCCAGGCGTGTTTTATATGTTTAGCTATTTCTCAAACTAGTTCAGATTTTCTGTTCAAATTACTAGGACATCAGTTTTGTGAGGTAAGTTAAGGCATATTGGAGCGGCCGGCTCCTAAAATTCAACCTAAGCCTGGGGCCCTACTACAGAAAACGAAACGATCGTTCGTTGAACGGATCGCGTATTTTTGCCCCCTAAATCCCTCTCATTTGTCCCTCCCGTGTTCTAATATATCAATTAAATTGTTGAAAATCGACGTTGACGAATTTTAGTTCGTATATTCGAACACGGGAGGGACAAATGAGAGGGATTTATGGGGCAAAAATACGCGATCCGTTCAACGAACGATCGTTTTCGTTTTCTGTAGTAGGGCCCCTGAACCGCGCGGTTTCATATAAAAATGACCATTTTCAGGGCGTCTTTATTATGAAACCGCGCGGGCGCCCTAAACTATTAGGCCTCTTTTTCGGTTTTCATAAAATCACGGGAGGCAACTATGTTGAGCTAGTGTAAAAAAATTTCAGTAATAAGTATATTTATAACGAGCGCAAGCCGCTTGAACAATCTAAAAATATGTAGGAATCATCATTGGATAAATAAAAGCTTTTTATTTATTTTGTGTTGGTTGGCTCCTTAGATTAGTTGGCTAGCACGGATTAGGTTATGCATTTGCTACAGACAAATATTCGTGTTATATCAATAATTAGGTATTAGGTATGTTACAATAATTCAACGAGTATATTACTGGATTGAGATCTAGGAGGCATTAGTTGATTAAAAAATGTTGGTAGCTGCTTCATTGGTAATCGACTAAGGAAATTCATACCTATACCTACTTATATATATTCCCTTAACCGAATCCTATGATACCCACGGGAAGAAATGGGGCGGTGATTTGTGTTATTTTCCGTCACCATACAAAAAAATTAAAAATAAACAGAATACCTAGATATAATTAGAATATTGTGTTAGTAGGCAACCCTACCTATCATCCTTAAAGAGCGGAAAAAATAACAAAAAAATTCAACGAAAAGTTACTCACGATTGACACATATCCTATTATCAGGGAGCCGGTCCGCAGTGAGAAACAAAAACAACACCCAGTGAATCTAGGCAAGTTTATCCCCATCCTAACGACTACACTGATTGATCAACCTTCAAAACTAGAATGTCTTTTCAATTTAATTATTAAAACAGCACCAATTTGCTCTAAAATTAATATATTTGCGTCAAAAATGCGGACTGACTGTCTTCCTCGCACTGCTATCGCCGATTCAGCCGTGATATCATTATCAGCTTATCGAAAAAGGCCGTACTAGATAATAAATGACCAATGAACTTATAGCCCAGTTAAGTGTGTATGTTTTGTGCAATGTTTAGTTTCGAGATTCTGCACTCATCTTAATCTAGGTTGCTCTCCGCAGAGGTTATTTTGTAAATTGGTAGGTACATAGCATATTATCTAGATATCTAACATAATCAATATGAATTTTACAACGCATTTTCCGATTAAGTACCTAATAGCAACTTAAGGTTTAGTAGGCTATAAATGATTTTACTACCTAGTAGCCATAGGTATCTAGATCCTGTAATAAATACCTATACCTACATGCAACCATCTGGGCTCAAACTAAATTTTTCTATTGTAGATACTATGTACTCATAGTACATGTCATAATTATGAGTAACTAATTGTCTTGAATCTGAGTGTTCTAGGATTCGTTTGACTTTTGTTCCATTCGATTATGAGAATAAAAGAAGAGATCGCTGAAAGCTATTAATCCATTAGCCAACCTTGATTAATCTTTGTATCTAGTTTTGAGTCAACTGTTTGGTGTGCAATAAAGAATATATAGATATCTATCTATCCGGAAACTGATAATGTTCAGCACTTTTGAAACTTTGAGCGGAAAAGCTCATAAACTACTATGTTCCATAAGTCTTACCTACTTAGGTGAAGGTTTACTATGTGGGGCACATTTCCACACAGGAGGTAGATGGTTTGCATGGCTGGCACGCCTCTTCGTCTTCCCACAAACAGCAGTAGTAACTATAAACTACTATAAATGCGTATACTTCCAGAACTGAAAAGAAAAAAGATAAACTCCTGCAGCAGACTGGTCCAATGGCGCACTTGGTGATGCGCCATTGGACCAGTCCTGCTTATGGATCAAGGGTTGTGGTAGCTCGATCGTTTGTGTATGTTCTATACATCAGTGTCATTCAGTCCACTGCTGGACATAGGCCTCTCTAATGGTCGCCACTTTGATCGATCTTGTGCGTTTCATTCAGCACTTGCCTGCCATCTCCCGCGGATCTTGGCTAGAGGGCGTCCTACATTACGTTTGCTGAGGTGCGGTATTTATTCATTTTAGAACTTTAAATACATAAGTATATCTATTATATTTTATAATAGCTAAATAAATAACCCAACACATGTGCCACACTGGGCCACACATCGCCATCTAGCCCCAAACTAACAAACAAACTAAGCTGAAGCTTGTACTATGGGTAGATACTAGACAACTGATAATCTTACTTTTTTTTGTAAATACATAGCTTACACCCAGACCAATACAAACAGACATGACAACCCCGGAATCTTGGCTCCGAAGGCAGAGGTCACTACCAAATAAGCCATCGAGCCACCTACTGGCACATTGACATCAAGTCAACGTTAAAGCTGCTATTTATAAAAAGGGTTAGACTTATGTAACTAATTTTTGTTACCTAGACGTTCATGCCGTTGAATACTTACTCACAAAAAATAAGAATCCTAAGTACCACCCTATTAGTAGTTTGTTGTAGATGCACAATAGCACCAAACACAGAACTTCAATGACCCAAGTTATACATCGCCATATCAGGTAATTCACAAATGGTTTCGAATATTCCTGTAACAGAGAAAGTAACTATTTAACTAAATAGGAGATAAAAAATCCCCTTCTTTGGTCCCGGGCGCAGAGTCTAATCTACCAAATTGGCTAGACTACGTTCTTAGATTCATAAGAGACTCATAAATTAGAAGAAAGAGGATTCTATTAATTTCCGAGGTGTTATCCACAAAATGCGTTCGGAAAGATTAACTCAGAAACTTCCTCGAAGTTCATTCAAATTTGACATTCACCTACTACAACTAATATTAAATTACGTTTATTCAAATTCAACGTTTCCGAATCCGAGCGGAAGCAGGAATTCTCCTTCTATAATAGCTGTTACTTACATAAAAAGCATGTTTAATCATAAAATCGGTCACATTACGGCACCAGCATCACGATCAATACAAGGATTTTTAACTGCTAGGATAAGTGTACACCATTATAAACCAAAAACGTAATGAAAATTGGTATATATCTATACCTATGTAGGTAGTACTTTTCCGATAAGTGTTCCCGAAAGTCGTGTTAGTTACATTAATCAGGCTGCTTTTATCTGCATGCACTTGCACTAGATAAGGAAAGCACCATTTTTTGATTCCGTATGAAAAAGGTAAGTATGTTGTATATTCACATCCACAGTGACGTGTATTTGTCATTGTGAAATTGTAAATACCGTTAGATTATAATCCATCTTGCGAGATTGTAAACTGTCGAATGATTGTGAACCGTAACAAATGCTAACAATTTAAAGTATTATTTTTCGGTAGATTGTGATCGATTAAAGAGGAACTGTTGATGAAATAACGCGTGACAGATTTTAATTGAAGAATTATATTATATTATATTTGTATTTATTCGTTCTGGTACCCATAACACAAGTGTTCAAGCTACTTACTTTGGGATGCGAGCAATGACTGTGTGACGTTGTCTGAATTTCACTTCGATCGATTACCTACAGTTGTGCCTACAGTCTTCATCATCATCAGCCTATTGGAGTCCACTGCTGGACATAGGCCTCTCCAGTTGTTTGCCACTTAGGGCAAACAACTGGAGGATGTACCCATAATCGCCACACTGGGCAGGCGGGTTGGCGATCACACAGCGCAGCTTCTCCCTCCGATGAAGCTGCTGCCCGTCATCGTCCTGTGGTATTTAGCTACGTCTTCAATTGTGATGGTTATACCGCCACCAGTCGGTCGCCAGCGCCTTCGGTCGTTTGTTATTCGGCAGGATGCACCACGGGCAGGTGAGGATGGCTTGGAGCGAAAAGATGATAGGCCGCTCCCTTACATCCCTACATCTATCGAAAACGAATTAGTTAAACTGTAAGCATTATGTTAGGTACAGTTCACAATCTTTAGACAGTTTACAATCTGTCGAGATAAATAATAATGTAACTGTGATATTTTTTTACGGTGACATATTCACCTTATAAAGTCCCCTCGCAAGATACGACGTATGTATGAGTAGAGTTAATTCTGCAAATATTATAGCTATGAAGAAGAAGTACGCCGGTACTATATTGGATTCCAGTATGGGCTTCTTGGTGTGGACTATGATGGCCCCACCAGGTAACTGGCGTTGGACAACCGCCTCCAACAAAGCCGTTACGAAGAACATGAGACAGAAGAGGGACCGGACCTGAAATGAAGATTTTCTTTATAGTGGCAAAGCTTGTTAGGGGAAAGGGAGCGGCCTATCATCTTTTCGCTCCAAGCCACCTTCATCTGCCCGTGGTGCATCCTGCTGAATAACAGACGAGGCTCTGACAACCGACTGCAGACCGCAGCCTATGGACGCTTGCAATACCACTTCTATCGCACGCACGTTACTGTCCCTTTGAAAACCTCTTTAAAACTTTTTTGAAGGCCCTCATACTGTAGTCTCGGGGGAGAGCCTCGGCGGGAAGCTGATTTCATAGCCTGATTGTGCTGTATGTGTGTGTGTATGGTGGGTTTTTCTATGTAGATGTTACTCATCAACAGCTTTGAACTAGGAAGTTGTCGGTGATACACCCCCGTGCATCCGATCGTCCCATTAGACTAAGAGAGCAAAGAGCACTTTTTGTTCGCACACAAATGTTCACAGTAATATCTCCTGATTGGCTAGTCTCTATAGAGATCGGAGTAGTCAGGAGAGTATTCATTACACATTTTATCAATACGGTGACAGATAAATAATGCAAATCACTACCGACTATCGTAAGAGTCGACTAAGGGAGACTTTGGAGTTCGTGGCAAGTGATTGATCTGTTTACTTGCCGCAGTGCCTTGGGCTCCTCTTTCCTGTTCCATCACGCGAAGAGAAGTCACTATATTGTGTGTCCTGGAAAGTGTTAAATCTAAAGAACTATATTTCAAATGACTTACTATAGTCCATACAAGAATTATTATGCACCCGACTTGTAAAGTCATGCAAAATAAAAAAGTCTCCACCGTTGGTAGTGTCACTTCAAACTTGATACACATTTCAATCAAGTTTCTATAACCTATATGAAAAATATAATGTGTTCTTATATGGAAATAATATAACGTTCCAGGAAGATCAAAGAGATAGTCACTAGAATAACAACATCGTTTTTCATCCTATCCATTCTATAAATAATGTTTTCTGCAGCTGATAACATTATTGTATTATCACTTCACGGAACACCTACAGATATGTAAATAATTATTAAAATCAACAAGTCTTTAAAAAATATTATTCACATGTGTAAAAAATGATATATTTTATTTGAAGCCGAAAATATTTATGAGTAGGTGGTAATGATTAGCTGACATTGATAGGTAATTGACATTATTAATTTACAAACAGAGTAAAAAATTATTTCTTGAGAAGGTTTTATATAAAACAGTAGTTAATATTTTGAATTCTTACAATATTAGGTACATGATTGCCTATAAATTAATTGTCGTGTCCTGTCTTAATGGTCACAATACCGGCAAAAAAATGTTTTAATGTACGTTTTTTAATTGTCTAGAAGCCATAGTACAAGCTTCGGCTTAGTTTGGGACTAGATGGCGCTTTGTGGGTACATTGAAATTCAATGACCTGCTTTTGGATATTTTTTTAATGTCCAATAATTACTTACTCAGGAATTTAATTACCACGGAAAACTCTTTGAGCGGTTAATACACACGTTTTTGCACAATAAGGCGTAAGAGTTATCTCTTATCTGCATCCTTGATTGACCTCCGAGGATATGAGAAGATTAATTAATTTATTGTTTATCATCTTTTTGTTGTACATTTAAAAGCAATTTTATACCAGGTGGGACATTTTATTTAGTGTTTCTAGCCAAATACCTCCATAGCCAGGGCCTCTACCACCAAAATCGAAAACGATCGTTCGGTGAACGGATCGCCTACTTTTGCATCATAAATCGCCTCCCTCCTGTGTTTGAATATGAATTAAAATTCGTCAAAGTCGATTTTCATTAATTTGATTTATATTTTCGAACATGGGAGGGACAAATGGGAGGAATTTATGCTGCAAAAATACGCCATCCGTTCAACGAACAATCGTTTTCTATTTTGGTGGTACGGGCTCTGTACCTATCCCGATTGTTCACAATTCAAGAGGTAAAATTAGGAAGTTCAGGGAATTCTTATTCAGGATTCCAGTTTATAGCTACCGATGTAGTATAATTGAAACGTCCTCAAGGTAACTGGCAGCACGGAACATCATTCCAATGGCTGTAACTTGCTAAGTGCCGTTTGACTCACATCTATTTTCTTCGAGACGATTTCAACGTACATATGACTACTCATCTTTGGACCTTAAGTTTTATGACTGAGTGATATGAGTCATGCAGCCAGTTTATATAAAATTGGTTCAGTTGGTTATAACTTAATGCTTTATTTACAACGCTTAATTAAGGAAAACAAAGAAAAGAGGAGAGCCCATATTTAATAATTAACTTAATTAGCTTGCTATTTAGTAACTATGTTTGCTAATTAGATTAAGCATCTATTATTTCTGTTAATAAAACCATTATTAATCCTCGTGTAAACTCGTTAATTAACACAAATGCAAAACAAAAACAAATTTCATATTAAACGTCCGTTATCAGAACCAAAACAAAATGTGGGCGGCGTGTATTCCCGGGACAGAGCATACGCATCTGATTTATCGTTTTTACACGAATTCGATCTATTTAGTGCTTAATGTGGACTCCGATAAAGTTTAAAATACAAACGGCCTTATCTTCCGGCGGGTAAGGTCCATTTATACTGCTAGAAGAAGTTTTCGTGTGCATTTATAAAGGAGCATTACGCCGTGGAGGCAGACAATGCCGCTCTCCATTAGATAAATGGTGCGTTGATTCAGCGTAGGCAACAAATTGGAGTCGCGAGTGGTGACGCGTATTTTCGTGGTGTATTTTTTGTGTTTAGGCCATTTATCGACAGGACAACAGAATGTATTGCGATTGGCCTGCTCTGACAAGATGCTGCTTCTGCATGCCTCTAAGACGAGGCGTGCTGACTTTTGCATACTTGGATATTGTGAGTAAACATTCTTATTGTGTTTTTTAACCTATTTGTTGTGGTAGAAGTTTATGATGAGATCGCGTTATAAATTGCAACTTGTAGATAATTTCACTTGCACCATACATGTGGTAGCTTTTGTGTGTGTTGTGGTATATCACTGTTACTTTAAGGTAATAATGTATTTACTGTAGATAACTCTGTTAATAAATAAATAAGTAGCTAAGTATGATTGTATTATACTGAGTGAGTACTGAGTATGTTCCCTTGTACCTACATACATTACTTACTGTTTTAAAGACCTAAGATGAAATCATAATTTAAAATATTATTATGTTTTGATGCACGATCTAAACAGTTTTTGAACAAATTGCATAACTTTAAGGGAACGATAGGGTTAATTACTTTCTGCTAGATAAACTTAGATCCTGCCAGATAAGCAGGAATGAGAATCAAAAATGAATCACAATAATGAAAATTATCCGAATATATTTTTTAATATAATTTGTAATTCATTTGACAGTGATACGTTACTTTGCGAAATTTAAATTCAAAATACCGTTATTTGCGAAGTTATCCGAAACTGACTTAATAGTCAGTGTCAATACCTAATGGTAAATTTCCAATACAAATATTATTCTCACGTCAGTTAACATCCAAATACACGTATATGTATACGTATAGGCACCCGACCGTGGTTGTTTGATCTTTCATCCCATGATAAGTAGGTCTCAGTCAACTTTAGTTGATAGGTATCGCAATAACACCTACAATAACAGTGAGACGCTAGTGTTCTTAAAAATAATAACACTTTGATAAAATAAACTATGTACAGCTACCTATTAAGAAATATTTGATTGAACTTTGAAAAGTCACCACCTATCCATTTGTATTTCAGTTATTCAACGGGTTGAGGATTGCTTTCTACAGCTTCCTGATATCATCCAAGCAGATCGATGACTCGATGACCACACCCCCTGCTTTCTGCCTCTTCATGTACTGCTGTGATGTAGTCTTCAATGTCGTACTCGTGGTTGGAGCCCATAAGGTACATTTTTACACACATATAGCTTTTTTTTTGCCAAACTACAGAGCTTTATGCTCTTTTAATTTCTAATTACAGGGAAGACTAGAATAGAATAGAAAAATCTTTATTTCTTTCACGAAAACTACATAGGTACATGAAGTTGGTTCCGTTCAGTAGGTAGTTTTAGTATTAGTAGTTCAGTAGGTACTTCAGGGCTAAATTGCTCGTATATATGGTTAATTCAAAATATATTATAATTTATAAGGATATAATAATATCGTACCAGTAAAGGTGCAGGTTGCAGCTAGTACTAAAAAAATGCCTCAATATAAAACTTACTTGACATAATCTTGACATAAAGGGCATAGTTTTAAACTACTTTTTGTCCTATAAGGTTTTCCTTAGGACAAGTAGTTGAAAGTATCCTTAGGACAAGTTTTTTTATGTGTGGAAAGATATACCTACTCCTGTGACCTACTCGTATAATATATCATATATCTTTATACTTAATATGGATTCAACCCCGAGCGAAACATCGCGTTAGCTCTACAGTTAACAGAGACAGGTATTTCGCCAATGTTAAAGCGTTTACATGGCCAGTGTTTTTTATAACATTATCATTTCCCATCTCAGCCAAAGGTCGTGTGTTCGATTCCCGCACAGTACAAACATTTGTGTACATGAACACGACTGTTTGTATTATTAGTCTGGGTGTATATTATGTATAATATGTATTTATTTAAAAAAGAAAGAATCCAAGTAAATTTATCAGTTGTCTATAAAATAAAATAAAATAAATAAAATAAAATAGTTTATTTCAGCAAATAGATTCACCAGTAATACTTTTGCACGTCAAACTTTTTTCCTACCAGCACTTCGACGTGTAGCCTGCTGAGAAGAAGTGCCGCAACAAACTCAACAGTTAGCCTTTTTTAAAATATATAATACAATACAATAATATCGTTTTAAAAGCGCAAGCGAGCAGACTATCATGTCCATGTAATATTGTCATCCATATAATCTTGTACTTTATAATAACCTTTTGACATTAAAATGGACTTAATGCGAGATTTAAATCTATGTATAGGTAGATCAACAATATTTTGCGGTATTTTGTTAAACATTTTTACACTTTGTCCTATGAATGAGTTACCAGTTTTACGAAGCCTGAGATTGGAAACAGCAAGTTTGCTCTTAATTCTAGTGTTGAACTGATGAAGATCTGAGTTTTTACTATATAAATGTATATTCTTACGTACAACCATAATGCAGTCAAATATGTACTGTGATGCCACAGTTAGGATGTTAATTTCTTTAAATAATTCTCTAAGTGATTCGCGAGATTTAAGTCCATATATAGAACGGATCGCCCTCTTCTGTAATACAAAAATAGTTTGTATGTCAGAAGCTGATCCCCATAGGAGCAAACCATATGACATAACACTATGGAAGTAACTAAAATAAACAAGTCTCGCCGTTTCAATATCAGTGAGTTGCCTAATTTTTTTAACTGCATATGCAGCTGAACTGAGTCTTCCTGCCAGGGCTTCTATATGAGGAGCCCACTGTAACTTGGAATCCACAGTAATCCCTAAAAAGGTCGTAGACTCAACAAGCTCAATGTGTTCACCATTCATAATTATATTAGTATTTACTTGCCTCACATTAGGCATCGTGAATTTAATACATTTTGTTTTATTAGAATTTAAAAGTAAATTATTTGTGTTAAACCAATGCAATACCTGCGAGAGAGCATTATTTACTTCGTCAGATACTTGCTTATGTCTGTCAGTTTTAAAAATTAGAGAAGTGTCATCCGCAAACAATACCGTCTCACATAAGCCTTCAGCAAAATAAGGAAGGTCATTTATATATATTAAAAACAGCAATGGTCCCAATATAGAGCCCTGGGGCACTCCCATACGTAGTAAGGCGCCAGAAGAATCAATTCCGTTAATAACAACTTTTTGAATTCTGTCAGTTAGATAGGACTCTAACAAACTTAAAGCAACATTCGAGACGCCATAATGCCGCAACTTCAGAAGTAAGATTTCATGATTAACGCAATCGAATGCCTTAGATAAATCACAGAAAACACCCACTGCATCCTGCCTATTTTCCCAAGCACCAAATATATGTTTCATCAGCGCCACTCCTGCATCAGTAGTGGACTTACCTTTTGTAAAACCAAATTGCTTTTTATGCAATAACTCATTTTCCTTAAAGTGAAATACTAATTGGTTAAAAATTATTTTTTCAAAGATCTTACTAAGCGCTGGTAAAACAGAAATAGGTCTAAAATTGGATGGGTCACTTCTTTCACCAGACTTAAATAAAGGAACAATCTTACTGTATTTCATCAAATTTGGAAACTGACCTATATCTACACACTCATTAAATATGATTGCTAAATGTGAGGCAATGGTGGGTATAATGGTTCTTAATACCACTACTGAAATTCCCCACAAATCCTCTGTCTTTTTTAAGTTAAGTTCGTTAAAAGTTTCTAAAATCGTTATATAATCAGTATGGCTAAATTTAAAATTGTTGAAACATTCATCCACATTTGCTTTGAGAAGAGATTCAGCTGCAAGCGGACAAGAATTTATTTTACTTGTTGTTATTAAAGGTATATTGGAAAAATAAGTTTCAAATGCTGCGGCTACCCCTGCGTCAGAACTAAGACAATTGTCACCTATTTTAAGAGAGATCTTGTGATTATGTGATCGAGTTTTACAAGTCTCTTTATTGATTATTTTCCAGGTGGCTTTAACTTTATCCTTTGAATTTTTAATTTTTTCTTTAAGATAATTTGCCTTTGCCATTATACAAACTTTCTTAAAAAGTTTCGAATATTTTCTAACATGTTCTATAATATTCTCATCTTTTGAAGTGGTTTTAAGTTCATAGAGTTCGAATAACTTTCTTCTACTGTTATAAATTCCTGGAGTAGCCCAATCACTAAATTTTGTTTTAGTGTTGTCTACCTTAACCTCTTTCTTAGTAAACACTGTATTAAATTCATTTTTAATTGTGTCAAATAGCTTTGCATACATTTGATCAATATCCCTATTATTCTCAGTGTAAGATATTTGAGAGATTTTATAATCTATGTCTTTTTTATATCTCTCAATGCGATTTACAGTGATAGGTCGATATACGAAGTTAACTGACTTACGGTCATGATGGCGCTCAAATACTGCCATTTGGCCACTGTGGTCCGAATTTATAAAGTTTATTATTGTAGTATGTACCCATAGTAGGTACAAGCTTCGGCTTAGTTTGGGGCTAGATGGCGATGCGTGGCCCAGCGTGGCATGTCGTGGGTTATTTATTTCTTTAATTTTTAAATAAATTTTACATTTAGCATTCTCTGTAGGTATAGACGTCCACTCATCAACCTACGTCTTTTTCCCCCAATAACTTTTCAGCAAAATGTCCCACGACAGAGTCTTGACTTGGATATTTTTTTTTTCAGAGAGTAGCACAGTACGTCAAGATCTACTACTACTACTCAATAGCGACGACCGTGTGCTCCGTCGTCCTGGGCATCATAGAGATCTCGACCACTCCCGCGCACCGCTACTTTATGGTATTCGAGATGGTGTTAATTGGACTGTTTGGACTAGGTATGTTGACTTTTTTTTCTATATTGACTCAGCATAGTGACTTCCCTTCGCCTGATGTAGATCTGGAAAGAAAGCCCAAGTCGCTCTGACAACAGGGACCACAGTCCAGTTGCAAACACCACGAGATCCGGAAGATTCTTCTTTACGCCTCTTTTAAGGGATCCCGACTATGCTTACATTTGTGAATACATCTAAGTTTTAACTCCGTTCCGTTATAAAACCAAGGTCTACTAAAACATATGGGCTGACGTTGTCTCACGCCGAGACAACGTAAAGCACCTGAGGCGCCCCCAGAGGGCCATAGCCCAACGGGTCTCACGGTCCTATAGGACCGTGAGCTTTGACGTGTCCTGCGTCTTGGCCAGCACCCCGCCCTGGGAGCTTGAAGCCCAGGTGCTGGCCAAAGTTTACTGGTGGACGGCCGAGCAGAGGGCGAGCGGGGACCGCCCTACTCCGGCCGAGAGAGGGGCGGTGCGGAGAGCGGCCCATGAAGACCTGCTCCAGCAGTGGGCCGTGGGTCTTGCATCCGCTGCATTCGGGCGGCGCTTTTTGGACGCCGTAGGTCCGGCGTTACAACAGTGGCTAGAGCGGCCGCATGGATTCCTCACATTCCGTTTGGTGCAGATATTGACCGGACATGGCTGTTTCGGGAAGTATCTGCATCGAATCGGGCGGGAGGAATCTACTGCGTGCCACGAGTGTGGGGCGGAATGTGATACGGCTGATCACACTCTAGCCGTTTGTCCGGCCTTTAGCCGTCCACGAGCCATCTTGTTCGGCTCGGTAGGGCCGAATTTGTCTCTCCCAGCCATCGTTCTGTCGATGCTGGGAAGCCGCACGTCATGGACGGCGATGGCCTCCTTTTGTGAGACGGTCATGTCCCAAAAGGAGGCCGCGGAGCGGGAGCGGGAGGCCGACCCGAACGCTCCTCCGCTCCGCCGACGCAGAGGCGGTCGCACTCGGCGGCAGTTCCGCCGCTTGATGCCGCCTGACGGGGCCCAGCGGGTGGTTGGTGCGGGGGCACCTCCACTCGCCTTGCACGGGTCCCAGTCTCCATCGGACGGGAGTGGGCTGGCCCTCCGGGTCCCTCCCATCGCTCCCCCTTAGGGGGTGAGCCTGTTGGTTTTTGCCACTTAAGACAGATAGCGCTGGCGGTGTCATGGTCGTATGGGTTAGCTCAGGCCCCTTGACACCGCCCCCATGGGCGCACGACGAAGGCCCGGTGTTTTTAGTGGGTATTTCTCGCCTCACTTCCATCTTTCCGAGGCGGGATGAGTCCCACATACCCCGTTGCTCCCCCGAGCAGCGGGTATGCCTAAAAGCATTTTCACCGGGTTAAAAAAAAAAAAAGGTCTACTAAAACAAACGATAACGAACGATCAAACGAACAATATATTTTTCTTAACTACTTAGTCACAGTGTGACCCGATCGAGTGTGACTCAGACTCACACAGACAATAATTCTCATTAACAAAACAATCAAATACGATCTTTCATGGATGGACAGATTGCGAGCTTTTGTACAACAAATCCCTCATAAGACTAATTGGAGAGATCCTGTTTTTGACGGATCAGCAACAGATCGTTGTTATGGCACAACCAAACGATCCATCCATCGAATGATCCGAAGCCTCTGGGCTTAATGGATGAGCATGGTTATTGATCGAGCAAAGTGGTGGGTTTTGGGAGAATACTTTCAACTGTGGACTGCAGCAGACTACTACTACTAATTAAGATACTATGCGTCATCTTATAAGTCATCTATTCTACTTATAATAAATCTGTAGAGAGGTCAATTCTGTACATGAAATATATTTTCTATAATATTATTTCATGTCAATTTATATATAACTATCAGGGCGTGATTAGTGATCGATACTGATGCCAAAAATGCAATCAGTAAAATTTTTGTCTGTCTGTTTGTCTGTATGTTCGTTATACAAACAAAAACTATTCGCCAGATTCCTGATATTCCCTTAGTCATCTTTTATGATACCCACGGAATACGATAGTCCTATTTTAAATCTGAAAACCACACAAACAATATTCTACATATAAAACATTACTATTTGTTGCAGTTATACAACTATACCTGCTTGTATTAGTATCGAGTCTGCTGAAGAAACTAGAAGCGATGGGTCCTCATTTATATGAGAATCAACTTCATCAGTTCATCAATGGCGAGTTGAAGATGGAGTCCAATGGAGTTTACAACCCCAGCACAATACCAAATAATATTAACACCGTTTAGTATAGTGAGTGACTTAGAAGAGAACAGAAGAGAATTATGAAGAGAGGGACAGATAGTATCTTGACCCTGTCAATGCTATTAAGATATTCAGGACCTAGACAGGTCTGACAACAAGTGAAGAACTGGTCCTGACTGGGTCTTAGCACCTGGCTCGTCTCCATCTCCGTCTCTAGGGTTAACAAATTACTAGTTTTTTTAGGAATCCAACTCATTTTTGTAAATATAAAATTTAGTATAAGACAATTACTTTTGGGAGACGCCATTTTTAGATACCCAGCATTGGACAAAGGAATTTTATAAAAAAAGATCATTTTTAATTTTTTCATCAGGGACAATTTTCCACTGACTCATGGAAAGATCGATTCCTGGGTTCTGAATACCGAGCTTCAGCTCGAATCTTAATTAAATCATTATTTATTAAAAGAAAATGGATGCAGTCTTTACTCTTTATTATTTATAGTTTGTATTGACTGACATTGTATTTTTATAAGAATTTTGCTACTTACACGGAAGCTACAGATTATTATACTATACATACCTATAATGAAGGTGCTCCATAATTGGCATGCTTTGTTCATCTATTTATATTGTGATATTTTGTTAATTAAGACACCGTTGTAAGTAGGTAAATTATTTAAGAAACTGTACATAATAAGAATAATATTTTTATTTTATTTCAAACCCGACCCTTTTTAATTCGTTCAATACAACCTTGTTCTCAAAATTATGAACTTCTAATTCACCTCTTTTTAACCCACTAATATTTAATTTGTTTTTTTTATCCCACACATACCACTCTGGGACACACAGCGCCATCTAGTGCCAAACTAAGCCGAAGCCTGTGCTATGGATAGGTACTGGACACACTTACTGATATTTATATCTTAAGTTACATGGATATTTTTTTTTGTAAATAAATCTTTAAAGTGTAGAAATTGAACTCAATTGGCATTGAAGTAATACGAGTACAATAGGTAAGTAAGTTATTAATTTTCATTTTCAAAAAAATGGTTAACCTAGAATAATTTATTATAAGTAGGTATTCCCTTAACATAAAATAAGTTGGAATAATGACCTTCATTTGGCATTATGTATTCGGATGACATCGCACGGTTTTATGATAACGATTTCTGCTTTTAAACCAAAACAACATGCAACATAGGAATGATACTACACTAATATTATAAAGAGGAAAGATTTGTACCTATAATTGTATATTTGTAATGAATAGGCTCAAAAAGTACTGGGCCGATTTACTTTCACCAATAGAATGCTATATTCTTCCAATTTGACATAGGCTACATTTCATTTTGAAAAAAATTAGGAATTCTTGGTAAAATTTGAACAATATAACTGTCTACCCCGTGCGAAGCCGGGACGGGCTGCTGTTATCTAATAAATTAGATGTTATCATCATAGCATTTTAAAGCTACGACTAGGTCTTGGCGACAGATTTAGCTTTTGCTCAAGATGCACGACTTCACCCCTAAACAGCCAGTGATAAACCTTATCACCATCGGCTGAGAATCTCAAGAAGCCCCTATGTTGACTTCTACGAGACCCCCGGGAAGAAAGAGGCGGTGACATATATAAATAAATTAGCGACCCGCCCTGGATTCACAAGGGTGCAAGACTATATGCATGTATTTTACATATTATATAAAACTCTCCTCTTGAAACTCTATAACTGTTAAAAAACCGCATTAAAATCCGTTGCGAGCTTTTTAACCTTTTGAACGCCATTGGCAACTTTAGTTGTCAAAACGGTCCTGTGACTGAGACGCCATTTACAACTCAAGTTGTCTAAATTTAGCTAATAAAATAACAATATTTTTTCATTGTACAGGACGCCATACTTAATAAATAAAAATCACAGACAGTTTTACTAAGCTTGGCGTCGGGCGTGAAGAATCGTAAAAAAGCGCTGGCGTGCTAAAGGTTAAGATTTAAGCATACATTTAAGCATACACAGACAGAAAACAAAAGCGACTTTGTTTTATACTGTGATAGAAAATTCACATTCCGCACGGACTCGGAAACTTTCTCGCACGTTCATTCAAATTTGACAATCGGCTTGGACAAATTATGTCAAATTTGAATGACGTCCACTCAAAGGCGCCGAATTCGAGTGGATGTAGCTATACCGATAGCGCCATATGATGACTGGGGGCGTCTTCCGAATTGTAGGTACCTATACTGTATGAATGACGTAAGAATAAAGTTTTTGTCACCATTAAGTAAATACATTGGTACATACCAAGTTCCTTTCTAGGTAAACACACGCACATAGCCGACTATTTGTTGAAATAAATGACGAAATGTGGTAATCCTGTCAATATCATATCCCTGCTGGGCTGTGAATGACCTCGGCAGGTCTGATAAGGTTCTGTCAGCTAATGTAATTCAATACCACGTTGTTTTACAACAAGGTCATAATCGCTAGTGCTGTTTATTGTCATGATTTGGGATGTGCATGATGTACAGTTTGTTTAGATGACGACAATATCTGAAAACGTAAGCGATGAATTCACGCCAAAGAAATATGGTAAAGATACTTCGGAAGATTTAACATCTCAGAAGAAATCCTTATTTGTAACCAATTCAAAAAGAACATTTATATATGTAACTAGTTATTTTTTTATTGTTAATAATAAATTATGTTTATTTATTTATTTATAAATTCCCGATCGATTTTTGATCTCAACGGCTATCTCTCATCTTCAAGTCTCCTTGGAGCCCAGTACACGAGATTATTATTATTTCTAAAGAGCACGAATGCGTACATATAAACAGGTGCACTCTCTATTGCCCTATGCTCCTAATATTCCTATAGGATGATAGTTGGACACGATAGTTGATCAACGGGGTTATTCACAAATGCTTTCGGAAAGATTTCTCTCGAAAAACGTTCACTCAATTTGACATTAGTCTTGTACAACTAATGTCAAAATTGAATGAAGATAACAAATTCGAGCGGATATAGAATAGAATGAACGTTTTAGAAAGTTTTCTAAATAATAAAAAAGCATCAGATTAACTCATTACTTAGAACAATGGTTAACCATAAAAATAAGCGTAGGTTTCTATTTTAGGGTGCTACAATATAGGGACAAAATTATTATCTATTTACCGCTAAAAAAAGACGAGTACAGTGACCTTCACTAGCGATGGCGTATCATTCAAGGCCCATGGCAAATTCATCGGATTTTTACTAAATGGTGGTTCCTCTTACGGCTATGAGGCATTTTGCCGACATGCCATCCTATAGTTACGTACTGTCACTAGCTTATATCTGTATACGGGAAACTGGTATCAGTACCCGGTGTCATATTGGATAATTAAAAATAATTGTAGCAATCTGGCAATGCATTTGACGGCCGACGTTGATACAGTGCGAATGTAGAATTAATTTTTTGTGTGATTATTTTAGTAAATTTTATTAGTAATTAAACTAATATGGAGGCGTTGAAAAATTGGAGGCCCACGATGCCTCGTGTGGATGTGCCGGAATTCAACAGATGTTGTTTTTGTCTTCCACTACGGTACGGGTTGCTAGTTTGGGGGTATATTAAATTGGTAAGTTCTTTTTTTATTTTTTTCCAAAAAGACTTCAATGATTGCTATAGGTCATATAATAATAATAAATATCAGACAACATCACATACATTGCTCCGATCCCAAAGTAAGTAGCTTAAGCACTTGTGTTATGGGTGTCAGAACAACGAAGGTACTTACCACAAATAAATACTTAAATACAAATATAAACACCCAGACACGGGACAAACACAAGTGTTCATCACACGAATGTTTGTCCCGGGTGGGAATCGAACCCACGACCCTTGGTTCAGAAGGCAGGGGTCACTACCAATTGGGCCACCGAGCCAGTCAACATAGGTAGGTTGTTAGGAAGCGTACCTACCGCTTTCTTAACTGTCCTAGCAGTAGGCTCTCAGGACTCTGAAACTTATGCAACACAGCAAAAGTCGCAATAATCAAGCTTTAAACTCGTGAATAAGAAGGTGCATACGGCCACATATTATCAAAAAATTTAAAATATCTATCTATCTATTATAAAGCGCATTATACGAGTGCATTGGACATTCAATTTCAAATTATCTGTAGAAATTTGACAAATAAAGGGAGGTTAATGTGTTAAATCCTATTTTGTACATCAGCGCAAATAATATAGAAAGAAAGAAAGAAAAAAGTTTATTAGTATCACTTATTACAATAGCTAAGTAAGTTTATCAGTTGTCTAGCTTTGTTGTTTATAGCTTTAACAATAAGTTATTGAACAGCAAAATCTTGAGAATTTGGCGTGGGGCAACCCTTGAAGCTACATTCGACCTAATTCCCGACTACGATTGAGCCGAAATTTTAGATACAGATATAAATAAAATAACCCAAGACCCAAGACATGCCACGCTGGGCCACACAGCGCCACCTAGCCCCAAACTAAGCCGAAGCTTGTACTATGGGTACTAGACAACTGATAAACTTACTTAGATACTTTTTTTTTGTAAATAAATACATATTATATATAGAAAACACCCAGACCAATACAAACAGACATGTTCATGAACACAAATGTTTGTACTGTGCGGGAATCGAACCCACGACCCTTGGCTCAGAGGGCAGAGGTCACTACCAAATGAGCCACCGAGCCTGTCAAAAATAATACATTAATATACATTCTGCAAACTGGACATTCTGCGAACTGGACATTCTCCGAATTGGACATTGTGCGAATTGGACGTTTTGCGAACGCTGGACATTTTGCGAATTGGACATTCTGCGCCTAAATGGCTGTGTGGTCCAGCGCGGCATGTCTTGGGTTATTTATTTATTTATTTTTATTATTTTAATTGGTTTCAGGTGGGACTCTTCTTGGTAGCTTATCAACTATTTAAGGATGTGATACGCGTTGGTGTAGGCTATTACACATTAGATATGTTCATTCTTATAGTATGCGTGGATTTTGTGTTCAATGGGGTATTTATAGTTGCTGGTCATCTGGTAAGTAAAGGTTTATAATTTGTTTTGAAAAAGAAAGAAAATTTGTTTATTTGGTAACAAAATTACACTTAACTCTAAACAATAAATTATAATAATATTAATAACACAGCATAGTCGGCTACCGTCGTCTGATAGAAAGCGAAAGAGGCTTAAGTCGCAGCGGCAGCATACAAGTAGCCAAATCATATTACTTGTCCGGTGCCACAGCTATGCCTACAAGATTATTCTGGCTATACACCGAGTGATCCTGAAACGAGACTATTTGTTTTTAGTAGATTCTTGTTCCGCTTGTTATATCTACCTAAATCGTTTCGTATGGTGATTATCACGTGATTGTTGTATCTCCATTTACTAAGTGGGTAAATAATAAACTTTTAAAATTTGTTTCAGAAACATCAAAAGCTGTACCATATTTATTATTATTATTGCTTAGTTCTCTTAAGCATTTATGTATTAGTCTCCATTTGGTTTGTTGCTTGGGAATGGTATGGATATTATAGGTATTCAGTGATGTTAGTTCTACGCATAACCTTAGACTTTATCACCCTATTTCTTCCTATTTTTTGTAAGTATAAGTAGTGACTATTCTTTCTTTTTTCATGTCGATTTAACATAGGCTTAATTTTCTTTTACGATGATGGCGGTCGGTCGAATATACATAATTCTTCTATGAAGGAACGCACTACAACTCTGTCAATCATCTGCCGCTGATGACGGCGTTGCATGCAGTGCGTTGTTGCTTCATACACCTAGTGTATATTGGTATACTCGACGTTACACTAAGTCGAAGATCAAGCCATAATATACGCCCTCGCAAACAAAAATTCTAACTCTACATAACACCAAAAAAATTATCAACAACAACAACAAACAACAAAAATTTTCAAAACAACCACATTTTCATGGCGGTTCTAATATCCCTGCTGGGCTGCGAATGACTGCATCTTTGGTCTAGATCTAGCAGGTGCTGGACTGATTAATTTTTTTATGGAAACAAGCCTATTGACGTCTTAAACTCTATTTATATTTGTGTGTAATATTTCAGTTGTACAAGGATACGTCACTTTACTCGTAAGGACGGAGTTCAGGAAGTTGGCCAACGGGTCTAACTTTGAGTTCGTGAACAATGCCGCAGGACCCACTTGCACTATGGACATGGTGGTACAGAATGAACCTACGGATCAGGATAATCCTTAGAGCAACCTCTACTCTATATGGGCAACAAACATGGCGTGGCGTTAAAGGCATGAGCCGCAGAAATTATTAAAATTAGCAATAATAATATGTTTATTATGTAATTAATGTTGAATAATAGTTTAGAATGTAAGCTAATCCACTTTAAATTGGGATGGAACACCGGTCCCAATCCTTACCAAAAAGCGTTTCATGTGATTTTGATAAAAGGTTATGTTCGATTAAGGGTCCGTTCAGCTGTTTGTAAGATATACCTATGCGAAGAGGGAGGGGGGGGGGGGGGAGTCATTAATTTTGTAATATAGTTTACCAAATAATTGTTCTAATTGTTACTGAATGTTTGAATGAATAAATACAATCATTCGTTGTATATTCGTAGAATGTCACTTTGTAAATAAATTTGTACAAAGCTGTATTTATTTTGACGTTTTATTATGCCAAAAAAAAGTAATATAGCATGGCTAATTCTTCCCCTCAATGTGACAACAGTCGATTAAGGAACTTCTTAAGAAAATACACAGCACTTTCGTCTTGGCAGGAGACATTTTCACTAAACAAAACACCAGTAAAGTAAAGTCAAGAGAGTCCGTTCGGGGAAGGTTCAGGGAAAGACTCCTATAGAATACCGCAGCCCAATGACCTACGGGTCGTATTTCTGCCGTTGAGTACGGCCTCCGGAACTTGTGTGATTGTCGGGTGAGTGCAACAGCCGGGGCTTAGGGTGAGGTCGGCATGGCGGTGGCAACTGACAGGTAACTGACCAGTTACTTGCCCGTTGTCATAGCGACTTGGGCTTCTTTTTCTCTTTCCAAGAATATATATATGAACGTTTTAATTTTGGGAAAATTTTTTTTTTTTACGACATCACATACATTGCTCCGATCCCAAAGTAAGTAGCGTAAGCACTTGTGTTATGGGTATCAGAACAACGAAGGAACCACAAATAAATACTTAAATATAAATATGTATAAACACCCAGACACGGAACAAGCACACGTGTTCATCACACGAATGTTTGTCCCGGGTGGGAATCGAACCCACGACCCTTGGTTCAGAAGGCAGGGGTCACTACCAATTGAGCCACCGAGCCAGTCAAAAAAATATTGACAGTTGATCAATTATCACATATACGAATTAACATCTGTCACAAACGCAATCTTTGGGCAGCATAATCCTACTAATATTATAAACGCGAAAGTTTGTTTGGATAGATGGATGGATGTTTGTTCCACTTTCACGCAAAAACTACTGAACGGATTTTAATGAAACTTTACAGGAATATAGTTTGTACATCAGATTAACACATAGGCTATGTTTTATACAAATATTCACGCGGGCAGAGCCGCGGGCAGCAGCTAGTAATAAATAAATATTGGGAGTTGGGGGGACTTGAGGCATTTTGCCGACATGCCACCAAGTGGTTACGCAACTGTCACTCGCTTATTATCTGTGTACGGGAAACTAGTACGGTATCAGTACGGTGTCATATCTATACTTATAATAAATCTGTAGAGGTCAATTCTGTACATGAAATATATTTTCAAAATAACTAAGTATCAGGGGTTGATTAGTGATCGATACTTACGCCAAAAATGCAATCATTAAATTTTTTGTCTGGTGTATCTGTCTGTCTGTATGTTCGATAAGAAAGCAAAAACTACTTAACGGATTTTAACGAAATTTGGTACAATTATTCTTCATATTCCTGGGCAGGTATTACTTTAATAATAATAATAATAAATCTTTATTAATAAACTTATTTCTTTACTTTTACAATTTTGTTTTTTATGATGCAGGAGGCAGGCAGGTGATGGTAAGTGATCACTTCAGCCCATAGATTGCGGTGCAACACCAGGGGAGTCACAGGTGCGTTGCCAGCCCTTGAGAAATCTATAAGCTCGCTTTTTGAAGGTCCCTAAGTCATATCCACTTGGAAAAATTGCAGCCGGAAGCTGATTCCAATGACCAGTTGCACGATGCAGAAAATTGCGCGTGAAACGCACCGTGGAAGACCTCCAACTATCAAGATGATAAGGATGAAATCTAAAATTAGTGCGAGATGTACAATGGTGAAAAATAGCAGCCGGCACCAGATTAAACAATTTTATTCCTTTTCATCACGCCACAATCAATAGTAACAGAGCAGTGAAGTGAAGTGTTGCGAAAACGGGAGATCTGTATATTTGATCGCGCATCACGCGAAGTAAGTAGTTTTCGCGTGATGCATGGAATTGAATGCGTTTTTGGTACCTATTTGGTCCACGCGTGCGACGCCGCTGGCATAGCTAGTTGGATAATAAAAATTAATTGTGGCAATCCGGTCAGCCATTAGCGGGCGGACATTGACACAGTGCGAATGTAGAATTCATTTTGTGTGTCATTATTTTAGTAAATTTCATTAATAACTAGACTATTCCATAATAGCCACCATAGACGTTAAAAAATTGGAGGCCCACAATGCCTCGTGTGGATGTGCCGGAATGCCACAGATGTTGTTGTTGTCTTCCACTACGGCACGGGTTGCTAGTTTGGGGTTACATTAAAATGGTAAGTTCTTATTTTAAAATTTTTCTTTTGGTAGGGAGTGGACCATAGTAGTTTACTAGTACCTATGTTACTGTGGGTCAAATATTAGCAGCTAAATTTGACCCATTTACCTTTATATTGAGCTGAAATTTTATCATAATCAATATGTACATTATAATAGTATACCTACATAAAAAATGTATCTGTACATTGAATAAAGATCAGTATAGAGCAAGAGTCCAATCCCTATTAGAAATAAGATTAGCCCCCCCTTGTAATAAGAAAGGGTTTCCTGTAAAATATACTATTTCGATACAGAAATATTCTTTTATTGGTATAACCAAATAATATTATACACAAAGGGACAAATACCTATCATATAAATAACACTCACTAGAAACACGAGTTAAATAAGATAAACTATGCTGCTAACCTTTGTGAAAGTATCGGAGATAATTTCCTTAATCTGGTTAGATGTAAAGCCTTAATCTAAGGTTCAGATCTAGGTAACGCAGCAATGTTATGGAATATTATGTCTGGCTTATTATCTATCTATAAATCTTTCGATTCGTGGCTCGGGGTCCGCTGCAACTTGAGCGCGTACGATCCGGAGGTTCCGGATTTCGATTAAATTGTCTCGGATCTGATTGTTCTCGGATTATTTGGTACTAATGGTACAAGTAAACCTACGTAAAACCTTGGCTTGCGACCAGGCGAATTATCTGGCATTTTTCGTTATTTATACAATGCTAATCTTGCTTATATTACATATTGCGCTGACCCCAGATAATGGGAACAGGGCAGGCCAATGATGATGGTGATTTATTATTGCTAATCTTGCTTTTTCGTCAGTACAAGTTCCCGTATAATACAGAATACCGCAATACCGCACACACACAATAGGTACCTATAGCTGTTGGTAATTATTGAGTGTAGTTACCCGTTCTTTATTATTATGGAGTCTATATAAAATTTTTGGCGCGTGGTCGATATCAGAATTAATTACGCCCTCGTATAAAATGCAATTTTTTTTCAATTGCATTTTTGACACTTTTGCTCTATAGTAAGGTTAGCCTTATGGAGCAAAAGTGTCAAAAATTTAACGCTGAGGCGTAAAATTTTGACGCAGGCCGCGCACTCATACACAAGAGCACTGGGTACGGGACATTTGGATTATGTGGGGCTCACACTATCTAGCGGAGAATACCCACTGAACTCGATGATGGTCCAATAAGAGTGCTCCTAAATTGGGTCGAGACACAACCTCCCAAAGGGGGGCAGCGCTCAGCACCTTGGGAAGACGTTGTGGTGACCTCACGAAGTGTGCCGCCGTTATCATCATCGGACTGTTGGGGGAGCGGAAGGCTCTCACCCCAGGGTCCTTAAGGTTGCCATGACCCCAAAGGCTCAAGATCAAAAAAAAACATTTATGTTTAGTGAGTAGTCGGGGAACAACTGGAGAGGCCTATGTCCTGATGATGATTATAAAGTAGTCCAGGAAATATCATTCAAACTAAAACAATGCGTATTAATTGGTTTCAGGTGGGATTCTTCATGCTAACTTATCAAATAATTGTGGATTTGATACAAGTTGGTTTCGCCTATTTCATATTAGATATGTTCGTTCTTATAGTATCCATAGATTTTGTGTTCAATGGAATATTTATAGTAGCTGGTCATCTGGTGAGTATAGGTTCCAAACTATTTTTTAATATCACGGCATATTCGCCTCCAGTCGTCAGATGATTTCGTTTTTCGTCTGGCGATCGGAGGCTAGACCTCAGTAACAGCGGCAACAGAAAAGCCATATCAATCACTTGTCCACCGCTGGAAACAGGCCTCTCCAGTTGCTTGCTGCTTTAATCAAACATCTAGCGTCTTTATCCATAATCGTCGCGCTGGGTAGACGGACGTAGCTCCAAAGCCGCAACTGCCCGTCATCGGCCTGTAGTATTTAGTTCTGCGAAGCCGTATAACCATCACGATTGAAGAATTGTTATGATTATACCGACACCAGTCGGTTGCCAGCGCTTTGTTTGTTATTCGGCAGGATGCACCGCGAGCAGGTGAGGGTGGCTTGGAGCGAAAAGATGATAGGTTCCTTACAAAGCTACATTGTAAAATTTTAATTTTAACTATTGACTAATAGTGATATGTAACTGTATTTATTGTATTAAAATAATTTTTTAATTTAAATCTACATCCGTTTTATATGGTTCCATTCCTACTATAAATAATAAACTTTTATATTTTGTTTCAGAAACATCCAAAGCTATACCAAATTTATTATTATTATTCCGTAGTCTTCCTATGCATTTATGTTTTAGTATCCCTTTCGTTTTTGACTTGGGAATGGTATGGATATTTAAGATATTCAGCGGTATTTATTATCCGTGTAACCTTAGAATTACTCACCACGTTTCTTCCTATTCTTTGTAAGTACAAGTAATGAATGAATTCAATTTTTTGTTCATGAGACATAGATAAGCTCACATACGCGCAAACACGAATAACAGACTTGATTTCCTCCTACAACGCCGGTACAGCGTTCTAATACAGATCATTTAACTAAAGCTGGCACATTCACAATACTCACACTTATGCAATTTCACCATACAGTAGCAAAATAAAAACCATAACATTCCCATTCGAGGTCCCATGTGAGGTCTAAAACTCGCGCGAGAGAGACAGGCAGACTTTTCATGATGCGCATACAGTACGATGCCAGGCCGCGCGTTTATTCACAGAGACGAGTGTACTTGTAAATGTGTTGAACCTGCAGCAGGTAGTTGTCTATGAAGCACTGCACTGAAACTTTGTCAATCATCTGCCACTGACGACAGCGTTGCAGTGCGGTGCTTTATACAACCAGTGTGTAATGGTACATTTGATTTCATTTACAGATGTTAGCATAGGAGGAAATCAAGCCATGACAAGCCCGCGCGGGCTAAATTTCGAGCTCTACATAACATATCGTCATCGATGATGATGACCCATGGGCCTCTCCAGTTGTTTGTCTCTTTCGGCAAACACCTGATGATGGCTATGATAAATCACTTTTCTATGTGCATTTTTGATTTATCTGTGTAGTAGAGGCAGACACAAACACAATACCACGAGTTACATAAAATTATAATATGCTTTTTGCATTTAATGTAGTACAGTCCGGCTACAAAAGAACAGTGTTTGTATGTCATTGTGAAATTGTATTATAGTTCATAATATTTCGACAGTTTACGATCTCGCGAGATAGATCATAATCTAACAGTGACATATACCTACATACATAAAAATACTAAGTGTACACCCAATGACTTTGACTGGCTCGGTGGCTCATTGGTAGTGACCCCTGCCTTCTGAACCAAGGGTCGTGGGTTCGATTCCTACCAGGGACAAACATTCGTGTGATGAACACTTGTGATAGTTCCGTGTCTGGGTGTTTATAAGTATTTGTATTTAAGTATTTATTTGTGGTACCTTGTTTTGTTCTGATACCTGTTAACACAGGTGCGTAAGCTACTTACTTTGGGATCAGAGAAATATATGTGATGTTGTCTGATATTTATTTAAACAATAATTGTCTTAAACTTTACCTATGTATATTTGTGTGGATTATTTTAGGTGTACAAGGATACGTCACTTTACTCGTAAGGACAGAGTTCAGGAAGCTAACCAATGGGTCCAATTTTGAGTTCGTGAACAATGCCACGGAACCCACTTGCACTATGGACATGGTGATACAGAATGAACCTTCGGCTCAGGATATTCCTTAGAGCAACAAACATGGCGTCACGTTAAAGGCATGAGCCGCAAAATATAATTTTGAAAGTAGCAATATGTATTATGATGTAATAGGGGAGACCGAGGGTATTTGAAACAAAGGTGATTTGAAACAGTGCGATTTTTTCAGAACTAAAAACTGTTAGCGAGGTGGCTCTATCGCTTTTTAATCACTCCCCTCCACCCGCGGATTTATCAGTTCACATCGGAGGCCCAAGCCGCGCGGTTGTGAAGTTCTGCGTACCATGGGACTAAAATCGTGAAAAGTAAGTTTTTAACGTTTTATTACGATGCTTATATTTTGCTAAGGATTTTGTATTTTGTTTTAAATTATATATGTTTCGAAAGCTTAATGACTATAGATTTATTATTTATGTTCGGGACGTTTTATTTCTGTATACTTATTTCTTGATTGTGGATTTAATAAAAATTGGGAGGTTTTTTCCTACTGAGGAGATTTGAAACAGGCTGTTTCAACTCTCCTCGTTTTCAATTTTATGTCAGATAGCAGTCACTTCAATAAATCCTGGGCACAAAAATGTTTGTTCTGTTGGTTTACATTGTTTATAATCTTTTAGAATGCCTACTGATTATAAAAGAAAGACTGTCAGAGGAATGGTGAGTCGCAAAATATATGATCTCACAGCAGAAGAAGCAACTTCGCTACAGAAAAGTTAGTCCTGGTCCACCCCACCTTAACTTAACAGAAATTTCAAGAATTGACGATCTCATGCCATGTACTTCTAGCACAAGTGATGAACATCCCCTTGCAAAGAGTATTTTACATGATTCTTGTACTCGGAGTCCATCGATCTTGTGCCCATCAAAGTGTAATCCGCTATCTTCACCGACACTCCCGAAGGATGAAGTAGCAGTAATTAAAGCAGCTAAAACTAAAAAAGTGAAAAGACGTCACTTTGTCGAAGTAAAAACAAAAAAAAAGGATCAAGACCAGGCACTAAAACTAAAAAGGTTCTCAAGAAATAAAGAGCAAATCAAGACAGCTCAGAAGACGAAGAATCATTTTGCATTTGTTGCTTAGAGCCATTTTCAAATAGCAGAGTCAAAGAAAATTGGGTGCTGTGTCTAAAATGCAAGAACTGGGCTCATGAAGCTTGCACTAATGGAGAACTTTCTTAAGTTTGCTACAGTTGTAGAAAGCAATGTATGAAAATAAAGCAACTGCTTGTCAGACTGATGTGTTTTATTTTCATGATATTTGTGACATTTGTGAGATTATTGAAACTTATATTTGAAGAAATATTGATCAAGACTCATTACGTAAAACGGTTTGTTAATTTGTTTATTTTTTCTATTCTTAATCTCTTTTTATAATTAATGTTACGAATAGGACGTTATGACCTATAGTTACCTACTTAACTGATATCTATATCAGTACAAAATATTAATAAAAATGTTTGTTACGTACTTTAAAGGTTTATTTTAATAAATATGTTTAAATTCTATCACAATTTTTATATTACAGCCTTTATTACTTCTTCGAAATTATATGTTTCAACTCTCCTCAGCCTCTGTTTCATCTTACCTCGGTAAGAGGGGAGTTGAAACAAGTTGACTTGTTTCGGTTAAATCGATTTTTCACCACTAAATTTTACGCTTGCAATTTATTTATGTGATGCATTGGCAAGTTTAACGAATTACCTATCGATTGGTACTAATATCATGATATTTCTCCTTATAGTATAATATTTAAAAAACAAAATGTGAAAATTGTTTCAACTCCCCTCGGTCTCCCCTACAGTCCGTTTAGCTTTAAGATATTATATGCGAAGAGTGAGAGAAGAGTGGAAGGGGGGGGGGGGGGGGGGGTTAACCATAAATATTGTAATTATGTCTATTAAATAATTGTTATTGATGCTTCTGATATTTTTAAATTTGTGAATAAATAAAATCATACGTTGTATCTACTCGTATATTTGTAGAATGTCACTTTGTAAATAAATGTGTACAAAGATCTATTTTTTTTGACGTTTTATTATTTTAAAAAAAGTTATATAAGCATTTATTTTTCCATGTAGTGACGGAAAATAATACAAATTTATTATAAAACCGCCTCATTTCTTCCCCTCAATGTGACAATGGTCAACGAAGAAACTTCTTCAGATGTGTATACGCAGCAATTTCGACTTAGCAGGAGACAGCTGTACACTAAACGAAACGCCAGTAAAGAAAAACAAAGACAGGTAGGGCATAGCACATCCAACTGATAAATTAACCATACTCCTAATAGTCGAAAAAAAGTAATAATGACGCTGAATGAACTATTAAAATATATTCAGTGTTTTTTCCCGCTGGAGAAATTGCTTTTTGGCCTAGATAAATAGGGAGGGCCTGCCTGCCTGAATATGTTGGGATGGCAGTTAATACCTGCTAAAAACCTGGTCCCTCCGGGAACATCAGGCGTCCTACAAAGACTCATGCTAATCTAACAGGGCAGATTTCATTCAATAGAATCCAATGGGATGATAGTTGGACACGACCGGTGAGAGATGAACGGGGCTATTCACAAATGCGTTTGGAAATATCTCTCTTGGAAAACGTTCATTCAAATTTGACATTAGTCTTGTAGAAGTAATGTTACATTCGAATGTCGTTCATTCAAAGTTTCCGAATCCGAGCGCAAATATTTAGAATAAAGCGCAGCGGAGTTAGACGATTACCAGATAATATAAAACATCGGATAAATAAGCTAATCTGATGTTTTTTATTCTTTGGAAAATTTGTAAACCCTTATTACTTACCAATATTTACCACAAAAATACGATTACTAAATAGGAAGTAAATTATCCCTGGCCCACGTAAAAAAAAGTCCTAAAAAAAACTCATGCTAACCTATACCATGGATTTTTACTATGCTCTTGCGTTTTTGACAGGTTGTGACCAAATGGTCGATAAAATTATGAAACACGAATAATTGAATAATTATGCCAAATTGCAACAAACGTATTAATTTTGGAAAAAAATTTTTACAGTTGATTAATTATCAAATATACGAATTCACATCTGCCACAAACGCATTCTTCGGGCGGCCGGACTATAATGTGTGTTATTAAATATTGACAGATCAGATTCTCTTCTGATCGGGGGCCCCTTACGGTCGGGGTCCCGAGGCTTTTTGCCAACATGCCGCCATTTGGTTACATAACTGTCACTAGCTTATTATCTGTGTACAGGAAACTAATATCAGTACGGTGTCACATTGGATACTTAAAATTAATTATATCAATCCGGTAAAGCATTCGAGGACGTTGACACAGGGCGAATGTAGAATTAATTTTGTGTGTGATTATTTTAGTAAATTTCATTAATAGCTAGACTAATATGGAGGCGTTGAAAAATTGGAGGCCCACGATGCCTCGTGTGGATGTGCCGGAATTCCACAGATGTTGTTTTTGTCTTCCACTACGGCACGGGTTGCTAGTATGGGGCTATATTAAAATGGTAAGTTCTTATTTAAAATGTTTTCTTTAGATAGGGAGTGGGTGGACCGTGAGTGCAGTTTGCTAGTACCTATGTTATTATGGGTCAAATCTTAGCCATTATGGTTCAAATCTTAGAAATTTGACCCACTTCCCTTTATATTGAGCTGAAATTTTAGGTCAGGATCATCAAACAATATATCAATATACATTTTGATAGTAGGTACTTGTATATGAAATGTGTCTGTACATTGAATAAAGATCAATAATAGAACAAGAGTCCAATCCCTATTAGAAAAAAGATTACCACCGTTCCCCCCTCTTAGAAAGAATGGGACAAATAGGTACCCATCATATAAATAACACTTACTAGAAACACGAATTTAATAGTTTAAGTTCAGTAAATGATAAGGAATATTATTGCTGCTGTCAAATCTTTCGATTCGGGGCTGATTTGTGGTTTTAATGCTAAAAATCCGAAGGTTCGATGTCCGATCGCGTAGATAAAAAGAAATATTTTTTCCTAAATTGTCTCGGATTTGGGTGTTCTGGGATACGCCAGTCGTCTGGTACTAATAGCACAAAGAAAACTACTTAGAAGCTTGGTTTGAGACCAAGGGAATTTTCTGACATATTTCTTCTTTCTTTATTTTATAGATTGCTAATCTTGCTTTTTCATCGGTATAAGGTCCCGTACACTACGGAATACAGTAATATCGCACACAGACAATAGGTATCGAAAAGATAATTGGGTGTGGGCGGTTACCCGTTTTTTTATTATGGACTCTATCCTGCGTGTAGAGATAACGCACCAGATTCCGCCAATGTCAAGTATTCACAGACACGTCAATGACATAATACCTGTGACAGATGGATATCATGTTTGATAGGATATTGATATTTGACAGAATCTGCCAACAGGGGTAGATTGAATCTAAGACTGTGAAAAATTTTTTGACACGTGGCCGAAAATAGAATCAATGTCACCCTCATATAATTTTGTCGTAAATTTTTGACACTTTTGTTTCATACTAAAGCCGCGGCCACACATTGGAGATATTTGCAACAACGTACCGTTTTGCGCCCAATGCACCAATGTGTGTATCGGTACTTTGACACAATGAAGACATTGATCGCGTCAGTTTTGGGCATTGGACATTGATTGGATGCAAAGTTGAATCCAATGTATGGCCGCGGCATAAGGTTAGCCTTACGGAACAACAGTGTCAAAAATTTAACGCCGTAGTAGGCGGCGCACTCAGACACATGAGACCTGGGTATGGGTCATCTGGATTATGTGGGGCTCACTCCTATCTAGCGGAGAACACTTACTAAGTCCTACGGTGGTCTTCTACGAGTGCTCTGTCTGGAGGGATCAGGGATGCCTGGACTCGACACAACCGCCCCACTGGGTGGCAGCGCCCAGCGTGAGCGGCACCCCTCTGGAGGACAGTGTGGTGTCCTCAAAAGGTGTGCCGCTCACACCACCGACCGCTGTGCTAGAAGCCACATCTCGTCGTCATCGTCTCGGGGCCGCTATCCGAAGTGTAAGCCCCCTCTCTCTCCAAAGGCTGCCACGACTCCAAAGGCCTTCTTAGTTGCTTCTTACGACAGGCAGGCATACCTCAGGGAGGACCACACAGCGTCATCTAGCCTCATAAGCCGAGGGTTGTACTATGAGTACTAGACAACTGATAATTATATTGACACTTTTTTATTTGTAAATAAATACGAGTACATAATACATAGCAGACATCCAGACGAATACAAACAGACACGTTAATGCACACATAAGTTTGTAGGTCCTTTGCGGGGATCGGACCCACGACCCCCCTGCTTTCTGAACCAAGAAGCAGGGGTTACTACCAAAGACCTCCTTAGATCCTTATCCTTATTTGTTATATTGGTTCAGCATAGGGGCTTTCTTTTGCCTGATGAAAAGGTAAAAGGAAGTCCCAATCGTTCTGATAACGGACAGGAAACCTCAGTTTCCAGTCAGTTACCACAGCCATGCTGGCCCGTGAGATACTTCTTCACGCTTCGTTTAAATGATCCTATACTGAATTGTTTGTACACCAATAGAACATTTTTTATTTTGACGACAGAAGTTTTCAATCTCTAGCTGCATGATAGGCCAAGGAAATTCCTCAGTGTGTTATCTTTTTTTTTATAGTGGCTCGACATAATGGCTTCCCTACGCCTGATGGAAAGCGAAAGAGAGGCCCAAGTCGCTGTGACAACTGGCAAGTAACTGGTCAGTTACCTGTCAGTTGCCACTGCCATGCCGGCCCAACCCTAACCCCCCACGAGCTCCGGACACCCTACTCACCAGCAGAAACACGACCCGAAGGTCATTTGGCTGCGGTATTTTATAGGGTGGAGGCCCTTCCCCGGACGGGCAGCTCAATTCGAGTGAAGATTCGCTATGCCCTACCTCTCTTAATCGTTATCGCGTAAGGTCCAAGTTTATTTCCAAGTTCCAGCAGTAAACTGCGACAGGCTGATGATCCAATAATATTAGAACTAAAACAATGGAATATATACTTCTTGGTATATTTATGTAATCATTTTACGTATTTAATATAAAATAGTTAGATAGTTTGGGATGTAAGGGAGCGGCCTATCATCTTTTCGCTCCAAGCCAACCTCACCTGCCCGTGGTGCATCCTGCCGAATAACAAACGAGGCGCTGGCAACCGACTGGTGGCGGTATAACCATCACAATTGAAGGCGTAGCTTAATACTAAAGACCGGTGACGGGCAGCAGCGTCACCGGAGCAAGAAGCTACGCCCTGCGATCGCCAACCCGCCTGCCCAGCGTGGCGATTATGGGTATATCCTCCAGATGTTTGCTCTAAGTGGCGAACAACTGGAGAGGCCAATGTCCAGCAGTGGACTGTAATAGGCTGATGATGATGATGATGATGATGAGATAGTTTTGCACTGGGTTACATGGGTTACACCATTTCCTTAGTCAATCTGGTTTCCTCTACCTGAAGGTTGTCTGGAAGAGATCGCTATAAGCGATAAGACCGCCTAGATTGTACTTTGTGTTGTTTGTAATATGTTTTCCTGTAATGTCTGTGTTTTAGTGCAATAAAGAGTATCTATCTATCTATCTAACAATGCTTATTAATTGGTTTCAGGTGGGACTCTTCTTGTTAGCTTATCAACAATTTGAGGATTTGATACTATTTGGTTTCGACGATTTCGTATTAGATTTGTTCATTCTTGTAGTATGCATAGATTTTGCGTTCAATGGAGTATTTATAGTAGCTGGTCATCTGGTGAGTATAGGTTTTTTACTCCCTTTTTATTAATATTACACCATCTACCTGGTGAAGACCTTGAGAGACCTCAAGAAAGCCCAATTGCTGGAAACGAGAACCGAAGAAATAAATAAATAAATAATAATAATAAATATTTGAGTTTGAAGATGGCATGACTTGGCGCAGAATTGGGAGGAGACTCAACCCCACATAATGGGACTACTTAGTAACTGAAGAAGAAAACAGCATATTCGCCTCAGGTCGCCAGATAGAAAGCAAAAGAGAGACCTAAGTCGCTACGGCAACAGACGAGCCACATCAATCACTATCCATTGCCACAGCTATCATCATCATCAGCCTATCGCAGTCCACTGCTGGACATAGGCATCTCCAGTTGCTTGCCGCTTTGGTCAAACTTTGGCGGCTTTTATCGCCATGTTAAGCAGGCGGGTTAGCGATAGCAGGGCGAAGCTCCGATGACGCTGCTGTCCGTCATATGTCTGTGGTATTTAACTACGTCTTCAATTGTGATGGAGGAGCGTCACCGGAGTAAGAAGGTACGCCCTGCGATCGCCAACCCGCCTGCGCAGAGCGTGGAGATTATGGGTATATCCTCCGGATGTTTGCCCTAAGTGGCGACCTGGAGAGGCCCATGTCCAGCAGTGGACAGCAATAGGCTGATGATGATGATTAATATGCGCCATATGAAACCATTTTAGATTACAATCGCTTCATATAAATAAATAACCCAAGACATGCCACGCTGGGCCACACAGCGCCATCTAGCCCCAAACTAAGCCGATGCTTGTACTAGACAACTAATAAACTTACTTAGATACATTTTTTTTGTAAATAAATACATATTATACATAGAAAACACCCAGACCAATACAATCAGACATGTTCATGCACACAAATGTTTGTGTTGTGTGGAGATCGAACCCACGACCCTTGGCTCAGAAGGCAGAGGTCACTACCAACTGAGCTACCGAGCCAGTCATATGGTGCTTACCATTGTATTTGCTCCGTGATAATTATCTCCTGAGGAGCTCGGTGGCGCCGCGGTCTTGTTCGCTTAACAATGATCGCAACGTTGTGCAACCATTGGCGCGGTCAATCCGATGATGGGTGAGCAAAATTTGACACCGATTTCCTCCGTGCTTCGGAAGGCACGTTAAGCTGTTGGTCCCGGGTGCTATCTTTACCAACTCAGATAGCAGTCGTTACATCATATCAGAGATGATGATAACTCTGACGCCTAAACTGGGAATAGGTAAGTATAGCTTACCCTAAATGTTGCGGAGGTCTGATGGCAGTCGCTCTGTGTAAAAGCTTAGCCCTTGCCAAATCTCTCAGTTTGGGAAGCCGACCCTGAGACAATCGGGAAAAAGGCTAGGATGATGATGAATTATCTCCATTTACTATATACGATATAAAATATACAATAAACTTTTAAACTTTGTTTCAGAAACATCCAAAGCTATACCATATTTATTATTATTATTCTATAGTTCTCCTAAGCATTTATTTTTTAGTAACCGTTTCGTTGCTTGCTTGGAAATGGTATGGACCACAGTATGATTATTCTGGTTATTCATATCTACTTGTTCTCCATGTAACCGTAGAATTACTCACCATGTTTCTTCCTATTTTTTGTAAGTATAAGTGATGGCTATTTTTTTTTCGTGTAGACATAGGTACGCTCACATACGCGCACACACGAGTATATGGGCTTAATATCCCACTACGATGACGTCGGTACAGCGTTTAAATATACACAAGTTTTTCTATGAAGTAACGCATTGCAACTCTGTCAATCATACAAGCTGGAAGCGGGCTTCATGAAGCCGCGGCCCATGATTTCGAACCCGACTGCACACGACAACTTTTGTACCTTTATAAAAATTTATGTATGTTCTGAAAAATTGTTTGGTTTACTGCCTGCAGCGGAGTTTCTTCACCGCACCACACGTAACTGACTGAAATTCCATCCACATCATCTCTATGGTTGGCGTTGTCGTTCCTCGACTGTAGGTTTTATGAGGAACTTCTTGCCTCGCGCCTCGGTTTTGTGGAACTAACTTCTTGCGACAGTCTTTCCGAACAGCATACTTGGGAACCTTCAAGAAACGAGCGTATTAGACCGGCAGCGACCCTAAACTCGGTTAGAGCTGGTGTCCATGGGCGCCTCCTCCTCTCGCATAAAAGAGAGGTAGGGCATAGCGAATCTTCGCTCGAATTGAGCTGCCCGTCCGGGGAAGGACCTCCACCCTATAGAATACCGCAGCCAAATGACCTCCGGGTCGTGTTTCTGCCGGTGAGTCGGGTCTCCGGAGCTCGCGGGGGGTTAGGGTTGGGCCGGCATGGCAGTGACAACTGACAGGTAACTAACCAGTTACTTGCTACTTGTCACAGCGACTTGGGCTTCTCTTTCGCTTTCCATCAGGCGTAGGGAAGCCATTATGTCGAGCTATTATAAAAAAAAAAATGTACAGAAAAAGATGAAAACCCATACGTCGATGATTAAATGTAGAACAAGTGATTGAGTTCTGCGCTCACTCGAAACAATTTGCAGCGTTACGCGCGCCTTCTATCAAAACTAGCAAACTGTGAAAATACAATATACTTATTTGTAGATTTTTCAGATGTACAAGGATACGTCACATTTCTCGTAAGGACAGAGTTCAGAAAGCTGGCCAACGGGTCCAATTTTGAGTTCGAGTACAATGCCGCGGAACCCACTTGCACTATGGACATGGTGACACAGAATGAACCTTCGGCTCAGGATATCCCTTAAAGCAACAGTACCCACGTTTACTCTACATGCAAAGCAAAGATGATTCAATGGTGGTGTTTGCTCGTCACTAAGGCATGAACTTAAACAAATAATGTCATTCATTAATTTTTCATTAACTGAATTTTTGTGCCACACATATTTCATGACTTTTTAACATAATTATGTCACAATTGTGTAAAAAATACAAAAGTAGGACCTTTTATTATATAGGTAAATAGATTCTGCAAGAGTTTAGGTATGTGCTAAAATTACAAAAAGCATATTCGATTTTAATTGAGCCCCGACGCAAAAGGAGATTTTATAAGTTTGACGTGTTTGTCTGTGTGTGTATAAATGGGTAGGCATATGGTGTACATAACGGCGTACCTACATGGTAAACGGGTGAAGCCATTTTTATAAAAGTATTGTTTAAAAAACAATTTTAGGCAAGCGTGTTTTCAGAATGTTTTTGAACGAAATCGTTTTTAAAAAATCTTTACGATGTCTTTCGCTTATCTACATGAATTTATGACTAATTAAATAATATATGTATGTATAGCCTAAGTCAATATTATTGTCTACTAAGTAACTAACTAATCGTTAATGTTGCTTCTTAAATATTAAGATAAATAAAATCATACGTTGTATATTCGTAGAATGTCACTTTGTAAATAAATGTGTACAAAGCTCTATTTATTTTGACATACCAACCCTTATGCTAAGAAGTAATCTATCGTGTATTTTTTCCTTGTGGTGACGGACAAGAATCACTGTCCCATTTCTTCCCGTCGATATGGTAAGGGTCGTCTAAAGAAACGAAAAGACTTGAGCTTCTTTTTCGCTTTTCATCAGGCGTGAGAGGCGATTTTTCTGTGCAAAGTAACAAGCTCTGATTAACAAATTAAGCATAGGTACATTTGAAACCTAAAAAAATGTTATAATTCACGCATCAGTCCAGCAGTGGACTGCAATGAGCCTATTGCAGTCCACTGCTGGACCCAGGCCTCTCCATTTGTTCGCCACTTACAGCAAACATCTAGAGGATATACCCATAATCGCCCAAATCAGGCGGGTTGGCGATCGCACGCCGTAGCTTTTCGTTCCGGTGACGCTGCTGCCCGTCATCGGTCTGTGGTATTTAGCTACGCCTTCAATTAGGTATGATGGTTATACCGCCACTAGTCGGTTGCCAGCGCTTTTTATTCGGCAGGATGCACCACGGGCAGGTGAGGTTGGCTTGTAGCGAAAAGATGACAGGCTGCTTTCTTACATCCCCTCCAAGAGAACTAGTTCCTCATTCCTGCCCCGTACCTTAAGTCATGGAATGCCCTACCGTTTATGTGTTTCCTTCCTCTTACAATAATGGGTTCTATAGGCGTGGCGTGAAACTTCATCTCACGACCGCTTACCATTAGATGAAGCGAAGTCTTCTTGAATGCTCTTTTTATAAAAATAGAATAATAATGAAGAAGGTAAATTAACATTTATTTTAAGTCTAAGTATTTAGTCATTACTAGCTGTGCCAGCGGCGTCGCACGCGTGGATATCGGGTTTGAAAAATAACGGACTTCCATAAAATACCTATCTATACATAGTGCCTAAGTTTTAAGTTAAACCTCTAGCAATACATTGGTGAAAACAGTATTCAATTTCATGCAGTAGTTTATGAGTGATGCGCGTTCCAAAAAATTCTCCCGTTTTCCTAACATTTCCCTTCACTGCTCTGCTCCTATTGATAGTAGCGTGATGAAAAGTACCCTATAACCTGCCCAGGAGTATGAAGAATAATTGTACCAAGTTGTCGTTAAAATCCGTTGAGTAGTTTTTGTTTCTATAACGAACATACAGACAGACAGACAGACAAAAATTTTACTGATTGCATTTTTGGCATCAGTATCGATCACTAATCATCCCCTGATAGTTAATTTGAAAATATATACAATGTACAGAATTGACTTCTCTACAGATTTATTATAAGTATAGATATATAGATGTTCAGTCTGGTAGGTAAATGAATACCACTCTAGTCCTCTTACCTATACTTATCCTTTACGATACAAACTGTAATTACTGTTTGATTACTCACCAGTTACCACCACTGATTAACAACTTGTCCTTCTTCAAACGTGGTCTGAGGCTGCCTGTCCATTGAAGCGGAGCGAGCTTGCAGAGCAGAGTAACGGAGAAATATTAACTAGTAGTGGTTAAGTTTGCGGAGCAGAGAAACTGTGACCAATAGTAGAAAGGCAGCCTAAAGAGAGCTCTTTCCTCAAGGCAGGAGGTGATTTAGCTGTTCCGCTGACATTTCAGTCGTGGTATAAGCGTTGGTAACCATTCAACATCAGACGGGCCGCTTCTACAGTGGGTACCTACGAAAACAAAAATTGTGATCTTTACAAGCTAACATCAGCGTACAGTTAGAACCAGATAAGTGTAAGCATGTCTGCTACTCAAATAGGTCATGCCGAGCCAAAAATATATGCCTGCGAAAATTTCAAAATGATAAACACCCTATGCATCAAACACATATCAATAACCAGTTGTCAAAAGTAAATAGACACTTTCATTTCACATAATATCTCAACAATGAAAGTACTTAAATGTATACCTAAACATAATATATCACGGTGGTGAACATAGGTTTCCTACTTTCCTGATATTTCCTTAAAGTCGTCTTCTACTACACCCTACCTGTCCCATTCTAAACAGAATCCACACAGACAACCATGTGGTTAGATAAGATTTATTATGAAACTTTCGGAGTGCAGAAATTTTTGACTGTTTGTCGGCATAGATCTATTTGAGTAGCTTACATTATGCTAACATGTATCAGTGGCTCACTGTACATACTGAATAGTGTAAAGAAACTTATAAATAACCCATTTGACCCATCCTTACTGGACAACTAAAAACAATTGTCGCAATCTTTATATTTAACAGACTAATTAGATACTTATTTACTAATAACCATTTGCTCTCCGACCATTACAAAGTGCGGCACATCGTTTGATGTTCAAATGTTCAATATAATTTTACAACTATATTTTAAGTGGTTAATTTGCTTATTAAAGAAACATTGAAGAAACTGAGTACTACAATGCCTCGTGAAGATGTGTCGGAATCAAATACAAATTATTTTTGTATACCACTATGGTACGGATTGCTAGTTTGGGGAAATATTAAAATGGTATGTATTTATCGTGCTTAGTCATTGTACAAATCTCGAAAAGAATTATAACTATGTAGACGTCTCATTTAGCGGGTTTTCTTAAAATACCTACGCTATATGAGAAGTTATAACATTCCAAATTAATGGCGTATTTAAGAAGCTAGAAACTATTTCGAATACTTAAGTTACTTAATATAGAATGAAAGAATTTATTAGCTAAATGTGGTCTACAATAACTGGTCTTAAATAAGTACCTACTCTACATATGGACTGTAAACCTGGCAAATTGACATTTTTATTTTTGACAACATTTCAAGACTAAGATAAAACCTGATTACTAATACAATCGTCATAATTTCTAAAAATAAACTACCTAACTAGAAGTTTGTCTCTACCAAAAAGTTGTCTGGAAGAGATCGATCGCTCTCGTAAATACTTTTGGTGTGCAGTAAAAAGTATCTATTGTTACAACTTTATTGCCTATAAATTGCTTTATAGGATTGGTACCTACTTAGAACAAAAAAAAGCTTATTAACTGACTGGTGGTGGTATAACCATCACAATTGAAGGCGTAGCTAAACACTACAAACCGATGACGGCCAGCAGCGTCACCGAAGCGAGAAGCTACGCCCTGCGATTGCCAACCCGCCTGCCCAGCTTGGCGATCATGGGTATATCCTCCAGATGTTTGTCCTTAGTGGCGAACAACTGGAGAGGCCTATGTCCAGCAGTGGACTGAAATAGGCTGATGATGATGATGAAGGCTTGTTAATATTAATTTGTTTCAGGTGGCACTTTCGATCGTAGTTTATTATTTATTGTATGATATAATAACCGATGGGGACCGTTGCACAATATATGCGCTATATTGTTGTACTTTTATAGTATGCATGGATTTTATATTTAATGGAGTATTTATAGTTGCGAGTCCGGTGAGTAAATGTGTATTTTACATGCAACCAAATCCCAGAGTAGAGTATATTTGTGGTAATTGTCTTTGACTTTTCATTTTTAGCGCAGGTACGATATTTGGTTTTTATAATGTATTTTAAACTAAACCAAATAAACTACTTAGCCATTGTGAAAAGTTTGTGCTATGAATGAGCTAAAGAAGATGATGTTAAAACGTTAAGAGCCGCTGGCGACTTAGTCGCTGGCGACTTAGTCGCCGGCGACTATGACTTACTAGAGTTTAAATAGGGCCTTGCGCACTTAGTCGTCAGTCGCCGCGTAGTGTTTTGGTCGCCGAGAGACTGAGTCGCCAGCGACTGTGACTTACTAGAGTTTAAATAGGGCCTTGCGCACTTAGTCGTCAGTCGCCGCGTAGTGTTTTGGTCGCCGAGAGACTGAGTCGCCAGCGACTAGTCGACAGTGCGTAATGGCTCTTAAATAGTTTGACACGTCAAAATAAAAAGCGCATGCCAATGTACTCGTACAAATCGTGGTTCAAATCGGACTACTAGTAACACTTAAGTACTTACTAAAATGGAACATGTTTGAATTGGACTGATCGCTGGATGTCACAACACTTCCGGTTAAAAGCCTTCTTAATTTAAATAAGTAATACACTTTTATTATTTGTTTCAGAAACATCAAAAGCTCTACTATGTCTATAATTATTATTCCTTATATCTCCTAAGTATTTACATATTAAGGTATATATGGTATGTTTTCGGATGGTATGAGTATTATGATGGTATAATGGCGTTAGTTCTCCGTATAACGTTACATGTGATCACCGGGTTTCTTCCGATTTTTTGTAAGTGTACCTATGGTGATGACTTGTTCTCACAGTTTTACCATTTAAGTAGCCACATATATAGATAGATATTCTTTATTGCACATCATACAATTGACTTAAAATTAGGTATTACAGACACTTGTTGCACAATTTAGGCGGATTTTTGTAATATGACAACAATAACGATAGGTAGCTATAACCGTGGTCTAAACGGTTGAAAGGTGGTATCTCTTTCCTAACTGAAATGTCTCCCGGACGCCCAAGTCGCTGTGACAACGGGCAAGTAACTGGTCAGTTGCCGCTGTCATGCCGGCCCAACCCTAACCCCCCACGAGCTCCGGAAACCCTACTCACCGGCAGAAACACGACCCGGAGGTCATTTGACTGCGGTATTCTACAGTGGGTGGCCAAATTATTAGGGACAGTGCGATTATTTCAATTTTTTTAGAATAAACGGATTTTTAAAATTAAATTACCCTTTTTTATTGGAGTTATTTTGTTTAATATTGCTACTGATATAATGGTTATTGTCTTTGTGTAGTGGCAGCACAGGTTACTTACGTAATTTATTAGTTGTGTGGCATTTCTTGTGGAGTAGACATTTTTCATTGAAAAGGTGAAAATTTCAAGGTTTGTGTGTCGGATTATCTTGCTTAGATTTTCATTAGTTTGAAATGAATTTTGTATCTTAAATAATCAAAAGGTAAGTAATAGACGTATAAAAAATATTTTTGCCATGTTTTAACTCATAATTTATACATTATTCACAGTACAATACAATATATCAAGATTTTCTAAATTTTTAGAATATGTAAGGCTTCAGACATTTCTCCAAGAAAATGAAGAGAGATACAAACCCTGATACTGCACTCTGCACATTCACAAAGAGAGATAGCGTCTATTCCAGGCATTTTAAAGTCTGTAGTCAATCGAGTAAAAATAAAAATTGACCGTGAACAACCTCTTGAGGCAGATCGCGCTGGCAAAGGTGGCAGAAATAAGATCACCACACTTCGTACCCATCGAAAATTCAGGGACATTTGCCTTAAGAATCGTAAAAAGAGTGTTGCCTATTTGATTACACTAATTAATGAGGACGGTATTAGGATTTCCAAAAGAAATTGTTCTTTGTGTGGCGGAGATGCCTCGACGAACAGAAGCTGATGGGCCGGCGGCCAGTCAAAAAGCAACGGCTAAGTTGCTTTTTGACTGGCCGCCGGCCACCGTATGAAGAAATACGACTTGAATGGGCTCGGCGACATCCAAATATGACTGTTTAAGATTGGAGTCGAGTTAATATAACTTATTTTAGTAGTTTAGTTGAACAATAACCTTTTTAAGTTATTAGTTTTATTGATTCACAAGTGTGCTTTTTTGATGAATCGACGTTCCAGATTTTGGTCGACAAACTTCGTTTGTTAGACGTCGTCCTGGTAAAAAAAAATATCCAGACTGCTAGTGGAGAGGGTTAAACACCCAGTAAGAATTATAGCTATGGTCTGTAATATCAGCCAAAGGCATGGAGCGGCTGTATATTGCAGAAGGGACGATGAAACAGGACCAGTGCAAGAGAGTACCATAAACCCGGTTACTGCCGCAGATCAACTAATGGTTCCCTGATGATGAAAACTATATTTTCATGCATGACTGCACCATATCATAAAGCAAGAACTGTTTATGTGTTTTTGTCTGATAAAAAAATTACGATTTTGCCTAAAATGGGAATTCGCCAGACATGAACCCTATAGAAAACCTTTGCGAACTCACGAAACGGGCGATTACAAAAAAAGTGATAACCATCAAGCAACCACTCATTGATGCGTTCATAAAATAGTGGCACCTATCACCAAACATCAGTAAAATGTATTGAGAGTATGCCTCTCCGCATAAAAGCTCTTTTTGTAGAAAATACTGACATCGCAAAATATTGAACTTTAGTTTTCTCTCTCTTCTATCCCTCATATAATAAATAATTCAAAATGATTTGTAATATTTTTTGTTGTTATTATAACTCTAATAGAATACAGATACAAATAAAAATTGTATAAGAGACCTACAACTAATCATTTGTTACAGAAAATCAATGAAAGTGGTAAATTTTAAAATTTTTGCACTGTCCCTAATAATATGGCCACCCATGGTATAACGTGGAGGTCCTTCCCCGAATGGGCAGCTCAATTCGAGCGAAGATTCGCTACATAACATTGTAGTGTATTTTTTACACGTTCAGATTTCAATTTCAATATGTACTTAGACTATATGTTATGTATGTATGTATGTGTGTATGTTTCAGGTGTACAAGTATACGTCCTCATCCTCGTGAGGAGGGAATTCCAGAAGCTGGAAAAAGACCCGAACACCAACAATTCTGCAGAACCTACTTGCGATATAGCCATGGTGGAACAAATTGGAGCTTCGGGTCCGGACAGTCTTTAGGGATGTTGAACTCATCATTTAGGTGTATACCATTTTAACACGTTGACTGTCCCGTGCACTGCTTGCAGTGCACAGATAAATAATAATGATAAATAACCAAGACATGCCACGCTGGGCCACACAGCGCCACCTAGCCCCAAACTAAGCCGAAGCTTGTACTATGGGTACTAGACAACTGATAAACTTACTAAGATACATTTTTTTTTTGTAAATAAATACATAAAATATTATACATAGAAAACACCCAGACCAAAACAAACAGACAGATGTTGTTTTATCTACTCGTATTTAATTGTGTCTGCTCTGCGGACAGCTGATGGGCTGTGATGATGCCGCGAAGTAAATAAAAATGTTGAAATAAATTAAATGTAGGTACATGTGAAGCCAAATGATGTCATACAGTGCGATAGGAATGTTTTTTATTTAAATATCATGCCCATTTTTTGCGATCGCTTATAGGCGCTGGAGTACCTACATGTATACTACTTATGCGAACGAATCCCAAAAAAAATTTATTTATTTATTTATTTATTCAGCTAACATTACACTTCACCATTACAGAAACATAAGAGTACTTAAACTATATGTTATGTATGTAATGTGAAAATATAAGAGCAAGGACTCATTTTCACAATGATGTAAATTCCGTAATACTTATAACCAGTCGCCTTCATAATACGGAATTTGTTAAGACAATGATATACTTACTTAGATTCTTTAGAAAGAAGTAGGGCTGTCACTAGTAGGCGAGCATCAAGGTTTTGCGATGTATATCAAAATAAAGTCCCTTAAAATTTTACAGTATCACTAATACAAATTTTCTATCTTCATAATATGAAATTTATAAAAATTACAATAAATAAAATAATAGTTACAAATCATAGCGATACTAACCCACCCACAAATAATGTCCGTCAAAGGAACGCTTGTCCTTCTCGAGTTTAATCTGATAAGAAACCACTCTTCTAAATTCTTTACAGTCAGCTCTTAAAGATCATGCTTGCAGGCGCGTGCAACAGTGCCAATAAAAGTCTCAGAAAACAAGTGCATAAACATAGGAAAACTCCGTTAATAAGTATAGTCAAGAGCAATATAACTGGGCCACATTGCACCATTTCTTCCCAAATTGAGCCGAAGATTGTACAGACCATTCAAGCAGTCATGTTTATACTCGTACACACGTAGAGGTAGCGTCCACTATCAAATGCTGACCATATACATAACTACTAGGTACATTCATAGTGCGAACGGCTAAGCTATGGAACTCTTTGCCGGAGCCCGTGTTCCCTGAGAAATATAGTCTTTCAGATTTTCAAGGCGATAGTGAATCGGTTTTTGTTGGGTGTGCGCGCTCCACCTTAGACTCATCGCCTGATCTTAACATCGCTTAAGATCAGGCGAGTTGGGGTCAAGCGCTACCCCATTCGAATATAAAAAATACCTCAATCTTTTTATTTATTTAATCTTTATTGCACAATATAATTCGGCGACACCCACGCCTGAAACTGTGAGCCGGGATATAAAAAATTAATGAATAAAAATAAAGTACAAAAGGTGAAGTACTTAATGCCGCGTAGGCTAAATAGCTAATCTAGCAGCCCTAGCGCAAAGTCCTGTGCGGGCAGGAAGTATCCTATTTGACGCGTCTCCAAAGGACGGCCAGCGCTCATTGTCCATCACTCCTCGCCCACTGCCACCCTAACTGCCCAAACATAAACACTATATTGCCGTGAGGTCTACCCACGGAGCAAATGTATTCGCTTCGTGGGTCTACCAGTGTTGCATTCAATCTCGGCCGGGAGTCACGCAGCATTGCTATGGGACAGGCATTTTGTAAAGCCAAACTAAAATTCAAACCTCAAAAGATACAGTCTTGTACTAACATAGTTAGTTAGCAAGTTAAAGATATGACACTATGCAAATCGGAATGTCCGTCCGTGCCTATAGTAAGGAAGTGTTGCTTCTGTGTGCCGATCAGGAAAGGAGTTATCATATTTGCGTACATTAACTTGGTAAGTTCGTATTGACGTAAAGTTGTAGATAAGTTAATGATTAATGTGTTGTACTTAAATATTTTCTTATGATAGCATTCTTGGGCTTGTTTACTTAATGTCTAACAGATAGTTAGGTAAACATGGCTATGTACGTATAAATATATCAAATTCAAAGAGGGAGTCCGGGAGGTATCAGTAAGGAGAGATAGAGCACCTTTCAGAAATCAACTTAAATTTTGGTCTAACGGTACTTCATTGGTAGATGGTCATTGGTGTATCGTAACGTAAGCAAAATTGGCCTGAAAAAGTCTCCCAAGCCCCCCATACTATGACAACTGACTCACTAGGTAGCGTAAGTTCTATGTAAAGCATATTGCCATACAACTGACAAGTTTTATATATTGTTATTGAAGATCCGTGATTACAACATTAATAGAATCAAATGTCATCATTAATAGCCAACGAATCAACGAGATATGTTTCATATCATACAAGAAAATATATTGCCCCTTATAGGTATTGACAGTGCGACGCATTAAATTTATCGCATTAGAAATGTTTACTTTAAACATCTATAATGTTATATTCATTAACGAAAATACATAAATTATTATGCAATCTTATAATTACAGATTGCTGGGTTCCTAGTAATCATTAGTCATTCAAGGATAAGTAACATGAAAACATAAGTATTTCAAGGGTGAAATTCTTAAGGCGAAAGTGTTAAGGGAACATGAATCAAAGATATTATTTTATATTAGTCATGGGCCTCTCTCAATGGCAGTTGTCATATGTGGAACTAAATCACTACATAGTATAAAACTAAGTCGCTTATGTTTTCTGTCCCCATGTATGTTTATATGTATCTTTAAAATAAAAAAAACTACGCAACAGATTTGATGCGGTTTTTTTGTAGAATATTCAAGAGGAAGGTTTATGTATATAATAATAATATATTAATTAACTGAAATCCATTTTGTTAAAAAATTACGATTCTTGCTATTTTCCGGTGACATTATGCATATCATAGATAGGTATTGCACCCTTGCGAAGTCGGGGCGGGTCACTAGTTTAAATATATAGTTGTTAGAAATAAACCTCTCTAATCTTTCACTTAAAATTAGTTTTAACCCATTTGTGATTGGATTACATGACCATGACCATACATTTGGGCAGTTGGGGTATTACAATGGAGCAATTGTTGGACTTGACCTTCTTCCTCAATATAGGTAAGACCAATTTGATCATCTACACTAATATTATAAAGAGGGAAGATTTGTATTTCAGTGTGTGTATGTTTGTAATGAATAAATTCAAAAAACGACTGTGCCGATTTCAACTTGTGCCGAAATTCTTTCGAAATGCTACATACACCCTGAGAATCACACTGAGTCTCTACATTGATCTGTATCTGATCTAAAGATCTATTTACGGTAGGGTACAGTCCTTACACTGAATATAATATTTGCTGCAGTCAGCAAGGTTCAGTAACCATGTACCTAAATGAGACCTTTTTATGATTCCGTAGTTCACGTCCGAAACTCTTAGTTACGTTATGTTTATGTAATAAAATGAATAGTAAATGTAAGTATTATGATTTTTTTTTTAATATTTTTAATATCAGACCACATCACATACATTGCTCCGATCCCAAAGTAAGTAGCTTAAGCACTTGTGTTATGGGTATCAGAACAACGAAACGAAGGTACCACAAATACATACTTAAATACATATATAAACACCCAGACACGGAACAAACACAAGTGTTCATCACACGAATGTTTGTCCCGGGTGGGAATCGAACCCACAACCCTTGGTTCAGAAGGCAGGGGTCACTACCAATTGAGCCACCGAGCCAGTCGATTTTGATGATTTTATTGTGCCATCTTCGGAGGTATAATGGTTAGAGCGTTAAATCTATAAACAAAAGGCTCCAGCTTGGTTCAAATTATGAAATTAACTTTCTTAATTGTCTGGATGTTCTGGGAGACAGGTATCATCTGGTAACTGAGTAATGTGTTTCTTTATGAAAACCTTGGTTTGAGTAAACGCCGCTTCCCGTTTTCTGACATTCCCTTAGTCGACGTCTACAACCACCACGGGAAGATAGACATAGGGTGATTTTATTCTAAATCCAGAAACCACCACCAGGTGGATGGTTTCAATTGTCTGGTGCATTTATGGTGCATAACTCTATTTTCAGGTCCTAACCCTCTTGTCACTACCCCCCATGACGTTCGACCTGGTGGAGCAGGCGACTGCGGGCAAGACCATGCACGACCAGTACGTCGTGGAGCTGACCCTCACCGTGGCCTTCCTGATGGTAGACGTCGTCATGCTCACTATGCTGATCGTTGGAGCTCATCAGGCAAGCTTACGATACTTTTAAACTTTTTTTCTTCAACAGCCTATCGCAGTCCACTGCTGGACATAGGCCTCTCCAGTTGTTCGCCACTTTGGGCTAACACCTGGCTTTACCCATATTCGCCACGCTGTGCAGGCGATCGATCTTTAAGCTTAGGACATTGTTTTAATTAGGTAAACGCAGGTATATCCAACTGATTGGAAATCAAACTGAATCCAGTCCGACTCCTATTTATTTTTAAGCAGCAATATTTGTCAGGCATGCTGAATAGAGCTCTAAGAGAGGTAGAGCCTACCCTACTTTATTTTTTTCTTTTTTTTTAACGACGGGAATGCCTTTACGCATACACCAGAGCCCTGGGTACCTACTGGTTATGTGGGGCTCACTTCTATTTAGCGGAGAATACTCACTAATCCCGAGCCTACCCTATAACTACGAGTATACTAAATTAGTCTTGAAAATTTTTCGCATGTAGGTCTACCTATCTATTTAGGTATTGTTTGATATTTTGACTTTGTTGCAACATCGTGGTCACAAGCGGACTGAAGCACGAAAGCTTAGAATCAAGGAGAGATTGAGGATTTTAAGAGAAGTAGGGCATAGCGAATCTTCGCTCGTATTGAGCTGCCCGTCCGGGGAAGGACCTCTACCCTATAGAATACCGCAGCCCAATGACCTCCGGGTCGTGTTCCTGCCGGTGAGTAGGGTTTCCGGAGCTCGTGGGGGGTTAGGGTTGGGCCGGCATGGCGGTGGCAACTGACAGGCAACTAACCAGTTACTTTCCCGTTGTCACATTGACTTGGGCTTCTCTTTCGCTTTCCATCAGGCGTAGGAAAGCCATTATGTCGAGCTAATATAAAAAAAAAAACAAATTAAGTTCACGACTATATTTTAATGAGGCCGAGCACCCCGACCTAGCTAACCTAGCTTTGAAACTAATATTAATTGTAATTTCTTAACTATCTTCTTTCTTCTTGCAGAAGAAGCAGTTGCTGCTAAAGATATTCTTCTACGCCGGCATGGCTTTCTTGGCCATTTCAGTGGGCACTGACATCGTGTATTTTGACTACAGAGCTTACGTCGCCAACGTTATTTATTTCTTTCTTCTTTGTAAGTATTCCAGAAATAAGTTATCTTAATTTACGCGGTCTGAATCGACACAGAATCCTTTTGATTTGAATGTGTTCTTTCGGACCGAAATGGTAAAGTGGGACGAATCGCTCCTGGAATGTGTCGATTCGAACCACATTACAGGATGACTTGGTAAAATTTCAGTTATTTATCTATATCTTCTTCTTCTATCTATAAGTACTTATTAATACTCGTAAATCTATAGAGAGGTCAATTCTGTACATCGAATATATTTTCAAAATAAATATTAGGGAATCATTAGTGATCGATACTGATGCCAAAAATGCAATTAGTAAAATTGTTGTCTGTCTGTCTGTATGTTCGCTATAGAAACATAAACTACTGGACGGATTTTAACGAAACTTGTACAAATTATTCTTCATACTCCTGGGCAGGTTATAGTATACTTTTCATCACGCTAAAATCAATAGGAGCAGAGCAGTGAAAGGAAGTATTGGTAAAAAACGGGAGAAATTTTTATCTGTATGTTTGAACGCGCATTACGCGAAAACTACTGCATGGAATTGAATGTGGTTTTCACCAATGTATTGCTAGAGGTCTAACTTAAAATTTAGGCACCATTTTATGTAAGTCCATTATTTTTAAAACCCGATATCCACGCGTGCGACGCCGCTGGCACAGCTAGTTTGTAAATAAAAGAAAGAGCGATTCGAATTGACACATAAATAAGAAATTGTATGCTATCCGAACCATAGTATGAACGAACACAATATTAAAAATGGGATTTGAACAGCGGGTGAATCTCTTGTGGGACGTAACGTCGAAAGACCCGCCTAAAAGCGATAGAAAATAAACTTTATCATTGTTATAAAATTTTCATCTCTCCGTTTACATTTAGGCCTCGAGAAAAAATTGGCATTGTTATTTAGGACCATTATAGCAGACAGCCTCAGGCTGAGCTAGCGAAACTAATATTGGACATTTAGCGAACACACAGTTGTTAGAGCGTTAATACCGTACCTATTCATATTGCAAAGTCACGAGGTAACAGGTTTAATAGCAGCGTTTAACTACACACCACTACACTTTAAATGAAGGTAGGTAATAAATAAAATCGATGAATACCATGACGATCGATAGAAGAATAAGTGCAAGCCATTTCGAGTGATCATCATCATCATCAGCCTATTACAGTCCACTGCTGGTCATAGGCCTCTCCAGTTGTTCGCCACTTAGAGCAAACATCTGGAGGATATACCCATAATCGCCACGCTGGGCAGGCGGGTTGGCGATCGCAGGGCGTAGCTTCTTGCTCCGGTGACGCTGCTGCCCGTCACCGGTCTTTAGTATTTAGCTACGCCTTCAATTGTGATGGTTATACCGCCACCAGTCGGTTGCCAGCGCCTCGTTTGTTATTCGGCAGGATGCACTACGGGCAGGTGAGGTTGGCTTGGAGCGAAAAGATGATAGGCCGCTCCCTTACATCCCTCCTCCCATCCTTTTCGAGTGATGTTGATCAGTTATTAGTTTCAGATGTTGATTGCTTTCTTTCTTGGACATATTTCTCTCCCAATGACAATTGTCATTTAGAAGGAATTGCCCTAGTCACCACGCTTGGCCGGCAGGCAGGTTGGTGACCGCAGTAGTTTTTAACTGTACCCAGGTAGTTAGGTAAACATTGCTGCTCGTACCTAATAAATAACCGAAGCTACGCTGGGCCACACATCACCAAACTAAGCCGAAGCTTATGCTACGAGTGGTACTAGACAACAGATAAACTTACATAGATACTTTTTTGTAAATAAATCCTATCCTACTAATATTATAAACACGAAACTTTGTTTGGATAGATGGATGGATGTTTGTTCCACTTTCACGCCAAAACTACTGAACGGATTTTAATGAAACTTTATAGGAATATAGTTTGTACATCAGATTAACACATAGGCTATGTTTTATACGAATATTCACGCGGGCAGTGCCGCGGGCAGCAGCTAGTACATATTGTAAATACCCAGACCAATACAAACAGATACGTTAATGCACACAAATGTTTGTACTTTGCGGGAATCGAACCCACGACCCTTGGCTCAGAAGGCAGAGGTTACTACCAAATGAGCCATCGAACCAGTAATGATATTCCCTTAGTAGTCTCATACATACGACTCACATTAGCCGGGGTGAGAATAGGATCGCCTGTCCTATTCTAAACCCAGAAACCGCACGGGCTACATATTAACGTAAATGGCTTATTCTAAAAAAGCTGACTAGTGAAAACGTACCTAGTGTATTATTATTATTAGTATAAACTCGCTGTGACGAAGCGGCTTCGCTCGCATTACGCAGTAGGTTGGTCACAGAAATGTTCTACAAAGAGACATAAGCTCATTAGAGACATTTCTCCATAGAAAGACATAAGCTACTCTTTGGCTCAGAAGGAAGAGATGGCTCTTCAACTATCTGCACGTAAAAAATCACATCAATTTGCTTTTCCGTTTTGTCGTGTAAGATTAAGAAATAATGTGACACACAAATTTTCAAACCCTATTTTACCCCTTTGAATTTCGAAAAATCCTTTCTTAGCGGGCGCTTACGACATAAATGTAACCCACCTGCAAAATTTCGTCTCATTTGCTTCAGCGGTTTGGGCTCTGTGTTGCCTCTTCTAGTCAGGACATGTTCTGTTATATGTATTTATAGATAGATATATAGTCGTAATTAGTAATATGCAATAAGCGCTGCAGCTACAATTTTAGTCATAAATTTCAACCTACTTAATATTGATTGACTAGGTTGAAAATTGAGACTCGCATATAATCATATTTTAATTTTACGCTCGTGTTACTCTGTAAATCGCTTAACTTTAGATTTTATAAGACCTACGTTATTTCCTTAGGAAAATATACGATTTGATAAGGAGTTGCAGAATTCTGCCTAAGCATAATATTTGTCAACTGAAATACAATTAAGACCTACTTGTAAAGTGCTATCTGCATTTCCTCTAAACCAACGTTGTTATCTGAACATTTGTACTAATTCACGGATGTGACAACCTAATAAACGTATAGGTACATTTTAATTATTATTACGATTTAAAGATAAGCGCAGATTTATTAATTAGTCTGACTCTTCCTATATTAATGAAGTTATTGGAAATATTTGAACAGACGACGACATCATAATAATAACCATAATACGAGTAGGTAGCTACAAAATGTTGATGGTACTCGTTTTATATGATAATTTTGCATTGTTTGCTTTTCAATTTATCACTATGACGTAGGAGTGTGTTAATGAAGGTGACTTATTGCAGAGATACAACTTTTATTTAATAGACTTACAATAAATGAGAACCAGTAACAGTTAAGAGAGGTAGGGCATAGCGAATCTTCGCTCGAATTGAGCCGCCCGTCCAGGGAAGGACCTCTAGCCTATAGAATACGGCAGCTGAATGACATCCAGGTCATGTTTCTGCCGGTTAGTAGGGTCTCCGGGTCTCGTGGGGTGAGCGCTGCATCGGCAGAGGTTAGGATTGGGCCGGCATGGCGGTGGCAACTGATAGGTAACTGTCCAGTTAATTGCCCGTTGTCACGGCCACTTGGGCTTCTCTTCCGCTGTCCATCAGACGAGGGGAAGCCGTGTCGAGCTACTATAAAAAAAACGAAATTTAATTTAGTATTTCTATTTTTCAGGCTTAGACATGTACCTCATGTTCCTTGTTTACAACCTGATAAGAGTGGTGGAGGAGAGCTTCGAAGTCCAGTACGTGGCGTACCAGGAAGGCAACCAACTGGCCTTGTGACGCCGGTCGCATCTATTCGGGCGCAGCACTTAATACGTGAGAGTTAATACTGTATAATTTTTTAACTGCTTAAAATAAAGATTATAATAGGGACCGAGTTTGTATTATTTGAGGTTTTTATCAGATTGACCTCGAAACTGTTACCGAAACGAAGTTTTTGTTGTGCTCAATGATTTAGTTTACTCGTTACGCATGTGCGGCGAGGTAGAGTCAATATTGATACAAAACTTTTTTTTCCTTTAACGTCTAAATGCAGTTACGCGTACACCATGAACACACCTACACGTGGGTTATATGGGCTTCATTCCTAAGGAAGACAACTACTGGTCAGACTTATTTGTATTTAATAGAAATAACACGAAGGTTTGATGTAAGGTAAAGTTAAAGTTGCGATGTAAGGGGGCGGCATATCATCATTTCGCTCCAAGCCAACCTCATCTGCCCGTGGTGCATCCTGCCGAATAACAAACGAGGCGCTGGCAACCGACTGGTGGCGGTATAACCATTACAAGTGAAGGCGTAGCTAAATACCACAGACCGATGATGGGCAGCAGGGTCACCGGAGCGGGAAGCTACGCCCTGCGATCGCCAACCCGCCTGCCCAGCGTGGTGATTATGGGTATATCTTTCAGATGTTTGCCCTGTGGCGAACAACTGGAGAGGCCTATGTCCAGAGATGATGATTGCTAAAGCTTAGCAAGTGGCATCTCTATCAACCAATTAAAAAACCGAAGCAGCGAAGCATGGGTTTTCCCTCTTAAGGGATCCTTTAAATGAAGCGATAAGATGTTTCTTAGGGGCCTGTATGGCAGTGGTAATTCAGGAAACTGATGCCTGCCCATTTCCTCGATGTCAGATGAAAAAGATAAGACTATTCTGTATTATTGTAGTTTAATAAGAAACACAAGTATGAAATAAAAAGTGTGTTAAGATGATAATGAGGAATTATGGATAAGTAAATAAGATTGGTAAGGTAAACAATTATACTGAGATAGAGTTGTTATTTGATAGTGTGAAGTGTTAAATAAAAAGGATTCAAAGTGATAAGGAGTATGATAGTAAGCAAGATCGGTAAGGCTAACTGCTATCCACATCATTGGCCTATAGCTTCCCGATTCTGGGCTTCTCGCATCCAGCACTTACCAGCTATCTTGCGCAAATGGTCGCTCCACCTGACCTGAGGGCGTCGGACGTTTGCCGAGAAGCGGTGTTCACTTCAAGATCGATTACCCCAACGTTTGTTGTTTCGGCTATATGGTCAGACCACTGCCACTTCAGCTTACCAATCCTGCCATTTAAGAGAGGTAGGGCATAGCGAATCTTCGCTCGAATTGAGCCGCCGCGCCCGTCCGGGGAAGGACCTCCACCCAATAGAATACCGCAGCCAAATGACCTCCGGGTCGTGTTTCTGCCGGCGAGTAGGGTTTCCGGAGCTCGTGGGGTTAGGGTTGCGCCGTCATGGCGGTGGCAACGGACAGGTAACTGACCGGTTACTTGCGACTTGGGCTTCTCTTTTGCTTTCCATCAGGCATAGAGAAGCCATTATGTCGAGCGACTATAAAAAAATGTCGACGAAAGTAAGTAGGCGATTTAAGGTCGGTACATGCACCGTATACTGTTGAACGAGTCTCACATTGAGATCAAAACACGCTCTGATGATCATTTGAAAACAACAAATGTATCAAATAAGCACGTCTTGAGGCAAAACACTGCGAATCTGGAAACAAAACGGGCCATCTACGAGAATGCACTCTTCCCACGAGCGTTACCTTCGTAATAATGTTTACCTGTGTAACTCTGTATCTGTATAGAGCTGATAACACCACACTAAGAATAAATTTTAAAAATGTATTAACAGAGGGGGACCCATATCAGCCGCAGAATCGACAAATATAGCTGGTTAAGGGAACTCAGGATTTAATAATAAGACTTTTGATTTGACCGGTAATTTGACTTCGAAAGCCAGACAAAAGACTATCATCAACATCATCATCATCAGCCTATAAGGCCTTACAACTACGCTGGATATCTTCGGGTTGCTCGAGTTCACACAACCTGAGCATTTTTCAACAGGTGTGCAGGTTTCCTCACGATATTTTGGTTCACATCGGGATATGAGCCGCTGACTTACGCATACAAGTCAACAGCCTTAACAGTGGACTCGTGAATCCACAGACGCTCAACGAAGATAGAAGATAAATACGTTTCAGATTTTGTTCGTCTAGTGGGGTTAAGATTCCCTATTTACAATAGGATCACTATTCTAAATCCGGAATCTCAACCACCCCATCCGTATCTTAAGGCCGTATTCACTAACGTTACTATGCGTAGCGAGAACGCACAGGTACACAAAAACGTATAGAATTTTGGGCATTGTGCGTCCGCGCGTCGCATAGTAACGTTTTTGAATACGGCCGTTAGCCCGACGGTCTCGTAGAAGATGACTAACGGAATATCAGGAAACGGGCAGCAGCGTTAACCTGGGCACAAATATAACCTCCTGCCCGCCACCAACCTACCTGCCTAGCGTGAGGATTAAGGAAAATCCTCTAAATGGCAATGTCACAGCAGTGGACGTCTACAGATGATGATGATGACGACTATTCAGTCTTCAGACATGAAAATGTTCTTCATATACAATCTCCAGTTAATTCACATAGGTGGTATTAGCAGCTCCGCGCTACGTGCCGCAAAACGTGCTACACTCCGCAGCCGGCCCCGGCCAGTGTTATGATCGACGCGCTGCGTGCGGCTGCGTCGTCCGAAATGTCCGCGACCGTAGAAACGAGTTTGAAGTAAGTGCTGTTTGTGTTTGAGCGAAAGTTTGCTTGCCATTACGGCGCGTTGCGTCCAAGATGCGTAAACTGTGTTAGAGTAAAAGTTATGCGTATTTGTGGTATAGATACGCTTTTTATTTACCGTTTTATAAAATTTACGCACGTTGATTGTTTAAACAACTTTATAATGGGGATGTGTATTGTCAAGACAATTAGGAATGTGTACTAAGACAATTGTCAAGCCAGTTACTGTTAAAATAGTGACGAATTTTGCAAACTAATTGATTGATTAATCGGTTCTAATGAAATTAAAAATGTAAATTGTTTATGTATGTGCCATTAAGCAGCGAGGGTGTTCCGATATTAAATAAATGTCGTCTTTTACTGGAATGGTATTTAGGAATAATTCCTAAATTATTTGTTCCACTATTGGTCACATTCCTTTATATAAATAACGCAACAAATCCGATTTAATTTTCAATTTTCGTGTATCAAAGTAACGTTTTAATAACCTTAGTGTTATGACCACAGTTTGCGTGATTACAAACCATCTCTACTTACATGCAAATGTTTTAATGACAGCCTTACAAATCCGACTGAAGAAGTCATGTCGCAATCACTGGCTGTGCTTATTTCCTCAGTTACATACATGGCACAGGTTCTTGTGCGCCTTTACATCGCACATGTGACGCAAAAAATATAGGTAACTTGTTTTGATAGGTTTTTTTTCATTTCCAATGACTTGATTATTGTTACGTAGCCTATACTCATACCTATTACAAGTACTCAGGGACGATCGTAATAATAAGGCTGTTTTACCAAAAAAAAATTACACTAGTTACACAAGTTTTGAAACATACGTACTAGTCCGGCTCGAAGGACCATGATCCTTTTAGGTTAGCTATTGGGATAACTTTGAGATAAAGACGTGCGGTCAGGACAAAGTTTTATTTGCAACTAAATGTCTATGCGATTTGAGCGTTATACCCGTACATTATACGTAAGAAAATTGTATTTGATGACGCTGGTCATATTTGCGGAAAATAAGGTTTCATTTCATTGTTCTTTTAACGATAAATCTTCAACTTGCGTAAATGGATACTTTGATGCAACAAAATGTTTTTGGGTGGGAGGGACACTCCTTAACCTTTGCAAGTCGTAAAGTGAGAGGTGGGGAGTTGTTTGCAAATAATGCTCTATGGATCTATGCCTCCTTGTAATGCGTACCTATCCAACAAGTAAAATATCCTGCTAATATTATAAACGTGAAAGTTTGTATGGATGATGTTATTACTCTTTCACGCGATAACTACTGAACCGATTTGGTTGAAACTTTACAGTAATAAGTTTATACCTATAACAGATAGGCTTTTAATGTAAGGATATTATTATTTTGCGTTTAAAGCAAGCTGCAGCTAGTATTTATAGTGATTACTTATCATCACATCCTTTACCTACATAATGTTTAATATTCTAAATGCGGAAGTATTCCAACTGTGTTTTTGCACAATTATATTCGTGCGGTCGTTAAAGGTTAGAATAATGTAAAGAGTTTATTATTATTTTGACGACTTCTATGATGCAATAGTTACATTGAAGAGCGGACGGACAATCCGAAGCTTCAGAATTCGATTCCTGGTCTGGTTAATTTAGGAAATGAAATGGAAATTTTCTATGAATCTAAGTGTTTTGACTTTTTGGCTACGAGTACTTATAGTACGGAAAGTATTAGGTCGAGACTAGGTGGTTCGTATGAAATGTCATAAGCTTTTATTTATTTTTGTTACTACGTTAAATGTTTAAGAGAATAAGTAAATATTAGTTTATTGCTTTGTAACGGCACATGAACATACTGCAGTTTCCTTTGTGTATGTAGGAAATTCAGACGTAGATGTAGTTTACCTGTTTCTTGTATCTAAAATGCACGCCAAGCAAATTGTTGTGCATGAGTAAGCCTCAATGGTCTAGTGGTTTGATTATCGGCCCGTGATCTCAGGGTCTTGGGTTATCTACTTGGTTACATCTAGAATAGTGGATCTGCATAAATGGCGTTATAATAACTGTTCTAATATACGAGCATATACGAGTAGGTACACTAGTACATGAAATAAAAAAGAAGACGGAATCTAGAGTGATTCTTAGAACACAAAAAAAATTTTTGATCTCCGGAGATATTTTTATTTTCCTGTATTAACATAATCACAAAATTATCATTGTTTCACACGTTTGTTATATGTTTATCACAGATGACATAATCATCTTTTATATTAAGGGGAAGTACCGTGCCGGACGCATTTTTGACATTTGACATTTTATTGGTTCACCATGAAACTTGTTGAGTAAATTATACTCGTAGATATTCAGTTCTTCGTAAATAAAGTACCAACTCGGTGGCAGATCGTGAGTTCGTGACTGACTTAGGCACTGATATAATTAATTATTGTTTTAACCGTTATTCTACCCGCGCTTGATCAGCCAACAGCTAATTTCATAGGTAAATAGTCCACTGTAAGGTGCAGATACCATTATGACAACTTTTTATTCATCATCATCAGTTCTTCGCAGTCCACTGCTGGACATAGTAGGCCTCTACAATAGTTCGCCACTTTGATCGATCTTGGGCTTCCCGCATTCAGCACTTGCCAGCCATCTTTCGCAAATCCACCTGGCTTGAGATTGTCCTGCAGTTAAGTACGTTTCAAGTATTGTAATGTAAAGTAATAACTACTTCAGTTACCAAAAATGAGCATTGTGTTTTTATATCCTTTTATAATTTAACCTTGAACATTACCGTGACCGGATGGAACTGTTCTCGTGTGTGGTCTGTCACACATATGACCGGTTTTTGTTCAGGTTGATGTCACCGAAGCGAGGCGAGGCGCCTATCTTGCAGTAGAGTGTGTTGCGTGAATCTTGCGTGATGGTCAACATGTCAAGGACTTTTTGTTGCATTGTTTTTTAAAGATTTAAGGGCACATAGGGATATAGGGACAGAAAAAGCGACTTTGCTTTATACTACACTAGCTTTCCGCCCGCGACTTCGTCCGCGTAAAGTTTTTTTTTCCAAAATAAAATTGTGCCTATGTTACTCGTGGATAATGTAGCTTTCGAATGGTGAAAGAATTTTTAAAAACGGTCCAGTAGTTTTTGAGCCTATTCATTACAACCAAACAAACAAAGTTTTCCTCTTTATAAAATTAGTGTAGATATGTAGTGTTACGAGTATACTATATCTACCTACTTACCTTGGATAGGAGACGTTCGCATTTTGGTTTTAAAGTATGTATTGTAACTGATTCAAGTAAGTTGTAGTTGGTATGAGGTATTATAACAAAAATATAACAATTGAAAAATATGATGAAAATAATAAAAATAACAAAAATATTCTTGTATCATTTCATTCCTTACAATTGCCTAATTAATACTGAAAATTTATTGCACATCAAAAGGATCAGGTAGTATTTATAGAAGCAAAAAATAGCTTAAAATAACACATTTTATTTTTTATTCTTTAAATGTAAAGTATCTTTGGTACGTAAATGAAAATGTTTTGTTCAATTTACGTGGTAATTAGATAATTATACGTACTCGCTATGGTAATCGGTAGTCAAAATGTACCGGTAATTGGTTTGTTTGTATACATTACCCACGAGCTAATGACCTTTCCACTAATTATGAAAGGTGAATGGTTTCACTGGCTATACCCACTTAACCACGAGCGTATAAAGTTTATGAATGAATGAGAAATTATAAATAAATAAATAAATATCAGACAACATCACATACTTACATTGCTCTAATCCCAAAGTAAGTAGCTTAAGCACTTGTGTTATGGGTATGAGAACAACGAAGGTACCACAAATAAATCATCATCATCATCATCAGCCTATTGCAGTCCACTACTGGACATAGGCCTCTCCAGTTGTTCGCCCCTTATGACAAACATCTGGAGGATATACCCATAATCGCCACGCTGGGCAGGCGGGTTGGCGATCTCAGGGCGTAGCTTTTCGCTCCGGTGACGCTGCTGCCCGTCATCGGACACAAATAAATACTTAAATACAAATATAAACACCCAGACACGGAACAAACACAAGTGTTCATCGCACGAATGTTTGTCCCGGGTGGGAATCGAACCCGCGACCCTTGGCTCAGAAGGCAGGGGTCACTACCAATTGAGCCACCGAGCCAGTCAATTATCTTGATAGGTAATGTAAAATTCCTAATAAGTTACATTAAAGTTAGTTATCTTTACCTAAATTGATTTTATTCTAAAGTAGGTAGGTAAGACTTGTAAAAAATACATTTTTTTAATAATATGAAGTTTAATATGGTATTTTGCAGTAGGAATTATGTGTCATGAAATAAAAGACTAGAGAAGATGACTAACTGAATAAGTTATAATAAGTAACATGTCATCTCTATCATACATTTCTTTATTTTTATACACCTTTTTACGGCCTCGATTCAATGAGTTCTTCGGGAAATGTAGGGAATGGATTTTTCTATGTTCTGGGTCTCCGTTCTGGGTTTCGTTTCAATGAGATCGTTAAAGAGGGTAATGGATTTTTCTAAATTGTCTCCGTTATGGGTATCTGGAAGATGCACCTGTCATCACCTGGTGCTCATTACAAGGATCTTCTTAATTTGATAACAATGGTTTTAACTGTCTGGCGCATTAATCGAGCCTTTCTAACTAGACTCGATCAGATTGTTTGACTTATAATCTGACCTTTTAAGTAGATTGGAAAATAATCGGCACATTGAACACAATTTTAAAAATGTCATTTTTAAATTGTACTGTGTTTCTCATTGTAATACTAACAACTGGAAAATGCGATGCAAAAGTCATAATTGTAATGCCCTAGAGCCATTAGCAGTGGGTACGATTGAAGTAATTAATAGACCGTAACATGACGACACTCGGTTTGCGAAGTAGGATCATGAATGTGGATTTACACGCGTGAAGTTCGGCTTATCTTTTACTGTTTTTTATGTTTAGTTTACAATTAAACGAAAACCAATGTTTTCTTCTTAATAAAGAAAACTTCCTAGCATATACGTAGGTATACCTACTAAGTATTGGCCTTTAGGAAGTTAAGTAACATTTCTGAAAATATAAAACATTAGACATTAAAAGTAACAAAACAAAACTAAAAGAAACTTATAAATAAAAAATATGTCCGAGATCACTGCCCAAGGGCATTGTCCCAAGAAGACTGGTCGTGTTTCCTCTTTGTATGGCCAGACTGATACGCTGGCTGAGGAAAGCACCAGCCCTCTTGTCGCCTGAGGCTTCTACTAGGCGTTTGGCCTGGTCGCGGTACAAACGGTACGCGCTTTAGGATAGATATATCCTAAATAATATTGCAGTGGATAATATTTAGTGAATTCGATACAAATATTTAAATTGCATAAAAATCTAAAATTGAAATAAACCACATGTCATATTAAACAAAAGGTCTTTTTATAAATCATACCTACTTAATATGCTTTAAATACTAAACAAATACTTGAATATATGTGGCGCCATGTGAATGAATAAATTATTGAATTGAATTAATAGATGAACATTTAAAATTTTCGTAATGTTGCGGTTTTTTTGTTCACACTGACCTCACTGCTAAAGTGAAAAAACAGACGGATGTGTTATATCTCGACGTCTTGTTTTCGTGAAACCTTCTATTTCTCTTGATTGGCTTTTCAAACTCAAAATGAAGCCAATTTTACTATTTTAAATATGATATTTCCTTCAAGTAGGCGGCTGCATTCCAGATATCTTATATATAAAAATTAATTGATGTTCGTTAGTCTCGCTAAAACTCGGGAACGGCTGGACCGATTTGGCAAATTTTAGTCTTGAATTATATGTGGAAGTCCAGGGAAGGTTTAAAGGTGAATAACGGGCAGTACGAAGTCTGCCGGGTCAGGTAGTAAGAAATAATTATCAGACGATATCACATACCGCTATTGATCCCATCCTAAAGTAAGTATCTTGAGCATTTTGTGTATAGGAATACAAAAAGGCCCAAATATATACTGAAATGTAAAGTTAAGCACCCAGACATGGAAGAAATATAAATTTTCAGCACGTCATGTCGGTATGTTTGTCGCAGGGACCAAACAAGGTCCTTGGTTTAGAACGCAGAGATCACTACCGACCAATTGAGTCAAAGTAACGTTGATAGAAAATCTATTATTAAAAGAAAGCATTAAATAGATAGATCACAAACATGAGTTTGTGATCTATCTATTCTATCCCGTTTCATCGCCCCCTAAAAGAATCCAATACCAGTTTGTAGCAATCACAGTTTCATATGTCAAGAACCGGTTATTAAAAATTGACTAACTATAATTATGTAGCTTGTTTTAAGCAACCGTACCTACCTACCTACCATATTGCAATACGGGCTTATCAAGGAATACTTACTTCTCTGACTATGTTTACGGCTCATAATTATAATTAAATATTACCTATACGAATGTTATTTAAATAGAGAAATGATTCACATAATATTCCCCGTATTATACGTTTACAGAGAAGACAATGAACATAATGATACAATTTGCTCAGATATTATATTATTTGTAAAAGATTTTATAATAGCAAATGGAGAGAATAGGCGCAAGTTATTAGACATCTTTCGTTTTATTTAGGTAGATACTTAATAGAAAGGTATTACCAGTATTTTATATTCTATTCAAAAACATTGTTGAAAAAATATCTTCTTCAAGCCTGTCTATTTATTTGTGTCGGTGAGAAAATTGTATTTCTAATAAAGAAATATTCGAATTTCTGTTTTCAGTCTTCAGTTTATTAGTGGGAGGTGATTAGGAAGCCATTTAATATTTGTACTGAAAACATTCTTTACCTGATGACCTTACCAAAAATATTTTTATTCAAGGCGTGATTTGCGTCTGATTTTCTTTTAAAAATTACACTTGCCTTGGAGTTATAAATCTTTAATTAAATTACAGTCAATACAATAGAACAATAAAGGGTTATTAAATAAAAAATAGTAAGTAAAAAAGTAGCACCAACCTAACAATGAATAAGTAATGTTTACATGGAGTCAAGTCAACGTTTTCAACAAGAGTCATTTGACGCGTCTATCACGGAGAATAATTGGGAATAGAATAGAAAATAGTTTATTCAGCGCACATTAAAAAATAATTATTTCTAATAATTTTTGATATTTTCTTTTTAATATGGTCTGTCGTGGTTATTGACGATTCCATGTTTCCACGCATGATTTCTCAAGTCTGCTAGTGCACCAACTTAGGTCTTCCCTTTCCGTGCCCTAAGCACATTTCTTCGGACAACAGTAAGTATAATACAACAATGGGTCGACAGGCGACAGTGCTCCGTGACCCGACACACTCCGGCCACTTTCTTGTGACCCTCATTTCACGCCCTGTTCGCCATTTGGACCAATGAACGACGATGCCCACTATTCTTCTTCCAATCACAGATGATTGCTTTTTCTTAGGCCCCTTTAATAATGCGATAAGGTAGCTTCATTGTTTGGTTAAATTCATTGGAGAAGCTAGTTACTTTACCAAGAATAGACCTAATTGCGTTCCTCCGGTATTTAAGAGCAGTAGATATGCCCTTGATCGAGGCTGATGTAATGACGCGAGAGAAAGAAGCAAACCACCATCAAGTACCTGATATTAAGTTAAGGCTTTTTCTTATTTAATGCGTACTAGACTATGACTGTGATTCTGGTTCCCCAGAACACCCTTTTCCATTGAAGCTGTTCCAAAAATCTAACTTACAAAAGCGTACATGAGAATTCTGGAATTCTTGATTGACTCGATGGATCATTTGATAGTGACCTCTGGTCTCTGGGCGTGAAGAAGTGTCTTAGGGGCGAGATAGCGGCGACGACTGGCATATGACTGATCGGCTACCTGCCTTTTGTCACAGTAACTTGTGTTTCTCTTTCGCTTTCCATCGGCGTCGCAAAAAACCTTATACGGACACAAAACAATCAGCAGGGATTCAAAGATTCTCGATCTCGTAATATGGTCACTGCAACATGTAATGGTTTACCTTGAATTCCGTCTTACTGGCGGAAAATTAGTGGTTTCTGCGTCCCATAAAGTGCATATATCCGCTGTAGCATCTATGATCGAACGTAATAAGACCCATTCACGTGTCTACGCAGACCATCTGCCTCACGCCATATCGATGTATCAACTCATTCTGAGCCGAATATCAAAGGAAATCTCTCTGAGACAGATCGTTTACGCAGATAATGTTCAAGGCCGTCTATTTTGAAATGCTTGCATAAAGCTGACGGCAATGCGTCTTTGCTTCAGTTCTCACAGTAGATGAGACGACAATCCTTTATAATGTGGACCAAAGTATTATATTACCTACTCTCAACACTAAATTTGGGTGGTTGATTTGAGATCGAACCAAAATTAAAAAGAAAAAGTACTTAGATGCGTTGCGTTTGAAATTAAGGAAAGTATTTTTTACAATTGTCTGATTAATTTTTTATGTATCTTTATCCAGAAAATATCATGCGATAGGTATATCATATTAGTGTGACACCTCACAAGGCAACCTAAAATAGATATTTTACATTCCGAATCTTCAAATATCATCAAAAGCAAATATGAAACTGATGAACATTTCTGTATAAGTAACATTGTATTTCAGTACAAATTTATAATAATTTTATACGCGTACCTATGTTTGTTCAGATTTCTCCAAGTTTACTCAATTGTCGTACAACTTGGTTTGATGTCATACAAGTTTGTAACATTTGGACTAAAATATGGTATTTTCCATGTTTGTTATGGCATCGTTTTAATTAGACTTCTTATCCACAGAAGCTAACATCGTACGTAATAAACTTTAATTAATAGATACTATACGTATACCTGCATTCCAGATACAACATAAAATCTATTATTTTAAGGCCAAATTCAACAAACCAAAATCTGATTCTTACAATTCTGTTAAGGTGCAGATATCTCCTGAAGCTCTCCAGTGGTTTGCCTTAACTGGAGAGGCCTATGTCCAGCAGTGAGCTGCAGTAGGCTGATGATGATGAATTCCCAGATCTCTCTTCCTTTGACGATCACATTCCTGTTTCATAGAACTGTGCCTTATCACATGGAACAATAGAGCAATGTTTCTAACAACAGAGAGGAGTTATCAGCACATACCCAAACACTCTATATCAGGGTCACACTAGATGACCTCATGATGAGTAGCACAAATATTTACCAGTACGAATTATCAAGCGAAGCTTAATGTCACAAGGTACTAACCACCTAATAACAGCTACTCAAAGCCATATCGTGTCATTGTGAAATACGGTAGGCACTGATGACGGTTTATTTTACATCACAATAGATTGCAACGTAACTATACTTATACTAAGTTTGTCACATGACATCCAACACAAGGGAATGCACGTTCTTGCCATTATTCATGGGAACTGAACGTTCACTATTGAAAGTGGAATCTTTATTTGTGCAAAATAGTATTGTTTGGTATACGAGCGCTATACGAGTATGGTTATAAGCCGGAGAATGAATAACGGCTTTAAATAAAACTTACATTCACCTGTACTAATATTACAAAGAGGATTGGCTTCAATACTTTAGTTTTGGACAATACTTGGACTCAGACTCGACTTTGAACCACGATTTAACATTCATTTGAAATTTGGCCGATCACCTGGAGCTATATTATGTGACTTTAAATTTTTTAATGGTAAATAAAAACCCACGCAAAGCCGGGGCAGGTGCCTTAAAACAAAATAAAGAAATAGAATTTAACTTTTGTTACAATTACATTCTGGTGCTATTGCAAATTGTTTCTGCACAGTTATAATAAGAAATCATGTTCAAGCGATTAGTTTAAATAACAATCAGGGTAACTCAAAGATGCAAAATGGTGTATTAGTTATAGTGAGAACGAGTTGTTATAACAAGATAAGAACTGAAGCTATGACCGTGTGTGCAACCGCAAGTAAGTAATAATTGCTCGCAACAAGACCTACAACTACGATTAGATCTCTATCCGAGATCGTAGAACATCTATGACGCAAATGGCTTTAATGATAATACGAGTAGTAGCAAAAGGATAAAAATGAGTCTCTGTACACTCGAGCGTATCCTATAGCTTTTTGTACAATTAAGGCTGTAGTGATATGATCCGTATACATAATATTAGTCTATGATATATGTACTCGTATAAAGTCTAACGATTTATTCTAATGTGACCTACGCGCTGACCTTTCTTTAGAAATTATGCTCAATGGTGCAAGATTGACACCCGTATTCACTAACAATACTTATCTATGAACACGAACAACACTATGCGAAGTAAAGCAATTACAAGGGCGAACGGCTAAAGTGTTGTCTATAAATAGGTTTTTGGGTACTGTGCGCACGCATGTCGCATAGTAACGTTTGTGATGCCCGAATATGATGTGGTTTCCGGATTTAGAATATGATCGACCACCCTTTCTGATCCCTACCCTTGATGGCTACCGTCATGGTAGCCATAATAACATGTTTTTTTTTTAATTATGTAAGAGTGAGGAAAATGCTTTAACAAACAGGCATGGTTATTATCTAATTGAGCATCGATCGAACTGCTATTGTCAATACCTACCTTGACTTATGCTGCCGTTGCACCAGTTAATTGCTTTCACAAGTCATAGTGTTCCATAATACGATTAATTAGGTCAATTTGAGTCCTATGAAATATTTCCATTCCTATTACCCGAAATGTACGAGTGCGTTTCATATTATAACGATTGATAAGTAGAGTTACCTGTTCAGGGCTCAAACTAAACATGGTACATCATTCATCAATCTCAACAAATGTGAGCTAAGTACTATGAATGTACTAAGTAGGAACCTACTATTTAAAATACTTACATAAAAATATTTACAATAAAATCACATTACCTGTTCATTAATGCATTCTTGTACCTAACGTGGGAACTAAAACAATGTCACAATAGTAAGAACTTTATGTTAATCAGCAATAAATTATAATCGACATTTCTAGTTCTATGCATTGCTTCACCATCATATTATCCTGTTAGCAAGATTGTCATCGCTTGATTCAGCATTTTATAAGCATGTAATATGACTTTACTCAATTTTATATCTGGCTAAATAAGCAAAATTTTGTGGAACCGTCTTGCAATTTTTAACTCGACTACAGGTTCGGTAGTCGGTTCCACTTAGTACACATTTAGTTTATTAGGCACCTTCACAATATTGACAAACTTCGTTCTTGTATAAATGGATGTAACATATTGCCAAGACCAGGCATAATAGATTGCATTGCCAAAGTAGAGTCAAACACTCTACACACTCTAACTCTATAAACTGTCGAGTTTATTTAAAATACGAGTACCTACAATAGGCATGTTGCCGTAAAAAATGTAATTAGTCAGTCTTTTAGATTGTCCAAAAAATAAAAGACACGTATTTTTCCATTTGTATAATAGACCAAAAATATAGCCCGTTACAATTACGCAAGACGTCAAAGAGTGGGAGTTATTTGCCACTGTGTGACGTCAAAGACCCCCACTCCTAAATTTTGATGCCTTGTATCTTTGTTATATTTTGTATAAATGAAAAAAGCAAAAATACGTGTCCCATGTATTTTTATAATCTAAAATATGGACTAAATATAATGTAATTATTTTGACCCTGGAAACATCCCTATTAGGTGTGTGTTTTTTTGGGGTCCTCCCTTTTCTGTAGCACAGCTGGTCACTTATGTAAGATACCTTATTTATAACAGATTGTCGTGATATTTTCATTATGTATAAAACAAGTAAATTAATTTCGTAACCTCGAAGGCAAGAGTACTCAAAGCGATAAGTTTTTATATCATGTCAAATGTATATTCTAATCATGCGCTGATAGTAAAAGAATCATGTTTTCTTATTTTTAGCGCATTTAAATAAAATGCTTCTTACTATTATTTAAAGTTATATATAAGGCTCATCATATTCAAATTCAAAAACAATAAAAAATGCATTGTACGGATACCACCTATATAAACATTAGTTAAAAATATAAATATAGTGTATAGGTAAAGAGATTATACTCCATTAAGTTTTCTCGTATATTATCAAACGCCGTTATTCAAATATAGACCTTACAACTTCCACTAATGTGTCACTTTCTTCTGCCGTACATTGTAATCGTCAGTTATCTCATCGCGGTCACCCCTTGGAGTTCCCATGAGCTTACCGCGGAAAGTGATAGTTACTACTAGTTAGTTGCCCCCATTTCACGTAGCACTAAGTTACATAGCATTATGTAAGAGAGTACTTACTTAAAGTGTGACTTAGATTACCGCAGAGCGGGGTTGCCAACTGTATTTTTTTTATAATGGAGTCTGTAATTTTGGTTGGACCATCTTTGGTACCACCCGGCCGTGTAAGCAGACACAATAGGAAAACTAGGTGTTATTTGACGGTTGCCTGTTAATGAGTTCGTGGAACAAGTCATGTTAACATCTTAGAAGTTATGAGTGTTTTTGAACAATTGAAATTGAATTTCTTTACGTGGTTAAAAGGTGCTATGAGAGAACTATGCAATACAAGATTAATATTTTTTGTTACATATCAAACAATTGAATTAAAAGTAAGCACAAAGATGTTAAAGTACAATTTAGACGGTCTTATCGTTTTAAGCGATCTCTTCCAGACAATTTTCGGGTACCTACGTAGGTTTTTTAACCGACTTATCTTATTTAATTATTTACTTGCCTATGAATGAGAATTTTATTAAGTGACCTGAATGAGAAAATAATAATTAATTTATCTTATATTACATCCGTACTACAAGGCAAAATGATTTTGGTGCTTCAAACAAAACAGGAATACTTAGGTATTTTACTTTACCTACGTCGCGTCATTCACAGCAATCAAATAAGGAAACTTATCACAGAAACACAAAAAAATGGCCTTAAAATGTTTCTTAAAGAAGATTCTAGGTAGTAGGTATTACAAAATGCATAAAAAAATTAATTTGCTTTGTTTTGTTAACATAAAACGATAAAGAAAACAATTAGTTAAACAAAACTGTATTATCTATACCTATATAAAATGTAAAACCAACATTTTAAATAATTGTGGACAAACAAAATGTATGAAAATAAAATATAATTATAGTTACGTTTAAATGAAGTTAATTATAAACTGTGATAAAGTCTTCAATATATGAAATGGCAGCCTGTACAATTAATGTGATTAATAATTATTAATGTTATCAATTCAATAACAAATTATTAAAACCAGGATCAATTCATAATTGGCGCGTGATCTGAGTTATCCGTAGATAGTGAAATAACTATAAAAATTAATTGTTTCAGTCCTATTTTATTATGTTAATAAGTTGAAATACCACAAAATATATTTGTGTGCATTATAGAGGTAAGTAAGATTTTTATTTAGTATGTAGGTCTATTAAAATTTATCTGGCAAATAATGAAAACTGGCGGGAAATTATCTTATCTGTATTGGGTTTTCCCTTGTTTATTGACAATCTTGTATTAAGTAAACAGTTCGCTGAAAGTGGTACGCGCTATGCGATTCTTGGATTTAGGAAACTTACATTTCTTAATAGGGTATATACATATAGCATCAAAATATTTTCATGTGACTGATTTATCTTAAAATGCATAAATGTATGGAAGCGTCTTTATCATCTTTCCGCTCCAAGCCACCTTCACCTGCCCGTGGTGCATCCTGCTGAATAACGAACGAGGCTCTGGAAACCGACTGGTGGCGGTATAATCACCATCATCATCATCAGCCTATTACAGTCCACTGCTGGACATAGGCCTCTCCAGTTGTTCGCCACTTAGAGCAAACATCTGGAGGATATACCCATAATCGCCACGTTGGGCAGGCGGGTTGGCCATCGCAGGGCGTAGCTTCTTGCTCCGGTGACGCTGCCTTCAATTGTGATGGTTATACCGCCACCAGTCGGGTGCCAGCGCCTCGTTTGTTATTCGGCAGGATGCACCACGGGTAGGTGAGGTTGGCTTGGAGCGAAAAGATGATAGGCCGCACCCTTACATCTCGGCGGTATAATCATCACGATTGAAAGCGTAGCTAAATACCACAGGCCGATGACGGACAGCAGCATCACCGGAGCGAGGAGCTACGCCCTGTGATCCCAACCCGATTGCCCAGCGTGGCTATTATGGGTATAGCCTCTAGGTGTTTGCCACTTTGGGCAAGCACCAAAAAATAATCTTGGCTGGTGTGTACATGGGTAACTTTTTTATTCAATAGAATAAAAAATTACCAACGGGTTATAACCTTCATTTAAATTTCTACTCTATCAGTACTTTGTACCTACCTTGTATTGTATTATTCTATACAACCTTTTATGACAATATTAAGTAGATGTCTTGTTTTCGAAGAACGATAAACTCGTTACTGTTATTGGCACCTAATATTAAATATGCATTAATATCATTTCTAGCTTCTTCGGCCACACAATTTTATCGATGACCTCTTCATTTCATAAATCAAAAAAAGTAAGTAAGTAGTGATGAATAATTTATAAGTTGAATGAAGGTCCTAATACTATTTTCCTTAATCGCATAAGCAAGGTGTTTTTACTTCTTTTAATGGGCGGAACCGTGACCTATATTTTGTAGATAATCTAGCCTCTTATCTTTCCTTAATCATCATCAGCCTGAAAACGTCCACTGCTGGACATAGGCCACCATTTTTGGGAAACGCCTTAGTCACTACGCTTGGCATGTAAGTTGGTGATCGCAGTAGGTTTTATTTGTATCCAGGTAAACGCTACTGCTCGTTTCCTGATATTCCCTAAGTTGACTTCTACGACACCCAGGGGACGAGATGGGGTGTTTTATCTGGATACTTAACCAAATACGAAGATATTTAAAAGAATATGATTCACCAATGTAATGATATAGTAAGAAATTTCTTTTAATATTTAGGATTTGTGTGGATTACTTATATGTTTGATACTTGGATTTGATTGTTTAATAAAGTTAGATATTAGGGGCTTAGGGGAATTATGGGATCTGTTGTGTGATCCTTGCGATTAAATACAGAGGGTTTACCAAGCAGTTAGTTCATCATCATCATCATCAGCCTATTGAAGTTCACTGCTGGAAATAGGCCTCTTCAGTTGTTCGCCACTTAGGGCAAACTCCCGTAATCCCCGTATAGTTGCTGCCTATCATCGGCCTGTGTCATTTAGCTACGACGTCAATTGTGATGATTTCAATGCCACAGTCGGTTGCCAGCGCCTCGTTTGATATTCGGCAGGATGCACCACGGGCAGATGAGGGTGGCATGGAACGTAAAGATCATAGGAAGCTCCCTTTCATCCAGCAGTTAATTATCACGCACCAATATACATTTTGTTTTTTGTTAGGCACATTGTATTGAAATATTCCACTCAATTAGTAAACATCACTGAGGATAATTAGTATATCCTTCTGACTAGAATTTAATTTATCGCCATTCTAATTAGGAAGATAAAAATGCTACTTCTGCTATTTAACCTCACCTTAATTGTTCTATGTTCAATGACATGATGATAATTTAATCATGCAAGTTAGTTCCTAATGTTAATTTAATTTTCGCCGTTGACACGCACAGAGGGAGCAACCAGTACTTATGATAGGCGGTGGATTATTGGTCGTAGTGCCTAATTAGTTACATTGTAAGGTGAAAATTAAACGCATCTGCGAATGGCATTGCTCGACCAGATATTAAAATTTGAGTGTTATCTGCCAATAAAATATATGAGTCACTCCGTCAATATTTTTTTGTCTACGACTTCGATTTAAAAAAAGGATAGGTACATTAGGTATAGGAATTTATTATATGTTCAGATGACAAGCGTTCAACGTGCGTTCAGTGCCCGCTAAATTTTTGTATAGTGTTTACATGACATGCGCTTGCATTGGTTTTAACGTGGTTTTAACATTATGCACAATAAAAGGCGGACTCATTGCCGCTTAGGCAGGCGAGCCATTGAGTTAAGTAGAAAATTTCAGAAATTTTTCTCACTTATTAATTTTCCGTCATATTGATAACCATTATCCCCAAGCAATAGAACAAAGATTACAAAAATAATTAGTAGAATAGACATTCTATTGTAAAAGTGTCAAGTCTCATTTTAGCTTTCTCATATGTTTCCTAAGATCCTGAGGGTCAGGTTGAATGCCTTTGGTCTCACGTCTTTCTATCAAAAAGTCCTAAGACCAAAAGCTATGTTATGCTATTTCTAACCCTACACTCATTTTACAGCGATGCACTACGCTGAAGTATGTACGTTAAAGTAGGTATAATTAGAAGTGACCCAGGTCCTCACGGGACATGGATGTTTCGGCCGGTACTTATGGAGGATCAGGCGAGAGCCTGATCCTCTATGCCGTCACTGCGACAGTGGCTCGGAGGACACGGCAGAGCATACGCTTCAGCATTGCCCTGCCTGGGCCAATGAGCGCTCCGTCCTCGTCACTGTCGCACAGGACCTCGACCTGCCGCAACTCTTGCGGCAGATGACGGCGTCGAAGGAGGTCTGGCGAGCGATGCTCGCATTCTGCGAGACAGTGATCTCGCAGAAGGAGGCGGCGGAAAGAGAGCGTGAGGCTGCGGTAGACGCGCCCGCTCTACGCCGCCCCCGGCCCGGGCGTCGCCGGAGGGCATACAACGCATCGTATGCCCTCTGAGCCTCTCCTTCGTGCCCCGAGTGGTGAGTGCGGGGACGCGATCCACTCATAGGGGCGTAACGGTGTGGTGGGTGCAGCCACACCGTTGCACGAGGTCCGCCCGGGGAGCACTCTACTGCTCCCCGGATCCGGGGGCAGGGGTATTTGCCCTCTCCGGACCAGGAGTGCCAGCCGCTTATCATCTGCGGCTGGCCAGGGCAGGCAGGGATATGGCCGTATGCTTCGGCGCTACCCGTGTCCCTGCAACTTGCTGCCCACTGGCGACACAGGGGGGTTTAGTGGGTATGCCCTCCCTTTTGGGAGGTGTGAGTCCCACACACCATGCCGCCTCCCCCCGGAGACGGCATGAAGGTGCCTAATGCATTCCCCTCTTAAAAAAAAAAAAAAAAAGGTATAATTAGAAGAGACTCAAATATCAACGAATAGCCAACACGTGGTGGCCTAAGACAATGTTGCATAGAGTAAAAGGCGATGGAAACAAGTAAAATATTTTTTTTGGAAACCCCAGTCTGATTGCGTAATTCAACCTTCAGATGGAAGGTCATTCGATAAAGAAGAGTTTATTTTTAATGTATTTTTAGTACCCATCTTTAACCAAAAAAGAATAAATGAATATGCAGCTGACACTGAAGCATCGATGTATTATGCATGCCTCACCTACTTTAGAAATACTAAGAATCGTTCAATGCTAAAATTGTTAGCTATCAATATTATCATTATCCCCCCGTAGTTTTGGCATTGTGTTTCAAACTGTGGTTTTAGGTATGTGATCTTTTTGTTTACCGATTAAAACAAAATTGTTGAAAGTATTTTCGGAAGACTGACTCGGTGGCTCAGTTGGTAGTAACCCCTGCCTTCTGATCCGAGAGTCGCGGGTTCGTTTCCAACTCGGAAAATTGTGTGATGAACATATGTGTTTGTTCCGTGTCTGGGTGTTTATATTTTGTATTTAAGTATATATTTGCGGTACCTTCGTTGTTCTGATACCCATAACACAAGTGCTTAAACTACTTACTTTGGGATCGGACCAATGTAGGTATGTGATGTTGATGATACTTCATGTTCACTGTACCGCTGGCTCAATGAGGTTTGTCTGAAAAGCAAATCGACCAGATGGCGCCACACAAAAGGCAGGCCAGCATGTGATTGGGCAGTTTCTAAGTAAATGTCACTGCCAGACATGGCAAAATTAACCAATCACATAACAGTTGGACCTGCCTTCTATGTGGTGCCATCTGGTGGATTTCTTTTTTCAGACAACCCTCATTGGTAGTGACCCCTAGCCTCAGAACCAAGGGTTGTGGGTTCGATCTCCACCCATGTCTAACATTCGTGCTATGAACATTTGCATTTGTGCCGTATTAGTATGGTATAAGGTACCTTCGTTGTTCCGACGTACATAACGCAAGTGTTCCAGCTATTATTTTATTTATTTATTTATTTATTTAGAACAACCAACAAGTTTACACTGAAACATGACATTTTTTGCTTAAATTAAATTCTAACTAAGTGTCAACTTAATTACAGGCTGTTACGGCATTCAATGTGAAGCTTTTATACTAAAAAATATATTTATTTTATATTAGTAGAAATTATTTTAATATGTGCGCTTAAGAAACTTCAGAGCAGAAAATCTAAATTTACCAATACTGTCCGAAAATATATCAATTTCAGTGGATTTGGAAATCACATTGTATTGTCGCTGCAACCTATTTAGAATTGAGTGGTGACCTAGATTACTTTTTGAACACTGTGTTGAGAAGGGAACAAATTTATTGCGTCTAACCGATTTAATCGGTACATTAAAATTAATTTGGCTCAGTAAGTTAGGACAATCCAGGTCACCCCTAACCAACTTGTACAGGAACATCAGATCCAAAAACTCCCTTCTATCCCGCAAGCTTAGCATACCAAAATGTGACAATCTCTCGGCGTACGATGGCAACTTCCGAGCAAGACCACACTGGAATGAAAGATGCCACAGGAATCTTTTTTGGATTCTCTCTAGGCGCTTTATGTGTATGTCATAGTGTGGCGACCAGACGGGGGAGCAATATTCCAGCCCCGACCTAACAAGTGCATTGAATAATTTAATTTTCGTAGCAGGTTTGAACTCCCTGCAACTGCGAATTACAAAACCCAAAATTTTGAAACCCTTTGAGGCAATATGTTCAATATGTCTATTGAACCTAACTTTTTTATCCAGAATGACCCCAAGATCGCGTATCTCCAGCGCCTCTTCAAGGGACTTGCCTAGCATAAAATACGTAGGAGACAAGGAAGTCTTACTTCTCGAAAATCTCATGTACTGACATTTCTGTATGTTTAGAGACATGTGATTAATCTCGACCCATTGTACAATCTTATCGATATCTTCCTGTAAGAGGGCTACATCATCAGCGGATTTAATTTGTTTGGTTATTTTTAGGTCATCAGCAAACAAATACGCCTTTGAGTGTTTTAAGACCGAAACAATGTCATTTATAAAGATATTAAAAATGACCGGCCCGAGATGTGAGCCCTGTGGGACACCGGAGAGTACCAGGAAAGGGTCAGACGTGTAACCCTCAACCACCACCCTAGACTTCCTATCGGATAGATAAGAAGATAACCATTTAATAAATTTATCAGTAAAGCCATAACTAGATAGTTTGTATAGCAGTATTTTGTGGTCAACCCGATCAAAAGCTTTACAGAAATCTGTATAAATTACGTCCACTGGTATGAGCCGATCAACCGATTCTGTAATCTCTGTCAAAAAGTCTGCTAGATTCGCAGCAGAAGACCGCTTCCGCACAAAACCAAACTGACGATGTGTTACTGAGTGTTTAATGTGAGATGATACAACTGGACAGATAAGAGACTCAAACACCTTTCCTACTGCGGGAAGAATTGAAATTGGTCTGTAGTTTTTAACTAGTTTTTCATCACCAGACTTATAAATGGGTACTACAAGAGTTTTGAGCGGCCAAGTTCGGTACCGAGTCATTTTGACCATCTCATCTACGACAAATACTTACTCGTAGATCTCGCATGTAAATACCTAAAGAAGATACGGGTTATCGTATAAATAATTTGTATAGGTATAATACTATTTTGTTTATAGACTTTTAAAAACTTAGCAAGAAGTAATTAGTTAGTACTTAATTAATGTTGTTATGGAACAAAATGTTATTACCTACCGACATATACACAGTTAACTTAGATATAAGAAAACAAGCATAATTATTGTTTTTTAACTTGGGTTGTAGATACGTGGCTACAAGAGTTCTATTCTCGGAATAAGTTAAATTTATTGTTCTGTCTCGCCTTTTGATATTATTAATTTCCTTATTTGTTTCTTGTAGATTTAATGATAATTAATTAATACTCGTCTTTAAGAGCACGATCTTCGGACATTATTTATCAAGTGTATAATTTGATTCATTATTAACAAATTAATATTATTATTATATTAATCAAAATATGCTTTATAGGCGATTTATTATTTATTACGTAAATGCGCCAGGCAACAGGGTAGATGCAAAACTGTCACAGCCATCTTGCTCCAAAGGCTTTCCCCTCTGTACCTAATAGGTACATTATATGAAATCACGACTAGAGACATCCAACTTACTACTTGAACCAAAATAATAAATTGAATCGAAGCTCGACACACTGACGTTTTTCGGGCGTTTCCGCGTTTGATCGAACGTTTGATGAATGACGGGCCGAAGAATTGGCAACTAAAAGCGCTAGTCTGGTCTGTAGACTTGTTCCTACGAAAAGTGGAAGTACTTCCGTCGAGCTAGGTGTTCGTGCTCGGGGACCGCGGTTCAATGAACCTTTTTTTTATTTCCTAAACGACTACGATGATAGCCAAGGCAGCCTTGGCTGTTGGGGGAAAGAAAGGCCCTCATCCCTACAGTCCGATTGACCATTTTGGCGCGTTGTAGGATTTTATATTGTAGCGATGTATAGATATATGTTGCTATATATCGCTACAGGTCTAAAATAACAGACCACCACTAAGATGACTCTTAGACTCGGCTGTGAACTTGTCTGCCAGACTTATTTATTTGTTGTGAGCGTGAGATAAGATATCGCATGCGACGAACCGGAAAGGACGGGCTGTGGACGGTAGTTATCGCCAAGCTTCCTTTATTCAAATTGCTTTGTGCACTCAGTCTGCCGATAGTGACGGAAAACAAACAAGATTTATCTTACATTTATGTTGAAATAATAGGACAACTCGCTAGCGACACTACCTTTTACGCCTCTTTAATGGGACACGTAACTGCCGAACACTTAAATTTATTAAAACTAAACTAAATAAATATCAGAAATACTTACGTATATACATTGCACTTGTGTTATCAGAAGATAGAAGGTACCTACCAAAAAGGAAGCTGTCATTTTGAGTATAGCCGCATGGAAACCGTTCGTGCGGGAATGCGCAAACATTTCCGATGCACTACAGTATCTAGGCAGTCCCAACAGCATTCTAAAAGTATTATTATAGATAGATTATTACTTATTGTAACCTAACTCGGCAATTGTATATTATTGTTTCAGAGAGAAGATAATTAGTTCAGTGGAGATCCCGATCCTAACAAGATGCTGCCTGTGTTTTCCGCTCAGGAAGGGTCTCATAGCCTTCGCTTACATAAATTTGGTAAGTTAAAAAAAAAACAAATAAAGGCCAGAAAAAAAAACCTACTTAAACGTACACTGTCTCATTGATCTAGTGGTCGTAATTGCCGAGTTCAAACCCGAATCAAAATCTTGGGACGGATCAAAAATTATTAGTGGGTTTTTTTGTAAAGAAATTACTCAGTTCCAGCTCTGGAGCCATAAAGTTAAATCTGAAAGAAAATTTGTACAAAGTAGGTACTAGTTATTTAAGTCCATAAAAAATTCCATAAAAGTTTCCGACTTTTGGATAGCACCATCCCATCTCATTTCGGAATATCAGGAAACGGAGAGTAGGTTTTTTCTAGGTACAAACAAAACCTACTGCAGTCACTAACCCGCCTGCCAAACGTGATAACTAAAGCATATCCCCCAAATGACAATTGTCATTGGGAGAGGTCTATGTCCAGCTGTGGACGTTTGGATGCTGATGATGATGGGTAATATCATACCGCGCGCTCTGGGTCGATTGCTCGATTTGGGTGTCCATGGGCTACACACCGGCAGACGACTGACTACACGGCTCGACACCGCCCATGGACACCCAAATCGAGATCTGGGGTCACTGCCGGCTTTTTGAATAAGTAGGAATACGCTCGTTTCTTTAAGGCAAGGCATAAAGTTCCTCATAAAGCGTACAGTCGAGGATCACCAACCATCGTGACTATGACGATGGAATTGCAATCGGTTACGTGTGGTGCGGTGAAGAAACTCATCTGCCGGCAGTAAACCAAACAATTCTTCAGCATATTTAGTGGTATAAAATGTGCATGTATGTATCTAATTGTTATTTCTGTCATTTTCCAGTTGCTGTGCCTGACAGTAGCCAGCTTCCTGACCATCTACATAGGCTACGCGCAGAGTTCGGAGCACTCGGAGCTAGCGGCGGAGTACCCCAGGCTTATAGTTGACATCGTCGCGCTCTTCATAGAGATCGCGATGACTATCGTCTTCATTGTCTCGTTGCACAAAGTAAGATTGTTTGTAGTAACTATCTGTGCCGGCGGCGACGCACGCGTGTATATCAGGTTTCTAGAATAACGGACTTATATAAAATGGTGTATAAATTTTAAGTTAGACCTCTAGCAAAACATTGGTGAAAACCGCAATCAATTTTATGCGTTAGTTTTCGCGTGATGCGCGTTCAAACATATGGATAAAAGTTTCTCCCGTTTTCCCAATATTTCCCTTCACTGCTCTGCTCCTACTGATCGCAGAATGATGAAAAGTATACTATAACCTGCCCAGGCGTATGAAGAATATTGTACCAAGTTTCGTTAAAATCCGTTCAGTAGTTTTTGTTTCTATAACGAACATAGTAACAGATAGACAAAAATTTTACTGATTACACTAATCACCCCCTGATAGTTTTTTTGAAAATATATTTCATGTACAGAATTGACCTCTACAGATGTATTATAAGTATAGAAGATAGATTAGCTGTGACCGCGACTTCATCCGCGTGGAATCGTTTCATAGCCCTTGGGGGTAGAATTCATCAAAATCCTGATGCCTACCTCATAACATCTCCTTGCATATCAAATTTGCCAAAATGGTATTTAAAATTTTACGGTAACATGTCCATTCCGAAATACCGCTGTAAATTTTGTGCGGGTTGTTATTTTAGTAAGTAGTATGTAAATGGGCGTCTGAGCGTAGATACAGAAGATCTAACTTTCATTTTGACACTCATATCCTAATAGAACAGGTGACCCTCTATTTCAGCTAAGTCATTTGTTTGCACCGGTGTTCTAATAAATTGGTATGTGTGCGTTCATCCTGACTTTCACTGCTCAGGACTTTGTATTTGTAGATAGATAGATTTCATTTACAAGTCCGAGAGATAGAATTTTTGGATCCTTGATGACTGTTTGTTTACCCCTCATTATGTTTTTTGTTACCTTCAATTTTTATACCGTTTTAAACATTTGTCAATTTTTGAATGTTAAACAATTAAGTAGATACTTTCAAAATAGTGAAAACCAGTAAAAGAACAATTAGGTAGGTACTATCAAAATTTTTAAATACATTTTTGCAATTTTTGTATTTGATAACTCTGAAATAGGTACTGAAATAGGGCAGCTTAAAAATGGCGTAACCAAGCAAAAAGACAATTTTATAAAAAAAAATTGTTCTGCCTTGAATTCAAATCCAGAACCCTAATTTAAAAGACTAGCGCTTGAGCCAATAGGGTCAGTTATCATTATGTATTCTACACAGGTGTGTTGGGAGAAAGTCGTAAGGTGGATTCAGGTAGACAAGGGTATGCCACACCCATATTATACTTGATGCGGTATTGGAACACAGCCGGAGAGATTTTAGCCGTTAAGAATTATGTATCCTACCGCTTTCTCTTCCAGATGAGAATAATTGAATAACGCAGACTTTTTACGAGTCACTTCATATCATCAACAGAGAATAAATAAATCAAATAAAATAGTTTATTTCTGGCGATTCACTAGTTATACTTTTGCACGTCACACTTTATATATAGTAGGTATCCAATATTCCTTACTAAAATAAATAAATAAAAAAAATGTACTTCTGTCACATTTCGGGATCTTCCTGTGTATAGTATACTCGTATAGCCAGAATAATCCTATAAGTTAACATGGCGGTGGCAGTGGATTGACTTTGTTACTTTGTTCGTTGGTGCAGCGACTTGGGCCTTGGCCTTGAGCCTCTTTAGCTTTTTATCAGATGAACGAATACGATTATGCTGTACTATATAAAAAGACAACCATTAATTGTACGTAAAGTATAAGTATCTACCTATACATAAATGTGTATGTAGACAAAATCTTATAGTGTACAGAAAACACAAGTCTAAAAGCTATTTCTACGACCACGCTTAGTTTGAAGTTATAGGAAGTGAACATTTTAACAACCACAATATTTAAATGGCCTAGTTCGAAAGCTAAAATACGTACGTTGGTTGGGAATATATTTAAAAGTGGTATTGAATCACATTGGCATGTTATAGACTGTTGACCATCTGTTTAAATAAAGAAGGACAAATAATGCCATGTCAAATATGACGCTCTCTTGCTCTCTTGACGCTACAAATGTGCAGTATTTTATTTTAAAATTAAATACTTTCGGTCAAGTATAATATCATAGAAAGTGATCATTGCAGTTCCGATAAAGCATATGAGATGATTTTCACTAAACAAGTACCTAAATGATTCCAGAAACTGGTGCTGATGATGAGGGTGTACCTGTACTTCGAGATCGTGTACGCCATCATCGGCTTCGCGTACGGCCTGGCCTTCATCACCAAGGAGACCGCTTCAGAGCTGTTCATCATTCTCTTCCAGCTGAGTAAGTACTAGTCATACTCGTACATAACCAGTATATACCTATGTATATGATATATACGTTGAGATAAATAAATAAATAACCCAACACATGCCTTGCTGGGCCACACAGCGCCACCTAGCCCCAAACTAAGCCGAAGCTTGTACTATGGGTACCTACTAGACATCTGATAAACTTATTTCGATACATTTTTTTTGTAATAAAATATATGTACATAGCAAACACTCAACCAATACAGACATATTCATGAACACAAATGTTTGTACTGTGCGGGAATCGAACCTTGGCTCCGAGGGCAAAGGTACTACCAAATGAGCCATCGAACCGGTTTGTACTATCATCATCACCATCAGTCCACTGCTGGACATAGGCATCTCCAGTTGTTCGCCACTTCGGGCTGAAGGATATACCCATAGTCGCCAGGCAGGCGATCGCATGGCGTAGCTTCTCGCTCTGGTGACGCTGCTGCCCGTCATCGGTTTGTGGTATTTACCTTCAATTGTGATGGTTATATCGCAAGCAGTCGGTTGCCAGCGCCTCGTTTGTTATTCGGCAGGATATTCCACGGGAAGTTGAGGTCGGCTTGGAGCGAAAAGATGATAGGCCGTTCCCTTACATAGATACTTTTTTTTGTAAATAGATAAGTACATATTATACATAGCAAGCGCCCACACCAATACAAACAGATATGTTAATGCACACAAATGTTTGTACTGTTCGGGGATCGACCCCGCTTCGGTTGTGTCAGTCAGCGTTTCCTACCGCTGAACCAAATCGGTCGATATAATAATGTGACCATTTCTTATGTTCCAGTGTGGCAGGTATACCTCGCTATCCTCATCTGGAGTACCATCACCAAGTTGGAGCGAGACGACTCCGTGAAATACGTGCGAGAGAGGGACCCTGCGTAGTACACGAACGAAACATTAACGTAGGATAGTTTTAAATTATAATTTATGGAAAAACATCTTGCGCGTACGTACTTGACTTACTGGCGTATATACACGCGAGATCGTTTTCATATCGAGACTCTACTATATCTAAAATTATACAAACACAGAAATGTATGTGATAAAGACAGAGCGGTAATCATATCTTTATTTCAATTAATTCACAGCGTATTAACCCTAGTTGATGACTTGAACTCTGCACTGCTAGATATTACATGCATCATGTAGAGAAAAAATCAATTTTGAAAAAGATGCTGGAGTTAACGACTTATTTTGCTGGAATTGACGACTAGAAATACATTTAGAACGCTTTTGGATGGGACGCAATATGTTCAAAGGTGACATGTGCGCTGACTAAAAGTTTACTAATCCTGCACAATAGTGCATGTTTCCGTTGACGCACACGAAGCCGTTCTATCGTTGACATGGATGTATTATACGTCCATGATCGTTGATATATTTCTGTGTATGTGGCCTGTTAAAATGTTAAACTATCCACTTTTCGTAGACGGTCTAAAATCAGAAATTTCAGAAACATTTACGGCTGATTTGATAAATTACATTATTGTTCATTGAACTTCTTTGGAATCATGGTGCTAATTTGTGAAAATATATTTAGAACATTTAGGTACAATTTAAAGTATGAAATATTAATGTTCAATATACATAAAAAAATACTTGGGATATTCATTCCTTAGCACATTGTATGTGAATTAAGTTAATGAACAAACAATGATTATATTTTCTTAGTGCCTTATTGAAGTGAGATATTTTACTACAGAATTTTATTACTATTAAGACGTAAGGAACCCTAATAATAGTTACCGCACGATTGTATGATGTTTGAAATTCAAACAATTAAAAAATATATTTTATGACGTTCAATATTTTTGATTGTAAATCATAGTTTTGTATTGTATTTACCAGATTACATAACGACATTGTAAATATAATTAGTGCGAGTGTTTTTTTTTATTGTACCAATGAAAATATTGTACGAATTATTATACCAAATAAATTAATTAGCTTTATTTTTATGCATATAATTACCTTACTCATCTATTTATAATTAGATATTTTATGCCTCAGTACGGTATACGGTCAAATAAATTTTCTACATTTATTATTCTGCGGTCATATGGTTAAGGGCGCTTCTGCAAGCAGTTGAAAATAGAGAAAAAAAGACGTTACTGCCATATTGCACAATTTATGTACCTAACTAATACTTAGATGGTAAAACGCATTTTTCTAGGTATTATGTAGTGACGTTATTTCAACCTACATAACTTAGTTTAACCAAATCACTGCATAACTCAATCTTGAAGAAAATGTTAAATGCGCCCTATTTAACTATGACGGCAGTATTGTAAGTAATTTAATTAAGTAGGTACCTATCTAACTTGTCTGTCACCGCAGACCATCTTTTTCGCTTTTAATTCGACAAGAGGCCACTATGCTTTTCGTAAAAAAAAAAACAATTTACTTAGGACCGATTCCGCAAGTACAGCATATAAATAATCAAACAAGTTATATAAAACAAACAATATTATTTAGATACAAAATGAATAAGGCTGGTTTCAAAGTCACATTTACCAGACTAAGTCAGCGTTACTCTGAAACGAGCTTTATAAAGCGGGAAAGCGATCACATTTAGCTGAAATTGACTCTACATCATATAACTGTACGTCGGCTCTCTAGACGCTGTACCAAGACTCACTGTTGATAAGCTTCACCAGTCGTTCGGTCTCTCCCCTTGCTTCCTCAAGCTGCTTGTAAAAGCTGCACACAGTCATAAGCATGTAGAACCGGATTACTGAAATAGGAGAAAAATCTGTATATATTTGGTTCAAGAAAGCGGACAATGTGAGAAAGCAGACGCTACTCTCATTCTGATTTGATATTTTTCTAATTCCTGTCTTTTCTAATAAAAAATAATAACTAAATGAAACCGGCAATAAGACTTGCATTTGAAGAATTACGGCCGTATTTACAAACGTTACTATGCGTCACACGGACGCACAGGTACCTACACAAGAACGTATAGGATATTGGGCACTGTGCGTCCGCGCGTCGCATAGTAACGTTTGTGAATACGGCCGTTAGATAGGTACTGAGAGTCGTACTCCATCAAATAAGTAGGTACAAAGGAATTCAGAGGTACAAAAATATATACGTACGTTATGATGACAGGTTTATGATGTTATATATCTACATTACATTTACGTCGAAAAACATTAATAGCTATTGGTATATGTGCAATTAAAATTATATAAAAACATCCGAGTACAAGAAAATATAAGTCATCTTGGATCGAAAATAGATATGAAGTACATACGAGTACACACCTCAGCAACGGGCGATATTTTTGGTAATGATAATAGTGATTTTACGTCATCAGCTTATGTCACCAGAAGTACAAAACAGATTTTAAAATTGTGCAGCATTGACGAAGAATGTAGTAAAAATCGCACTAGGAATCGTGACAGAATAAGAGAACTTACGCAGAATGAGGAACTCGATCACGTAGATCGAGAGGGAGGTATCGCTGAAGTGGTTGATCATGCTCATGGTGCTCCAGAAGACAAACAGCAGGATCGACAGGGTGACCTGGATCGACTCCCAAATCACCCACGGTCTGATGAGGTACGGCTTTTCCTGAAATGTAGAGATAATTCGACCATTTAGCTCTACTAAAAGTACAACTATCATTTAAAGTACAAGCTCCATCAGTCTATTTCGGTAACTGAATCATATTCTTGCATACATACTTGACTAGTTGTAACTAAGTAGATATAGGTAGATATGCCTTGTCTTATTCTAAAGTAGACGGTTGAATGCCTTTAAGTGAGAAAACGCAATTGCCGATTTCGATACGAAAAGTATGATTTTTCACAAAGCGTAGACTTTCCGTATAGGAATAATTTCGAGGTTTTATGGGTGGCTTATCAATTCTAAATTTCATGTTCCATAAATACCACCTTCACATTTTTCTATTAATGTCTAATCCTAAATGAAAGATTTAGCTTTAAATTTGTAGTAAAACCGCGCACAAGACACGAAATAGTTTCTTTGATATAAGAAGCCCCTAGATTAAAGTACTGAGCAAAAACTGTTTACAACTAAATTATGCTCCTTTCTTATTCATCATCATCAGCATATAGCAGTCTACTGCTGGACTTAAACCTCTTTAGCTCTAAGAGGCTTTTCCATAATTCCCACGCTAAGCATGCGCGGGTTGGCGATCGCAGCGGGGCGATGACGCTGCTGCCCATCATCGTCATGTGATTTTTGGCTACGCCTACAATCGTGGTAATATACCGCCACCAGCCGGTTTCCAGAGCCTTGTTTCTTATTCGGCAAGATGAACCACGCTGAAGGAGGCTTGGAGCGAAAAGATGATGGGTCGCTCCCTTAGACATCATATTATGATATCTAGTTATCTACATATCATAAATTTTAAGGAAAATCCTTAGTTTGAGACCTTAGTCGGAGAGACTTGTCTATCTCATTGAGTCAGTCAATACATACCGACACAGCCCCGACCAGCATCAGCGCGCTCAGGAACAAAGTGACAGCATGAGTTATCGTGATGGCGATCACCAATCCATACGTAACCATAGAGCGCATATCCTCCGCGTTCATATGGGACGGAAGCACTTCTAAGGCGGCCACACATTGTGCGATGGCAAACACTGAGTATAACTGAAAAAGAGATTATCATAGAGTAGTATGGTCCATAAAAGGGGAATGACAGAAGTAAATTTGTGGAGCTACTTATGCTACTTAAAAAGGTGCATACCACGGGAAGAAAAGGGGCAATGATTTGTATTGGTTTTCGTTACACATCGTCATCAGCCTATCGCAGTCCACTGCTGGACATAGGCCTCTCCTGTTGTTCGCCACTTTGGTCAAACAAACATCTGGAGGATTTACCCATAATGGCCACGCTTGCCGATCCCGGCACCGCCGACCACCGGGTTGGCGATCGTAGGGTGTAGCTTCTCGCTCTGGTGACGCTGCTACCCGTCATCATACTGTGGTATTTAGCTACAACCTCGATTGTGATGTGTGATGCACCTCGGGCAGGTGAGGGCGGCTTGGAGCGAAAGATGATGGGTCGCTCCCTTACATACCTCATACGTCACACGAATATGTCGTAATCTATAGAACACCGTTGTTCAGGGTAAGGTATCAAGAAGCCTGCTCAAGTTCAGCAGGTCTTCACAAGCGAAGGACTTGTCACACAAAGTCCCATTTGACCCCGTGTATCAAGTGCCTAAAATTCGGCTCATTTGCTGAGCTGATGTTGATGGACACATATTATGACAAATTCATGATACACTAGGCCACTTTATCGAGCAACAAACTTTCACCAAAAACGTAATTCTACGAATACTAACAGTGATAGTGAGACCGGAGAGGATACTTCCAAGCTTGAGTGAGAAACATGCGAAGCTCTGCTGTCTCGGTAGGTTTTCCATTGAAAATGGAAACTCTGAAAATAAAATAGACAGATATTCTTTATTGTACACTGAACAGTTGATTTAAAATTGACTTTTTATAAATAAAATTAAACCGTTTTCAAAAAACACAAACGACCGAAACTTTAATCTGACAAAAACTGTACCTGCATAACTAAAAGTAAAAAGCTTTAAATAACGTAAGTAATTATCTTTTTAATACATATAAATTTTTTAAATATCAATAATAAATTATCACTTATTTTTGGAGTCGGTGCCTGTTTGTTTATACGAGTAAGTCCGGGCGTGGATCGCCAGTAACTTCCTGACCCCAGGGCCATCATCATCAGCATATCAGCACGACTGACTCGGTGGCTCAATTGGTAGTGACCCCTGCCTTCTGAACCAAGGGTCGTGGGTTCGATTCCCACCCGGGACAAACATTCGTGTGATGAACACTAGTGTTTGTTCCGTGTCTAGGTGTTTATATTTGTATTTTAAGTATTTATTTGTGGTACCTTCGTTGTTCTGACACCCATAACACAAGTACTTAAGCTACTTACTTTGGGATCGGAGCAATGTATGTGATGTTGTCTGATATTTATTTATATTTATCGTAGGGCACTAGACATAGGCGTCTCTAGTCGTTCACCATTCTGGGCACACATCTGGAGGATTTACACATAATCGCCACCCTGGATAGGCGGGTTGCTCTGCTATACTTTTGTCCTAATTGGGGAAATTGAACCAGGTAACTATTGTTTTTAGGAATTACTCGTGGCCTTTAGATCAGTTTGCTCCGTGAGTCAAACAAACGGAAAACAATGAACACTAATTGCAATTTTTTTATTATCTAGTTAATCCGGATATCGCAACACGTATAGTCAGCACTAATCGCGAATCTGATAACTAAGTGTGTAGAGGTATTAAAGCAACTATTTGAATGATTTCTTATATCCTTAGCATACCTCCTTGATTCTACATTTAATCCGTCATTTAGAAAATATTCTTATACGATTTGACATCTTATTGATAGAAACACATAGGAAGAAGGTGTGCTTGTACCTTACAACTTTAATGTAGTTAAAGTAGTAGTTTCACTGAATAAAAAGTTTGAATACTTATCAAACCATGAGGTTGCGTTACCACATAGCTCCGGGCATATCCTCTTCTATGGAAACCCAAATGGTATTGTATAAACCAGTATAAACAGCTGAACATGGAATAGATTTCGCTTAATAGTTTATAAAAAAAAATAATGGATGGACTGTGTGAGAAATGTTATGCGTGTCAAAGGTGTGAGTGTGGAGATGGCGGCTTATAGAGGAGAGTGGAAGGAGAAAACATGTTGTGCCGACCCCACTTAGAGCGGGATAAGGGCAGGAGAATGATGAATTTATAAAAAAAATCATAAGTTGGCATGTATGGCACCATGGCAACGATATCAGTTGACAATAAAAAGTAACTCCGAAAATGCTTCAAGGTACATTGCAGGTTTAAATATACAATAGGTTAGTTTAGTGATCCTGTATCTTTAAAGTACAAATAAATAATTGCTCATAGATATACTTACTTGACGTCATTTTCCCTTCCGCCACAGTCATTTTCGTTAACTTTTATAACAGTCACTGGTGAGTTTACCTACTCTTTTTCACAAAAAACCAAAACCTCGTCTTTGAAATAACCTGGCAAAAAGACACCGCTTTTTCACTATTTTCGCTATTTTGAACACTGAACTCGACTGTTTGTCTTGAATCAACTGATACGTGTGACTTTATCAGTTAGAGTGTTAATCATGCTCTAGATAATATGATACCTTATCAGGGGACAGTATCAAAATTATCGAAATTGGTCGCAGCAACAAACGACTGTAAACACTATTGTCCTTGGCTGATTTATTTCCGAATTTATGCAAATAGATTTTACAAATTTATAAACACATTCGTTATCTTACAAGCAAAGTTAGATGTCTTCTTCTTTCAGCCTATCATCTTTTTTTTTATTGCTGTGGGTGGCGGACGAGCAAGCGGCCCATCTGATGTTAAATGGTAACCGCCGCTTATAGACTCTGGAAAAGTTCTCTTCAGACCACGTTTGAAGAAGGACAAGTCGTAGCGATCAGGAAACACCGCGGCTGGGAGCTCATTCCAGAGCTTACAGGTACGCGGAAAGAACGAACGTTGGAAACGAATAACGAACGAATCTTTTCGCTCCATGCCAATCTCACTTGCTCGTGGTGCGTCTTGCCGTATAACAAACGAGGTGCTGGCAACCATCACAATTGAAGGAGTAGCCAAATACCACAGGCCGATGTCATGCAGCAGCGTTACCGGAGCGAGGAGCTACGCCCTGCGATCGACAACCCGCTTGCTCAGCGTGGCGATTATTGGTTAACCTCCAGGTGTTTACCCGAAGTGGCGAAGAACTGACCTATATGATATGAGAGGCCTATGCCCAGCAGTGGACTGCGATGAGCTGATGATGATATGCAAATACAATCGTTAGGTATCTATCGTGCTGATTTGTGGCTTGCCTATAGGTACCTATTGTGTTTACCAACTCACCATCATTCTAAAATAAAAAAAAATTCATGAATGTGATAGATCATTTTTTTATTGACAACGCATTAGGAAATGAAATAATCTCATGCTCTGCCCTTTGACTTTGATAATTACGTTTCTTATCTAACTAACAAGAACATAACATTACTTTATGTAAAGATGTATGTATCTAATCGTCTATTTCCGCCTGCTTTGTCTACTTATAGATAACTATTTATCAGTCATGTACCTACCTAATAATTTCAAATTCATCTATAGGTGCATACAATATATTTAGATAGATAGATACTTACGCAACATTGTTCGGTATGGTAGTAGTTAATTAAGTGGTGAATAATACTTACGTAATGATTTGTAAGACGATTAGGTACTATGGGTAATATGTGTAAATAAATATCTCAACAAATATTTGATACATTTAATTTGTACATTCTTCTTTGTGCTTTTAATCTAGACAGCTAAATATCTATTTGGTTTTTCTTACTTGACAACTAGATCAGTACGTACAATCTACTCGTTTTCTCTACTTTTGAAGTTAACTATTCTACTGACTTAATTTAACATTACCTGGGTATACATTATGTAATGGATAAGTCTAAGGGGCAAGTTATAGATTAATTTACTGTTACGTATCTAGTTGTACTAGAAAGGTACATAATATTATTATAAATATACAATGAACATTTATAAGCACTTTTCTTGTACAAACCCACCTAAGATAGTGTACGAAATGACACAAATGTATTGGTACGTTATATCTAAGCTTATGGTAAAAGGGCTAATATACCGACCATAATAATAGGCTGACAAAACGTTATCTACAGGACAACTTTAAATGTAAACTGTTTTCTTTATTTTTCAAAGTGATTTGTCTGCTAAATTTTGTATTATTTAACACCATGAGCACAGTAGTACGTATTGGCATCAGATCTATTAAATTATATTCATAAATCGGTATTTAACACTGTAATGAAACTACAAAAATACCGATAGCAGTGTAGAACGTAAAATAAAATTGACTTTTATTTTTTAAAACGGTAACTATTTATATTAAAGTGTTTAAGGACATGAGAATCGAGTCGAACGAATACCTTCCTTAATGAAGTCTCGTTTAAACCAAACATACTTTTACCTACATACATAACAAGGTAAAAATACAATACAATATTTACACTAACAAACATCCTAATAAACCTCTACTACAGTCTAACTACAACCAGTCTTACACAACAATCACATTTGAACATAAAACCTTCAAAAGGTTCCTATTTCAGTCATCAATCAATAGGGATGCTCTATGGCATGACCATGGGATTCAATGACCGTATGTCCGTAGCTACCAGCGCTCGACCCTTGAACCACGGAGGACCCTACTACAGCCTGCGACGAGACCACAGGTGGCGCCACTACTCCTGGACCGCTAACTAATCCTGGACCTCCAGGTGTTCCCACCACCGGCCCTCCAACAACAGCAGGACCAACAGCCACGGGAACGGGATGTGGGACTCCCACTGGCACAGGCGCGGGAATACTCACCGCATACGGCTGAGGGACGGGAAACCCGACCCCCTGAGTGATAGTCACGGGAACGGGCTGAGCTACCGGGTACGGGAACGGCCTGTCTACGGGAATGGCTATCGGTCGGGGTATGATATGCGCGACGGGGTGGGGTACCGGTACCAGCACGGGGCGTGGATGGTCTACCGGTACGCCGACCGGTACGGTGTAGGGCACGGGGCGGTTAACCGGTATCGGTATCGGCTGCGGGACCGGTATCGGGATTCGGGTGTGGTGCTCGGAGACGGTGTGGTGGACGGGGTAGTGGCCGGAGTCCAGAGGCGGCCCCCCCAGGTGCCGTTTGGTCTGCACGGCGCTTGCCGCGTGGTGGAAGCAGAGAAATAGTAAAATCTGTAACAAAAAATTTATGGATAGAAAGTTATTTTATTATAGCAGAAAATACGAAATATCGCTAGTAAGTCTCTTCTAGACTACCTTGAAGTTAAAGGAAATATTTGGAAATAGTAAAAACTTACAATAAATCCAAATGGATACGAAACTATTGCAGAATAGATGCGCGAATTTACCATCAATTATTATTATTACCATCGGATAATTAGAAAAAGTAACTAGAATAAGCTTCAATTTTTGTATTGTGATGAAAATCTCATAAGAAGTATAGTAACTTACTAAGCCTGTACATTATAGGTATCATACCTAATATATAACCACCCCAAAAACGTCAAAATATCGTTCAACACTTACGTAAATCAATCGAATCATTTTTTCTATTATATTATTGAGTAGTCCTATCTATTTGAGGCGAGGAAGGAAAGTGACTAAGGCAAGGAAAGTAAAGGTATTTATAACGTCACACATGATACATATTACACGCTAACGTGTGCGGAACCGGGCTCTGCTTACACCCTGTACGAAGAGAAGAAAGCTGCATGGAACTGTATAGAGTTGATAAAACCGCCTCCACAATTTCATCATTCGCCTCTTGCAGTCATAGACATCATCATAAGCCTATCGTAGTCCACTGCTGGATATAGGCCTCTCCAGTTGTTTGCCACTTTGGGCTTATATCTGGAGGCTTTAACCATAATCGCTACGCTTAATTAAATAGGCGGGCGACTCATTGTTCCAGTGACGCTGCTGCCTATTATCGGCCTGTGGTATTTAGCTACGCCTTCTATCGTGATCGTTATACCGCCACCAGTCGGTTGCCAGAGCCTCGTTTGTTATTCGGCAGGATGCACCACGGGCAGTTGAGGGTAGCAACATTCCCAACATCTCTAGTCATAGACTTGACCTCCTTAGTTGTTCGCCACTTTGTCCTGATCTTGGCCTCACGCATCCAGCTCTTGCCAGCCATCTTGCCCTAAACACCACTCCAACTACTACACTAAGGTTACCTAGAAGCGGTATCCAATTTAGAGCTTCACAATTCAGACATTACACTCGTAGTTTTATGAATGTTTTATACAAGTAGCACTAGCAAACCCGGCGAACTCCGTTTTGCCACCAGATGGCTTCTTTTTTCCTCAATTTTCTTTGCTATAAACCTCACGGAGCCCGAGACTTTTCCAACGAATGCAAAACCGTGGAAATCGGTTCGTGCGTTCTGGAGTTACAGCGTCAGGGAGGAAAACCCGACTTATTTTTATATAGTAGATAAAAAGATCAGAATTATAAAAGAGAATAATATATCTTCCCGTGGGTGTTGTATGAATAGACTGAGAAATTCGGTCGCTATTTATTTATTTATTCTCCCATTTTTCCTCTCATTTTTACTCTACCGTACCTGAAATTATAATTTCCTGAATGGTGGTAATAACAACTCTTCATATTTACTTTCTTCGTCCAATATCGAACAGAACCGTATGAGCCAGTTGGGCGTAGGTAGTTAGTACTAATGTATAGAACTAGATCTGGACTAGACCTAACATAACGACAAACTTGCGTAACATAAGCTTTATTGAATCGCTTAGATATATCTTTAGCCGAGATTACCTCTAGTGCTTCTGAATATATGTACCTTAGATGTGCTACCTTGTTACGAAAGAAGTAGTGTACCGACTTAGACATTATAATGTATTCTCAAAATTACGGACGCAACGCAGTAGGTATTCCAGCGGTTGCGATTTGGTTTTAATGCCTAACCACAGTGCCTAACTAGCTATGCTTACAGTATGTACTTATAACGAAGTACGAGTATCTACAGTCCGCAACTTTGCTCGAGTGATTCTGTCGGTAATATGTGATATGATAATCTTCTTCTTCTGTATAAAGGATACTTATAGTTTAATAAGCTTAAAGCGATAAGGCCGCCTAATTTGTACTTTAATAAATTATCTTTGCATCTAATTTTAAGTTATATCTATACCTAAGCAATAATAAATATTTACCTACATATCTATAAGACTTAGAATCTTGAAATTTTGCACACGTGTTCCTTTTATAACGAAGCATTATGACAACATTTTTCGAAAATTCATCCCCTAAGCACGTGAAACGGAGGCTATTATCCTTTTAAATTACAGCCTGAGCTGAGATGTTAGTCTGAGCTATAATGCTCTAAAGTTCTATTTTAATTTAGTAAGCATTTCGCCAACACCATAGCAAGACGAATGAAATATAACTCAATTTGGTAACTGGGTCGGTAATAAAAAAGCAACGAGACGACCGAACGTCAGCTATTTTAATGCTGACCAGAGCTGACACTTTTCCTAATCCACTCAATTAAAGCAAGCATGCGATTTTTTAAAAACGACGCCCTAAAGAAGTTGGAGTTACGTCGCGGGGAGGAATGTGGACTCGTCTCTGCAGGGCTGGTAACAGCTGATTCATAAGATTTTATGGTCGTACGTGATTCTCGCACCAAGTGTGCGAGATGGGGTCAATGTACAGGCTCAAAATCTTATGCACACCCAAATGTTCCAGAATCATTTGAAGGGTTAACAGCTATATGACTGTGATATAGCAGACTGGTGATGACAGCCCTACAGAGACGAGAATTTTCCTGACCAAATTTGGCCCCACCATATTTGCCCGTGGCCAATCTCTCATCTCAAAGGATGTAAGGGAGCGGCCTATCATCTTTTCAATTCAATTAATTTATTTATTTTAGATTAGTTTAGTAGTAAATTATAAATTTACGCTTGGAGCGAGCCAAGCCAGGTTACCTGCACATGACACGGCTGACCACACCCTCGTCTCGTGCCCGTCATGGACGGAGGAGCGCGCTGCGCTGGTCAGCGTCGTGGGAGACCTGTCTTCGCTCCCAGCTGTCAGAGCAGGGGGGGGGGGGGGGGCTGGTTGGGCCCGCTGAGGCGGGCAGCGCTGATGGTGCCGCAGCAGTCCTAGTTTTTTCCGGGTCCCGTGACACCATCCCCATAGGTGCTTGACGGAGGGGCCGGGGTTTTTAGTGGGTATTGCCTGCCTTCCTTCCACCTTGAGGCAGGGTGAGTCCCACATACCCCGTCACTCCCCCCCGGGTGACGGGGATGCCTAAAAGCATTTTCCCCGGCATAGAAAAAAAAAAAAAGAAAACAAGGTTACCTGCACATGGTGCATCCTGCTGACTAACGAACGAGGCTCTGGCAACCAACTGTTGGCGGTATAACCATTACTGCGTCACCAGAGCTACGTCTACGCCTGTCCAGCGTGGCGATTATAGGTAGGTTTATCCTCAAAATGTTAGCCCTAAGTGGCGAACAACTGAAGAGGCCTATGACCAGTAGTGGACTGCAATAGGCTGATGATGATGATGGTGACGGCCAATATCCAAGGAGATTAGTCAAGTATGCAGAAGATTTAAGATTCCAAACTTTCGCGTTTATACCCGTTTGAGTCTCGTTATTAGTTTTAAGTATATTGTTCTACTGTAGTTATTTTCCTTGATACTCTTTTAGGTGGCAGCCCTAATGAACACTAATAAGGAGAGAATATTTTCCCTGTGAGTTTTTCCGGGCTTAACGTCGGCAGCGTCCAATTTATTGCTTGTTGCAATTCCCGAACAATGTGTAAAGTTATTCAGCGACATGTCACGCGGTTTCATAACGGAACGCTCGCTGTGAAGAAGTAATGAAATCGTATAGAGTAATGCAATCTGAAAAATGCAATTTATTATATGGATAGGATACGTCATATTCCTTTACATTTATCTAAGTCTTACATCTTCATTGTGGACGAACGAGTAGACGGTTTGTCAAAATTACGTTCTCGTAAGTAAGCTCCACAAATAAAAAAAATATAGTAATTAGCAAATGAATGTAGTAGAATAATCAATACATAACAAAAGAAAATCGCTTTTCGTTTCGGTCTGTCCCAATGCATGCATAGATATTTAAAACTACGCAACGTATTTTGGTGCGATTTTTTTAAAAGATAGAACGATGGACAGATAGAAGAGAAAGGTTTAGGTACATGTATAATATCTAAGCGAAGCGAGGGCGGGTCACTAGTATAGAATAAATAATTGACCGGTCTCCCGATACAAAGCGTAACGATGATAATGATGATAATATCATACAAAGTATTTATACAAAGTGTGAAGGACCATTTCGTGGGTCAAAGTGAGTCATGAAAACGGTCTGAAAACTGAAGTTTCAATACAGCGTCATTGCCATTTAAGCTGTCTTTTTAGCTTTTTTTTAAATGAAACATCATCACCACTTTATTACTAAAATTTAAGTAAGCCGGGTTTTTTTTCTAAAGGGGAATGCATAAGGCACCTTCATGCCGCCTCCGGGGAGAGTCGGCATGGTGTGTGGGCCTCACACCTCCCAAAATGGAAGGCATACCCCCTGTGTCGCAACTAAGCCACCTATGTCAATCAAAAAGTCGAGTGACTCAGAAAATGATGATGTTTCGCAGCTCATTGCATCGTGTAACATGTTCCTCGCTAATCCAGGACGTTTTCTGTATTCAATCCACCTCAGGCCTTGTGGGTCAATTGCAATAAGCAAATTAGTATGCTCATGCGCACACTACATTATGTATACATTATAGTTCGCCGCAAAATGGAGATCACACGTTTCTAGTGCGTTGCTGTTACAATACTGCATTACAATGCGTTTTGTGATTCACATTTTACTCAATGAGTTTTGTTTTATATAGGCGAAGCGTGTCGCTTTTCATCGTGGCGCAGACGACAGACTTTTTGTGCGATAGAGTCTGCATCTGAGACATTTAAAAAGAGCGTCCCTACAGCTCTGCCGACAGAATGATCGAAGATGTGCGTCGTCTGTGAAATATCCGCGACGGATTTTTGCGCGTCGTGTGCGTTACTTTATACTAAAAAGTTCGTCAAAGACGACAGACTATCCGTGATGCACTTTTTTGCAATTATATGCAGTAACGCACACGACGCGCAAAAATCTGTCGCGGATATTTCACAGACTCAACGACATGACGCACATCTTCGATAATTCTTCGATAAAGTCGGCAGACCTAGACGCTCTTTTTAAAGGTCTCAGACGCAGACTCGGTCGCACAAAAAGTGTGTCGTCTGCGCTGCACCTAAGTCTTACCGAGGTATCTGGAAGAGGTCAGTGTGGTTTTAGAATTTAGAATAGGACCATCTCATCCCGTGGGTTTCGTAGAAGACGACTAAAGGAATATCCGGATACGAGTAGCAGGGTTTACGTGGGTAAAAATGAACCCTACTGCGGACACCAACTCGCATGTCTAAAGTTGTGACTAAGGTAAATAAAGGATGTAAGGGAACGGCTTATCATCTTTTCGCTCCAAGCCAACCTCACCTGCTCGTGGTGCATCCTGCCGAACAACAAACGAGGCGCTGGCAACCGACTGGTGGCGGTATAACCAACACAATTGAAGACGTAGCTAAATACTAAAGACCGGTGACGGGCAGCAGCGTCACCGGAGCCAGAAGCTACGCCCTGCGATCGCCAATCCGCCTGCCCAGCGTGGCGATTATGGGTATATTCCTCCAGATGTTTGCTCTAAGTGGCGAACAACTGGAGAGGCCTATGTCCAGCAGTGGACTGTAATAGGCTGATGATGATGATGATGAAGGTAAATTCCCTTAATAACAATCGTCATTGGGGGAAGCCTATGCCCAGCAGTGTACGATTTTTGCAGGCTGATTTTGATGATAATGATGAACGTCGTATGTACCTAGTTCGATCTAATTTTTGGCTTTTCTTGTAAGCTCTAAGCAGTAACCTATTATTTTGTTTTATTTTTTAATTTTTATTTGCGAATGACAATATTACTATATTTGGCCGTAGATTGGAAACTTTACTTGCTTTGCATATCGGGCCACAGGATTACACCATCTTATTTCGGCAAGTAGATTCGGGACAATTCAACGGACAGATAAATGCACGAATGACCCTATAAGGGTTTTAAAAACTTTATTGACAAGCTATTCGAAATCAATAAAGTTCCTTGTGAAATATGCACTGATTTAAAGGAACAGTTTAGCCAGGCATTCGACACCGGCCGGGACACGGCTGCGTTACGTAACGTTGTCCGCCGTTTGTCATTCTGTTGCGCTGCCGGCATCTGGCAGGATTGTGCGTAAGCGCAGCCGTTAATCCGATGGTGTTCGCTTCCTTATTTTTATTATCTGTCTCTTGGAAATGCTCTGGGATAATTGTTAATGTGTCCGTGGTACATATGTAGTTTACCCATTTGATAGTATATACCACAAATTGGTTCGCTGATGACTAGGACACTTTATTCGGACAAAAGACTACTATCAGCACCAAAAGCTGCCTTTGTTTTGCGCCGACAGTCAAGATGGTCATTATTATAGACCGCGTTAGTAGACCTATCTTTATGAACGTTTTGACGTATCATCTCTATCTCATTTCAACTCACATCTACCCACTGCTGAGTATAGGTCTCTTTTTTCAACCGCTACTTTTCACGATCCCTCGACAACCTCGACCAATGTCAATGCATATCGTTAGAACAAAATCAAAGTTGATTTTCGAAAGGTGGTTAATCTCTCCCCCCTAATAAAGACACCCGGACTCCCCCTACTGCCATTCAATATCAGGATAATAACGGCCCAAATACAAATACGAGCAGTCGGTATGAGCTGATTATGTCATTGGTCGGTGAAAATGCAATAAAAACTTTATTAATAGCCGCACCTAAGCGTCTGCGCATTGACAAACTCACGCGCACATGTTCTCCAACTTTATTGACAGGACAATAAGGTTCCTTTTAGGTGTAACAGTGGTAAAAGTATTGTGGTAATGATGCTAATTATTATGTGTGCAGGAAAACTTCTGGACATTCAAGGAAAGTCTTAATCCAGTAGCCTATAAGTCGGACGCGTCAAGTAACATACCAAGTTGTCTCTTCGCGATTCGTCAAACGGTCTAATGTAACTTGGACAGGACAAGTGGGCAGGTATCATGATGAAGCGGATGCAATAATAGCTTATAGGTTTTACATTAATGTATGGATTAGATGTGAAAAATGTGGTAGAATTTGTACCGATAAAGCGTCAATGTGGCAATCTTTTAATAGATACATCATGCTTAATTTAGGTGGCCATTTTGTAACTAAAGTATTTGGGTTTTCCTCATCATCATCATCAGCCTGTTGCAGTCCACTGCTGGACATAGGCCTCTCCAGCCGCTCGCCATTTAGGGCAAACATCTGGAGGATTTACCCATAATCGCCAAGCTGGGCAGGCGGGTTGCCGATCGCAGGGCATAGCTTCTCGCTCCGGTGACGCTGCTGCCCGTCATCGGTTTGTAGTATTAAACTACGCTTTCCATTGTGATAGTACCGCCACCAGTCGGTTGCCAGCGCCTCGTATGTTATTCAGCAGATGAGGTTGGCTTGGAGTGAAAAGATGATAGGCCGCTCCCTTACATTTGGTTTTTAAATATCGTATTACGGATGCTGGATATAGGCGTTCCCAATGACCATTGTCATTTAGAGGATTCTTGTCAGGCGGGTTGGTGACCGCAGTAGGTTTTAATTGTACCCAGGTAAACGCTACTACCTGTTTCCTGATATTCCCTTAGTCGTCTTCTACGGCACCCATGAGATAAGACAGAGTGGTCCTATCCTAAATTTAAAAATCAAATAGACAACTAATTCAAACTGTAGTATTTATAGGTAAAGACAACATAAATGTGCGAAACCAAAGCAAGTTTATAGAATGTTAGGAATTCCTATTAAAATACAACAAATAGCAAAATTTTGTAGCTGCTGTTGGCAATCAGTTCAGAAGGAGTGGGTTTGTGAAAATAACAACCAAAATACTCAAGATTTAATCACTTTATATTCACTATATTCACTATTTTTCATACAAATAATACTTCACTAGTATACAATCCTATTATCCTAAATCCTATCCTAACCTAATCCCTCATCCCTCATAATTCATATTCCTATCAATTCCTACCAATTCAATCAATAATCCTACCAATCCTACCATCCTACCAATCCTACCAAAAATATAAATCTATTAACACTTACTGGTTACAGGTAATCCACATAATAATAATGCACATAATCCACATACAGCACTCTATACGTCCGTTCGGTCCGGCGTCTCGTAACAGAATGCCGATAACTGACAACTTGTCTGCCTTTTATACGCTTGGACGTCAGATGTCAATTGAGTGACTATTTAATTTAATTTCCTACTCGCACGCCGGATTTCAACTGAGAGACTATTTTATCAGAGAAATAATAAGCTATGCAATGTATTACCAACTTAAAGGTATAAAATGTATTATTGTGTGTAATAAACGCTAACAGCTCGGCCATCCTGTTCGAAGCGGGTCCTCACGCTTGCTACTAGAAGTTTCAGCTTGGTGTCTTCTTCGCCATAGTCTTCGCCTTAGTTTCAGCTTGGTGTCTTCTTCGCCTTAGTCTTCGCCTTAGTTTCAGCTTGGTGTCTTCTTAGCAGTTTCTTGAGATGTCCTCTTGTCCCATCTGTCCGGTCCGGTCCAGTCCGCTCCAGTCCAGTTAAGTAAAGTCTAGTTTGGCCCTCTAACCTGGGCTCTAGTTATGCCCTCTAACCTGGGCTCTAGTTATGCCCTCTAACCTGGGCTCCAGTCCTGCTTTACCTGGACTCCACTCCTGCCCTGCCTGGGCTCTATTCCTGCCCTACCTGGGCTCCATTCCTTCCTCACTCCTTGCCCTCGACTGTCCATCCATATCCATCTTCTTCCGTAGTAGTGGGTATCTGAAAAACTTTTAAAAGCTTAGTATTGTTATCGTAAAATACACATTCATTGTTGCAAACATGGGCTACATGTACGTATATAGATACTATATTTAGCACCGTACTCGTTTGAATCATCATCATCATCAGCATCATCATCAGCATCATCATCAGCATCATCATCAGCATCATCATCAGCATCTTCATCAGCATCATCATCAGGTTCATCATCATCAGCCTGTATCAGTCCACTCCTTTGAATATCTACTTATAATGAATGTTTGTTTTTATAGTTTCAATTTTACCTGTACCGTGGTTACCTATAACACATGAAAGCTGTAAAAAGTAATTCAAACTTCCTCCACTTCGTATACAGTCATCTGGTCTAATAGGCATTTCAACTTGAGTATGTAAAGGAAAGACAGATCAGGTGTTGAATAAGATTCATCAAAAACATCGCGTCCTACAAAATCAATACAAAACAGAATATAAAATACTAGCAGCCCGCTTCTCGCTTCGCTTCGGATAAATCAATTATTTCAGCTAAACATTTCATACATTGTTGGTGTTGTGACGAGTTCCAAAACGAAGAAAAAGGAACACACCCTGGCCCTGAAGAGCCTCTCACCTCGACCATCTCATCGACATATTGCAACGACCACCATAGTGAATGCAACCAGAACTGTTCCCGCCAGCGTGCGATCATAACTTATAGGGAAAAAAAAAGGCTTATGAAGTGCCTTCAATGTTCAAAATCCATTAACCATTTAAAATATTACAATGCTCGGACTGACCCACAGTGAGTGTCTAGCACGGACAGAAATGAAAAATTGAAATAATAGGTAATTTCATAAGAATGACTGCAACTCACTGACACTTAATGTATCGAGAGTCTATTTGACAAAAGACATAATATTCTATTCATCCGATTTCAATAGGACAAATAAGTAGTAATATCGCTATCACATTGTATGTGTTCAGCTAAGAATCTGGCCACTTAACCCGCTCTTACTAAGCAGAAAAATCACATTGAGAATGCAAAAGTATTCCATTTTTAGGGTTCCGTACCTCAAAAGTAAAAAAAACTGAACCCTTATAGGATCACTTCGTTGTCCGTCTGTCCGTCCGTCCGTCCATCTGTCAAGACCCTTTTTCTCAGGAACGCGTGGAGGTATGAAGCTGAAATTTATATCAATTACTCAGGTCTACTGTCCCTTGAAGCTGTGAAAAAATCAAACTTCTAAGCCAACGCAATCAAAAGATACAGCCGTTTATGCCGCAAATTTTTGACACTTGCAAGGGAATCAAAACCTAAAGGGTACTTCCAGTCGACCCAGAATCTTGAAATTTGGCATGAAGCAACGTTTTATAGCACACATGAATGAAATATTCCGAAAACCTTAAATTTTTAGTTACATTACAAAATATATATTTTTTTAATAAATATAAACTTTTTCTTTTTTTCCTCATGAACGCGTAGAGCTATCAAGTTGAAATTCATATCAAGTACTTAGTTTTGCCTAGTCGTTGTAGTGTCAAAATCAACTAACAGTGCCCAAGTTCTAATGCATGGAATCACTACTTAGTGTACCAACTCCCAAAAATTTTTATTATTCCTAAACTTTTCTCAAAAATCCCTAAAATCGCCTTAATTATATAGTTTTCTCCTAAAAAATAATTTTGTTTCCTTAAGGCATCATTGACACATTTCTTGTCGACATAGTACGACGTAGATAGTACAAAATTGAATCGTTGAATCACTACTCAGTGTACAATCGTTGTTCAATTTTCTCAAACATTTTTTTTTTTTTTGCCGATTCATATCTGACGAAGTTGGAAACTAAGCACTAGATGTTGTTTTAAGACACTAGGTCAAGAAACTAGTATTGTTAGGATAAAATTCAATTTTAAACAAAACATTTGAAAGAGTCAAAAAGTTCCTGTATATACTCCTAAAAATTTCAGACGCCCAATAATAATCTCATTTCACCTATATACCCTGGGAAGAAAACCCTTAAGTTATGAACCCTGTCCCTACTATAAGAGTATGTTATTTTATTTCTTTACGTATCGCATTTACATATTTATCAACACTAATGCCAGAGAGTAAATTTGCCCACACACCTAACAGACCCTAAAAACACTGATCCGATTTGATATCTCCTTCATGAATCTTATCCTGAATTTCGAAAACACTATTTCAACTAGAAGTCTCTTCGGACGTACGATGATTCCACAGAACACTGTTTCAACAAATCACATGTTCGACAGATTTCTAGTCAGACAAAACACTAGGTACTCCGACAATATTCTATTTTGACAAGCCATATTTCGACAGAACACAACTCACCTATTCGACAGAATACCGTTCAGACAAAATGTTAAATCTTTTGTCAAAACCTAATCAGTTATAAGCCTTTAGGAAGCTACACTATCTTTGGTATACACAGGTCATAATTTTTTTAATATGGGATTCATAATAGAATTTCACTAAAGTTACCCAAGTTTGAATTTTGCATTATATAAACGCAACTTTGCAGTGCATAATAACAATAAAACATTGTAATACAAAAATTGCCGATAGAAAAAGAGTAACATCTTGTTTCCTGCCGGTTCCCCCGGGCAGAATCCACTCTCCGAATATGGCGTTAGCATAACCTTTCCATATTTTACTTGGAGATTAATAAGTACCTCTATTTAAATCTATGTAATTAAAGCTTCTATTTTCATTTCAATTCAAGATATGAACAAAAATCGTCAAAACCCTTCTCTCATCGCGTGCGCGGCGAAACCCATTGATTATAGAACCAAAAAAAAAGTGTACTATGACTCTACAAAAAGCATGTCCGGACCGAATACTGCTATCTGTTCATCTGTTACAGCGTGGCTGTAACAGACAACCTTAAATACTCGAAGGGAGGGAAGGTCGCTTGCTGTTCACATTCATCAATCATCAATTGTAATTCACTCAGTTGATAGATCACCTCATCCTCATCTTTTAACTATCCTCTACCCCAAGATTGTCTGGAAGAGACCGCTCACAGATGCAAGACCCCCTAAACTGCACAACAAGTTCACCATCATCAACATCAGCAGTGTCCACCAAATCACCCGTATAGGATACAGTAATGAATATCTATTCTAATCACAAAATCATTAGGTTAGATCATTCCCTAGGGGCACCGCAGACAGAGACGGGCTACTGATATCAGTTGAAAATGGTTCAAAGTCAAAAGATCGTAATAATGTGATATATCATCGCTCTTCGTTGAGTGCACCGGGCTATGCTCAGAGCTTGAGCAGCACAATGATGATGTAGACCATGATTGCCTATATATAGACCCCGACCTCCGATAATGAAAATTCATCCGAATCCACTATTCTCTCAGACTCCGACCAATTTCCAATGTTATCCATATCCCCTGACCCTTTTGATGAACCCACTTGAATATCACGCACTGGCCCGAAAATATAAATTTTTCTGTTACCTCAAACCTATCAGTAAGTCAACAGCAATAGACATTATAAACCCGAACCAGAGCGACCAAATGGCAGCACCTGGACGCCTTCACGGGCGCAAACCTCACACATCGATCTAGCCTCGAAAATCGGACTGAGATATAGAAAAAATTGATTATAAAATCCCTCAAGTATCCCACACAGACAATGTTTTCCATCTGACACCATTAAAATTAATTAATCCTTTTACAAATACTGCATGTATGTATTTACTAAGAAATAGGCCAAGGCAGACGAAAGACAAATCTTTGTGACTGGGCCACTCCAGGCATTCACATTATTAACAGAAGGAAATTATTCGAACCTTGTGCAACCCAAGCCAGATCAAAGGATGAGAATATAATGTTTAAAAGTATACGAAACCCCTTTTAAAAAGGCTTGTATAGTGGCGAAGACAAATAACGAGTACTTATCTAAAAGTAATAAAGGACATAGAACCCCGGTTCATTACCACAAGATCTCTAAAGAAAGTGACAATCGTCCCAATTCCGATGCTGAAGCAGCCACTCAATCCAAAACCCACTTTTCTAACATACCTACCCTGAATAACGAGCAAGATAAATCCTTAGCCGAAAACCCTAAGCCCAATCTCCTCCAAAAGCAAATGTGAAAGAATGTCTTCTTAGCCATTCCAAATCATATTTATTGTGTAATAGCGATTCTACAAACCCTCAATGAACTTCATTTATCAAAAATATTTGTAAGGAAATTTCAGCAGTGGTATAATTATTGTTTCACAGAATTTTGCAATAATATTTAACAAGTGTATAGACAGTCATATCCAAATCCAATGAAACAAGTAAGATTATTCCTTTATTTCATCGATTCCTAGGTCTATTTCCATTTTACCAGCGTTAAGTTTTAATCTTATCCCATCAACAAACAAGCAAAAATATGACTAAGCGAACAATACTCTCTCACAGTCTTACATTAGTTTACCACAATTATTTTCTTGTAAATTCCAATGCATATCCGTCCATATAGGACACACACAAATTTAATTTCAGACTCATTTTAATTCAATTTTTTTATTTTTTTTATTTTTCTGTGAACCGAGGCTTCGGTCAGTTTATACTACTACCTACTTCACTTCCGTGGGACGATGTAAATATGAATGTGAGTCAAATAAATACTCACATAACCATGAACAGTAAACACACGGAACCCGCTGAATGCACGACCCTTCCAGGGATAACTGCGAACTCTCAAGTTACAACGGGCGGACTCAGTTGTCATAACGTTACCTAATTAAAAAAAACTAGGGAACTGACATCGATACCTCAAGGCTAATTCAATCCAGTCACTTCCACAGCATCATATCCCACAGTTTGCCCTTATGGGAATCAGCCTCACAAACTAACCCTGTATCACAGAAGGGTGCTCCGGTCTACATTACAGACCCCAATCCCGTAAATCACTTAAAGAATTATCCAAAGAAATAAAAATCCTAACCGCGGTGCCCAATACACGTTTGACCGCAACATATTGTTGATCTAAGTATTATATCGATTTAAATCTCGCACAGAGTCATGTACAATTACCAATGGCTACCACAAAGTGCAAGATTACCTAGATCACCAAATCACTAGATCATTAAAGAAGGCCTAGCAGACTACACGTCGAAACGCGGTCATAAAAAGTTATGATATACATTGCGAATCCACTTAAAGAAACACGAGTAAACCATTTTATTTTTCTTGCATGACCATACCTAAAAATAGCTTTCCAGTGAATACATATTTAGCAAATATATGATCATTGATATCCCTATATATCATTTATTATTACTTTACCAAATCCTGTAATATATTTGAATACTACTGATAACCGTTAAATTTGTCCAAGCTCTTTTACTTATGTGATTCCTCAATGAATATTTGCACACGTACGTACCTATCACTAATTTTTGTTGTCTCCTATTCAATTCTTATTTTATAATTCTAGATTAGCTTGTTAGGCATTCATTCATGTGACATTTTACCTTAAAATCTGTAACAACGGTATTTAAGAGCTACGCCCTAATCCCAGACTCCAACGACATGTATTCGTTATTGCGTTAAGAGTACATCGTATACACGTTGGGCGATAGACAAATAAACCTATGCACGCACAACTCAACAAGTCTATAATATTGAGGTCCGTTTCAATTAGGAATCTACCCCGACTCCCATAATACGTGAAACAATATAATTTAATCTGTTAGCAAGCAACGAAGTATTGAGTATTTAGTTCTATTTGTGCTAAGAAAATGACTATTACGAAAATAAAATAACTGGGCGTGGTCAAAGAAAAAAATATTCAAACATGTACCGCTTTAGTTATTCTATTATTCACTACTGATTTTACTTCCATTTGCCAGTGGTAACTGAACAGCTATTCACTTTAAAGCCGTACATTATTGCAGAAAAAAAAAGTTCGCCCATTCTCGGTTATTGTGGACGTGAAAAGAAAATTAAGAGAATTTTCTTACGATCCCACTTCTGAACTGTTGGCAATCAGTTCAGAAGGAGTGGGTTTGTGAAAATAACAACCAAAATACTCAAGATTTAATCACTTTATATTCACTATATTCACTATTTTTCATACAAATAATACTTCACTAGTATACAATCCTATTATCCTAAATCCTATCCTAACCTAATCCCTCATCCCTCATAATTCATATTCCTATCAATTCCTACCAATTCAATCAATAATCCTACCAATCCTACCATCCTACCAATCCTACCAAAAATATAAATCTATTAACACTTACTGGTTACAGGTAATCCACATAATAATAATGCACATAATCCACATACAGCACTCTATACGTCCGTTCGGTCCGGCGTCTCGTAACAGAATGCCGATAACTGACAACTTGTCTGCCTTTTATACGCTTGGACGTCAGATGTCAATTGAGTGACTATTTAATTTAATTTCCTACTCGCACGCCGGATTTCAACTGAGAGACTATTTTATCAGAGAAATAATAAGCTATGCAATGTATTACCAACTTAAAGGTATAAAATGTATTATTGTGTGTAATAAACGCTAACACTGCTTTACTAGGAATTAATCTCGAATCTTGAAACGAAATATTCTATTTTCCTTTGTTAAAATATATTAATAGCCCTTGTTTCGTGTTTATTAAAACTAGTTAGCTCATTGCCAGCTAATACGTAGATCATTATCATCATCATCAGCCTATTACAGTCCACTACAGTATACCAGTTCCTAGGGAAAACTTCTGGAGGATATACCCATAATCGCCACGCTGGGCAGGCGGGTTAGCGATCGCAAGGCGTAGCATCTTGCTCCGGTGACGCTGCTGCCCGTCATCGGGCTGTGGTATTTAGCTACGCCTTCTATCGCGATGGTTTTACCGCCACCAGTCGGTTTGCCAGAGCCTCGGTTGTTGTTCGGCAGAATAAACCACGGGCAGGTGAGGATGGCTTGGAGCGAAAAGGTGATAGGTCCCTTGCATACCCAATAGGTATAGATACCTACCAAGTTTTCAAACTCAATTCAACCGCAAATCCAATTATAATGTCTTTCACAACTCTGTTTAAACTCGCGGACACCAGTCGGACAACTTACCATGCAAACAGCTATAGCTAAATCAGTCCTTGGCACTTAATACCCACCGTGGAAAGTAGACCATCATGCATTCCTCCTACGTTGATAGCCCTTTCAAACACTCCTGAAAATCAACCTTATTCCCCAACAATTAAACTTTAAATTCCACCCATTCATTTCCCAAACCTAAGACCTTTTAAGCAAATAGTGCAATCAAGATCTAAGGAACTGTGGGAACGGTGTCCCTTTCAAATGGTGATATTTATGTTGCCAATACTATATAGATTACTCATTAATATGCAGAGTCTATTTTGCCTTTGTATAAGTGCGGATAGCCGTTAAGACACAGTGGCCTTTATTTAATGCTTGGGTAAACAACTTTTGATCTTTATTTCACATAAATAAATAAACAACATCGTTGGTCCAATGCTAATGAGTAAATGCAGGGTTATAAGAGAGATAGGGCATAGCGAATCTTCGCTCTAATTGAGCCGCCCGTCTTGGGAAGGACCTCCACCCTATAGAATACCGCAGCCAAATGAACTCCTGGTCGTGTTTCTGCCGGTGATTAGGGTTTCCGGAGCTCGTGGGTGATTAGGGTTGGGCCGGCATGCCGATGGCAATTGATAGGTAACTGACCAGTTACTTGCCAGTTGTCATAGCGACTTGGGCATAAGCCCAAGTTGCTGTGACAACTGGCTTTTTTAATTCAAGGTAAACTATATAAATAGTTTACCTTGAATTAAAAAAGCAGGCGTTTATCTAAACTAATATTATAAAGAGGAAAGATTTGATTGTTTGTTTGTTTGTTTGATACGAATAGGCTCCGAAACTACTGGACCGATTTGAATAATTCTTTCACCGTCGGATAGCTATAGTATCTGCGCTGAACATAGGCTATATTATATTTTTAAAAAAGTTAGGGATCCGTGCTAAAACTCCAAAAATGTAACCCAAATTTACCAAAAAGATTTTAATCTACAAAAAAAGAAAAGATCTTACATACTGACGTCTCTTGGCATCGTTCCCATAGCAACCGAAACTGTTATGACATCTAAATAAATAAATTCTAATATGAAATCGTACTTTCACGTAAAAACTACTGAAAGGATTTCGATGAAACTTTACAGGAATGTTATTTATGCATCAGATTTACACACAGGCTATAGATTACAAGGGTATCATACATTTTAGAATTTACAATTTCGGCAAAATATGTTACATACTTTTTGAAATGACCATAGGTACTGTCTTTTCTTGAATTTGTCAAAGAAATTGTCATTTCGACATGACAGGTACTGACATCGAAGTAAATACTGAATTATCGGAAATTCACAACAAACAGTGATATAAATATTTGTGAACCGTCGGCTTACTTTCAGGATAATATTCTTCGGAAAATACTATAAATGCAAATTGCTATAGCTAAAAATACGACCAACTTGAAAACACACCACCGGTGTTTCCTGCATCAATGCTGCTATCAGCTTGGAGTCTCCTCATTTAGCAACAAATCGGAACAACATTTAGGAATAGTGCACAGTCGAACAGACCTAGCATCCGTAAGGCACAAGGCATCCTGAATCAGTGTCATGAAGCTCTAAGAACCCAAAAAATATGAATGCATTCTTTCAAGGTTTAGGAAGGCTCACATAATGAAAACTGCGATCTGTGCATACATAATAAAGTTTTTTCTTTTCTAATCCGATGTTATAATTTCTGTACCCTATACTATGTAATAGTATGTATGTATTTTAGCCTAATAAAATAATTTTAATTACGCATGGGTTGTAAGGGAGCGGCCTGTCATCATTTCGTTCCAAGCCAACCTCCTGCCCGTGGTGCATCCTGCCGAATAAAAAACGAGGCGCTGGCAACCGACTGGTGGCGGTATAACCATCACAATTGAAGGCGGCAGACCGATGACGGGCAGCAGCGTCACCGGAGCGAGGAGCTTCGTCCTGCGATCGCCAACCCGCCTGCCCATGGTGGCGATTATGGGTATAACCTCCAGGTGTTTGTCCTAAGTGGCGAACAACTGGAGAGGCCTATGTTCAGCAGTGGACTGCAATAGGCTGATGATGATGATGACGCATGGGGTAGGGGATGCGAATTTGTGTTCGACCCACGGTTCGATGTGAGGGATCGGCCTTTCATCTTTTCGCTCCAAGTCAACCTCACCTGCCCGTGGTGCATCCTGCCGAATAACAAACAAAGCGCTGGCAGCCGACTCTGGGCGGTATAACCGTCACATATGAAGGCGTAGCTAAATATCACAGACCCATGACGGGCAACAGCGTCACCGGAGCGTGAAGCTACGCCCTGCGATCGCCAACCCGCCTGCCCAACGTGGCGATTATGGAGATCTATTTCCAGTAGTGGACTATAATAGGCTAATGATGATGAATTACGCATGTCGGAAGAAAATAGCGCTATTAAAGTAGGTATTGCTTTTTGGTCGGCGTCATTATCGCTAAATCATTTTTAAGGTAATTTCATGTAGGTACTAATATGAAAAATGCTGATGAAAGATGAAAAATGGTTTTGAGTTTACGGCAAGTAACTGGTCAGTTACCTATCAGTTGCCACTGCTATGCTGGCCCAACCCAAACCCCCCACGAGCTCCGGTAACGCTACTCACCGGCAGAAACACGAACCATCATTTGGCTGCGGTACCTATTCTATAGGGTGGAGGTCCTTCCCCGGACGGGCAGCTCAATTCGAGCGAAGATTCGCTATGCCCTACCTCTCTTAAAGTCATCAGTGTTAAAAAGACGTCGCTAGATATATAATTATTCATCTGAACTAACAGCTAATTAAACCTTAGCTAAGAGCAGGTGGTTCCTGAACAAAAGGCCTGAACAACGTATTGCTTTTATGTTAACTGCATCACATATTGCGTTTGTTATTTGTCAAGCCATGTTCAGATTTCTCAGCCTTCGAATCGAATGTACCTTCATGTTGTTTCTAGCATCCATTAATTTTAGCATTGTAAGCGTGTGTATAGGTTATACTAGCTTTCGCCGCACGCTCTTCGCGCGTGCGAGCTCAAGCTAGGTCTACGACGCTGGACGCTCCGGGCTTCGCCCTACGCGGAGCTCGGCCTGCGGCCTCGCGAAATTACTTTTAAATAATTGATTTATCCGAAGCGTAGCGAGGAGCGGGCTGCTAGTTATTCTTATAAATGCCTTATGAAAAAAGGATTTATACATCCGACTTGTATATACAAATAGTTGCAGCAATTAATTAATGCATTCCATACTGAAACCAATTTTTACAATCGTGAAACTTGATTTATAAGTGTCCGGGTGGGATACGGTCGAGTTAAACAAACAAGTTATCTTTATTTCACAAAGCGTTCCAGTTGGTATCACCTTATCGCTTACCTAACAGCCCATTATTTTCCTACAAGCAATTACAAAACCATGAGCTTCTATGTCGACCGTCCTATTACTCAATTTAGGGATATTATAGGTGAACTTAAGCACTAAACTGGATCTAAAAGTTACATAACAATGGCGACGTGCCTGCGACTATGAACGAGTTTAACTATTCGTCAGCAGTAATGTTTCATTAAAGGAACCCGTGGAAGTACTAGATGGAGCGATAGCCTAGTCTCTTGAATGCTCAGTTTGCATACCTGAGTTGTGACAATGGTGATAGAATTCCGTCACATATGAAGAACTAGCTGTGCCCGCGACTTCGTCCGCGTGGAATAGAGTTTCATCCCGTTGGAGGTAGAATTGATCAAAATCCTTTCTTAGCGGATGCCTACGTCATAACATCTACCTGCATGCCACATTTCAGCCCGATCTGTCCAGTGGTTTGGGCTGTGCGTTGATAGATCACTATGTCAGTCAGTCACCTTTGAGTTTTATATATTTATAAAAGACTAGCAGCCCGCTCCTCGCTACGCTTCGGATAAATCAATTATTTAAAAGTAATTTCGCGAGGCCGCAGGCCGAGCTCCGCGTAGGGCGAAGCCCGGAGCGTCCAGCGTCGTAGACCTAGCTTGAGCTCGCACGCGCGAAGAGCGTGCGGCGAAAGCTAGTATAACCTATACACACGCTTACAATGCTAAAATTAATGGATGCTAGAAACAACATGAAGGTACATTCGATTCGAAGGCTGAGAAATCTGAACATGGCTTGACAAATAACAAACGCAATATGTGATGCAGTTAACATAAAAGCAATACGTTGTTCAGGCCTGTTGTTCAGGAACCACCTGCTCTTAGCTAAGGTTTAATTAGCTGTTAGTTCAGATGAATAATTATATATCTAGCGACGTCTTTTTAACACTGATGACTTTAAGAGAGGTAGGGCATAGCGAATCTTCGCTCGAATTGAGCTGCCCGTCCGGGGAAGGACCTCCACCCTATAGAATAGGTACCGCAGCCAAATGATGGTTCGTGTTTCTGCCGGTGAGTAGCGTTACCGGAGCTCGTGGGGGGTTTGGGTTGGGCCAGCATGGCAGTGGCAACTGATAGGTAACTGACCAGTTACTTGCCGTAAACTCAAAACCATTTTTCATCTTTCATCAGCATTTTTCATATTAGTACCTACATGAAATTACCTTAAAAATGATTTAGCGATAATGACGCCGACCAAAAAGCAATACCTACTTTAATAGCGCTATTTTCTTCCGACATGCGTAATTCATCATCATTAGCCTATTATAGTCCACTACTGGAAATAGATCTCCATAATCGCCACGTTGGGCAGGCGGGTTGGCGATCGCAGGGCGTAGCTTCACGCTCCGGTGACGCTGTTGCCCGTCATGGGTCTGTGATATTTAGCTACGCCTTCATATGTGACGGTTATACCGCCCAGAGTCGGCTGCCAGCGCTTTGTTTGTTATTCGGCAGGATGCACCACGGGCAGGTGAGGTTGACTTGGAGCGAAAAGATGAAAGGCCGATCCCTCACATCGAACCGTGGGTCGAACACAAATTCGCATCCCCTACCCCATGCGTCATCATCATCATCAGCCTATTGCAGTCCACTGCTGAACATAGGCCTCTCCAGTTGTTCGCCACTTAGGACAAACACCTGGAGGTTATACCCATAATCGCCACCATGGGCAGGCGGGTTGGCGATCGCAGGACGAAGCTCCTCGCTCCGGTGACGCTGCTGCCCGTCATCGGTCTGCCGCCTTCAATTGTGATGGTTATACCGCCACCAGTCGGTTGCCAGCGCCTCGTTTTTTATTCGGCAGGATGCACCACGGGCAGGAGGTTGGCTTGGAACGAAATGATGACAGGCCGCTCCCTTACAACCCATGCGTAATTAAAATTATTTTATTAGGCTAAAATACATACATACTATTACATAGTATAGGGTACAGAAATTATAACATCGGATTAGAAAAGAAAAAACTTTATTATGTATGCACAGATCGCAGTTTTCATTATGTGAGCCTTCCTAAACCTTGAAAGAATGCATTCATATTTTTTGGGTTCTTAGAGCTTCATGACACTGATTCAGGATGCCTTGTGCCTTACGGATGCTAGGTCTGTTCGACTGTGCACTATTCCTAAATGTTGTTCCGATTTGTTGCTAAATGAGGAGACTCCAAGCTGATAGCAGCATTGATGCAGGAAACACCGGTGGTGTGTTTTCAAGTTGGTCGTATTTTTAGCTATAGCAATTTGCATTTATAGTATTTTCCGAAGAATATTATCCTGAAAGTAAGCCGACGGTTCACAAATATTTATATCACTGTTTGTTGTGAATTTCCGATAATTCAGTATTTACTTCGATGTCAGTACCTGTCATGTCGAAATGACAATTTCTTTGACAAATTCAAGAAAAGACAGTACCTATGGTCATTTCAAAAAGTATGTAACATATTTTGCCGAAATTGTAAATTCTAAAATGTATGATACCCTTGTAATCTATAGCCTGTGTGTAAATCTGATGCATAAATAACATTCCTGTAAAGTTTCATCGAAATCCTTTCAGTAGTTTTTACGTGAAAGTACGATTTCATATTAGAATTTATTTATTTAGATGTCATAACAGTTTCGGTTGCTATGGGAACGATGCCAAGAGACGTCAGTATGTAAGATCTTTTCTTTTTTTGTAGATTAAAATCTTTTTGGTAAATTTGGGTTACATTTTTGGAGTTTTAGCACGGATCCCTAACTTTTTTAAAAATATAATATAGCCTATGTTCAGCGCAGATACTATAGCTATCCGACGGTGAAAGAATTATTCAAATCGGTCCAGTAGTTTCGGAGCCTATTCGTATCAAACAAACAAACAATCAAATCTTTCCTCTTTATAATATTAGTTTAGATAGATGGTGGACAAAGGGACCTTTTGGAAAATAAGTTCTGTGAGATGTTTCTGTAAGGGATGTAAGGGAGCAACCTATCATCCTATCACTCCAAGCCAACCTTACCTGCTCTTGATGCATCCTGCCGAATAACAAACGAGGCGCTGGCAACCGACTGGTGGCGGTATAACCATCACAATTTTAAGGCGTAGCTAAATACCACGGACCGATGACGTCAGGTTTAAAAATGTGCGCGTTTTTTCCCGTACATTTCATGAACTCCTATTAAAAATTGTATTACCTACCTACAGAAACTTTTATTAATTTAGGTTATAAGCAATGTTATACTTTTATGTAAGTTGTTCATTCATATAGTTATAGAGAGCGTACCAAATCTGTATACCTATATATCAAGTCGAATATCGGAAGATAAATCGTAACTCTCAAGCACTTACAACACAACGGGACCTGTTACTGCTGAAACTGTCCATTTATTATCTTTTATCGCGTAATAATCTAGATATACGAACACGATGGTCATATTGGAGTTGATTTGACATCGTCGATTGCTTATTGTATAGGCGTTCGGGTATCGGAATGTCCGCTAAAGTTACAGGTTGGATTTCCGAGTCAAGGCAGTTCAAAAAGGAATATGTAGTCCTTGTCTAGTATTTTTAATATTAAATGAATCCTAGATTTGAGACAAATATCTTTTGATAGTCAGTGCACAGTCTGACGCATTTTTATATATGTTTATTAAAAAGACATCAACGCGCTACAGAAACTAACTTTCAATAATTTAACTTGTATGTATCATATCTCGCTCGCAAAAGTTTCAAAGACCTCAATGACCGTACAGGTTAAATGCTTAAACTAATATGTACACGTTCTGATCTCAAAGTAATCACTCAAAAATTAGAACATGTTTTTCGATACATAGAGACAGCTCTACACAGGTATTATCGCCATTTTCAAAGAGATTTTCAAGACTCCAAGGCTTATACTGAGTACTTTTGCCCAAAAACACAGATACACTTTTTGAGTCGACCCGAGATTTGAACCCAGGATCCTTAAGTGGCACTTGTTTCCATTATACCATCAAGGCAATGATTGTTTTTTGAAAAAAGAAAGCCACCAGATGGCACCACATAAGCGTCAGCTGTTCTTAGCGGATATACCTACGTCATAACATCTACTCGCATGCCAAATTTCAGCCTGATCAGTCCAGTGGTTTGGGCTATGCGTTGATAGATCACTACAATTATTATAAGTCAGTCCTTTGAGTTTTATATATTTATAGTAGATATGGATGCAATATGGCGGGTTGCGACCACGGTGGACCGCGCGGCGACACCTCGTTACCACACACAAAGGATCAGTTACCATTTCACTACGCCATTGTGCAACTAGCTTAAATGACAACTGTATTAAATTATTAAGCGTCCGAGGTGAAATACAGTTAATACTGTGACTATAAATCTGTATAGTGACTAATTAATCTTAACAAATACGAGAACTTATTTCTCGTGTAAATTATGTAGTCTCGATTTGAACTGTGAGGTCATGGTCTTGACAACAACGGCGCCTCTTCCAGAATCTAAATCTAAAACTATACTAGACTACAATCTATTTTATCTATACTTGGTAAAATGCAGCCACCTACTCCGGCAAATCATTGATCCTGCGCCTATAATCTCTCGTAGGATAGACCATCATATCTAACAAAAGATATAAATTTAAATGAGAAAACTTTACATACTTACTTACATTCCGAATTTGGAATTGGACCACCCCATCTCATCCGGTAAGTGTCGTAGGAAACGACTAAGGGAATATGATAAAACGAGCAGCAGCGTTTACCAGGGTTCAAATAAAATACTGCGGTCACCAACCCGCCTGCCAAGCGTGGGAACTAAGGTATTTGTAGGTACACAAACTTAATAGTGTATTTATTTTTCTCCTGGACACTTAACTGGTCTCTGTGAAGGACCCGCAGGACGAAAATAACAGATCAGAATCATTTGACAGGCTCGGTGGCTCATTTGGTAGTGACCTCTGCCCTCTGAGCCAAGGGTCATGGGTTCGATTCCCGCACAGCACAAACATTTGTGTTCATGAACATGTCTGTTTGTATTGGTCTGGGTGTTTTCTATGTATAATGTGTATTTATTTACAAAAAAAAATGTATCTTAGTAAGTTTATCAGTTGTCTAATACCCATAGTACAAGCTTCGGCTTAGTTTGGGGCTAGGTGGCGCTGTGTGGCCCAGCGTAGCATGTCTTGGGTTATTTATTATTATAGAAAAAGTAGCAAAAGGATACATTAATTCAGATACAATAGCACAGATTACGTTCAAATCGCAGATGTTTACGCAACGCCGACCCATATCGCGGACACAGCGGGATTTATGCCGAAATTATGCAACCGCAGTTAGCGGCACAGCTACATCCTATTAGCCGAAGGGCTAGTTGGGCCAATAATAATAAAGACAATTTGTCTGTCTTGCAATCGCACTAGCTATGCCAGATTTGCCAGGCATCCGTCAGGAGCTCACACGGAGGAAATACAAAGAGGAGACGGCGTAACCAACGGTGCAGTGTGATTGACGTCAGAACTTCAACATCATTAGTCATCATCATCAGCCAAGCTTAGGTATATTTTGAGCCAGACCTGGCTTTGAATACTGGTTTGGTAAACACAATTATATATGTTTCATCGTTTTTATGTGTGTTTGACCTTTTTTTGTTTTGTATACCTACCTATTTTAAAAAAAATAATATGACTATCACAGTTCATAGAGAGTTTGACACTCCTTTCTTCACATAAAAAGGAGTCTCCTCCCCCGTCCACTCGTAAATAATATGCATAGTTTCAAAGAAAATATAGCTTACAACATCTCCTGTTCGTATTTGCTCCGTGGCACAACACCCAATGCGCTAATTTAGTGGCGGCACCTAACATAATAATGACGGCTTGTCTAAAGGTTTCAAAATGGCTTCCTGATTGCAAAACTAATGGAAACTATAGGAATGGAATTTAGAGCGAACCTTTACAAGTAATGCATGCGCTAGACAATATGCAATATTAATCTTATCTAAGTAATAATAAACCAATATGCCACGTTAGACCACATAGCGTCATCTAGCCCCAAACTAAGCCGAGGCTTGTACTATGGGTGCTAGATAACTGTGAAACTAATTTAAATACTTTTCTTGATAAATACAATTTATACATAGCAAACACCCAGACCAATACAAATCAACATGTTCATGCACACAAATGCTTGTACTGTGCGGGAATCGAACCTGCGGCCACTGTTTTAGAAACAGCGTGTACTACCACTGAAGCAAACTGGTCGTTAAACTAGTAGATAATAAAGAGAACCATTTTAATTTTTCTTACGACCACCCATACACAATACGGATGATGACAAGGTATGAAAATGAAGAAAATAATAAGTCCGTCTCTTAGATAATAAAAAAATATAAGACCCGTATTTTTTGTTTTGTCGAAATAACAAGAAAGTACTTAGATATAGCGCATTAAAGTTACGGAGTGGGGGCTAACTACGTCACGTTAGAGTATATTTTGTACTCTAACGTGACGTCATGTGACATTTAAAATCAATATATCTTCGTAAGTTTTTGAACAAGAGGCAAAATAAAAAATACGTATCCAATATTTTTCATTAATCTATCTGATGGACATTAAATTATTTTTTAGTCATCATCCCAATGGGGGTGTTTCCAGGGTCAAAATAATTACATTACATTTAGTCCGCATTTTAGATTATAAAAATATATTAGACACGTATTTTTCCTTTTTACATTTAAACAAAAAATAACAAAGATACAAGGCATCAAAATTTAGGAGTGGGGGTCTTTGACGTTACTTAGTGGCGAAAAAACTCCCACTATGTGACGTCACGCGTAATTTCAACGTGCTATATCTTTGTCATTTTTGGCCTAATTTACAAATGAAAAAATACGTGTCTTTTATTTTTGAACAATCTAAAAGACGGACTAATTACATTTTTTTCGGAAACAGGCCCATTGTAAATACATCATCAGCCTCTCGCAGTCCACTGCTGGACATAGGCCTCTCCAGGTATTCGCCACTTTGGGCAAACATCTGGAGGTTATACAAATAAGAGCCACGCTCGGCAGGCGGGTTGGCGATCGCAGGGCGTCGGTAGCTCCTCGCTCCGGTGAAGCTACCCGTGCTCGGCCTGCGGTATTTAGCTACGCCTTTACGGTTATACCTACCGCCACCATTTGGTTGCCAGAGGCTCGTTCGTTATTTAGCAGGATGCACCACGGGCAGGTGAGGGTGGCTTAGAGCGAGAAGATAGATAGGTCGCTCCTTTACATTGTAAACACACTTTGGCGCAAATGATCTTTCAACTAAGCCATCTCACATCTCGTTGATTCCATTTAGACAAAAAATCCTCGTACATATTTCATAAGAAATAATCTTAACTAATATTATAAAGCTGAAGAGTTTGTTTGTTTGTTTGTTTGAACGCGCTAATCTCAGGAACGACTGGTCCGAATTGAAAAATTATTTTTGTGTTGAATAGACCATTTATCGAGGAAGGCTTTAGGCTATATAACATCACGCTGCAACTATTAGGAGCGAAGAAATAATGGAAAATGTAAAAAAAAAAACGGGGAAAAAATAACTATTCCACGCGGACGAAGTCGCGAGCACAGCTAGTCTATCATACTTCCCTAAAACCGTACTAAATCAAACAAGCAATATATTGCCTTATTGCCGAACTTTAGACAGATCTACTATACGAGTATACTCCGATATATAACCTAGAACCTTACATGCAACAATGTATCAGTTTATTTACTCGCATATATCTCCTGTAGTACTTGGTTCAAGGCTATGAGGTGAATGTTTACTACTTGGAAAAGCTTTCAATGGAAATACATGCACGTATACGGCGGTAAAATACTACTACGTGGATAGACAAAAGCTTTGTTTGTGTGATTAAAAGTACACATTCGTGGTAGGTACTTAAAAAGGTACGTAGGTAGGTACGAAAAGACTGACAAAAGAAGTATAATTGGGAAGAGAGATTATGTTATATTGGCGCTATGATCACGTAAGAACGTTTTTATAAATATCTAGCTGTGTTCGCGACTTCGTCCGCATGGGATAGAATTTCATCTCGTATTTTATCTTCTTGGAGGTAGAATTGATCAAAATCCTTTCTTAGCGGATGCATACGTCATAACATCGACCTGCATGCCAAATTTCAGCCCGATTTGTCCAATGGTTTGGGCTGTGCGTCGATATATCACTATGTCAGTCAGTTATCTTTGAGTTACATATATAGATTTAAGATAAAAGATAAATTATCCCGCACGACACTTCTCACACACATCTTTGTCTGCTAGCTAAGAAAAAACCTCAATCCTGTAATCCAATGTTCCTGGTGATACCACCATCTATCATTTCTTCCATGGCTGTTTAATAAATACAAGTACATAATTTATTGCAACAGATCGAAAATAGTCCGTTGGTTAGTAATTTACTGGTATTTAAAATATCCGGCTACGTGTAATATTAATTTGTGCAATCTGGTAAGTACCTTTTAGTAATAGGGTTGGACGCATTGGTTGATGTTAAATAATCAGATTATTTACTAATTCAGAGAAATAAAAACCAAAAATTCCAAACAATCTATTTATGTACAACCGTTTATTATTTAAGTTCCTTGAGGTATAGTTTCATATTTCTCTGTTAGTTTTATTTTTAATAGGTAGGTACTGAATAAAGATTTTATTTATTTATTTATAAGATCAAGAAAAAGGTTTCACCCCTTTCTTGAAGATTTGAGGATCGTATGGGTTCGGAAATACGTAGTTGTGCGGGGCAGAAAATCTTTTGTCATTCAAGTGTGTCTATCTATTTTATGTCAAGCATCCTGGCGTTCAAAGGGTTAATCTAAATGACTTAAAGGCCGGCAGCGCACCTATAACTCCTGATGTTGCATATGTACATGGGCGGCGGTTATAACTTAGGTACCTACCATCAGGTGAACCGTTTGCTCGTCTGCCCCCTATTTCATGAAAAATAAGGGTTCCGTTTTTTTTTCATTCGACTACGGAACCCTAAAAAGATAGATATTCTATTGTGCCTCATTTTTCGGTGGTCACGATAAGTGCAAAGTCATCGTTATGTTATTTTTATTACATATATTGTTCAAAAACGTTTAAGTCAGGCATAAAATCTTAATCTTAACTAATATTATAAAGCTGAAGAGTTTGCTTGTTTGAACGCGCTAATCTCAGGAACTACTGGTCCTAATTGAAAAATTATTTTTGTGTTGAATAGACCATTTATCGAGGAAGGCTTTAGGCTATATAACATCACGTTGCAAAATGTAAAAAAAAAGGGGAAAAAATAACTATTCCACGTGGACGAAGTCGCGAGCACAGCTAGTTACAAATATTCCGATTAAATGGGTGAGAATGCGTACCACGGCATTTCGCTAAGTTGTACTGTCTCGTAATTGTGACTCCGCAAGGATCCTGATTAAAATTTATACATATAATTATTCCGGCCAGCTTAAAGCGAGCCGCGACTCTCGCAATATGCTCCTGAAATGATTCCGCTGTGTCCAGAAGATCGGACCGACACAGTTCTCGATAGAATGGCCAGGGAAACTGCAATAATGAAGTTGCGCTAGTGGACTATATTAGCCATTACGTAAATTGTCTAAGCGCGGAGGATTAATGGTATTACCATTTAGAGGTTTTCATATAGTTAAATTGAAAAATGCGATTACGCTATGACGATATGCATATGAAAGTAAAGCTACGCGTGAAATTGTGTGCAATTATTAACTGTATTTTTAATTAAGTGATTAATTCCTTTTCGTTCTTAAATTTCAAGTAGTCGGTAATATAAGGTACTTAACTAAATTGCTTTTTAGAGCATTTGGATGTTCGTTATGTTTAACAGTTTTTACGAAATCGGATTCTACCAACTTCAACTTGTCTAAGAGTATATCTAGTCGTAGTTCACATACACATACAAGAAACACCATACATTTAGTAATGAGCCCTCGGCTATATACAGATATTGCAATCGCTAAACATTCAGACTCTTTACACTTTATCCTCATGTATTTAGACGTATAATATAATTATTACTGTAAAGTTTCATTAAGATCCGTTCAGTTGTTTTCGGCGAAAGGAGTAAAACAACTATCCATATTAATATATACTATAAAGTGAGATAGCCGATGGTTTCCATGAACAGTAAATATCAATTAGGGACAAATTAAGCCATTATAAACATAGTTTATCATAATCTAGTTCGATTACTCTTAATCCTGAATCGCCCCAGTGACCGTAACTCCTGTTATTGGCAGTGTTGCAAATGTTCCATTTGAAGTTAAAATCCATTGCAATAGTGGGGTTGTATACTGCAAGCCTTATATAAGTGTTGGGACCCCACTGCGTCACACATGACCAGTGAACGCTAGACCGTGCGGTACTCTATACTGATAATTATATAGTGTTGTGTGTGTGTTTGTCTGACGAAAATGAAGGCTTTTGTAAGTGATACCCTTTATTATGCAATCGACATCCTAGCTTTCCAGATCCTTAGTGAGTAGTTTGACGGCCTGTGTGGCGCAATGGTTAGAGCGGTCTCGCTTGAATCGCGAAGATTTGAAGGTTCCGGGTTCGATTCCCAGTTGGATCAATTTAAGAGATTAATTTAAGTTATCTCGGTTTTCCAGCACTTGCCACTGGATGCGAGAGGCCCGGGACCGAGCGAAGTGGCGAGCATTGGGAGAGGCCTATGTCCAGCAGTGGACTGATGTGGGCTGATGATGATGATGATGATGATCTCGGTTTTGGGATGTATTGGGAAACGCTCCCTGTTACCTACAATCTGGTACCTACTACGTTGTAGTAATAATTTGGGAGGTGGTTCGACAGGGTCCGATACATTTAGTTGACTCGTTGGAATAGTGGTAGTTTTATTGTAAGTCAATAAGTATTACAACGAGTTCTTTTTTGTCATCATCATCATCAGCCTATTACAGTCCACTGCCCGACTTTGGCCTCTCCAGTTGTTCGCTATTTAAGGCAAATATCTATAAAAGGTGACTTTTTAAGTACTATCGGTCTATGGTAAGTAGCTACGCTTTAACTGTGATATCTGTATTAGAAGTGATCTTTACAGTAGCTAAAAGTTGTAGGCAGAAGTGGCGGTATTTGTGTACTTATGCTTGAAAGTTATGTCACATTATTCGTCATACATTTTCCAGGGTCGATCGACCTTACATAACGCATTGAATCGCATGTCACCTCAACACAACGATCTCGAATTCATAATCGCCAAAACACAAACACGCCAACGGGACCCGCACAGACCCCTTAGCTACTCTTGTCACGCACCAAATTTCGATTTCCGATTGAATCGGGCATAATAATGATTTAATGCGATGAAGTCACACCACGTAACGAGTAAAAGTGTTCAATGCTTTGTTTGGGTCTAGGTAGCAGCAATGTTTGTTCCCGGCAAGTCCCATCAAACAAGACAAGGATTGGGACACAGAGTGCCCAATCTGGCGTAATAATGATTTAATGCTATGATTGACTGGCTTGGTGGCTTAATTGGTAGTGACCCCTGCCTTCTGTTGTAAAAGTTTGGGTATAAAAAGCATATTTTTTCGTCTCTAACTGACGCACTAAGGGAAAATCTTCCCTTTTTTATTTTACGTTTGAATGTCGATTGAATGTCATTCAATGCCTTTTATTTATTTTATTTACCTACTGTCCCACTGCTGGGCAAAGGCCAAATTTTTTTTCTAATCGTCGCCATCCGGTAATGTGGTTCTAAGGGCTGATATTAGGGTGATGATTTTAATCGATCTGTTTGTATTTATTCTGCCCACGCGCCCATGTCCACGTCAACTTGACAGATTAAAAAAAAATAATAACGGAAACTTTTATTGATCCCGACAAAAATAGAGGTGTCTCGTCTTTCCCACAATAAATCCAAAAAAAAAGTTATTGTATTTACTATCTGGTGGTGATGATAATGATCTAATATGATTGTTACTAGACAGAACTCAAATTGGACATACAAAGTTTTGTGAAAAATTAGGTAGATAGAAGGATTGAAATGCGAACGAAAAGTTTCACTGTGACTGATCGAGGTGAAAGAAGAGGTAAAAATATAGCATCTTCATCGTAGGGCCGGCTTATGATGGCGATTTTTAAATTAATCTTAACACGTGCATGATATTATAAGCAATGAAGTCACTCCACGTAACGAGTAAAAGTTCCGGTGCATTGTTTGTGCTGTAATCGTATGCCACGTGCAGGAGCAGTGCATCAAACTTTTGGCAAAGGTTACGCAGGCAAAACGGAAGTGACATGCAAGGAATGAGTAATTAAAATTTTTTTCGCTATTGAAAAATATATTGCTGACTATTAAAAATTGTTGACACAATTATAATACTAATGTAATTTTTAAAAGGACTCGCGATTCCTCTATAGACGCCGTTCTTTTATCGCCTCTATACATCGTCGCTATAATTATGCTTTCAGTGACCTAATGCCACAGATTAATAAATAGTTATTACGAAATAGCTACACATAATTTAGTCCTAACTAATTAAGGACAACGTATTCTTACACTGAAAAATTCAGTCAAATTACAAAACTACATACCATCGGTTAATCAGCCTTTTGTTCATTTTTCATTAAAAAGTAATTAGGTAAGTATACCCTACTCGTATTTTGCAGGGGAGGTCACGACCCCTGAGGAGTACGACGTAAGGAGGAGGACTCGTATTTTGGGTTTAGGATGTAAAAATAATAAAAAGTGTTTTTAACAGATTTTGTTTCTCATTATACTTAAGCTACCTACGTACATAGATAAATGTATAATTTTTTCTCTTTTCTAGGTGGTGATACTCTTTCTGACAGCGTCGGTTCTAGCAGAACCGAGCAAAACCGTCCAGAAGCGGAGCGGATTGGTCGGCCACTATGGCGGGCTGGCCGCGCCTTTGCTCGGCCATGGCTACGCCGTAGCCGGCCACGGGTACGGGTTGGGCGGCCACGGGTACGGCTTGGGAGGCCCCGCGTACGGCCTAGGCCCGGGCCTGGCTGGACCAGGGCTGGCCCTGAGCTCGGGCGCCATAGTGGGTGCTGATGTGCATACGACGGTCACCAAGCATGTAGGAGTGCCAGTACCGGCGCCTTATCCTGTGGCCGTGGATAGGCCTGTGCCTTATCCTGTCAAGGTAAGACATCTGTGAAACTTTTTTTAATTGGCTTCCTAGGCAGGTCTTTGGTTCGAACCAACAAAGCAGAATAAATAAATAAATAATTTAGTTTTTTTAATTTATATAATTCTATGTATCTTGCAAAGCGCAATAACCGAGAAAGGTGTAACCAATTCCACAATTTTTTAATCATATTTTCGCTGAGGTACAAGGAATGAGATAAGTAATTACTTAGAGATAAATTGTAAAAATTACTAGAAAAAATATTCGTTTACGTCATTATATAAAATTTTCAGATAACTGAACGAAAGTCCCTTGGGGAAGCTGTCAGTTAATAAAAATAACTTTACCTAAAATCACCTTATTATTTTGTCGTATTTTTATTTATTCGCTTTATTATTTCAGGTGGCCGTCCCCGTACCGGTTGACCGCCCTTACGCTGTCCCCGTTCCCAAGCCTTACCCAGTGGCCGTTGAGAAACCTGTGGCCGTACCCGTAGACAGACCAGTGCCCGTACCAGTACCGCATGCCGTACCCGTACCAGTTATCAAACAGGTATGTGAAATAGTTCTGTAGAAATGCTTTTTTGTTATCTTATACAATGATTGATTGATTACCTAGACGATGACTGATGCTAAATAAATAACTATTCTATTCTATTCTATTCTATTCTATTCTATTCTATTCTATTCTATTCTATTCTAGACAGTCAAAATGTAAACCTTCTAAGACAGAATTCCATACACAACAATTAAACTTGGGTATGGATTTTAAAAGAATTTAGGAACGTTCGGTCTTAGGGATTTATATATAGGCTATATTAAAACAGCGCTTTAGCGTTTCCTGATATTTTAGCTATTTTTCAAGAGCTGTTCGACATCAGGAAAGAACGAATCAACAAAAATCTTTATTTAGTATAACAAACACTTATTCCAGGTCGGCGTCCCCGTACCACAACCGTACCCCGTAGCCGTACCCAAACCGGTAGCCGTACCAGTACCCCACCCTGTAGCCGTACCAGTACTGAAGTCTATCGTAGCCGGACCCGCCCACATAGCCGGACCTCTTCTCGGTGACTACGGACACGGCTTCTCTGCTCACGGACTGGGCCATGGTTTATCGGCCCATGGATTCTCCGGCCATGGAAAGCTGTGGTAAAGATTGGTAACTTGTAGACACTCGTTTCTTATTGGGAATCGTAATGGGTACCGAGTACCATACACGCTGTGCCATATAAATGTTTTAAGGCATACTAAAACTATTCTCGTTAGTACTGTGACGAAATAGCGTGTCTAGTAATACAAAAGACTTTGGGAAAAGTAAAAAAAACTACTTTTTTACTGCTGATAAATTACAAGAAATTGTCTCGAACTATTTCACTAACTCTAAAAGATTAATTAAATTCTACTATTGGGAAACGAGTGACTATAATAAAAGATATGATGTGTAAAATGTAAAGGCATTTCCATATGGGATTTAAACATAGTCAGACGATTTGTACGAATACTCTATGTGATGTAGGTTAGTTTAGGATAAGGTACGAACGGGGGTCAAAATATAAGATAAGGATGAGTGTTTTCTTCAGCGTTTTGGAGGTGGGAGTGTGCAATGATGTAGCGTTTATTTTTTTTATTTACGTGGAAATGTTACCATTTATAAAATAGCAGCTAATTTTGTTGTGTAAAGAAGCTTTAACGGGGTTGTAAGGTTTGGCTTATTCCATTTTTAAAGTTGTATTGTATATGTATGTTTTTCTTTTTGTTTTTTTTTTATTTAATTTTTCGTAGAGACACGTGTCGGATGTCTCTCAGTCGCCAGTATTTCCCAATGGTATACTTTTGATTATGTTTTCACTTGATCTCTTTTGTTTAATGTTGGAACAAAGAAAGGCTTCAAGAATGTATGTACCTGGATTACGCACTTTTGTATATAGATTTTCTATTTTTAGTATTAAGGTTCAATGAATTTATGAGTTTATTTCGACCGCAGTCGACTAAAAACTATTTAACGAATGACGACTTTTATAATAAAATGTATGACGTAATTAATGTATTTTTATTATAGCAAATAACTCCCTAACATTAATCATACTACGAGTATACACCGCTGTATAAAAGGTAATGTAAGTATATCTTACTTGACTAAAAATAAGGCTGTGGCCGTCAAGTTTCAAAGGATTGATTAACACAAATTATTTGAATAGATACATAATTTGATAAGTATATTTTACCAAGGTATTACTAAAAACGTATACCTAGTACTTCAATTAAATATTTTGATGTACACCTCAAAATGTTAAACCTCGATGATAAACCTCTCTTTCATTTTCCGTCACGAAACGAGAGATCACTATGTTGTTCTACTATAAAAAATCCAACTACTGGAATATTCTTCCAAACAATCAATGCACTATTTATTTTAAAAGGGGAATGCTTTAAGCACCTTCACTTCAATCCGCGTTGCGTGGGACTCACACTTTCCAGAATGGGAGATCTTAATTAACACCCCTGTGTCGCCAGTGGGCAGTAACTTGCAGGAATTCGGTTGCGCAGGAGCATACAGCTGAGTCCCTGCGTACCCTGGCCAGCCGCCAACTCCTGATCCGGGAGGATAAATTAACCCCATCTTCCGGCAAGAGATGGGGTGCTAATCGGGCGGAATCAATGCACTACTTAGATCAACAATGCATGTTTTTTTTTATATAGTAGCTCGGCATAATGGCTTCCCTACGCCTGATGGAAAGCAAAAGAGAAGCCCAAGTCGCTGTGACAACGGGCAAGTAACTGGTCAGTTACCTGTCAGTTGCCACCGCCATGCCAACCCAACCTTCCACGAGTTCCGGAAACCCTACTCACCGACAGGAACATGACCCGGAGGTCATTTGGCTGCGGTATTCTATAGGGTGGAGGTCCTTCCCCGGACGGGCAGCTCAATTCGAGCGAAGATTCGCTATAGAGGTAGGGCACCTCTCTGTCTCTAACTGGAGTGCTAACCTATACTTCCGTCTATTACTTCCCAGCATATCGTCGCGCCCGCGTTACGCAACGCATTCCTGTCGTTACCGCGTCGCGACGGATCGACCACCGCTTTCTATAGCACCAGGAATACGAGACCAGATCTAGAATGTCCGCCTGACGCCTAACATCCGCAAAGGAGTTCCGATAAACCACTTTAGGAGTTAATGGATGCTCGCATATAGTTTATCCAGTTGTGACATAAGATTGCAGCTTGTGTGTATTAATTTATGTTTAAAAGGGTCCAGGAAATTGATGGATATTACTAAAGTTACATATGTTCTACATCTAATAAAAATATATTTACAGAGAATAATAATTTCCTGACCGATTTTTTTATCACAGCTGCGAAGACTCTGCGAATATGCACAAGTATAAATTAAAATGGTAAGTTGTTACCTGTTGACTGGCTCGGTGGCTCAATTGGTAGTGACCTCTGCCTTCTGAGCCAAGGGTCGTGGGTTCGATCCCCACACATTACAAACATTTGTGTGCATGTTTGTTTGTATTGGTCTGGGTGTTCCATGTATTTATCACAGATTAATCTGTGGTATTTATTTACAAAAAAAAATGTATCTAAGTAAGTTTATCAGTTGTCTAGTACCCATAGTACAAGCTGCGGCTTAGTTTGGGGCTAGATGGCGCTGTGTGGCCCAGCGTGGCATGTCTTGGGTTATTTATTTATTTATTATTTAAACAAACTTTTTGGCACACTACCATATTGCTACTTTCTGCTTCGCCCAATGTTTGACTGGTAGAGAATGCCTATATGGCATTAAGTCCGCCTTTTGCACACTAATTCACTGTTCAATGAAGATTAAATAAATAAATAAGCGTGAGCGTAAAAACAGATGCCATCTTCGTTTCTTCATTCAAAAAAATATATTACTTACATAGTTACTTCGGACAAACAAACAGCGACCTTTATGTTACCTATATAAGTCTATAGTGGCGACACTTCACGTAAATAGGCTAACGATATTGGCACCCTTTGACCTCACAGAACGTTAGTAATAAGTACAAAGGAAATGATAAAACCGAATGACATAAGAATTGATCAATTACACACGATGTTGACATTTCAAATCGTGACTGACTTTAGATAACGTAGGCACGGTGAGTACAATGCTGGCAAACGTTTGTATAGAACCTTTGTTTTATTATCAAAGGCTTACCCGAAATTAAGGTTATCATCATCATCAGCCTCTTGCAGTACGCTGCTGCTGCCTCACCGGAGCAAAAAGCTACGCCCTGCGATCGCCAACCCGCCTGCCCAACGAAGCGATTATGTGTTTACCCTCCATCTGGTTTGCCCCAAGTGGCGAACAACTGGAGAGGCCTATGTCCAGCAGTGGACTGCAATTGGCTGATGATGATGATTTAGTTTGTGAAAATCAACGCGAAAGTCTAGATCCTAAATGCGAAAAGTCATATCATTCCATCATATTTCATCAAGTTCTTTATCAAGCACGTTGCAAATGCGACGAATGCCGTGCTCCGCGCGTATCGCTGTGTAGCAAGGTTACAGTATAGATAGTTTACCTACAGTAAAGTAAAAACGACAGTTAAGTAGATTAGTATTATGTGTTTTTTTTTATTTAAAAAAAAATTAAAACCCTCAACCCAATCTTCACCGTCATAATAATTTCCTATAAACAGCTGAACCTTTTTTTAATTACTTACATTTTTATGCAATGAATTGTAAATACATAGGTAAATAAGCTCCTTTAAGATTTTTATCTTACAAAAAAATGATAGCCAGAAGAAGTTTTAAAAGATACGGTGTGTTGAAATGACTTTGAGATCATGATGACAATTTCATAAGTTGCTTTCATTAAAAAATTAAAAAGAATATCAATTTTATTTTATCACTTCATAGTACAAAACAAAGTCGCTTTTGTTTTCAGTCTGCCCATATGTATATCTTTAAAACTACGCAACGAAATATGATGTTGTTTTTTTAATAGATAGAGGGATTCATGAGGAGGATTTATGTGCATAATATAATAATATTTTTTTTTTTTTATAAAAAAGAGCATTCAGGATGATCTCACTCCACCTGATGGTAAGCGGCCGTGAGGTCCAAATGTTAGGTCGACAGGCACAATAGGGCATACCCACCGCGCCTGTCGCCCTTACCCTGAAGGCCCACTGAGATGCCGTTTCACGCCCCGCCTAAAGAACCCAGGATTGTAAGAGGAAGGAAATACATGAGCTGGAAGGGCATTCCATGACTTAATGGCACGGGGCAAGAACGAGGAACTGAACCTCTTGGTGCGCGCTACTATTGTCTGTATGGTATGCGGATGACAACGCTGTCCAGCACGTGTTGTTCGGGAGAGGAAAGGAGAGGATGGAACGAGTTGGAATAACTCTTCGGAGCATTCTCCATTGTAAAGACGATAGAGAACACTAAGACTGGCAATGTCTCTACGTAATTGAAGAGGTTCTAGGGTCTTAGTTACCTCTTGATCCCCAACAATACGGATAGCACGTCGCTGCAACCTGTCGAGAGCCTCCAATAGGTACTTTGCAGAACCGTCCCAGAGATGAGAACAGTACTCCACACACGGACGAACTTGTGTCTTATACAAGACAGAGAGCTGCACCGGAGTGAAAAACCGTCTCACTCTGTTCAGGACTCCGAGTTTGCGGGACGCTGTTTTTATGACACTCTCGATATAATCCCGCTGATTTAGGTTGCTACGAACATCGATGCCAAGGATGCTAAGACTATCCTGTATTGGTAAGGAGGAGCTCTGAAGAGTGGGATAGGAAAGGAAAGGAGACACCTTTGCAGAGAATACACACACCTGCGTTTTCTTGGCATTGAACTCGACAAGATTGCTGGCACCCCATTCGGAAATGCGGTCCAGGACCCCGTCGAGCTCAGTGACAAGAAGATTCCTCTTCACCTCGGTTTCGGTCTGCTTTGCCGCAGGTCTTCCGAAATAACGTGCGTGGACAGTGCTGTCGTCTGCATAGCAATGAATGCTACCCAAAGATAGCATGTCATTGATATGCAGCAGAAACAAAGTCGGCGACAGTACGGAACCTTGCGGCACTCCGGAATTTATTGGGAGGAAGCAGGAAGCGCATCCATCACAGAGGACACGAATCCTACGACCCTCCAAAAAACCGGCTACCCAATCGCATAAGCGAGGTGGCAGACCGTATGCCGGAAGCTTGGAGAGAAGCGAACGGTGCCAAACACGGTCAAAAGCCTTGGCAATATCTAGGCTAACTGCCATAGATTCACCATGCTTTTCCATAGCCTCCCCCCAGAGGTGCGATACGTACGCTAGAAGATCACCCGTTGACCGTTTTGGTCTAAAACCATATTGACGGTCATGAAGCAGCGAGTGATCCTCTAGGTAGCGGATGAGTTGTGTGTTAATAATCCGCTCAAACACCTTTCCCAGTACTGAGGTTATGGCTATGGGCCGGTAGTTGGCTGGGTCGGACCTGTCCCCTTTCTTGGGAACAGGTTGAACATTCGCCTCTTTCCAAGCTTGGGGCACAATGCCGGAGGTATATGAGAGGCGGTACAGGCGTGTGAGTATTGGAGACAACTCCGCTGCGCATACTTTAAGTACAAGCGCTGGAATACCGTCAGGACCACTGGCTTTTCTCACATCGAGCGACTGCAACTCGGCACGGACATCACATTGCCTGATACGTATATCAGGCATTGTGGTACCGCAATCGGGGATTTTGGGCGGCCGTGCTCCGCAATCGTCGATGCAAGAATTACCGGCAAAGAGGTTGACTAGCATATCCGCCTTCTCTTGCGACTGATGAGCCAGCGAACCATCTGGATATTTCAGCGGGGGCAGCGAAGGCAGGCAGAAGTTGGATTGCACGTGTTTGGCCAGTCGCCAGAAAGAACGGCTACCCGTTGGGTGCATATATGCATGCATATACATAGTATTGCACCCATGCAAAGCCGGAGCGGGTTGCTAGTACTAAATAACATATTAGGTTTTTCAGTTAAATATGGTAAAACACTAGAATATGGTAGACATTCGTTAAACACAATCTGAGACACGATACAAAAAAAATACTGAACCATAGCTTTGTGTGCCGGGATGTATGTGGTTCACTGCCATTTAATACCGTACATCAGGTTAGTCTTAACTGGCTTAGGTCACGTAGCATAACTTTGTTGAGCAAGTGTGTCCTTTGGTATGACGAGTCAGTGCCGGCGATCGCCTGTGATATAATCTATGGCAATGCGTAAGTGGGTCGCTGCGAGCGGATTAACGACTTTCGTTACTGTTGTTCCTTGTGGGTGCAATACAGTTAAATGTAGGCTATCTGTTTCAAATATGTCTTTGTTTGTAGATTCCAATATAGTGGCGATATACTCAAAAGTCAAATGTCAAGTCAAAACAATCTTTATCATCATCATCGGTCTATTTTAGTCCACTGCTGGACATAGGCCTATCCAGTTGTTAGCCACCTAGGGCAAACATTTGGAGGATATACCAATAAGCGTCTCGCTGGGCATGCGCGTTTGTCATCGCAGGGCGTAGCTCCTCGCTTCGGTGACGCTGCTGCCCGTCATCGGTCTGTGGTATATTCAGCTACGCTTTCAATTGCGATGGTTATGGAGGATTTACCCATAATCTCACGCTGGGCCGGCCAGTTGGCGATCGCAGGGCGTACTTAGCTTCTCGCCCTTAATCGGCCTGTGGTCGTTAGCAACCTTTCAACGTGATGGTCATACCGCTACCAATCGGTTGCCAGAGCCTCGTCTGTTATTCAGCAGGATGCACCACGGGCAGCCACCCTGGCTTGGAGCGATAAGATGATGCGTCGCTCCCTTACATCCCCTCTTTCCTGTTCTGAATAAGTAAAGCAATGATGGCTTAATATTACATGACAATGAATCGGCTTGCCTTTTCCGATACCACAACAAAGTAACCGTTCCGCAAGAATGGATGCTATTACCAGTGCTTACATAGACACGACGGAAACAGCTCGTGACGTCACAGACCTCAACTGACAACTGACTGAGAGATACTACTTAAACGTGTCATTTTCCGTCCAGTGCATCCACGCATGCCTATTGGCTTACTGTACCTAGTAGATAAGTTAAGTATAGATGTCGTGAATTATTTGTTCCGCAACTGTGTGTATTACGTAATGTATGGTTGGACGTAAAGTACAGTCACTTATGTAGTATATATTTTAAGATTTGAGGCGATTACTAAATTATATAAATAATAATAAATACCTAACCCAAGACATGCCACGTTGGGCCACACATCGCCATCTATCTCCAAGCTAAGCCGAAACTTGTACTATGGGTACTAGTCAACTGATAAACTTACTTAGATACTAAACATCCAAAACAACACAAACAGTCATGTTCGTGAACCCAAATGTTTTTACTGTGCAGGAATCGAATCCATCCATTGAATCTAAATGAGCCATGGAGTCAATCAAACTAACATTATTATTATCTTGTAATGTTTCTATTTTGTGCAATAAAGAATATCTAACCTATACGTATATATATAACTATACATTTACTCACATAGCACAGTAAACTTTTAATAAATCACTTAAATGAGTACCTGTTTATGTATTCCACTTCGCTCCATCTAGCGAATTGCATTGAAACTTTATTTAGGTACTAATAGCTACGAGTAATCGTAGTCACCGGTAAGTAACTAAGTACTACGAAAATAGCTTTTAGTACGAGATTCAGACTTTCCTAGCAAGTCTAGATCTAACTTAAAATTACCCAAGCAAACTGTAGATGTCGCTGTGAGTAAGTCTAGTCTCTAAGATGCTTAACTCGACATTCAAATGAAAACATCCATCTATCCATTTTGTAATGCTTTTGAACTGCCGATAAATCAATCGAATTGGTGTCACAGTTACCAATTCGTAAAATTAACAATCCATATTAATCTTATGGATAAAGGTCAAGTCGTGGTGACAAGGGCATACATAAATCCTCATTAGTTCCCATACTATCCGTTGATTAATCTTAAAAATTATCTTAAGAATTACTGAAATCTATTGAAAATCTACGTCTTTCTACCCCGTTTGACGACTTGACATCAAGGGACACCTTTTCAGACACATTCTATAATGTTACATAAATAACTGTTGTTTACTTAAGAGCGTGCATACAGAATTCGACGTATTTGCGCCGAAATTGGTGTTTTCGGACGAGCTATTGTCATATAAAACAATCTAATTAAATTTGGAAACATCGTTTTTAAATACGTATAAATAAAGTCTTTAAGCAGTGCACTAGCTATATAAAATACAACATTTACTAGTATATTTTTGTTGGCCAATTTTTTTACATCGAGAATACTTTTACGAAAACACCAAGGCCCCGGGAATGGGACAACTGGGTTGTGTGGGGCGCCCTCCTATTTAGCGGAGAATACCCACTAAACCCGAGAGTGGTCTGCTACGAGCACTCTGTCTGAGGGAGGTCGGGATGCACGGAGGGATTCGACACAACCCCCTACATCGTTGTCTTCCTCGGGGCCGCTAACCGGAACGCAACTTCAATTGATATCTATATGTAATGTACGTGTATACTTCATCCATAATGTGCTCTAAATATGTATTCTATACTACTATTATTATTATTGTATCCTTAGCACTTAGAACCCAAAGGGAGAATTTCATCAAACATCTATTTAAAGTAAACTTTGAAAGACGGATGGACAGTTGAATCACTCGTATAATTTGAACCTATACTAGCTAAATTATTCACCGCGTGACCTAGAAAGGCCTCCTAAAAACCGGCCTAGGTACGAGTAGATCGTTAGCGTCGCTTACTATGTAGCTGCAGGCCCACATAAGTACTTCGTAAATTAATACCATTTGGGGGAATACACGTACCTACCTATGGATCTAAGTCTCCTAATGAACTGGATCGATAGGTATCATGTCAATGTTGTCTCTTTATCATTCTAATCTTTCGCTGTATATGTAGTACCTACTGCAGAACTAGAATGATTTGATCATGTGTAATCCAAATTTATCTAAGTGTAAGAGTTTCCTTAGGATTCTTTCCTTCACCATAATATTTATAGAAATAGTAAATATCTTTATATTATTAATAATATAGACTAAAATCAAGCACTCATAAATCGTCAAGCACAATAGACAAAAGTAAATACAATTATTTTATCGTAGTTTTCGGAGAGTAGATTCGACTCCGGCAAGAAACTCGTTATTCTTTTCAACGCCAATTTTTCTTACAATATTTGACATTATTACGTCATTTATATTTTATTAAAATTGATTGATTGAAACCACAGATTGGAACCTACCTAACTATTTAAATCCCACAAAAATAGTCTTAGCTATATATACTCGTAGTATGTGACAGGATACGACATAACAGATCGAGCATGGTGCAAACATTTTATAGATACAGCTTTACGACTTACATAGTTCGTGTATATCCGCAAATAAATACTTTTAGCCGTCTTGTCGTGTGATCGTTAGAATATCTTTACGATGTACTCAAATCATAAGCGATGAATAAAATTTAAGTTTTCATGATTCTTTAATTAAATACTTATACTCGTAGGTACCTACAAAACGAATTGCCAATTAAAAATTGAATTTTATCATTTGACTTTCAAAAATCTTTAAAAGTTTAGTCTTTTTAAATATTAATTTAATCGAAGAGTTACTTTTTAAATGCCTTCAAAGAAAGGAGGTTCTCAAGTCGACTGATTTATTGTTCAAAAAATTGAACTGTATCCTATTTAAATTTTACTTTTACACACGTGGTCCGTATTTCCGATAATAAAGCAAATAATAATGCAATTTCCGGTTGCATATAATAATTTTCCGCCATAAACCATATCAATTAGATGCGATAAACACGCTGTCATGGTGTCATGCTTACACGCGAATAATTGTTATGGTGGCGCGGCCCCATAGCGGCGTGTGTCATGCCCTATCGCCCCATCGGCCAGTCGATACCCCATGAATGCTTAATGGCCATCGATCACCACTGACCCATTTAAAACATTCGCTTGATAAGTTCCGAAGACTAACACTCGTTACCGTTGTTGTTGAAACAAAACTGAAGCCCGTAGGTAGATGGTAAAAGATAAGAATATATCTATTTTAAAACCAGAAACGAGATTCGTTTTTAAGGAAAGACTATGAAATTACAAGACAAGTTTCCTACGACTAAAATAAAGATTATAATCCGTTCAGAATAACCATTAAGAACCCAAGTATTATACCTATCTCTTCAATGACTCTAGCGAAAGTGAGTCGTCACACACAAACAAGTCGTTCCATAGCAAGAGAGGTAGGGCATAACGAATCTTCGCTCGTATTGAGCCGCCCGTCCGGGGAAGGACCTCCACCTTATAGAATACCGCAGCCAAATGACCTTTGGGTCGTGTTTCTGCCGGTGAGTAGAGTCTCCGGAGCTCATGGGGGGGTTAGGGTTGGGCCGGCATGGCGGTGGCAACTGACAGGTAACTGACCAGTTACTTGCCAGTTGTCACAGCGGCTTGGGCTTGTCTTTCGCTATCCATCAGTCGTAGGGAAGCCATTATGTCGAGCCACTATAAAAAAAATAAAAAAAAGCAAATCTACAGATAACGCAGAGCCATAATGACAAGAAAATAAAAATGAATTGAAATCAGAATGAAAATTTCCATCTTGCTATTCTCTACCCAAAGGTTATCTGGAAGAGTCCACTCATAGCGATAAGATCGCCTAAATTGTGCAACAATTGTATACTTTCCTATAGTCTCCTAGTTTAAAGTTAGTATGGAGAAGAAAGATGGTTTTCCCGTGCGTGTTGCAGAAAAGGACCAATGAAATATCAGGAAACAGACAGCAGCGTTTACCTGGGTACAAATAAAACCTACTGCGATCACCAACCCACCTCCCATGATTGGTGACTAAAGTAAATCCCCCCAAATGTGAGTTATCATTGGGGGAGGTCTCTCTTCTTCTATCTATCTAATATAGTTATTATTTTCCTGTATTCTTTATGCTCTTTAATAATATCATCACAGTGTTCTAACGTCCAGTCAACTTATGAGACTTATTCAGAAATTAATGCAGATTTTCGACTAATTTAACCTTACTTTTAAATCTGGCTTACCATTAACCGTTCTCCTAACAGGGATAGGCGGAGTTTCGCAAAAAACTAATCTGATACACTTTATAAGTAAACTATCTATTAGAATTTCAAATGGCTGACATAGATATCTATCTCATTAACATCCCAGTTATGTATCAGTTAGATAAAATCCATATTCGGGAACGCATGGACGTGAATACTAAAGAGATTTGGGATACCTATCTATGTAAAGAAGTTAAACTGTTGAGCTGATTTTTCTCTTTCCGAAACTAGGAATGACTTAAATCACTGTTACTATGAAATGTGAAACTTGTTTGAAACAAAACATAATTAAGCCTGCAAATATTTAAGAAGGCACAAAAATTATATTCCTATGTAGTTTCACAACTAAAGACTAAATAATAAAAGTGTCAATCAATCGCTAAATAAAATATCCATTAAAGGCCTGTAATTATTATTTACATATTCGTATGAGCAGTGTACAGAACACCTTGCATAATAAATTTGCATTTCCTTAAATTGATATAGATTTAAATTTGGCATCTTCATTTCTTTACCCGATTACGTTAACCAATACACTACATTTATATTTTTTTTCATACATTTTCGTTAGTAGGCAGTACGTCATATAAGTAGGTTGTTGCGGACAGTCAATCTTTTTATATACGTTTATTATGAAAATAGTTTTATACATAGTTTTGTATTTATAGTTCATTCGCGTTAAGAAAATAGTGACTGACAGGTCACTGACAGGCCACTAGCCAATCAAAACGCTAGAATTATAATTTCTAGCGTTTTAATTGGCTAGACGTGGCCTGTCAGTGACTTGTCAGTCACTATTTTCTTAACGCGAATGAACTATAGAAGTGTTTTTTATGTTGATTTGGTTTTGTATTGATTATTGTTTTTGAAGTCAATGAGCTAAGTTTGTTATATAGTCCATTGCGGCTTGAAAAAAGAAAAACTTTTGTGGTTTCCCATTTGTGTTGTTTGATTCCACACCCCTGACGCCACATAAGTATATCTGTGTCTATCTATTACAAGCTATGTATCTATAGTACATACCATACTAGGTAAGTTAAAACTGCAAGCAATCACTCGAACGTCTATTGAGCTGCGCAAGAGGACATCAGACATGTTTATGTTAGGAAGCCTTAATTAATGTGATTTAATTGGCTTGTATGGGCCCTGTAAGTCTTCTGCACCAGACATTTGAATGTTTTTATTCTAGGTAGATTGGTATAGTTTAGCACTTCTGCCTTAATAGATCCTACTAAAACATGTTCAAGTAGAAGGCACAGTTAAAAATGTATGTTAATGGAGAGCCTAGCTTTTAACTCTCTAATGCCTAACTTAAACTCTACAAACCTTTTGAATATGTATCGTGGAAGTAACACTTATTGCAACATTGTTATTGACGCTGTTATGATAACGGTTACCAAAAACGACTTTATTTAATAAAACTTGCTTTTTTATTAAATTTATATAAGTAATAATACATAGTGTCTAATTAATCAAATGTCACTTAAGTAGATAGATAGATACTCTTTATAGCACCAAAATAAAACATGTACAGGAAAGGGATGTTACACTGATATAGTTGTACCAATGTAGACGATCTTATATACCTGATAAGATAAGATAAAATCTAAAATACCTGCACTTGAATAGTTTAAACATTTTCTTATCGATTCCCAGTCTTAAAATACCAATTACAAGTAATGAATTAACATCCAGTTTGGGCATCCGGAGGAAACCAGCCAGGCCGGCCAGTGGCCCTGAGACTAGCTGCCAGATAATTAGATGTTTTAACCACTCATATGGCACATTTGAAGCCAATGACATTTGCTCTTTCAAGAAGTCTGTGAGAATCATTTGGTTAGCTTGGTTGCGCTCTCTCATTGCATAGATATCTACTTCATGGAATTAAGTGCGGTTTTCAGCAGTGTATTGCTATAGGTCTAACCTAAAACTTAGGTACCATTTTATGGAAGTTCGTTATTTTTGAAACCCGATATCCACGCGTGCGACGCCGCCGGCACAGCTAGTGTGCAATATACTCGTACCTAAAGTCTTAGAGATTATTAGACTATAACATAGATAAAAACGCTCAATATCGTGGCACGAAATGACTGAATAAAGACCCAATATAAAAACTTTGGCACGAACGCCTTATACAGCAAATCCATATTTGTAATAATTGATCAATCATATATCAAAAGAAAATTAAATAGCAGCCTTAATGACCAGTCGTTATCAATCAACAAAACCAGGTTATTTTGTCTCCATGCAGTCTGCAAAACCATTTGATAAGGCAACAAATTATGACAGCCCACTCATAACTGGCGTTAAGCAATAAAAACCACACTAGAATTCATGTTCCTAGCAAATTATACACATGCCTTTAAAAGTGGACTTGTTCCACAGAAATTGATTACATGAATCCCAGAAGTTTTGAGAATGTGGTGTGCATTTTTGTGATAATTTTAATGGTCTGACATAGAATGTTATTAATTCGCTAACCTTCCGCTGGGTTTTGGCTTTTAGCCAACGTCGTCGAGCCCATTAAAGCACCTTTTTAAAATTTAAATATTACTTCTAGAGACTCGGTTAAAAATTTTGCCGAGTTGTCGCTTACCTTTGTTTTTTGGCGGCCTCGTTTAGCAAAATTGGACTTTTTTAATTGGTCTCGTTTCTGGGTGTTCTATTAGAATACACGATTGTTATCTGGTGCCTATTTGCTTGTAATCTAGTGCTCATAGTACAAGGGAAAGCTTTAGTTTGACGTAAGGATGAACACAAAGTACACACTTAGTAAGGTGATTATTTCACCATTCCTTAAGAACACAAAGATTTTAGTAATTTGAATGGTACCTATTCCAGATTACAAGGAAATGCTACGGCAACATTAATTGACTGGCTTAATGGTTCAATTGGTAGTGACCCCTGCCTTATGAACCAATAGTCGTAGATTCGATTCCCGCTTTGTAATGATTTCTTGACTGGGGGTTTATATTTAAGAGAGGTAGGGCATAGCGAATCTTCGCTCGTATTGAGCTGCCCGTCCGGGGAAGGATCTCCACCCTATAGAATACCGCAGCCAAATGACCTCCGGGTCGTGTTTCTGCTGGTGAGTAGGGTCTCCGGAGCTCGTGGGGGGTTAGGATTGGGCCGGCATGGCAGTGGCAACTGACAGGTAACTAACCAGCTACTTGCCAGTTGTCACAGTGACTTGGGCTTCTCTTTAGCTTTCCATCAGGCGTAGGGAAGCCATTATGTCGAGCTACTATAAAAAAAAATATTTAGTGAAGTAGGTATATTTGTGTTGTTTTGATGCCCATAACGTAAGTGCTTAAGCTGCTTACTTTGGGATCGGAGCAATGTATGTGATGTTATGTGAAGTTTATATTTATTATGGGTAAGTCCTCCAGTTATTTTCCCAAAGTGTCGAACAACTGGAGAAGCCTGTGTCCAGCAGTGGACTGCGAAAGGCTGATGATCCAGCACTCATCCAGTTGATGCCGGCTGCCCTACGCAGATCGTCGCTCCACCTAGCTAGAAAGCTCAACCAGTCCCTTAATCTATTCCACAGGCGGACACTTACTATTATTCGCGGGAGGATATGGGGTGGTTAGTGATTTGTATTATTTTCGGTCACAGGGTCACTGGAACGCCACAACGTATTTAAGAACCAATGGTTATTTTTCTGTTTTTGCTAATACAATTCAGGCAATTACAATTTAAATACTAATGAAGGTAATTCGTACCGATATTAGTTTATTCTTGTACTAAAACCAAATAAAATCCAATAACAAATCTCTAACATCCTCCCCTTAAAAACTTATTTTCATAACCACATAAAAATACTACTAATAATCGCAATTACACGCACACACGCACATATCACCCGGTCTTGTCTGCGGATGCCAGTGCAGCCTTCGTTTGATTTTTAAATTCCTACTTAGTATATAAGGTGCCCGGGCTCAGTTAATTGGCCAGACGACATTCTTACTCCAGTAGCAACGCTCCCAGCCATGCGATCCTTAGTGAGTACAGATTTAATGATAAAGTGCATTTGGTGAAATGATAAAATCGTTTAGCGATTGAGTGCAGGCGAAAAAAGCTTACGAAATAAGAAATAATTCCCTTTTACCGTTGTTTTATCAAATATATTTTTAAAATATATTTTACTACTAGCTGTGCTAGCGGCGTCCCACGCGCGGATATCGGGTTTGAAAAAAAACGGACTTCCATAAAATACCTGTCTATACCGAGTGCCTTACTTTTAAGTTAAACCTCTAGCAATACATTGGTGAAAACCGCATTCAATTCCATGCAGTAGATTTCGCGTGAAGCACGTTCAAACATACAGGTAAAAAGTTCTCCCGTCTTCCCGTCACTTCCCGTCACTGCTCTGCTCCTATTGATTATAGCGTGATGAAAAGTGTACTACAACCTGCCCAGGAGTATGAAGAATAATTGTACCAAGTTTTGTTAAAATCCGTTGAGTAGTTTTTGTCAGACAAACAGACAAAAATTTTACTGATTGCATTTTTGGCATCAATTTCGATCACTAATCACCCCCTGATAGTTATTTTGAAAAAATATTTCATGTACAGAATTGACCTCTCTACAGATTTATTATAAGTATAGATATAGATTAACGTGGTTTTTAACCACGTTAAAAACTCACAATCCATGTTTTTTGGATAAGATACTAACCTAAATTATATGAGCCTCTATTATCTGTGGTCATCTGTGAACCTATAAGAAGTGCGTATCTATAAACAGAATTTAATGGCAAATACGTCACAGTACAATTTTCAAAAATTATCCTTGATCATTGTATATCTTAACTAATATTTGTTTGTTTGTTGAGAGAACTGAAGAGTTTGTTTGTTTGAACGCGCTAATCTCAGGAACAACTGGTCCGAATTGAAAAATTATTGTGTTGTGTATTTGTGTTGAATAGACCATTTATCGAGGAAGGCTTTTAGGCTATATAACATCACGCTGCAACTATTAGGAGCGAAGAAATAATGAAAAATGTAAAAAAAAAACGGGGAAAAAATAACTATTCCACGCGGACGAAGTCGCGAGCACAGCTAGATTTTATATTTGCTTGTATCACACCATGAGGCATGCATGTCCAGCAGTGAACTGATGTGGGCTGATGATGATGATGATGGTCTATCACACACAAAATCAGCCGCGATAAGGAAAACAAAAATCGAAACGTTGTAATCCAATTTCCCCAGTTATGCTAGTGTAAATTCTTTTTATCCTTTTTTTTTGTCATCAGATTCCAGTATTGAGTACCTATAATGTAAATATAATGAGTTATCTGGGCAGTCTCTTTACGCGTATTTGTAACAAATGAAAGATGAACATTATAATATACTTTAATTAATTACCAAATGAAACCAAGGTATTATGAATAAGATAAAATAAGAAATCAAATTAATAGTTTAATTAAAGTTAAATATACTTTCATTAATTGAATGAATTGTAGTAGCATATTGTGAACAAATCGACCGACATACCCCTACAGAGTTTATTAATTATCCTTAATGGAACATAATAGAAATTAATAATAACCCAAGACATGCCACGCTGGGCCACACAGCGCCACCTAGCCCCAAACTAAGCCGAAGCTTGTACTATGGGTACTAGATAACTGATAAACTTACTTGGATACATTTTTTTTTTGTAAATAAATACATATTATATATAGAAAACACCCAGACCAATACAAACAGACATGTTTATGAACACAAAGGTTTGTACTGTGCGGGAATCGAACCCACGACCCTTGGCTCAGAGGGCAGAGGTCACTACCAAATGAGCCACCGAGCCTGTCAAATTAATTTATTACCTTAGCTACTCATAAATGTATATTACCCCATGCAGTATCGTAAACTACTCGTAATAATTACATAGCATTAGATATGTACGACTAGATTGTTTTCTTAAAATGTATAAATAAAATACTTATGTATTTGTTCATATGTAGTTCTTTTTAAATAGTTTGTTTTGATGGTACATATTTTGTGTACTTTAGTGAGTAAACTGGACATAGTGAATAAACTGATAGTTTTGCACTGAGTTACCCATTTTCTTAGTCAATCTGGTTTCCTCTACCTGAGGTTGTCTGGAAGAGCTCGCTATAAGCGATAAGACCGCCTAGATTGTACTTGTAATGTGTTTTCCTGCAATGTCTGTGTTTTTGTGCAATAAAGAGTTTCTATCTATCTGTCTATCTGCATTTTCAGATAATTCTTGCTATCATCTCCGTGGCTGCTGCCAAACCTAAGCCTGGAGGTCTCTGGGGAGCTCCAGCTGTGAGTAAAATCGTTATATTCGTTGTTTTAGTACTTAGTTATTATATAGGTAGTGATAACACAAGAATTGATAATCTGAAAGTATTTATTTACACAATCCAATTACAAAAACTCATTCAACCAGAGAGAGTAAAAAAGTAATAATCGGCGGGAACTCGATGACAGCTGTCAGTGTCACCGTTACGTCAAACTTCAACTGTCAACGTTAGTGCGGTGACTCTTGAGCGTGGCGAATACTGTTGTGCCGCAGCGGTCAATTATTCTCCTCTAACAGTAGGTAAATCATAACAACACAAGTCCTAGTGACTGTATATGTATCTGTTAGTCCCTCGTTCCTGCCCCGTGTCATTAAGTCATGGAATGCAATTCCAGCTCATGTGTTTCTTTCCGCTTACCATACTGGGTCCTCCTTCTTCCTCTTCTGCGGGGCGTAAAACGGCGTCACCCTTCAGGGTGAGGGAGACAGGCGCGATGGGTTTGTTCTATTATGCCTGTCGAGTAACTTTTGGACCTTACGACCGCTTACCATCATGTGGAGTGAGGTGATCCTGAATGCTCTTCTTATAAAAAAAAAGCTGTTGACTTCTCTTTCGCTTTCCATCAGGCGTAGACAAGCAATTATATCGTGCTACTATAAAAAACCTTCATCATCATCAGCCTATTGCAGTCCACTGCTGGACATAGCCCTCTCCAGTGGTTCGCCAGTTAGGGCAAACATCTGGAGGATATCCCATACCCATAATCGCCACGCTGGGCAGGCGGGTTGGCGATCGCAGGGCGTAGCTTCTCGTTCCGGTGACGCTGCTGCCCGTCATCAGTCTGTGGTATTTAGCTACGCCTTCAATTGTGACGGTTATACCGCCACCAGTCGGTTGCCAGCGCCTCGTTTGTTATTCGGCAGGATGCACCACCGCACTAACGTTGACAGTTGAGGTTGGCTTGAAGCGAAAAGATGATGGGCCGCTCCTTTACATCCCTAAAAAACCTACTAACCCCAATTGTTTCCAGTTGTCTTCATACAGCTTGCCCGTGGCGCACCAGCCTGTTGCCGTGGCGCAGCCCGTTGCGTACGCGCAGCCGCTGGTGCACGCCGCGCCTGCCGCCGTCATTGCAAAGCCCGCCGCCACCAGCTATGCCTCCTTCCAACAGGTACAATCAAAAATTTTACCTTCCTATACCCGCGTAGGTATTGGTCTGTGAGACCGACGAAACCATTTTGCTTAAATATTAATGCGTTCTGCTAGCTGCATGATTTATGTTTCGCTTAATAATATATAATAGCATAATAATTATGCTTCTAGGGTAGCCATTATGCCGAATAATATAAAAAAGTCCTTGCTTATTAAACCAATTAATGACTCTGATTATTTAAATTGATTTCACATTTAGTTCAATGTAAGTTAAATGAGCATAACACACGCAGGGTTCTGTAAAAATCGCGTGTATTGTATATATTTATTTTATTTTGTTTTTAATATTTGATATTATAGCGGCAACAAAAATACATACTTGGAAGAGATCACTCAAAACGATAAGACTGCTTATGTTGTACCTACCTTAATCTTTGTATTTAGCTATAAGTTAACTATTCGGTGTACAATAAAGTGTCTATAATTTGGGAAAATTTGAACTATCCTACAGCCTGATGACAGACAGACGAAAGGATTATTTATTACCAGTAAATCTTTCTAGCTTTCAAAATTTAAGACTACTTTAAAAAACCTTTACTTAAACAGAGAAAAATTCAAATCGAAACATGGAAATTTTACTAGAACATTAAATTAAAATGCCTTGTTTTTTGGAACAGCTGCTTACATGAAATATTATATTGTTTTTTTATAAAACGTTCTGAATTATTATATCTTATTAATATGATTATTCCAAGCTAGTTATTTGAGCAATTTAATGATTTCACTAATGTAATGAACGATATGGCAATTTACTTAAAAATATATAGCATAGCGGTAATCTCAGTTCGTAGTGTGGCATTACGTGCAACTATGTTTATGGATAATTATTTTGAAATTTAAGAAATTATTTATTCTTATATTTATATAGTTTTTTTTATTTTCTTCCATAATTTATGTAAATTAAATAAATAAATAAATAACCCAAGACATGCCACGCTGGGCCACACAGCGCCACCTAGCCCCAAACTAAGCCGAAGCTTGTACTATGGGTACTAGACAACTGATAAACTTACTTAGATACATTTCTTTTGTAAATAAATACATATTATTGATAGAAAACACCCAGACCAATACAAACAGACTAACTAAATTAAAACATTATTAGATAACTTGTGATTTATGTGCTGACATTACTTACATTTTTAGTGATTATCTTTACCAAGAACAAGATATAGAACCCATGTCATTTTTGAGAACTTGTAAATCATGTAGCTTAATTAAACATGCTAATAAAGTTACCTCAACGTAGATATTTTTTAAAGTTACACATAAAATATAAAAATAAGAACTAATATTTTAAACAGGAAAATTATTTTGTAATTTATTTAACAAACTTACTTCTTGAATTATTATAATAAACAATAATAAATTATAGATTTATGTAACTCGTCGATTAGGGGTATATCTTCCAGATGTTTGTCCTAGGTGGCGAGCAACTGCAGAGGCCTATGTCCAGCAGTGGACTGCAATAGGCTGATGATGATGATAATTAATTATGATTGTTTATCTAGAATTTGCACATTACGTTGTCAGATTAACACATTGTAGATTGGTCTGGTAGCACCCTAACTCTCCTGCTACATGTATGATCCGAACTGTCAAGTCGAAGGTACGAATTGGGAATAGGGGTCTTGACAACCCATTTCCTACTGCTCTCTTAATATATAACCGCCACTAATTGATTCCCACTGCTGTTCCAGATCGTCCACCCGGTAGCGCAACCGCTCGTCCACGCCCCCGTTATCTCGCAACCGCTCGTCCACGCCCCCGTCGTCTCGCAACCAATCGTCCAAACAGTCGCACAACCGATCGTGCACGCCGCACCGGTCGTCCAAACAATCGCTCAACCAGTCGTCCAGAAGTACCTCTCAGTAGGCTCTGTGGGACACGGATGGTGATCAAAAAGGCAAACGTAATTCCATTGTAAATATATATTTTTTTTTCGTAATTATTTAAGCGTTGAGATCATGTCCGTACTGTTGATGTAGTACAATAAAGATTATTACGATCAGTATTGAATTATGTTTTTTATTTAATGCCATAATCGTACATACTTAGATTCAGCCACGAAATAGTCATGCTATGAATGGATGGATATAGGCAGTGAAGGTATTAAATCGGTATGTTTACGGCTTCTTGTGTAATCGGTATCTCGTGGCGCATCACTAAGTAGCCGTCGCGGGACAAACGGAACATCAGTGCGGCTACTATCTTGTGAATAAACTCTACTATAATGGGACCACGATTTTTAACTTGTTCTAATTTCATTTACAAATTGGCCCATATATGTTTTCCATGTTTAAACAGGCAGTGTGTACCTGCACACGTAGGTAACTCATTTCTTAAATTGGTCCAACCAGGAATCGAACCCGAAGCCTTCGGACCGTCTGCACTTTTAGGTTTAGCGCTCTAGCCATGATGCCACCAAGGCTAGTTATTAACTGATAAATGCCCCGATCCAAAATATTAAATGGTTACCCTATCAGCAATAAATAAATAAATACGAGCACGTTTAAGTAGGTAAGTCACAACAGGCTTTCAGTGAACCAAGCTATGGAAGCGAGCAGAGGTAGGTAATACCATAGTTTCAAAAAACAATAAAAATGCTTAGTTACTTACGTTAAAACTTTTTTTGGTAACTTTTCTTATCTTTGCCTCGAAAGCTTTCGCGCCTAAAATAAGATTGATAAAGATTTGGTTCTAACAAGCGTTTGACACGAAATTTATAAATAATAAGATAAGTGAAATATATTTACAAGTGAAAGACAATATTCACACGTGGTCGGGAGATGGATTAGATATATTGGTAAAAGTGGTATTTATATTTTGTATTGCTGTTGAGTCTATGTTCCTTTTTTTTTCATATAATTATTTTTTACATAAATATTTAAATAGCTGGTCGATAAAATAAATGGAGATATAATTTTGGTCAGAGCCTATTACGGAGGTAGACGGACCCTAATATGGAAGCTCAAAAACTCTATTTGAATAATATTTAATAGAAGTAGGGCATAGCGAATCTTCGCTCGAATTAAGCCGCCCGTCCGGGGAAGGATCTCGACCCTATAGAATACCGCAGCCAAATGACTTCTGGGTCGTGTTTCTGCCGGTGGTAGGGTTTCCGGAGCTCATGGTAGGTTAGGGTCGGGCCGGCATGGCTGTGGCAACTGACCAGTCACTTGCCTGTTGTCACAGCGACATTGCTTCTCTTTCGCTTTGCATCGGGCGTAGGGGAGCCATTATGTCGAGTACTATATAAAAATGTTATAGTTTATAAGTGGAATCTAGATCTAATTATCTAATTAATAGAGTAATTTTGTGTTTGATTGTCATAATGTATCAAATAAACGGTTTCTATTCTATTCTAAAACTGAAATTCCCTAGGGACGGGCAATGGTAAGGTCAACACTCCACCTCTGAAAAATGGGAGTGACCTACGGACACCAGGGTATCTGATAGCAAGGTAAATTAATATTAATTATGTTCCTACCAATCAAAATGAATTATAAGCTTTTTAAAAGCATATTATCTCATGCATGATCTAAGTATAATAGTTTTTGTACTTTCAGGGTTTGGAGACAATATAAAAATAAAATGATGCTGATAATACTTTCATTCTTACTTATTTTATTATTATGTTTAGCCATTGTCATGACAGTCTTATGTAAGTATATTATCAGCACAATCAACATTTACGAGTATAATGCGTTGTAGATTGAAAAGATATCCAAATGAAGGAATAATGAAGTTCCAAGAGTGCTTACATTTATTTACGTCCGAATATGCTTACTTATACATAATGCGTGTTGTAACTGTGCTATTCAGAAATGTATCAAGAATAAAATGTCGTTATGTGTTATTTAAAATACCTAAGGTAAAAAAGCCAGATAAACCTTACCTCTATAGGTTTATCTGTCTGGCTGACCACCAAACACTCCGCGAAACACCCGTGAAGTGACTTCGGTCTTGATAAGTGAGTGTATTTTTTTTTGTATATGGACTCTATCACGCGTATATGTTGACGCGGATAATTCGCCAATGTCAAGTGTAAGTGAGTGTATAACCAGAGCTGTTGTACAGGCCAGTATGGCTGTGACAACTGACAAATATTTGATTTGGTTACTTGCAAAAGCCACAGCGACACGGGCCTCTCTTTCTAATTCCGTCAGACTATTGGATACCTACACTATACTGTGCGACTATAAAAAACCTAGTGAAGCGTCCGCGTTTAATTAAATTGTATTCTCTTTGAAACGAGCATTACCAAAATACATTTCGATGTATTCAATATTTACGTTTAACAAAATTTGAATATTAGTTCAAGATTCAGTCACTCTTTTATCTCATACTAGCTGTGCTCGCGACTTCGTCCGCGTGGAATAGTTATTTTTTCCCCGTTTTTTTTACATTTTCCATTATTTCTTCGCTCCTAATAGTTGCAGTGTGATGTTATATAGCCTAAAGCCTTCCTCGATAAATGGTCTATTCAACACAAAAAGAATTTTTCAATTCGGACCAGTAGTTACTTCCTGAGATTAGCGCGTTCAAACAAACAAACAAACTCTTCAGCTTTATAATATTAGTTAAGATACTACGTTCTGTCCTTGATAAACTTTTGCGTCACAAAGTCACTGACAGAATCTATTGATTTGTAGATGCTAAACTATTTATTGGCCAGAATATAAGGATATGTGGAAGTAAGGAGTGTCTTCGGTCAGCAGCCAATCTTGCCGCCTCCATAGATACGACTGCGGATCCTTGTGAGGACTTTTATCAGGTAATTATTGCGATTTATTCGTGCTTACATGCTTCGTATTCCCCGTTCAATAAGTCAGTAGATATTTCTACCTCTCGCGCGGTGGTAGCGCGAGAAGTGACTTCGGAATCAGTCATCACATATTTATCATATTTTTTTTTTTGTTACTTATCCTTCTGTAACTTGGGATTCTCTTTTGCTTTCTATCAAGCAAGAGGATACTAATAATAGCTTAAATAAATCATAGGATTAATGGAGCCACTCTCACAATTGTAGGTTTATTGTAGGTAAATTACATTTAATGTAGTATACCAAAAATAAAAAATTAACACCCTCTGCAGTTTTTTATCAAATAATTTTATTGTGTCTTATTCTTTTTATTGTACTTGTATTGAATCTGATTTTTCAAAATGAAATTATTTTTCATCATTATGCCACGTTATGATGGTATCTAACATTTATTAGGGTTCCGTAGCAAAATGGCAAAAACGGGACCCTTATAGATTCGTCATGTCTGTCTGTCATTATTGAAAATTGATCATCATCATCATCATCACCAGCCTATTGCAGTCCACTGCTGGACATAGGCCTCTCCAGCTGCTCGCCACTCAGGGCAAACATCTGGAGGATATGCCCATAATCGCCACGCTGGGCAGGCGGGTTGGCGATCGCAGAACGTAGCTTCTCGCCCCAGTGACGCTGCTGCCCGTCATCGGCCTGTGGTACTTAACTACGCCTTCAATTGTGATGGTTATACCGCCACCAGTCGGTTGCCAGCGCCTCGTTTGTTGTTCGGCAGGATGCACCACGGGCAGGTGAGGTTGGCTTGGAGCGAAAAGATGATAGGCCGCTCCCTTACATCCCATGAAAATTGATACGTAGATGTATACACCATCCATTCATTTATTGTTAACAGTACTCATGTGGAAACTGGGCCGTAGAACATCCACGGCCAGCTGGGTACAAAAGCCACAGCTGGTTCCAATACAAGAAGATAAAGATGTTCTCAATGGTGAGCGACTTCCTGACCAGGAACATCAGCGGGCTGCCCAAGCCTGTGCGGCAAGCTAAGGATATGTACGCAGCTTGTATGGATACCGGTTTGTATGTTGATTTAAAAAAATGCTAATTTCACGAGCAAAGGTAACCTAGTGGTCAAAGAAACTTCCAAAGGAGAGGCAGCGGTTCCAGCCCCGCTAATACCAATGTGCTTTAAAATTTTAAATTCATACGTACGTTTATTCGATGCTCGTACAGTGAAGGCAAGCATCGTGAGGAAACCTACATACCTGTGGAGAAATTCTCAGGTTGTATGATGTCGGACCCGCACCAATAGGGAATATGCATGAAAAATAGTTTCAGGTATTTACTAATTTATCGTAAAATAGATCAAAATCTACTACGAACAGTGAAAACAAAATCAAAATTGGTTGAAAAATGGGCGAGATACAGTCATTGAAAGTGAATATATCCGTCTCTCTCTTGCGAAACAGATTTTTCTATGGAGTTAGTACGGCGCTTACGGTACGTGACGTCAACTACCGCATCGGATCTCTCTGTCTAATCAATAACTTTAACGCTTTATAACTCGCTTAATAGATAAGATAGTTTAAAAATTCTTCGATATTTATGTATCTGGAAGACAAAAGATCTCAATAAATCCATAAAAAAAAGTCATGCATATTCCCTATTGACCAAACCGCACTTGGCTGGCCAGTGTGTTGACTAGGGTTCCGTAGCCAAATGGCAAAAACGGGACCCTTATAATATGTAGATTCGTCATGTCTATCTCTCCGTCCGTCCATAAGTCACAGCCAGTTTTTTCCGAAACTATAAGAGCTACATTATTGAAATTTGGTGCGTAGATGTATTCTGTAAACCGCATTAAGATTTTAAAATTAAATCAGAAATATATCCAAAATTTTTGTTTTTTTTTTCATCAAACCTATACCTACGTGTGGGTTATCTATGGATAGGTATTTTAAAATGATGTTGAGGTTTCTAACATCATTTTTTTCTAAACTGTATAGTTTGCGCGAGAGACTCTTCGAAAGTGGTAAAATATGTGGTAGATATAGATAGATAACAATACTCAATATTGTAGTTAAGGACGAATCTGTTTCACCTGATGGAAAACAAGAAGCGGAGCCCAAGTGGAAATGGACAGACATCGATCCTGTCAATTTCCACCGCCATGCTGGCTCGTGAAACGCTTCTCCACGCCTCACTTCAAGAATTGAAAATAAGAAGAAGGAAGCACATACTCGTATGCGAGCAACAAGTTTCACTTGATATATTGTTTCTTGTTACGCCACTGATAAAATGAAGTCCTAAATATTGTATTTCATTGTTTTTTCAAATGACGACGTTTGTATTACAGAAAACTTGGATAAATTAGGTCTAGAGCCAGTGATGCAAATACTGGAATCTTTAACCCTACCGCCATATCCGACATACGTCAACGTTTCCAAAGACTTCGATTACGACACATACAACTTTGACTGGATTGAAACAGTGATCAAAATAAAAACTATGCTGGGAATGGACGTGTTATTTGGCGTCAACATAATGCCTGACAATAAGAACTCTTCAGTTTATAGATTAAATATGGGGATGCCTGTAACCACTAATCGTTTTCCCAGGTACCAATTTTCTTTCACTTGTTTAAACTGTACGAGTAATTATCGAGTTATTAGGGCGATTGAGATGACTGGTTAAAACGACCAAGTTACCTTTAAAAAGTAAAGAGGTCACGTAGCAATTAAACCTAATGTATAAAATTAGGCATCTGTTTTTTATAAAAAGAGCTTTCAGGATGACCTCACTCCATCTAATGGTAAGCGGTCGTAAGGTCCAAAAGTTAGGTCGACAGGCATAATGGAACAAACCCATTGCGCCTGTCGCCCTCACCCTGAAGACCCACTGAGTGCCGTTTCACGCCCCGCCTAAAGAACCCAGGATTGCAAGTGGAAGGAAACACATGAGCTGGAAAAGACCTGTCATCAACATAAATGGCATCGTCATAACGACGTCGTCATATTGTCAGACTCGCTGCAGGACCTACAACAAATGCCGAATGATCTGGCTTATTCCTCTATGCGTATCGTCCTATGGATAAACATGGACAAATCCAAGGTCATGTTCAATGAAATGCTCTACCGGAACCGATTGCAGGACACGGTGCCGTCCTCGAGGTTGTTCAAAAATATGTATACCTCGGGCAGACATTGCAGTTGGGTGGAAACAACTTTGAGGACGAGATAAATAGGAGAATTCAGCTAGGCTGGGCAGCATTTGGGAAACTTCGTCGAGTCTTCACATCGTCGATTCCACAGTGCCTAAGGACGAAAGTCTTCGATCAGTGCGTTCTACCGGTTATGACATACAGAGGCGCCGTCCTCAAAGTTATTCAAAACTATGTAGGTGTTCCTCGGGTAGACACTGTAGTTAGGTGCAGAACCGATAACCGTTGGGGTGAACGAGTTCTGGAGTGGAGACTGAATCTCAGCATACGTAGTGTAGGACGCCTGGCATGGCAAGTGCTGGATGCGAGATGCCCAGAATCGATCTAAGTGGCGAACATGGGTAGGCCTATGTCCAGCAGTGGACTGATGAGAGCTGATGATGATGATGACTTTTTCAGGGTTATGAAGCATTGGTTAGACCAGGCAGGATGGCTGTGTATGTCTTAATACAACTTAAATGTAGTTGTTATAACGATTACAATAAGAATTCTGATACAACTTTGACGTGCGATATCTCAGCTCCGATACTAGGTATTTAGCTATATGTATCCCGTAATAAAAAAAATGTGCGTATAGTCTTACTCTTTCAAAATATATAATTTATTTATTTATTTATTTAATCTTTATTGCACAATATAAAAAATAAAGTACAAAAGGCGAACTTAATGCCGCGTAGGCATTCTCTACCAGTCAACCTTTAGGCAAAACAGAAACAATTAAGTGGGTAGTGTGCTGCTCAATTTACGTGGAAACATTTGATATGATATATTAATATTAACATGCCCCGAAATAAAAAATTAAAAATAATAAACATACTTAATTATTGGGACAATGCATAAAACCATAATATATAGTAATTAATAATATACTAATAAATACAATATAAATCAATAAATGCATATAAATATAGATAAATAGGTATATATGTATAATATATATAATAGGACGACGACTAGATGTAAAAAATGAAAAAAAAAAAAAAAAAAACAAAGGAACACTATTGAGCGGAAAATTGGAGCCGATAATACTTTTGGACTCTCACCTTAAAAGATGCCCTGCTTGGAGCACTACGGATGCTTTCGGGTAACTTATTCCAGAGTCTGATATAACTTTCATGAGTGGCCGCCAAAATTTAAAACGACGCCAGAATAACCCAAACCCCTTTTCATACAAACTTTCATCCGCTATAGATAGATATAGATCGCACCCTTGATAATATAATGCCATACGTCAAAAGTACTTTTATTACGTAAATAGTCTTAAAAAGATGCGTTTTATATCATACGAAAAGAATTTTATTTTTATCTTTTTTAGCGATCGGGTTAGCGATCTCAGGGCGTAGCATCTCTCTCCGACGTCAAATTCGAACATTCTGCAAGATTGCTTACTGATAATAATTTTGATCTTCATATAACTACCAATCTCCTGAACTTTTCAGTTGTGTTGATTTATGTAAAGACGAATTTTGTACTAAAATGATCAGCATAAGAGTTTTCACATGAAACCACTTTTTCACAAATGTGCTGCCTTTAATAAAGTTGCCTTTGATTAAATTAATTACAATAAAATATATGTAAAACGCCGCCAGAATAATTTGGAGTCTGAGGGGGAGTCTTTAACATCCAATCCCCCAAGCCAACCTTACCTGTAAGTGGTGACTCTGCTGATAAACGGACAAGTCTCAGGCAACTAACATCTCATTATAATTATCCCAGGCCAATCCCCGTAACAACCTATGTCGATACTGCATGCGATATAACAGGGTAATGTGATAAACCTGTAGGGCGCTAGCCAGGATCTATGTAATTACACTGTCACTGCATCTCCAAGTTACCACCGGTCGTATCAGGAAACTGGTTTACCGAATCTTGATGGCTTGAGAGGAGAGAGTGGGCTTTCATCATAGCAACTGTTTGTAAACTTGAAATAAATTTAAGCGCAGATGAACCTTGCAAGAGTCTATATTACGATTTTCAATGGAATTCCAAATGAATTACAAGGTTCGCCGTCGACAGATACGTCGTGGAGATCATCTTCATCATAATTCCGCCAGATATAGCAGCTACATTTGTTACTCCAATGCCTTTCACGGCCCTATTTCTCCTCTCAGGTTTGTTTCGTTTGTACCGTCGGTAGTGCTATTTTCATAGTCGGGTTGGTCGCTATCATTCACAACAGCATGAACAGACACCACGTCTTGATCATTTTTACCACCCGAGGGAAGCATAGGAGTGTTTCGTTGCCTTTTGAAGGAATTGGCGTAACAGATGTAGCTGCTGAAGATGTATCTGGTAGCGGAATTAAATGTTGATGGGCCTGAGCACATATCCTCGTAATGTTTTACTAACGTAGTTTCGTTTTATATTTTATTACAGGCAATACGTTTTTGAGACAGCGATGTTGTGTTTTAAAACTCATATGCTGATCATGTTTAGCACAAAGTTAGCCATTACAAAAATCTCCACAACTGAAATGCTCAGAGTATGCTTGGGTACATTAACTTTGTCTTGAAGAATGTTAAGAATTGACGTCGATGGTGAGTTTTTAAAGCTGGGATGTAATTTTATATTGAAAAGAGAGTACATAATGAAATTGTGATTTAGTTCAAAAGTGCTGTGCTTCAAGGGCTGTTATCTGCATCTGTGATAGCATTATGTTGTACTTAAAGAAGATTTCAATGTAATAAATTAGGAAGATTATAATACAGAAAATGTAAGATTCTCAGATATTGTATTTTTTAAATTTTCAATTACCTACTATCCATAAAGTTCCAGACATACAAACATACAAGTCCTTCGTCTTTTTTTTAGATTAACGTAGGTTATTGTAAACCCAGACGTGCTTTGTTAGGCAGGATTAAGTTATAATGTTAGTCTTGAAAGTTATTAGACCAGAGATGTGTAGATTAACTAAGAAATTTTCTGATTAATGGACATTCGACCTAATACTGTTGACTTTTTTTCTGTAGAAAAACGACATATAGTTACATGTACCATGGGGTACTTCGTAAAATAATGATACATGTGCACATACGTTAGCTAGGTCTTGGTAAAACAACGCCGCATGTGCACATCCGACATACTATTTTCAAAAATAATGTATTAAATAAGAAGCAATACACCACATTGAATTAGTTTCATTCACTTCCATATACATGCGAAATTTTATGAAGTTTCCATTAAACGCTACAAAGTTATGCTCAAAAATACACTGCCGAAAACTTTAAACCTCTCTCCTGTAAAGTTGACTATTTGCAGATGTGGCGTTATATTACCAAGGGCGGTATAGGTACCTACCCCGATATCCACCGGCGTAGCACGCGTGGATATCGGGTTTCAAAAATAACGGACTTCCATAAAATGGTGCCTTAATTTTAAGTTAGATCTCTAGCAATACATTGACGAAAACCGCATTCAATTCCATGCGGTAGTTTTTGCGTGATTCGCGTTCAAATACTTATACAGATAAAATTTCTGCCGTTTTTCCAACACTCCCCTTCATGCTCTGTTCCTATTGATTGTAGCGTGATAAAAAGTATACTATAACCTGCCCAGTAGTATTAATAATAATCGTACCAAGTTTCGACAGACAGATAGACAGACAAAAATTTTACTGATGCATTTTTGGCATCAGTATCGATCACTTATCACCCCCTTATAGTTATTTTGAAAACATATTTCATATACAGAATTGACTTTACTACAGATTTATTATAAGTATAGATAGAAGACGATATAGCAGAAAATATCTACCAAACCTCGGGAGGACGCTGTGGTGTCCCACGTCACGCTCCCGAAGGCACTTTCATCCTCATTTTTAGAGAGGTTGTAATACCCCTATTGTATTTTATGGACAGCCGGCGTATATTCAGAGATATCTCCGTGATCAACAGGTTTAACCCTTTGACAACTACGGGGACACATGTGTCCCATTTCAAAAATATAAGATATCTAAATAACTATCATGGGAATTAATGTAGTTTTAGTTTTTGATAGTATTACTTTATTATTTATTGTTGTCAATATAACATTTGATATGTCAACCATTATGGTTACTGGAAGTTGACAGTTTGCGTGGCGTGCAAAACGAAAACTTTGCGATGATGTCTCGAGGTGTAATAATAGTTTTCAATACTTTGTATTATGATATATTTATTCGTTGGTTAGTATGTTGTATCATATGTTATTATAAAACAAATGTGCATGTCGTGTACTTTCCTACATCGCTGTGAACATAAAGGGACACCGGTGTCCCTATGGCCCGTAAGGGAATATTTTTGTATACATATTGCAGTTACATTTTTTTGCTATTATCATCATCGGCTTCTCGCAACCACTGCTGGACATAGGCCTCTGCAATTGTTCGCCACCTTGCTTGATCCTAGGCTTCGCGCATCCAGCATTTTCCAGTTATCTTGCTCAAATTGTCGCTCCATCTACTCTGAGAACGTGCTATAATACGCTGTACTGACCCAGTAAAAGTGACTTTGTTCAAAGCGTACTGTCAGTCGTTCTACACGTGCAGCCTATGGACCAGCTACACCCAGCGGGCATACGGCGCCCTGCGAGTCCAGTACAACAATGCATTCAGGGTGCTAGTGGGGCTGCCACGGTTTTGCAGCGCCTCGGCGATGTTCGCTCAGGCGCATACCGATGATTTTTAATAACCATGTTCTACCGGAACCGATTGCATACCTCAGGCAGACATTGCAGTTAGGTGGAAACAACTTTAAGGACGAGGTGAATAGGAGAATTTCAGATGGGCTGGGCAGCGTTTGCGATCAACTACGTCGAGTCTTCACATCGTCGATCCCACAGTGCCTAAAGACGAAAGTCAGTGTGTTCTACCAGTTATGACGTATAGAGCCAAAACGTGCACATTAACGGTAAGGCTAGTCTACAAATTAAAGGTCGCTCAGCGAGCTATGGAAAGAGCTATGCACGGCGTCTTCTGCGGGATTGAATCTGAAATGAGGTGATCCGGCAGAGAACCAAAGTCACCGATATAGTTCACCGAATTAGGAGGCTGAAGTGGCAGTGCGCTGGCCACATCAACCGTAGAACCGATAACCGTTGGGGTAAACGAGTTCAGGAGTGGAGACCGCGTAACGGTAAATGTAATGTAGGACGCCCTCAGGCCATGTGGAGTGATGATTTGCGCAGGACGGCTGGCAAGTGCTGGATGCGAGAAGCCAAGAATAATATAAATGGCGAACATTAGGAGAGGCCTTTATTCAGCAGTGGACTGATACGGGCTGATAATGATGACAGCTTGTTAACTGTTGACCGTGCGACGCGACGCATTGTACGGTATCGGCTGGTGCGAAGTACTAGGTAAAGGGCCCCATATACGGTACGATTCGTCTGTACGATCGATCTGATGAAAATCGTGACGATTGATCGCATTACTTTTGACGCTCATACACGAAACGATTGGTCGTAACGATCGATCATTCATTTATTTGAAACTGAAGTATAAACACGTGTTCTAATAATTTAATACGTGCCTAATAAAATGGAAAATGACTTCTTCTTTCTTTACCTATACTCTTTTCCTTACCTATGTGGCGGTAACTTTGATTCGGCTATAAAACAAAAAGAAAGCCTAGAAAAATGTGGGTTAAGAAATGGCTATTAAAGAGAAACCAGTCATCATCATCATCATCAGCCTTTCACAGTCCACTGCTGGACATAGGCCTCTCCACTTGTTCGCCATTTAGAGCAAACATCTGGAGGGTATACCCATAATCGCCACGCTGGGCGCCTGCCCACCCGCCTGTGTTGGCGATCGAGAGAGAAACTATATTCACATATAAATATTTTAAAGGAATTAAGGTTCCACCCAGAAGATTGGCATAATTATATGAGAATGATGGAACCCGGTCGGTTACGATATTCATGATTGCATGGGTTTTTGTTGCGATTTCCGATATCGTCTTCGATGAAGTAAATCGTTAACGATCTTGATATACACTATCGATTCATCGTTTCGATCGGTCTGAAGCGACGGATCGTACAGACAAATCGTACCGTATATGGGGCCCTTTAGGTAACATAATTATTCGCAGCGCTCATGGTGGTCAAAAGTAAAAACAATGCAAGCTCTGTCATCAGATGTCTGTCAATGGCACATACATTCTACCTTCATTATACATAGATGTTTGCCTTATGATGAGAGCATGAATTATTGAACTCTGCCCTTGTTCTTAATTTTTCTACATCTCGGTCCTCGGACATGTCCAGCCAATACCAACAACTTTCCTTTAAATACGGTTTATGGTTGGAATTTGATATTGTTATAACATTCACAAACCCGGTCTTCAAAACAATAACTCATTTCGATCGAAAACGATATTTAATTTACTAGTGATACAGGAACATTTAAATATATTTACTGTTAAGTATATAACGAAACCATTAAAGTAGCTTATTCTTTTTTAGTAAAACTACAACTATAAATGAAGTAAACAAACCCTGACACAATCAAAACTAAACGCACTTTTTGGACTTACCTCATTTCATTTCAATGACCAAAATGATTTCAAAACCTTTTTGTCACCCAAATCGTGGTATCACAACAATTTATTAGTCGAAAATGTTTGTTATTTTTCATATCGATATTTTTTCACAAATTTACGACATAAATGTCAATGTGACAGAGCTCACAAAGTTGTGGACGCTAGTTGGCGCTGTAACCTGCACGGAGCCAATAACACTCTCCTAGTTGCAATCTAAACGTATTTTTTAAAACTCTTTCAGCATTCACGATGAAGAAAAAAAACGCTGGCGCAAAGAAAGGAAATATTTTATACTTCCAACGACAGAGAGAGAATTTGACGAAACGTTTTATGGCAATGATGACCTGCGATCTAAGAGCACAAAACGTGATGATGATTACGAGAAACGGTCTATTATTTATAATAATTCCGTCTTAAAATTATTCAAGATATTTGTCAAAGAGTCTGGGGTCCTAAAATCTGCTGATATTAATGAACGGGAACTAGTATTATTGTTATGGGAATATTCGTATATAGTACGAGATATAGTTGAGGTAAAATATGAGATGAAACGTTATTATAGTTATCTGATGTATTTTACAAATTGTCAATTATCTTATTATAAACGTTGCAGTCGTTTAAATTTTTAATGCACGAGTATTGTGCTTTAACATTGTTACGGTACTGTCTGAATTTTAATACTGTAGAACAATAGAAAGAAATGTTGTTTATTCAGTAAGATACATTAGTCTTAATCTAGTAAACACAAAAAAATTTTTTAGGTTTGTCATGAACATACAGACAGTCACTGTTTACTAATCTCTTCGCTAATCATGTCTTGATTGTTATTTTGAAAATATATTTAATGTACAGAATTGACCTTTCTACAGATTTATTATAAGTATAGATATAGATAGATATAGAAGATATAGATATAGATAAGTTTGTTTTTCGAGTTATATTAACAGATTTTTTTGTATACAGATTCCACTCTCTTTCAACACCGACGACAATTTATACGCGAACAAGCTTCAGTATACTGTAAACGAGCTCCAAAATCATACTGACATGATAGTGGAGTCCAATAATGCTACAGCTGTGCCTATTTGGAGGAGGTACCTCGAGGGCGTCTTCAATATAAGCGACATAGAGTTAAACTTTGAAAACGATAAAATCCAGGTCTCTAAACGGGATCTGGAGTACCTATCTGGCATGGCGACGGTGATAGCCAAGACTCCGCCAGGTAGAATAGAGCTCTACATTTGGTTAACTGTAAGTAAATACAATTTTTGTCTCTAAAAACAATAAATTAAGTACATCAATCAAAAATCGCTAGAGTTGTATTATTAGAAAGCACGTCTGTTTAGTAACTAATCTTCTTCTTCTTCATTAATAGATCTTTATAATCAGTATATTTCTTAACTGTGTCGGGGGGCACGGCATTGCCCCCGCCAAGTTGAGCGCGAAGCAAACACTGTAATAATAGGCCCTAGAGAAGACCGAGGCCATATGTTTCCACGGGCCTCTGCGCGCGCCTCCTACCGACTCTGTCGTGATGGTAGAAGGCGCGCGGATTCCCGTCGGCACAATCCTGAAATATTTGGGATTGTGGCTCGACGGGCGGTGGACGTTTAGGGGCCACTTCAAGAAGCTGTGGCCCAAGTTGGCGGGGACAGCGGGTGCATTAAGCGGACTGCTGCCCAATGTGGGGGGGGGGGGGGGGGGGGGACCTCTGCAGCGTGCCGGCGACTCTACCTACCTCTAGATCGATGGCCCTTTATGGGTCGCCGGTCTGGCGCCATTACGGTGGAGACTTCCCGCGCGCTGTGGACCTGGCGAGCTATGCTCGCATTCTGCGAGACAGTGATCTCGCAGAAGGAGACGGCGGAAAGAGAGCGTGAGGCTGCGGTAGACGCGCCCGCTCTACGCCGCCCCCGGCCCGGGCGTCGCTGGAGGGCATACAACGCATCGTATGCCCTCTGAGCCTCTCCTTCGTGCCCCGAGTGGTGAGTGCGGGGGCACGATCCACTCATAGGGGCGTAACGGTGTGGTGGGTGCAGCCACACCGTTGCACGAGGTCCGCCCGGGGAGCACTCTATTGCTCCCCAGATCCGGGGGCAGGGGTATTTGCCCTCCCCGGACCAGAGTGCCGGCCGCTTATCATCTGCGGCTGGCCAGGGCAGGCAGGGATGTGGCCGTATGCTTTGGCGCTACCCGTGTCCCTGCAACTTGCTGCTCTTGCTGTTTAGTGGGTATGCCCTCCCTTTTGAGAGGTGTGAGTCCCACACACCATGCCGCCTCCCCCCGGACACGGCATGAGGGTGCCTAATGCATTCCCCTCTTAAAAAAAAAGGTATGCTCTCTTTGCAGCACAATCTGACTCCATTCTCTCAACGTGGCCGAGCCAGCGCAGTCTAGCTGACTTTGTCTCGCCCATTATGTTCGGCTTGGCTACGAGCTCCTCTATCTCGGAATTTTTCCTCAGCCTCCAAGTCCCATCTTCCCGTTTAGTCGGCCGCAGGATTTTTCGGAATATCACCAGCGGCTTCTCCTCTTCCTTGAGTAAATGTCCAGATTTCGCAACTGTACATCAAGATCGGTCTAATGACAGTTTCGTAAACACGAATCTTGGTTTTTCTGCTAATCAACCCGGACACAAGCACCTTATGAAGAGCAGTTGTGCACCGTAGAGCATTAAGGATACGGATATCTATCTCGTCCTATCGTTTGGTTGGTATCTGTAACTGTACAACCCAGATACTGAAACTTGCTCTTCTTACTGAAGCTTCTCTTTTTTTGCGTATATTTCGATATCGTTTTATGAAACGATATGTAGATATCCCATTGTATTAATCCTGAGGCCGACTTTTCCCGCTTCCGTCTCCAGCACCTCGGCCATTCGCTTCACTTCTTCTGCTTGTCGCCCCAGCAGCGCCAGATCGTCGGCGTATCTATCACCTTTTGTGTGCCCATCAACTCCCCTGTCGATGTTAAGAACTTTTCGGACGACGTATTCGAGTACTAAGTTTAAGAGCAGGTAATAGTCATCTCCAGGTCAGAGACATCTCCTTGGTTAAGACCCGTGACGACCTCGAACTCATCCGTCAAGCTACTCTAACTCTCATTTTACTGATATTCCTAGCAGCTCTGATCATTTGGATTATTTTGTCCGGTATATTGAAGACTCTGAATATGTTAAAGAGCGTTTCTCTGTCCACACATGGGCCTTAATGAAATCCACGAATAGTGAGTGCTTCGAGCATACCTACTCCCACTTCTTTTCCATCAGTATTTTTAGGAGGATCGATTTCTGCGAAAGCCACCTTGATATTCACCGAGGATTTTTTCAGCCAAGGGAAAGATTTTTATAGGCTGTCGGTAATAGCTCAATCCCTCTGTAGTTGGACCACTTCTTTCGGGATCCCTTCTTATGTATCGGGCAAATTACACCCATGTTCCATTCGGGTTGTTTTTCCTTCTCCCAGATTTTGAGTATCAGCACATAGAATTTCGATTGCACTGGTCCTCCTCCATATTTCCATAGTTCTCCCGGAATGACGTCAAGTCCTGGGCACTTGTTGTTTTTAAGTCGCAGCACAGCGGCTCTCATTTCCTCAAGTCGGTGCATCCATTATTTCATGATCGCCGAAAATCTTATTAATTACATTTCGGCGATTCTGAATATGTCACATCAAATAAGAAATAAGAAACTTTTATTACAAGGACATCACAACAACACATCGACAAAACATAATAGAAAATAAAATACACAAAAGAAAAAAAGAATAATAATAAAACAATCAAAATTACACAAAACCAAAGACCGGACATGGCGTTGTTGCGACGTCCAGAGTAAAAGGGCCTCACTCAGCATATAGCCGTGGCCCGCGCTGAAGCAATGCTATTGGATTGGATGGTGTTTCATTGGACATGTTGTTGGCAACCTTACCATTCTCCCTCCCAGCAATAACAGCCATAATAAATAGGTCTATTTTAAGTGACACTTACCCATCCCAATGGCAGGAGGCCTTAATAAAACCTATACCCAAGAATTCTACCCCAACATCTATGTCGGATTTGCGCCCAGTGAGCATTTTGCCATGCATGTCAAAGGTTCTGGAGAGGATTGTAGCTGATCAAGTCCGGGCATACCTTGAAAAAAATTGTGTATTACCGGAAGTACAATCAGGCTTTAGAAAATCACATAGCACATCTACAGCCCTTCTACAAGTGGTAGATGATGTTCTGTATGAATTATCACCTGGTTGGAAGCGCATGGCACAAAACTGCAATGTTATAACCACGGTTATAACTGCTGCAGACACAATAACCTCGAAGTTGCAATATTTTAAGAGTTCTGGTTGTTTCCTAGGTGGTAGAAGAGATGATAGCCCACACGACAACAAACCTCGTTTCGCTGCACGAGCGGATAGCGACGGTGATGGAAAAGTCGATCTACACTGGGCCCGCGGCGCGCAGCAGGGGGTGCGTGAACACGGTCAACGTCCTCATGGGCATGGCCGTGTCCTACGCGTTTGTCGACCCTCACTTCGTCACCGTCACCAAGCCTAAGGTCAGTCCAATAAGTTAAAAAGGTGCAATCCCAGGCTATCGACCATTATTTACTAGTGGTGTAATGTTACTCAGCTGAATGGCCCGATGACTCATCTGGTAGTGACCACTCCCTTCTGAACCAAGAGTCGTGGGTTTGATTCCCACCCGGGACAGACATTCGTGCGAGTAACATTTGTGTTTGTTCCGAGTCTAGGAATTTGTATATGTTATGGACCAAGTGATAAATGTAGCATTATATATAATGCCCGGGCATTCTGATAAATGGCCAATATGAGAGGACAATTTGATAACCATTATTAAAATAATCAAATTGATCGGGCATTATAAATATTGTTTATCACTCTTTGGGCAGAGTAATAAAAACATATTTTATAACTATTTCGCAGTCTCCTGAACCTCTGTAAGGCTTGCGTGGAGGTACAAGCCCATCCACTCCTGAGATAATATAATATGTGTATGTGATACACAGGCCAGACATTACTTCTGACTGGTCCAAGTTGACGCACTCAGTAGTAATACCTACTCGGCAAATGCAGCACTATTGCATAATGATGGGAACTAAATTATAGGGTTATTTAATTGATAGAGGTCCTGTGTACAGGATAACTGGGCTATTGGTGGGAGATAACGGACGTTTGCCATTTCATTTTTATAAGGGTTCCGTACCTAAAGGGTGCAAAATGGAACCCTATTACTAAGTTTCCAAATTATGTATACCTATTCGCATTAAGAACATAATAATGTTGCAACCCAATGTTGTTTCTTTCTTTTTTAAAGTCATTTTGTTCCTCGATTTTTAGTTGCGTTAATGTGTTGTGAACTTGAATAAAGGCTAGTTAATGTCCTTAAGAGTTTTACTTAGGAAAGAAACATTTTGCTTTAAGTCAAGTGAAGACTTTGCGATCTAGAATCAAGCAAATGACTTATCAAATCAGCTGCAATATTAGCCCTGAATAAGTACATACTATTACCTAGTTCCCATCGACCAATGGCAGTGCTGTCCCCTAACTCCTAACCGTTAAGGAGTTCTATGGCTTCATCATCAGCACCAGATGTTGACGCCCGGAAGCATATGCCTGAGTAGGATATGATTACGTAACAAAATCATCATATGAGCATACAACTTTCGGTTGTTGCCCTCAATTTCTCCCGGATCCCATCATCAGATCCTGACTTGGTGATAATAGGACCACCTCGGAAGTGTCATCTGTTGAACAAATAAAAATTTTTTGGCGCCCATCTATAATTGACGGAATTATCGGTGAACATGCATAAAAAAATATACAACCAGACGAATTGAGATTCTCCTCCTTTTTCGAAGTCGGTTAAAAAAAACATTAACGGATACATCGATCTCCGAATAAGTAAGTGATTAGTTACGCGTGCGTCCCTCCCCTTTGCTTTATTATCAAATTGCCTAATTGCCAAGTAGCAATACAATAATGACCGGCCAATGTGATAAACAATGAAGTTTAGATAGTAATTATCACTTTGCCCAGTAGAACTTGACATTATTCATAATGCCCTAGCATTATAAATAATGCCCGCATTAATCACTTGGTCCATAACATATAATATATTTGTGGTAAATGGCAAATAGCTCCATGCACGTCCGACATCAATGACTAAAAATTGCAAACTGCGACTACTGAAATTTCTATAGGGTGGCAAGTAGGGTATCCAATCCCGATCCCGCGGAATACCGATCCCGCGGAATCCCGATCTCGCGAAATGTCGTGTAATTTTTCGGGATCAATCCCGACGCATCATAATGACGTGATCCCATTCCAGACTGGCGGGATTGGGCAGGCAGTGGTTAGCGACGCTAAAAGTGTCCACTCGGGGTGGAAGCGGCCACGAACTTAGACAAATTAGAGTCTACCATAAAAAAATTGATTTATTTGAGTATGCAGGAAAAGGGGGCGATTTTTAAAGTTTTTATATGGCTTCGCCACACCGTTGCCAACCAGTGTTGAGCCCGAGAGAGCATTATCAGCAGCGGAATATAATTATTGCAACGGACATTAGATGCCGTTTGACCACGCGTTTAACAGATGACACTATTAATGCCCTTTGTTTTTTAAGGAGTAATTTTAAAATCACTCGTAGGTAACTTCCTAATTCCCTTGTTTATTGTTTTGATTACCTAATTTATCTATGTTAATTTACCTAAAACCTGAAATTATTTAGTTTGTAAGATTAAAGAATAAAGGTTTTTATTTTCTTTCGAGTAATATGTTATTTTAGTTGACCTCTCTATCACAAACTAGCAGTTATTAGCTTTTACAGTCATCCGAATTAACATTTTTTTAACACGTTCGCTGCGGCTGCTCGAAATCAAGACTTACCGCCAGTGCTGTACGAGTCAAATACTTCTCGTATCAAGATTGCCTGAAATGCTTTACGACCTCTATTTTCCTGTACGCAGTCCTGACTTCAAACTTCCACAGACATGGAAAATCCACAGCTAGTGTTTTATATAGTACCAATCCATAGGTTACATCCTTGTGTATATGTTACCGGAAATGTGTTAAAACCGATATTTTATACAATACCTAGGAAATGTATGTAATTCCTAAAACCGCAAGGAAATGTTTGAAATTAATTATATTAGACACATTTCCTAAATAGCAGCCGGAAATGTAAAACGGATGTGGTGATGCCCAAAATATTACAGATGTAGTTTTAGCTAAAACCGATGATGAATTCTATCAAATGGATTTCAAGAACGAATCTTATAAAAATTGTGTTCACGACCTCAAAGTAATGTGTCCAAGAGTTCTTTTTAATACACAGGGACACGTATCCCTGTACGACGATTGTTATTCGGCAGAATGCACCCCGGGCAGGTGAGGGTGGCTTGGAGCGAAAAGATGTCAGGCCGATAGGCCGAAAGGAGGTCGCTCCCTCACAAATCCCTTCACTCTCGTCATCGATTCCCCTGTTTATGTTTAACTAAAATATAAAGACATTTACTTACATATTATTATAACATGTTAAATGAAAGTTTAACGTTATTATAAATTGATATCGTGATGAATGCACATATGACAAATTATTAGATAGTTGACTTTTAACTCTATAGTTTGGAACATAATATAATATGAAGATATTGTATTTTACAGAATCGTTGTTATCTGATTCTCTTTACAAAACGTTATGGTTAAAGTTATTATTCTTATGTTAACAATGTATTTTCATTACAGAAAGCATGTTTTCATTCATTTCCTAATAAAATATTGGAATTATAATATACAATTCCTAGGAAATTTATACATTTCCTAGGATATGTGTGTATAAATTATTTTTAAAAGAATATTTCATTCATTTCCTATACAGCTTCGGAATTGTATACATTTCCTAGGAATTGTGTACAATTCCGAGATTTCATACATTTCCGGTAACATAGATGTAGATAACTATAGACAATTTTCGTAAAATCGAGACCCCATACCCATATTTCCAAACATGGATGACAGGGGGTTCCCATTCTTACTTCACGTAAAGTCACGTCAACGATATTTGGTTGGCTATCTCAATCATGAACGATTGCCTACAGAAACTATAAAGTCAAATTAAAATCCCCAGATTCAAACAATGGTACACGAGATCAAAAACGCTCTAGCCGACCTAGTGGGTGAAGCTAAATGGATGGATGACGAATCAAAGCTTGTGTCTTACCAAAAGCTTATTGAAATGAAGAGTTACATTGGCTACCAAGATTGGTTTCTGGATGACTCGCACTTGGAAGAATACTACGAGGGGATCGAGGTGACCGCAAACACTCATTTGGCGAACATTGTAAATGTATTACACGTGAAGTTTAGAAAAACGTTAAATAAATTTAGAGAGAGAAACAACTTCACCTGGACCACAGAGCCAACTGATGTCAACGGCTATTATGACAATCAAGACAATATCATATGTAAGTATCCTACGGAAAGTATATCCTTGTCTATTTCGAATGTAAGACTAGTAATTAGTATAATAGCATATTCATTATCTAATATGACATTTATCTAATATCCAAATTAAATAAATTTGGATGTATTTGTAAAAAAGACATTCTCAGAGATTTTTATTTACTTGCTTTTATTGAAATAGTAATCTATTATAAAAGTAATCTTATATTTAACCAAACTAGATTACAATACTTCTATTTTGGTACAAAAGATATCAAAGTCAAGCAAATTATGCTAATGTCAAACAATACCCAATAAAGTTCTTGAATATTGGCGAATTATCCGCGTTAACACTACACGCGTGATTGAGTTCATATTTTAAACAAAATCTTGCATATTTTTGTTTATCTATAATTAATCATCCTTTGATGACGAATAAATTAGTTTTGAATTAAAATTTGAAATTTTTACAATTTTTTTAAAATTATACCTACACTTGTTGTAATAAAATTAATTCAATTCTCAATATTTTTGACGCAGTTCTGCCTTTGGCAATGACGCAACACCCTTTCTTTGATTTGGGACTAGAGTAAGTATAATAAGTATCTTTTAAATTATATCTTAATCCTACCAGTTAACCTATCAATTAATTAGATGTGCCCCATTACAATACAAATATTAACGACTCTATATTTTCCTACAGTTCACTCAATTATGGGTCAATGGGTACCGTTCTTGGCCACGAAATAACACATGGATTCCGTCCGGATATTGGTATGATACACTTTTCGGTACAAAGTACAAAATCTGTTTATATCGACTCCACCTGGCCGTGGCTGTTGAACACTTCACAAATACAGGGTGTTTGGTGTACCTATCGTGTGCTAAATTGAAATCAGTGATTGGGGCTTTGGCTACCTCTTCACTCTCCTTAAAAAAGTCTTCGCCCAAACAATTTTTTTTTTTCGGAACTAGAACTAATTTGGGTGAAAATTGGCGAAAGAAATTTTAATTTTAAAAACTATACATTTCCTTGCTTATTTTTTTTCTTAAATCTCTAATTTGTAATAGTGTACGCTTCTATTGAAACCAAACTCACTCACCTGCAACATCTGGTTTTTTTTTGTTGCACCGCGAAGTTTGTTTTTGTAAAAAGTATAACTAGAACCTTAACTTTCGATATGAATAAAAAATACTAAAAACACAAACGACCAAAACTAAAAAGCGATAAATAAAAATAGCCAGTCAAAATGACGAATGGATATGTATGGGAGACAAACTTTCAGCCCTTATTTCTTCACCCCCTCTTAGGTTTAAATTTCAAAAACGCTAAAACAAATGTATAATAATTAATTTTAATAACAAAATAGTTCTTATAAAGTGCTTAAATATAAAACTTCATGGTTTTATCTTTTAAAACTAAGAAATCCCATACAAACTTTCAACCCCCTTTTTTATAGAGGGGAGTGCTAATGCACTCCCCTCTATAAAAAAGTGCCTAATGGCACCTTCATGCCACCCCGTCACACGTCACACCACGTCTTCATGTCACACCATGCCGCCCCGAGGGGAGGCGGCATGGTGTGTGGGACTCACACCTCCCAAAAGGAAGGGCATACCCACTAAACCCCCCCTGTGTCGCCAGTGGGCAGCAAGTTGCAGGGACACGGGTAGCGCGTAGCATACGGCCACATCCCTGCCTGCCCTGGCCAGCCGCAAATGATAAGCGGCCGGCACTCCTGGTCCGGGGAGGGCAAATACCTCTAAACTTTCAACCGCTATTTCAACCTCTTCATCCTTTTTTTCGCAATAAAAGGTAGCCTATATTTTTATCAGGGTCTAAAAATTGTCTGTGCTAAATTTCATCAAAGTCGGTTGAGAGGTTTAAGCTGGAAAGCGTAACAGACAGACAGACAGAGTTACTTTCGCATTTATAATGTTAGTAAGGACTAGTAGAGATTAGTAGGGATTCAAACATTTACTTTGTCCTTAGAACGTTGATATCAACGATACGAAAAACGTAGATATCAAAAAAAAAACAAAACTTAATAAAACAACTGAACGAATCATGAATTACTCTGAACTAGCACAGACGTTAGGTACTTAATAGACGCAGTGATGTCTAGATACTAAAAAGAATACGTGTCTGGGTTGGCGTGGGAAATCCATCCTGTATCCCTTTAGAAAAAGACCCCCCTTGTCGACTCGAATTTTTTTTTAAGTCTAAACAACACCTGGGCTAGTGGTGCGCTGCGCTAGTGGTAGCCATAACTTGGGCGTAGATCAGTTTTCACAAAAGTCGCCCGATAGCCGGATAACACAGCAGCCCTGGCCGGAAAGCATTAGACAGTGTAAAATAAATTTTCAAATTAGTGTTAGTTCTGAAAAAAATGGTTGGTCCAAGACTTTTTAAGGGGGGTGAGGAGGTAGCCAGAGTACACCCCCCCCCCCCTCCCAATCATCCAATCATTCAATTTGGCACACGATGCACCAAGCACCTTACCCTGTACAAATCCAGCTTGCTGAGGATAGATGTGTGGGATAAGATGATGATAATTTTAAACATTCTGTATATGTTGCGAAATTGTATACGTGTACTATGAAAATGCCAGGTTTAGTAACTAACTTTTACTGTGGGTACTAAATAAATAAGAAGTCAATAACACTAAATTCATTACCTGACAAATATTATATCGGAAAAACATTTCTTGTTTAGAAACGAAATAATGTGTAAGAGATAACATTTCCAATTCCCTTATATTTAAAACTAGCTGTGCCGGCGGCGTCGCACGCGTGGATATCGGGTTTCGAAAATAACGGACTTCCCTAAAATTGTACCTAAATTTTAATTCAGACCTCTAGCAATACATTTGTTGCGAAATTGTATACGTGTGAGTACTATGAAAATGCCAGGTTTCGTAACTAACTTTTACTGTGGGTACTAAATAAATAAGAAGTCAATAACACTAAATTCATTACCTAATATTTTTAATAATTAAGATCACTTTAAAATTAATTAATTACCAAATATAATATCGGAAAAACATTTCTTGTTTAGAAACGAAATAATGTGTAAGAGATAACATTTCCAATTCCCTTATATTTAAAACTAGCTGTGCCGGCGGCGGCGTCGCTCGCGTTGATATCGGGTTTCGAAAATAACGGACTTCCGTAAAATTGTACCTAAATTTTAATTCAGACCTCTAGCAATACATTGGTGAAAACCGCATTCAATTCCATGCAGTAGTTTATACGTGATGCGTGTTCAAACGTACAGTTAAAAATTTCTCCCGTTTTCCCAACATTTATTTCCTTTCACTGCTCTGCTCGTTTTGATTGTAACGTGTTGAAAAGTTGACTATAACCTGCCCAAAAGTATAAAGAATAATTGTACCAAGTTTCATTAAAATCTGTTTAGTAGTTTTTGTTTTTATAACGAACATACAGACAGACAGACAAAAATTTTACTGATTGCATTTTTGGCATCAGTATCGATCACTTATCACCCCCTGATATTTACCACTCACCGATCACTTATCACCCACGTGTATTTTGAAAATATATTTCATGTACAGAATTGACCTCTTTACAGATTTAGATAACTGTGCCGGCGGCGTCGCACAGCTATCGGGATATCGGGTTTCAAAAATAACGGACTACCATAACACGGTGCCTAAATTTTAAGTTAGACCTCTAGCCATACATTGGTGAAAACCGCATTCAATTGCATGCAGTAGTTTACGCGTAATGCGCGATCAAATTTAACACAGATATAAAATTACTCTAAAAAGGTAACTTTTTGGACGAGAAATTACACAGTACTTATAAGTTCATAAGTTGGTGACCCACACCAGAAAGTACATTTTGTCCGTCAGAAGGTAGATTTCATCATTATCATCATCATCAGCTTATCTCAGGCTACACCTGGTGATTATACCCATAATCGCCTCGCTGGACAGGCGGGTTGGCGATCGCAGGGCGTAGCTCCTCGCTCCGGTGACGCTGCTGCCCGCCAACGCCCTGTGGTATTTGAGCTACGCCTTTAATCGTGATGGTTATACCGCCACCACTCGGTAGACCCTCTTTCGTTACTCAGTAGGATGCACCACGGTCAGGTAGGGTGCCTTGGAGTGAGAAGATGATAATTATGTCGGTCCTTTACATCCCCTTTACGGTCTTGTTAATAGTAGGTACATTAGAGAAACTGCTGTACTGTCCACAGCGTACCTGTCTAGATTATTAGGACATTGCTTACTGTAGCTGAAATTTGATCAGGAATTAAAATTTTTGTTGTAATGCCATTTCTCCTAGCTCGTGAGTACGACGAAAACGGTAACTATCTGTCTTGGTGGTCGAACGAGACAGTGGAATCATTTTTTAACATGGCCCAATGCTTCATTGACCAGTTCTCCAAATTCTACGTGCCTGAAATCGACGAGTATGTGAGTAAATTATTATATTTTACTACATCAGGAATTATGCATTTGCTTTACTCTGACTTACACACGTTCAAACTCATACTCCCCCATAGTGTCTTCCCTGGATCACAAATGCACCAGTTATAACTCAACAAATTACGGCTTTTTATTGATTTTACATGTCTACGTATATTATGGCATCTACTAGTTTATTTTATTTTATTTATTTATTGGATTATCAACAGAAGATACAGCATTAAAATAACTAACAGTCACATAAATATAAAGTCCTAATTGCTCTTATAACTACTACTATAACCACATCTTGCATTTAAAATTATATATTATTATTAGTAGGTAGTTATTAATGAAACAAAAAAAAAATTTACAAAAATTAATTTACGAGCAGTATAAACCAAAAAAAAATCCAGCTGAGGTACATTTAACTTTAGGGCATACATAAATTTAGGGAGGTTCTGAAAGTTTACGTGCGGAACTTACGGCGGCCCCAGAGGGCAATCGCCCAAAGGGTTGCTAGGGCTTACCGTACCGTCAGCTCTGACGTTTCTTGCGCCCTGGCTGGGACACCACCTTGGGAATTAGAAGCCCAGGTGCAGGCCAGGGTGTATCACTGGACGGCAACAGAGAGGGCGCGCGGGGAACGCCCTGCGCCTGCTGAGAGAGGCGCCATCAGACGAGAGGCCCAGGAGGAACTAATTCTTCTGTGGACGGAAAGCCTCGCGTCTGCCATGTTTGGCAGACAATTCTTGGATGCTGTGGTGCCGATTTTCGGCGAGTGGCTTGACCGCACCCACGGGTTCCTCACTTTTCGTCTGGTGCAGATATTGTCCGGACACGGCTGTTTCGGGAAGTATCTGCACCGGATCGGAAGGGAGGAATCCGCGGTGTGTCAGCAATGTGGGGCAGACTGCGACTCGGCCGAGCACACCCTGTTTGAGTGTTCCGCATGGGCCGCGCAACGTGCCATTCTGGCCTGCACAATAGGGCCCGTTGTTACGCTCCCCACGGTCATTTCGGCCATGGTGGGGAGTCGCCCAGCTTGGGAAGCAATGGCCTCCTTCTGTGAGATAGTCATGTCCCAGAAGGAGGCCGCGGAGCGAGAACGGGAGGACGACCCTTCCGCTCCTGCGCTCCGCCGTCGTAGAGGTGGCCGGACTCAGCGAATCTTTCGCCAATTTTTGCCGCCTGACGGGGTCCAGCGGGTAGGTGGTGCGGGGGCACCGCCGCCGGCATTGCACGGACCTCCGTCTCCGTCGGATGGGAGTGGGCTCACCCTTCAGACCACTCCCATAACTCGCCCCTAGAGGGGGGAGCCTGTTGGGGCCTGCCATGACCAGGCCGCGCCGGTGATGTCTTGGTGGACATATCTATAGGACCCTCGACATCACCCTTAAGGCGCATGACGAAGGGGCCGGGGTTTTTAGTGGGTATTCCCTGCCTCACTTCCATCTTCGAGGCGGGGTGAGTCCCACATACCCCGCTGCTCCCCCGAGCGGCGGGTATGCCTAAATGCATTTTCCCCGGTAAAACAAAAAAAAAAAGGTTCTGAAAGTTTATGTCAAGTTCAAGTAATTTCTTAGTTAAATCATCATACAGACGAGACAAGCGAAACACGGGCGAACTGCGGCCTAATTTAGTCCTATTCAGTTTGTTTTTGAACAAACCACACGTATATCGCGGCAAGCTAGTCGAATATTAAAATTCAACACTTTAAGCAACTTAGGGCTGTTAATATGGTTGTTTAACAGTTTGTGGTACGTCGCACAGAAAGAGAATCCAGCCTAAAATGTACCACAACGATATAAAACAACAGTTTATTCACAAGTCTCCTTATTTTGTATATTTCCACATAAATTAGCCGATTTTTTAAAATATTTTAGATAGATAGATACTCTTTATTGCACAAAAACACAGACATTGCAGGAAAACATATTACAAACAACACAAAGTACAATCTAGGCGGTCTTATCGCTTATAGCGATCTCTTCCAGACAACCTTCAGGTAGAGGAAACCAGATTGACTAAGGAAATGGGTAACCCAGTGCAAAACTATCTAACTATTTTATATTAAATACGTAAAATTATTACATAAATATACCAAGAAGTATATATTCCCTAGACACATATACATATAAATATATTTAAATACACTTAAATAAAATATACATAATAATAACATATTACATACATAGGTACATAGTTTAATAAGATACTTTATTATTTAATATACATAGATACTTATTATTATTTAATATTATTTGAGTATGAATTTAAGTACTTAGATATGATAGAAGAGAAAGAATGTAGAAATTAAAGAGACAGGAGATGTGATTTAAGCCTAAGCTTAAAAACTGGGAGGGATTGGGAACGTCTGATGGAAAGGGGAAGGGAATTCCACAGACGGATGGATTGATGATTTTTTATTTTGTCCAAAAAGAAAATTTTTTTTTAATAAAAATCAAACATAATATTATTATTAATAATTTTTTTACTTAGATAATCATATTGAGACCCATGAAACTCTTTTTTACTTAGATTCTAACCATAATTACCACCAGTTACTTGCCCGTTGTCACAGCGACTTGGGCTTCTCTTTCGCTTTCCATCAGACGCAGGTAAGCCATTATATCGAGCCACTATAAAAAAATATATATTATCTTTTTTTTTATTTATATTTACCAAATTCAACTCTTTTTTCGTTGGGGTCTTTTCCCTGTGTCGCGGCATCCATTTGAGATTTATAAAAAAAAGGGTAATTGAGATTTTATATTAACAAACGAACAAATAATACCTATTATTGTCTTATAATTCCATTCGGGATAATACCGGTCACTGACCGGTATTGCCGGTATTGCCCAAAATACGAAAACGGTTTCTTAGGTTACTCACAAAAAAAAACGTAATTATCATCATCAGCCTATTACAGTCCACTGCTGGACATAGGCCTGAAAAACGTAATAACTTTCTTAAAATCCAACAAGCACATAAGATATACCTACTTGTAAACGTAGTAATTTATTTTCATTTCGCCCATCTTACCTTAACTCAAGAGTGGTCTCATGTACATGTTGCTCATCGGTAGTCTCACATAACAAGCTGGTTCACATGAACTGTATTCCCAGGTAAACGGCGAGAAGACTCTATATGAGAACATAGCGGACAGTGCTGGTATGAAAGAAGCACTGGCAGCGTTGCAGCACCACCTGCGAACTCACGGCCCGGAGCCCAAGCTGCCTGGGTTCGAGCACATGACCTCGGAGCAGCTGTTCTTCTTGTCTGTCGGCAATGTGAGTAGATAATCTCCTTTGATGTGTTCTATCCTCTAGCCTACTTCACCTACTCAGCGATATCTAGTTCGTAGAACGCGATATCAACTTGTAACCTCAACCTAGTTGGCAGGATAGAGCATTTTAAGAAATATAGCATCCCTTCTTTTCCCAAAATGAAGTATTCACCTCATTGATAGTCGTACAATACTGCATTTGTCATCGAATGATCTAAATTTTTTTTATACTGAGAATGGCAGACCACCATGCGGCCCGTCTGATGTTAAATGCCTTGCAGCCTATTGCAGTCCACTGCTGGGCAAAGGGTTCTCCAGTTGTTCGCCACTCAGTGCAAACATCTGGAGAATATTCCTATAATCGCCACGCTGGGCAGCTGGTTTGGCGATCGCAGGGCGTAGATTACGCTGGTGCCCATCATCGGTCTATTGTATTTAGCTACGTCTTTAATTGTGGTGGTTATACCGCCACCAGTCGGTTGCCAGCGCTTCGTTTGTTTTTTGGCAGGATGCACCACGGGTAGGTGAGGTTAGCTTGGAGCAAAAAGATAATAGGCCGTTTCCTTACATCCCCGCCAAACTATCGTTGAAAACAAACAGCCTTTTATCGGAAAGTTTCTAAATGGTACGTGTGGACCCTGCCACGACGTCAAATAGTATGATGGTGAAAATATGACACAAGTATGGTAGCACTACCTACTCGTAAAACGTTAAGCCATTTCACGAGTAGGTAGTGCTACCATACTTGTGTCATATTTTCTCTCAGAAGACTCTAGAGGGAACCAACGTCTCATCTCAGTTTCAATTATATTATCTAATCTGTCAGTGAGATCGAGATCATGTACAATCGGAACTGCTCGCCATAATGCTATAGCAAATAAAATTCTGTCGTTCCTAGTATTGGTGTGGTATCGCTACCGAGGACTCCCTGCAAGAAGACATAGAAGACGTGCATACCCCTGCCAAATTCCGATTAAAAGGAGCTCTGCAGAACAACGAGCAGTTCGCGAAGGCCTGGCGCTGCGCCCCCGGCTCCACCATGAACCCTCGCACTCGGTGCATCATATTTTAATTAATACAGTTACAGAGGCACATCGTTGTAGGAGTGTCCATTCAAAATGGATTATAGATATTTATATGTCGTTTGTCGTGGACTGATATAGGCTGATGATGATGATATGTCGTTTATCTGTAGTTGAAGAATGCACAAAAATAACCATGTAGCATTCGGTTACCAATCTCAAAGAATTATTAAACTATTTATCTATACCTACTTATAATAAATCGGTAGAGAGGTAAATTCTGTACATGAATATTTTTTCAAAATAACTATCAGGGGGTGATAAGTGATGCCAGAATACTGATGCCAAAAATGCATTGTCTGTCTCTTTGTATGTTCGTTATAGAAACAAAAACTACTGGACGGATTTCAACGAAACTTGTTACAATTATTCTTCATGCTCCTGGGAAGGTTAGATAGATAGATAGACAGATATACTTTATTGCACACCATACAATCAACTTAAAACTAGTAAAATGGACATTAGTTGTACAATTAGGCGGCCTTATCGCTCCAAGCGATCTCTTCCAGGCAACCTTAGGGTAGAGGATAAATTAAACAGACAGGGTGAGGTGAGCTATAGACTGACAGAGAGGTTACTATAAGTAGTAAAATTTTCTTTTGTATGTTTGAACGCGCATCACGCAAAAACTACCTACTTTTTAAGTTAGACCTCTAACAATACATTGGCGAAACCATATTTAATTCCATGCAGTAGTTTTCGCGTGTTGCGCGATCAAAGATACAGATAAACATTTCTTCCGTTTCCCTAACACTTCTCATCACTGCTCTGCTCCTATTGATTGTAGCGTGATAAAAATTATATAATAACCTGCCCAGGAGTATGAAAAATAATTGTACCAAGTTTCGTCAAAATCCGCCCCGTAGTTTCTTTTTTTATATAACGAACATATGGACAGACAAAAAATTTACTGATCGCATTTTTGGTATCAGTATCGATCACTAATCAGCCCCTGATAGTTATTTTGAAAATATAACTCATGTACAGAATTGACTTCTCTAAGGATTTATTATAAGTATTATAGAAGATAGATTTATTAGAGTAAATCAACAGCGTTTACAATATCACGATTATATTAGTGTCACACAATAATAAGCCCGATAACAGATTTCTTGAATAAACTCTATTATAATAGGACCATGATTTTAACTTGTCCTCATTTCATTCACAAAACTGGCTCGTATTTGTTTTGCATATTTGAACAGACTGTGTACTTACGTAACTACTTTTTACGTACGTAAAACGTAGTACGTAATAGGATGAACCGTATTTTTTCATTATTTCAGAACGACTTGTGATCATTTCAAAACGAGTACGATCCATTATATATTATTTGAATAATAAAATAATAGACACTTAGTACCTGATAGAAGATATCAAAGAAGGTTTGAATTTCCTGCTTGATTTATTCTAAGGCTAGGCACGCACTTGTGAATTTTTGTCACCGTGCCAGATGATATTTCTCTTCATCTCATTTTAAAAGCAAAAGAATAGAATAGAATAGAAAAACTTTATTTGGACACATAACACAAACAAAACAGAGAAAAAAAAATACACATTTAGCAAGTAAACAAAAACAAAATACAACTTGTTGGTTAATAAAAAGAAAAATGCCTCTGCGTAATGCGACCAAAAAGGCGTCCACTCAGCTATTGTTACAGCAAACCTGAAAGAGATGAAACGGCTGTCACTGTCACAAAAAGTCACCAGTGCGCGCCCAGGATAACATTATGAATAGAGAACCAACTAAGTCGGTTCTGGTTGGTGACATTAATTAATGTCGAGCAGATACATTTATTTATTAAAGCTTAACTTTTATTACAGACGGTGTAACATTATATAAATGATCTATAAAAGTTCGTTTCCTAAATTGATCCAACCAAGATTCGAACCTGAATCCTTCGGACCGTTTGCGCTTTTAGGCGTAGGGCTCTAACCATGACTCCTAACGAGAGCCAAGTAATTAGTTGATAAATTTATCTGTAGGTAAGCGTAACCGATTGGAGAAAATGTAGGTAAACGTAGGTTCCCTTGCGCTTCGCTTGGCTCTTCTAAGCGGGGCCTGGGGGCGGAGACACGACCGTGCCCCCAGATTATACATTCTTTTAATACAGAGCAAGCATGAACATGTGTTTTTTTATGCGTCACCGGAGCGAGACGCTACGCCCTGCGATCGCCAATCCGCCTGCCCAGCGTGGCGATTATGGGTAGGTATATCCTCCAGATGTTTGCTCTAAGTGGCGAACAACTGGAGAGGCCAATGTCTGATGTGATGAATGTGCACTAATTTTTACGTCTTCACAAGAAAAGAGTTTTAACAATAATTGTTGCTTTGTGAAAAAACTTAATAACATTTAGTTCATTGTTGTTTTAAATTAGGTACCTACGACTATTTACCTTAATTGAACTTATCAATTCTTTTTTTGAAGTATTGCTCTTAGTAAGCACATTTGCATCAACAAAAGAAATCGAAGCGATAATTTTCACTACGTAAACGTAGTACCTCTTACGCACGATAGGGGCGCTGTACCAAGTTTCACACAAATGTTTACGGAAACGTTACGCATACTATTTCGAAAATGTTGAAAGAAAATGGAATCAAAGATGTCCAAGTACCAGTTCCGGTGCCAGTAGACCGACCGGTGCAAATTCCCGTGCCAGTAGACCGACCTGTCCCAGTGATCCACAAGGTCCCAGTGGAGGTCACACAGGTGCCCGTGTACTACGAGTAGAGAGTGCCATACCCCGTCAAGGTCTCCGTACCTGTTCCATACCCTATGACCGTGGAGAAGCACCTCCCTATTATCCGGCTGTGTTCCAGTTCCCCAGCTTATGTAAATTGACCGGCCTGTAAATGTGCCTGTGAAAGTGGACAGGCCTGTGCCTGTACCCCAGCCTGTGCTGGTCGAGAAAAGGGTGCCTGTGCCGGTAGCTGCGGCGCCCGTGGTGGCTTCAGTGCCGGCAGTGGCGACTGTGCCTGCTGTCTCCACGGTATCTGCTGGGCCATCAGTGGCCATTGGGTCTGGCATTCCGAGCGGTATTGGTGTGAGTGGTATTTCAAGCGGAATTGGCGGTATTTCAAGTGGCGTGAGTATGGTGGCTTTTCTAGTGGCGGATAAGGCTGGATCTCCGGGAAATTCAAAGTCTGGATATCGGGCTCATACAACCAACGAAAAAGTATGCGTAACGTAACCGTAAACAGGGCGATAATTTTCACTACGTTAACGTACGTAAGCGTAGTACCTCTTACGCACGATAGGGGCGCTGTACCAAGTTTCATACAAATGTTTACGGTAACGTTACGCATACTTTTTCGAAAATGTTCGTGCTAGACACACAGGATTGAGTTTTAGGTAAGGTTTTTTTCATGGTTTTGAAATGAAAACTAATGATATTTATGTAAAACTTTCAATAAGATAATTTATTTAAGTTCTTAATGCACTAATTAAAGTTTTACATAAATATCATTAATTAATACTTCGTTACAGCTCGTAACTTCAAGATGTTTTGTATTGTTTCTACTGTTGAGAATTTGTATTAAAATGTTTCATATTGTAAAAAGACCAGTTTTATTTTCAAATCCAGATATCGAATTTTGCATTCGCTTTTTTAATCACGCTTTTGTCATTTTTAACAGACTTAAAAAAGGAGGAGGTTCTTATTTCGTCTGCATTTATAATATATTTTTATATGTATTTCACCATGGACGTATTATCGTAGTACTTGTTACTTCCATGATGTTCACCGATATTTCCGTCAATTAAAGATGGATTTCAAAAACTTTTATTTCTTGGACAGAGGTCACTTTCGAGGTAGTCCCATTATCATCAGATCAGGATCTGATAATGGGAACCCAGAACAATTGAGGGCAACAACCGGAAATTGTATGCTCGTATGGTGGTTTTGTTACGTAATCATATCTTACTCAGGTGTATGCTTCCGTGTGTCTGGTGCTGATGATGAAGCCACAGAACTCCTTGACGGTTAGGAGTTAGGGGACACTACTGTAGTACTGTACTAAGTAATTTGCTTGATTCTAGATCGCAGTCTTCTCTTGACATAAAGCAAAATTTTTCTTTCCTAAGTAAAACTCCTAAGGAAATTACCTTCCTACCTAAAACTCTCGTATTTATAGAGTTTATGTATAATAAATAATTTAATAATACTTTTAGATTGGTTACTAAAGGTTACATGGTCATTTTCGTTCATTTTTCAATGGAGCATCACGTATTATTTATATGCAACATAATTATAATTCCTCCATTTTGAATGGAAACTCCTAAAACGATGTGCCTCTGTACATATAATTAAAATATGATGCACCGGGTGCGAGGGTTCATGGTGGAGCCGGGGGCGCAGCGCCAGGCCTTCGCGAACTGCTCGTTGTTCTGCAGAGCTCCTTCCACTCGGAACTTCGAAGGTGCATGCTCGTCTTGTATTTGTACTTTCAGGAAGTTTTCGGTTGCGGTACCACACCAAAACTAAAGGAATGAGAGAATTTTATTTAGTTCGGATTGTAAATTATCTCGATCTCGCTGACAGATTAGGTACTTTGAACGTGAGGGGAGACTGAGTCTTCTATAGGCCGTTTCATGAGTGGGTAATGTAAACCATACCAGTGTCATATTTTTACCATCATACTATTAGACGCAGTGGTAGGGTTCACTTATACCATTTTAAGACTGTCCCACAAGAGAGGTGGGGCATAGCGAATCTTCACTCGAATTGAGCCGCCCGTCCGGGGAAGGACCTCCACCCAATAGAATACCGGAAGATAGAAGACCTCCGGATCGTGTTTTTGCCAGTGAGTAGGGTTTACGGAGCTCGTGGGGGGTCACGGCTGGGTCGACGTGGCGATGGCAACTGACAGATAACTGACCAGTTACTCGCCCGTTGTCACAGCGCCTTAGGCTTCTCTTTCGCTTTCCATCAGGGGTAGGGAAGCCATTATGTCTACTATAAAGAAACTGTTCAACCATCGTTTGGCGGCTTAGCTGTGCCCACGGACGCGGCATTGCGAAGTCTATGAACGGCGGTAACCGTTTAATATCATACGGACCGCAAGCTTGTCTGCCCATCTAGATAATATAAAATTAAGATCTTTCGATGAGAAATTCAGTATTGTACAATGAGCTGAAAACTCTGTAGTTACATCATTTTGCGAAAAGAAGGGATGCCCTATTTCCCATAATGCTCTATCCTGCCAGGTTGGAGTCACAATTTTGCTATCGTGTTCTACCAACTAGATACCGCGGAGTAGGTGGAGTAGGCTACAGGATAGAACACATAAGAGGAGAATATCTACTCACATTGGCGTAAGACAAGAAGAACAGCTGCTCCGAGGTCATGTGCTCGAACCCAGGCAGCTTGGGCTCCGGGCCGTGAGTTCGCAGGTGGTGCTGCAACGCTGCCAGTGCTTCTTTCACACCAGTACTGTCCGCTATACTCTCGCCTAGCGTCTTCTCGCCGTCTACCTGAGGGTACAGTTCAAGATGTACCAGCCTGTTATGTGAGATTACCGGCGGTGGGCAACATGTACACAAGGCCACTCTTGAGTTACCAAATTTATCTTACTTATCTAGATAGATAATGGACTTTTTTATATTAACTCAACTTAGTGACTCATCATGGAAAGCTGGAAAGGAAGCTCAAGTCGCTCTGATTACAATAGGCGGTAATTGGTTGGCAAAATAGTAGGTAATCAGATTTGATTCAGATAGTAAGTATTATTATAAAAGACAATAACATAGATAAAAAATGCCATTATATACTCGTACATATGTAAAATCAATAAAAAGCCGTACCTAATAGGCCTGTTGCCGTAAAAAATGTAATTAGAAAAGACACGTATTTTTTAATTTGTAAATTAGACCAAAAATTACAAAGATATAACCCGTTAAAATTACGCGTGACGTCTAAGAGTGGGAGTTTTTTCGCCACTGAGTGACGTCAAAGACCCCCCACTCCTATATTTTTATGCCTTGTATCTCTGTTATTTTTTGTTTAAATGAAAAAAGGAAAAATACGTGTCCAATATATTTTTATAATAAAAATACGGACTAAATATAATGAAATTATTTTGACCCTGGAAACATCCCCATTGTTGAGTTGTAACTGGTGCAGTAGTGATTCAGAGATGACACTATGGGTCTATGGGAGAGTATTGTAAGTACAGAGTATAGCAAATGCATAGTTCCAGATGTAGTAAAAGATAATAATATACTCACATGCTCGTCGATTTCAGGCACGTAGAATTTGGAGTATTGGTCAACGAAGCATTGGGTCATGTTCACAAACGACTCCACTGTCTCGTTCGACCACCAGGGCAGGCGGTTACCGTTTCTGTCATACTGACGACCTAAGAAAAATAGGATTACGACAAACAAATTTATTCATGATCCAATTTCAGCTACGTAAGCCAACTCCAAATAATCTATACCTATAGGTACGCTGTGGACAGCACAGCAGTTTCTCTAATGTACCTACTATTAAAATTAAATGCAATAGGATACATAATATCAAAAAAGCGTAGAGAGATATGTAAAAAAAAGATTTATCATCTTCTCTGCTGAATAACAAATGAGGCTTTAGGCGGTATAACCATCACCATTGAATACCACATACCGATGGCAGGCAGCAACATCACCGGAGCGAGGAGCTATGTCCTGCGATCGCCAACCACGTGGCGATTTCGGATATAACCTCTATGTGTTTGCCCAAAGTGACGGTTAGGAAAGCTCTCTCGTGAAATAGTGTAGAATTCAATATCTAAACTATAACTTCATTTGAGAAATATGGAATCGACAAATAATGGAAAAATTTATCATACCCTTGTTATCGAATCCATGTGATATTTCGTGGCCAATAACGGTACCCAGAGACCCATAATTGAGAGAACTGTAGGAAAATATTATAGAGACGTTAATATTCGTATTATTAATTGGGATAGGTATTTAATTGTTTGATATGGATTAAAATATAATTCAAAAGATACTTATTATACTTACTCTAGTCCCAAATCAAAGAAAGGATGTTGCGTCATTACCAAAGGCACATCTGCGTGAAAAATATCGAGAATTTAAATAATTGTTTTACTACAACTGATTAATTAAAACAATTGTATTCAAAAACTTTAAATTTGAATTCAAAACTCAAAATATTCAATTGTTTAATACGATCTCTCTGGCGGATAATTCGCCAAAATTCAAGAACTTCATTAGGTATTCTTTGACATTAGCGTAATTTTTTTAACAATGCCCAATAAAGACTTTTGTAGTTATTGTACCAAAATAGAAGTATCGTTAACTAGTTGGGTTAATTATAAGTAATCATCAATTACAATTAAAGATTTAAAAGCAAGTAGCAAGTAAAAAAGTTATTCACCTTTCTCTGAGGATGTATTTTTTTATAAATACATCCAAGATAAATACATATTAATATGCTATTAGACTGTGGTGGGTCCAAAAAATCATCGGATTATGGCAAAAAAAAAAAGGTCACCACATAAAACTGACCCTGACATCGTACAATCGACGCACACTACGGTTTGACTCGCAATTGGAGGTGGAACTTGGTAAAATTAAGTGGCGCATGCTAAGGCTTTGCGAAGTCTAAAGAAAGGGGACACCGTAACCCAAGAGTCAGGCCACCTCATGTAGTTCCACGAGACAGATCAGAAATCCCAAGCTGGCGTTGGGTTTATGATCAAGTCCCTCTCCAACAACGTGGTGGAAATATGCAGTGTGCTGAACAGGGTACCACATTATCAAGCTTTCCGAGTCGTATATCCTCAAGGTAGTGTAAGTTTACGCACTCGGATCATAAAGTGGAGAAAATCTTTGATGACATATCGAGGGCCCTCCACTTCACTACCATGGCCCACTACAAAGTCCCCCATCACGAATTCATATGCTAAAGTGGGAGTACAGACTTGCAGCGAATCGGTAGTAGGATCTCATGGTTTTGGAGTCAGAAATCGTAGTGTGCAGATGCTCGTCAACTTTCTCGAAACGGGAAGGGCTTTTTTCTTCAAGAAGAAGCCCCAAAGAAAGTAGACGTGGCAAGGCCCCGACGGTATGACAAGGAACGAGATTATCTTTATCATAACGGACAGCTGGCATTATTCAAAGATGTCTCCGCGATATAAGTTTAATACCGGTAGCGATCACAGACTTGTACGAGACAAGTCTGTGACGCGGTGGGTTTTAAATTCGATAATCAGGAGATTATTGAATTTGAAACCGCGTCCGCTTGATGAAGGCAAGACGTCGACCTACTCTACTCCAAAGCCTTGTGGACTATGAGAAAGCCTTTGACTCGATTTAAAAAATTGTCTGTTCTGGAGTTCCTGCAGAGAACGCGTGCTGGCAAACGTTGTGTAGGACGCCCTCAGGCTAGGTAAAGTATTGATTTACGCAGGATGACTGGCAAGTGCTGGATGCGAATAGCCCAGGATCAAAGTGACGAACTATGGGAGAGGCAGTGATAGAAGTTGATGATGACGATGATGGTAATAGACTAATTATTACTAGTCTTACATTAAAATAGACATGGATACTTTCCGTAGGATACTTACTTATAGTATTCTCTTGACTGTAGTGATAGGCGTTGACAACAGTAGGATCAGCGATCCAGGTGTATTTTTTTTTCTCTCTAAATTGATTGAATCTTCTTCTCAACTTTTCGTGTATCACACTTATCATGTTCATCAAATGAGTGTTTGCGTTCACCTCGATCCCCTCGTAGTATTTTTCCAGTTGCGAGTCGTCCAGAAACCAGTCTGGGTAGCCAATGAGAGGCTTCATTTCAATGATCTTTTGGTAAGAAGCAAGCTTTGTTTTGTCGTCCATCCATTTAGCTTTGCCCACTAGGTCGGCTAGAGCGTTTTTGATCTCGTGTATCATTGTTTGGACCTGTAGATTTTAATTTGATTGTATATTTCTGTAGACGATAGTTTTGATTAGCTTTGATTACTTAGTTCAAGATAGCCAACCAAATATAGTTGACGTGACTTTACGTGAAGTAAAAATAGAAACTCCCTGTCATCCAAGTTTGGAAACATGAGTATGGGGTCTCGATGTTACAAAAGTTATCTATAGTTATATTAGGCCACATATTAGGCTATATGCGCGTTAGTGTGTGATGTATGGGTATATACTATTTCTTAAATTACAAGAGATTGCAGACAATGTGATTGTAGGTGCTGCCAGTGTCAACTGTCCAGATAACGATTTCACTAAATATAAAATGTTAGGAGTTGGGATTATTTTCTGACCCGTTACGGCTTTGAGCCCGTGGTATTTTATCGACTTGCCACCCTATTATGCCAGTGGGTGCAGTTTGCAGTTTTTAGTCAGTCATTGATGTGGGACGTACACGGGGCTACTTGCCATTTTCCCCCAATAAGTATATATTTAAATACAAATTCCCAGACACGAGAACAAACAATTTTCTGTCTCGTGCAACTTTCTTTGGAATCAGCTTCCGGCTGCACTTTTCCCGAATGGATACGACTCAGGACCTTCAAAAAGTGAGCCTAGAGATTTCTCAAGGGCCAGCAACGCACCTGTGACTCCCCTGGCGTTGCGATGTATATGGGCTGAAGTGATTACTTACCATCAGGTTGAGCCCGTTTGCCCCCTCTGTCATAAAATGATACAAATGTTAATCACACGAATGTTTATCCCGGGTGGGCATCGAAACCACGACTCTTGCTTTAGAAGGCAGACGTGACCAAATAAATCATCGGGCCATTCAGTGGAGTAACATTACACCATTGGTAAATAATAACCGATAGCCTGGAATTACACCTAGGTCCATTTAGCTTATTAGACGGACCTTAGGCTTAGTGACGTTGACGAAGTGAGGGTCGGCTAAGGCGTAGGACACGGCCATGCCCATGAGGTCGTTGACCGTGTATGCGCAAACCAGGTTGCGCGGCGTGGGCGCGCTCTCCAAGTATAACTGACGGAACAGCAGCCGGAGTTCTGACGTCGTGTGGACTGCCAACACTTCTACTACCTAGAAAACAACCAGAATCTTAAAAGATTGCAACTGCGGGATAAATTGTGCCTACCTTTTTAGATCCTGCCAGGCTTTAGAGTAGAGTAGGCGGAGTCTTGACTTCAACAAGTTTACGCGTTCGGATTTGAAGTCGATATTCAGAGTGCCTCGGATAAGTCTGTGATCACTACCTACCGGTTTTTACAGGCAAAAATTGTATTTACTTACAGCAAACCAAATGTAGAGCTCCATTTTAGCTAGCGGAGTCTTAGCTATAAACAAAGTCATGTGAGATATGTACTCCAGATCCCGTGCAGAGATCAGGATTTTATCGTTTTCAAAGTCTAACTCTACGTCGCTTATGTTGAAGACGCCCTCGAGGTACCTCCTCCAAATAGGCACAGCTGTAGCATTATTGGACTCCACTATCATGTCCGTATGAGCTTGGAGCTCGTTTACAGTATACTGAAGCCAGTCCGGGTATGAACTGTCGCTGGTACTGTTGTAATTGGTTACATTCTGTAATTTGAAAATTGATATTTTTATAAAGATTGACTTTATTTGAGTGATCACGCCATATGAACCAAGAGTCGTCGATTGGAGCTTGTATTGTACATAATTCTGGTTCTTAGTTGTTTTAATTACCAGCTTAAATGCTTATTTCGGGATTCTGTTAATGTAAGTGCGTTATCTACTATTTATCTGATTGCAATTTCGTTAATATCATAGGTAAAATCTACTAATAATGTCAACTCCTAAGGTCATAGGAATCTGAGGTAAGCACTTAGGTATTCTATTTAAAGACTAAATAAAGTAAAATTACCTATAATTTAACTAATTTTTATACTTATTATTATACCCACAATACCTAAGTATATTGCGGTAGGAAATGAATGATTAATATAATTATAAACTTCCCTAATTATTTATTATATTAATTATTAACCTAATTATAAACAATAACTTTTAAAAGTTTGTATGACTGAGGTTAACTAATTAATTACTTAAAGCATTTTTCAGCTGTTTGTTTAAACCTTTGAACTGGCAAGAAAATAGCTTATTCGGTTTCTTTCCGGAATCTAAAGCAAGACTTAATAAAAACTTCTAGAATATTTATAGGACGAGGCTAACGACCTCCAAAAGCCTTCTAATAGTACCAGAAAATATATGAAACTTGTTATTAACCATAGATTATTAACAATTACCTTTAAACGTAAGTTCATTGTTCTAGGAAAACGGTCTGTTATTGATACTTGGAATTATTTATCAAGACACGACGTCAATAAAAAAGTTTAAGTAGAAACTAAACATTAAATTGGTTGGTCTATAGTAACCATTTTGTGCTGGTGATGACTGTACGCACAGTTATAAATGTATTTATTTACAAAAAAAATGTATCTAAGTACCTAAGTTTATAATTAGTCTAGCACCCATAGTACAAGCTTCGGCTTAGTTTGGGGGTAGGTGGCAATGTGTGGCCCAGCGCGTGTCTTGAGTCATTTATTTGTTTTATATAGATAAACCACTTGTCTTTCTATAGTTCTACAGTATTCAAATGGCCCCATTAAGAGTGTTAATGAAACACGAATTTCATGCATTTAAAATTGCAACGTCGGCAAAGTTTTTAATAGATTTTAACGGATTTTTAACGGATTTGATCCTTTAGATACGAGTAACACATGAGATATCTAAAATAACGTTACATCACATATTTTTACCTTATATACATCCTTTAGCATTGTATTATATTCCTTGTACACTAATAATAACTTCTGATCTAGTTCCGGTTCATTGACATTAGCAGATTTAAGGTTTGCAGACTCCATTACAAATAGCTTCATTAGTTTTATGTCTAAACTTCTGTACATTTTGTCGACTTTGTCTTCATAGTCATCACTTTTTTTGTTCTTAGATCGCAGGTCGTCATTGGCATAAAACGTTTCGTCTAATTCTCTCTCTGTGTTTGGAAGTGTAAAATGTTTTCCTTCTTTATGGCTGTGTCTTTCCTTTTCATTATGAATGCTGAAAGTGTTTATTGCTAAGTGTTTAATGCTGAATTCGTTTAGATTGTAACTACAAGAGTGTTATACCGTACAATGCGTCACACGATCAACAGCTAACACTACGTGACATAGAAAACAATAGGGTTATCAGAAGCTCCCTTAAAAGGCGAATGAAAGTGGCTTCGGGATCGTGACGTGAGGTCACCACAGCGTCCCTCCTGCGCATTTGCTTAAAGATTGGGCGCTGTGACGGAATTTCCGTTTGGAAAAAAATTGTAGGTATGGAAAATGATGACGGGAGAATTATAATTTACCTGTCCCGAATACCTACATTTTATACATTAAAAAGGTTTAATTGCTACGTGACCTCATTAAAAAGGACTTTAGTCGTTCTAAGCAGTCCTTTCAAAAGCCCTTATAACTCGCATTTAGGTACACGTACAGTTTCAATAAGTGAAAGAAAATTGGTACCTGGGATAAGGACTGGTGGCTTTAGGTTTCCCCATGACTAATCTATAAACTGAGGTGTTCTTAGGGTCAGCCAATATGTTGAAGCCAAATAACATTTCTATTCCCAGCATTGTTTTGATTTTGATCACTGTCTCGATCCAGTCAAACTGGTAGGTGTCGTAATCCAAGTCTTCTGAAGCGTTCACCAATGTCGGGAACGGCGGTAGGGTTAAGGATTCCAGGATTTGCATCACTGGCCTTATACCTAATTTGTCCAAATTTTCTGTAAATACAAACGTCGTTTGAAAAAACAATAGAATCTAATTTTATCAATTGCGTATTAAGAACAAATAATTAGTGGATTTTTTTGCCTGCATTTCCTTCTTCTTATTTAAAATTTGAAACGAATAAGCGTTTCAAGTGCCAGCATGGTGATGGCAATAGGGTAATTTAATATGTTTGATTTTGCTTGTTACTTCATGGTTAACAGAAAAAATCCGTAAAATTTGACCTATTCGGGAAGTCACAACCAATTTTGGTTCGGAATCGGATCTTTTCCTAACAATTTTGCAAGACTTCTTTCTTCTTTCTCTTTCTTTCTTCTTTCTCTTTGCAAAATTGATAGGAAAAGATCATTTTCAAAATGTTAAATTCATTAAAAAATATGATAACATGTTTAGGTGGCCTGCCAGTTCATAATCTGGTGATCTGCCAGTTGCGCGGTACCTAGAGCTATTGAGGGCGAAACGGATCAGAGAGAAATTTGCTGTGACAACGGGCAAGTAGCTGGTCAGTAACCTGTCAGCTGCCACCGCCATGCCGGCCCAATCCTAACCACTACGTTACCTTGGGTCGTGAATTCAGTATACAAACCGGTATCCATACAAGCTGCGTACATATCCTTAGCTTGCCGCACAGGCTTGGGCAGCCCGCTGATATTCCTGGTCAGGAAGTCGCTCACCATCGCCAACACCTGGCGCCTCTTGTAGAAGAACCAGTTGTAAGGGCTGGACAGGTCTGGCCGTGGATGGTCTTCGGCCCAGTTCCCACATGAGTACTATTATTAACAATAAATAGAAAGAAAGAAAGAAAATATGTTTATTCAGTGATAAATAATAAATCTTAAGCTAACACAATCACATTCATAATAAAACTAGCTGTGCCCGCGGCTTCGCCCAAAGGGGCAAAAAGTAGCCTATGTTACTCTCCACCCCTTCAACTATCTCCACTTAAAAAATCACGTCAATTCGTCAAGACACACATACAGACAGACACACTTTCCGATTTATAATATTAGTATGGATAACATGTCACCGAAAAGGACAAAATGCTCAGGTATGTCGCGGCGACAAGAGGCAGAGGGTGAGGCAGCTTGACGCTTTTGGCCGCTCTGACGGTTTTATATTCATATTCATTTATTAATTGCATCACATATGTATTAAGTATAAAGGTATTTATTTAGCTTTAATTTTTCTTTTCGCAACTGATTTTAAAACCGCGCTTTGCTGAATTCCTAGCGGAAAAACTCCGCACAAAGTAGTGGAACATGGAACTTATATACGCGGTTTCAAACCGAAGTGTGTGCATCTCGAGCGGTTTCGCGGTTTACCGTTTAGCGGGAAAAAACCGTAGTGCAGCCTAAGCCTAAGGTGGAATATTTATCGGTTGAATAGATCGTAAAAAGCTCATGACTCACTGATTTAAAAAAAACAATTACATACCTAATACTGAAATGTAGATTGAGATTTCATTGGCTTATTTTATTATCCATTAAATAAGCTAATGAAATCTCAATTTAAAAAATTAAACCGACTTCAAAAAAAACACAAACGACCAAAACTAAAAAGCGATAAATAACGTAAGTAATTCTATCCTTAATACATAATTATTTAAATATTACAATTATCACTTATTTTTGAAGTCGGTGCCAGCCTCTCGGTACCTAACGTAGACTGTTGTTGTATGACGCGCGCGGCCGGCAAATCCACACGACAATATACATTTATTTGTTTGGCTGGCACCGACTTCAAAAATAAGTGATAATTGTAATATTTAAATAATTATGTATTAAGGATAGAATTACTTACGTTATTTATCGCTTTTTAGTTTTGGTCGTTTGTGTTTTTTTTGAATTTTTTTTTTTTAAATAATTTTATTTCACTATTTTTAGTTGCGTTAATGTGCTGTGACCTTGAATAAAAGCTAATTAATGTCCTTAAGAGTTTTACTTAGGAATGAAATTTTTGCTTTAAGTCAAGTGAAGACTTTGCGATCTAGAATCAAGCATATCACTTACGAAATCACCGGCCCTATTAGCCCTGCATAAGTACATACTACTACCTAGTTTAATACCGACCAATGTCAGTACTGTCCCCTAACTCCTAACCGTTAAGGAGTTCTGTGGCTTCATCATCAGCACCAGATGTTGACGCCCGGAAGCATATACCTGAATAAAATATGATTACGTAACAAAAACACCATATGAGCATACAATTTTCGGTTGTTGCCCTCAATTTCTCCAAGATCCCATCATCAGATCCTGAATTGGTGATAATGGGACCACCTCGGAAGTGTCCTCTGTCGAACTGTCGAAAAATTTTTGAAATCCATCCATAATTGACGGAAATATCGGCGAACATACATAAAAAAAAAAAAAAAAAAAAAAATATTATACATACAGACGAATTGAGAACCTCCTCCTTTTTTCGAAGTCGGTTAAAAAGGCCATAAAATGCATTTTCAATAAAATGTTACATGCCTTCATAATGTGATAAATGATGAAAAACAATTTCATTTTGATAAATCAGATTCAATACAAATAAAATAAAGAACAAGACACAATAAAATGATTTGATTTGGTTGAAATAGCTGTAGAGGTTGTTGATTTTATTTTTTTGTATGCTACGCTACATTAAATGTCTTAAACAATTAAAGGACATTTTTAGAGTGGCTTCATTAATCCTATGATTTATTTAAGCCATTATTAGTTTCCTCTTCCCCGATGGAAAGCAAAAGAGAATCACAAATTTCTGCGGCAAAGGACAAATAACCAAAAAAATATAGATAAGTACGATAAATATGTGTTGACTGATCCCGAAGTCACTTCACGCGCTTCCACCGCGCGAGAGGTAGACATATTGATTCGATTTGAGCGGGAAATCATTTAAAACCACGAATAAATGACAATAATAATTACCTGATAAAAATTCTCACAAGGATCTGCAGTCTTATCTATGGAGAGAGCAAGATTGGCTGCTGACCGAAGACACTCCTTACTTTCACAAATCCTTATATTCTGGCCTTTTTGTTTTACATCTACAAATAAATAGATTATGTCAGCGACTTTCTGACGCAGGTATGTATCAAAGACAGAACGTGGTACCTACCTATTTATGCGAATAAAGCGTGACTGAATTTTGCACTAATATTCAAAATTTGTTAAACGTATCTAAATATTGAACACATCGGAATGTATTTTGTAATGCTCGTTTCAAAGAGAATGCAATCCAATTGAACTTGAGCCATACGTGTGCATCGTTTTCAAACTCGGACGCTTCACTAGGTTTTTTATAGTAGCACAGTATAGTGTATGCCATTGTCTGATGGAATTCAAAAGATAAACCCGTGTCGCTGCGGCTTGGGCAAGTAACCAAATCAAACATATGTCAGTTGTCACAGCCATACTGGCCTGTATATCTCTGGTTATACACTGACTTATCACGACCGAAGTCACTTCACGGGTGTTTCGGCGAGTGCTTGGTGGTCAGCCAGGCAGATAAACCGTACCACTAGTGGTTAGGTGTTTAAATAATACGTAACGACAGGTTTTATCCTTGATACATTTCTGTATAGCACAGTTACAACATATATGTGTATGAGTAAGCATATTCGGACAAAAATAACGGTAAGCACTTTTGGGACTTCATTGTTCCTTCATTTAGCTATCTTTTCTACAACACATTATAAATGTTTATTGTTTTTTTTTTTATAGTGGCTCGACATAATGGCTTCCCTACGCCTGATGGAAAGCGAAAGAGAAGCCCAAGTCGCTGTGACAACGGGCAAGTAACTGGTCAGTTACTTGTCAGTTGCCACCGCCATGCCGGCCCAACCCACGAGCTCCGGAAACCCTACTCACCGGCAGAAACACGACCCAGAGGTCATTTGACTGCGGTATTCTATAGGGTGGAGGTCCTAATATACTTACATAAGACTGTCACGACAATATACTTACATAAGACTGTCACGACAATGGCTAAACATAATAATAAAATAAGTGAGAGTAAAAGTATTATCAGCATCATTTTATTTTTATAATATTGTCTCCAAAACCTGAAAGTACAAAAGTTATTATAGATCATGCATGATATACCTAACATGCTTATAAAAAGCTTTTCATCTTGATTGGTAGCATCATGATTAGTATTAATTTACCTTGCAATTAGATACCCTGGTTTCCGTAGGTCACTCCCATTTTTCAGAGGTGGAATGTTGACTTTACCTCTGCCCCTCCCTAGGGAAGGCCAGTTTTAAAATATAATAAAAACGTTTATTTGGTACATTATGACAATCAAACACAGAATCACATCTAACGCTTGTTAGAACAAAATCTTTATCAGTCTCAATTAGGCGTGAAAACTTTCGAGGCACAGATGAAAAAGTTAACAAAAGAAAAAAGTTTTAACGTAAGTAACTAAGCATTTACATTGTTTATTTAAACTATGGTATTACCTCCGCTCGTTTCCATAGCTTGGTTCACTGAATGCCTTTTGTGACTTACCTACCCAAACGTGCTCATATTTATTTATTTCTGATAGGGTAACCATTTATAATTTGAATTGGGACATTTATCAGTTAATAACTTACCTTGGTGACGTCATGGCTAGAGCGCTAAACCTAAACGTGCGGACGGTCCGAAGGCTTCTGGTTCGATTCCTGGTTGGACCAATTTAAGAAATTAATTGTACACAACATGTAGGTAATGTATGAAGCATTATATATTTCATACTTTGCCTAGGTATTCTATACAATACCGAACGCGGAGACGGTAATGTATGAAAAAGACGAGAGCACGGGAAGAAAAGAGAAGGGAATAAGAGAGGCGAGTGACGTGGACTGAAATAATGTGTTAATTTTAAACTTGACCAAAGGTAGTGTGAATGTGAATACTACTTAAATAGTATTCACAGAATAGAAATAAAAAGAATAAAAAGAATTGAAATGAAATTAAAGTAGCCTTCCTTAAAATTTGGATTTCAAATAAGAATGAAGATTTACTAGTAATGAAACTAGGAAATCAAAGCAGAACAACGGATTAATTTACACTACAAGTTCTCCAAATTTTTATGTCTTTCGGTGAAGATAATCACAAAAAAATAATGTAGGTAAGTAATTTTAGCCCAAAAATCAACACTTATTTAATAATGTTTTATTTAACATAAATTATGAAAAAATAAAAAAAGCGCCAGATAATAAAACTAATTAATTTATACAATTACAAAATGATTATCCATAAAAATAGTTGCACGTAATGCCACACTACAGTTAGATTAGCGCTATGCTTGTATTATATTTTTATGAAAATTGCCATATCGTTCATTATATTCGTGATATCATTAAATTGCTCCAATAACTAGGTTGGAATATTAATATAATAATAATAAGTAACAGAAATTATTTATAATCAAAATAACAATAAAAATTAAGTATTAAGCATAGATTTATAACGCCTAGATGTAGCCTTCATACAAACGCTTTGTCTAAAATGAGGCCAAAAAGGTGGTGTCGAGGGTCCTATTAGTATGTACACCAAGACATCACCGACGCGGCCTGGTCATGACAGGCCCCAACTGGCTCCCCCCTTTAAGGGGGAGTCATGGGAGTGCAAGTGGTCCGAAGGGTGAACCCACTCCTATCCGTCGAAGACGGGGGTCCGTGCAATGCTGGGGGCGGTGCCCCCGCACCACCTACCGGCTGGACCCCCCACTAAACCCTCCTGTGTCGCCAGTGGGCAGCAAGTTGCAGGGACACGGGTAGCGCCGAAGCATACGGCTACATTCTTGCCTGCCCTGGCCAGCCGCAGATGATAAGCGGCCGGCACTCCTGGTCCGGGGAGGGCAAATACCCCTACCCCCGGATCCGGGGAGCAATAGAGTGCCCCCCGGGTGGACCTCGTGCAACGATGTGGCTGCACCCACCACACCGTTACGCCCATATGAGTGGATCGCGCCCCCGCACTCACCACTCGGAGCACGAAGGAGAGGCTCAGAGGGCATACAATACCTGAACTCAACTAAATATTGGTCACTTCTAGTCTTACGTCGCTCTATACAACTACACAGGCTGATCTTTGTTCGTCACTGGCCACTTGCCGATGGTGATTTGTGCTGAGCCAAGGGTCGTGGGTTCGATTCCCGCACAGTACAAACATTTCTGTTCATGAACATGTCTGTTTGTATTGGTCTGGTGTTTTCTATGTATAATATGTACATATTTATTTACAAAAAAAATGTATCTAAGTAAGTTTATCAGTTGTCTAGTACCCATAGTACAAGCTTCGGCTTAGTTTGGGGCTAGGTGGCGCTGTGTGGCCCAGCGTGGCCTGTCTTGGTTATTTCTTTATTTATCTGCTTCTATATCGTAACGTGATGAAAAGTATACCATAACCTGACCTGGAGTCTGAAGAATAATTGTACCAAGTTTCGTTAAAATTCGTCCGGTAGTTTTTGTTTCTTTAACGTACGTACAGACAAAAAATTAACTCATTGCATTTTTGGCATCAGTATCGATGACTAATCATCCCCTGATAGTTATTTTGAAAATATATTTAATGTACAGAATTGACCTCTGTACAGATTTTTATTGAAGTATATGTTAGATAATGTTGGTTAAGTAGTATGTAATGTTTCGTATGTTTTTAATTAAGCTACATCAATTATGTATTGTAATATCTCACGTAAGTTATTATTTTTTAATTCTAGTGAGAATAAAGATCTTAGACCAGATGTCGTAAATGCACACATATTTTTATCCACTCTTAACTAGAGGTCTACTTACCTCTAGACGTTTTGGATAGAAGGGAATATAAATGCCCAGGGTGCTGGTAGTTCTAAAACCGGCACTGTGTAGCAAGTAACAGATTAATTTGTCCATATTTGTTACGTTAACAATGTAAAACTAAACAAAAGCATTAGGACACGGCGATCTCTGATTAAGTGAATAGTTAAACAGTACATGTGCCTCCCTCTCCTTTGCTTTATTATCAAATTGCCCAATTGCCAAGTAACTATACAATAACAACCAGGCAATGAGATAAATAATGAAGTTTAGATAGCAATTATCACTATGCCCAATAGAGCTTGACATTATTCATAATGACCGCATTAATCACTTGGTCCATTAACATATGGCTGGCTCGTGCAACCACTCCCATGACTCGTTGCACGAGTTGGGGCCTCGAGTTCCAGTTGGGGCCTGTCATGACCAGGCCGCGTCGGTGATGTCTTGGTGTACATACTAATAGGACCCTCGACACCACCTTTAACGCGCATGAGGAAGGGGCCGGGGTTTTTAGTGGGTATTTCCTGCCTCACTTCCAATCTTCGAGGTGGGATGAGTCCCACATACCCCGCTGCTCCCCCAACAAAAAAAAAAAATGTTGTGCCTAAAAGGAGGTTCCAATATCTTGTTCATCATAATCAGTCTTATTTAATCGAAGAAAGAAACTAAACGTGTTCAATATTTTTTTATGTATAATTTAAAATATTGACATTATTAATAATGCCCGCATTAATTACTTGGTTCATAAACATATAGAGCGGTGGCCCTTGGCACAGACAAAGGAGGTTCCTAAATGTGTTGTGCCTAAAAGGAGGTTCCAATATCTTGTTCATCATCATAATCAGTCTATTGAAGTCCAATGCTGGACATAGGCCTCTATTTGTTAATGTTGTATCTTTGTTAATTTTTATTTATAGTTCATTCGCGTTAAGAAAATAGTGACTGACAGGTCACTGACAGGCCACTAGCCAATTAAAACGCTAGAAATTATAATTCTAGCGTTTTGATTGGCTAGTGGCCTGTCAGTGACCTGTCAGCCACTATTTTCTTAACGCGAATGAACTATAATCGAAGAAAGAAAATAAACGTGTTCAATATTTTTTAATAATCTAAAATACCTACGGCCTATATATAATGTAATGTATAATATATTTTTTGAAACTAATAGCAGCTTAGGTACATTCAAAATTTCACCCTTCTAAGACTTCAGGGAGTACCTTATAATTTTGTTGATCAGTGAGTATACCGGAATACGTCGACCGGTTCCGGTTCCCCAGCCTCTGTATACTGACCGGCCTGTAAATGTGCCTGTGCCTGTGGTGCAGGTGGACCGGCCTGTGCCTGTGCCGCAGCCTGTAGTAGTGGACCGGCCTGTGCCTGTACCCCAGCCTGTAGTAGTGGACCGGCCTGTGCCTGTACCCCAGCCTGTAGTAGTGGACAGGCTTGTGCCTGTACTCCAGCCTGTGCTGGTCGAGAGAAGGGTGCCTGTGCCGGTAGCTGCGGCGCCCGTGGTGGCTTCAGTGCCGGCAGTGGCGACTGTGCCTGCTGTCTCCACGGTATCTGCTGGCCCATCAGTGGCCATTGGGTCTGGCATTCCGAGCGGTATCGTTGCAAGTGGCATTTCAAGCGGAATTGGCGGTATTTCAAGTGGCGTGAGGTATGGTGGCTTTTTAGTGACGGATATGGCGGGATCTCTAAAACCATTGTTTCAAATTCAATCTCTGGGGCTCAATTATGGGGCCCATACAGCCATAAGTTCAGTTATTAAGTAAGGTTTTTTTTTCATGGTTATAAAATGAAAATCGAAGCTTTGTAAGTAAAACTTTATTTCAATTTGTTATTAATAGTTCGTTACAGCTAGTACCTTCAAGATCTTTTATTGTGTCTACTTTTGAGAATTTGTATTAAAATGTTTCAGATAGTAAAAAAGCCACTTTTATTTCAAATCTGGCATCGAATTTTGCATTGTTTTTTTAAATCAGACTTGTCATTTTATGGGAATTTAATTCGTAAATACGACTAGGAGGCATTTCTAAATAAAAAAGGAAAGTAGAAATTAGCCTACACAACACACAGTATAAAAAGTGCAGAAATAAATTTCTTTTAAAACACACTTTCTTTTGAGGAATACTAAATATTTGGAAATCATATAATTTTTCAATAGAGCATTACACTTAAGCAACATATAAATATCTTTAATCCATTTTGAATGGAAACTCCTAAAGCGATGTGTATCTGTATATAATTAAAATATGATGCACCGAGTGCGAGGGTTCATGGTGGAGCCGGGGGCGCAGCGCCAGGCCTTCGCGAACTGCTCGTTGTTCTGCAGATTTCCATTAAGTCGGTACTTAGCAGGGGCATGCTCGTTGTTTATTTGTAATTGCATGAAGTCCTTGGATGCCGTATTACACCAAAGCTAGAGGAACGAGAGAATTTTATTTGCTTTAGCATTATAGTGGGCAATTAGGATTGTACATGATCTCGATCTCGCTGACAAATTAGATACTATGAACCTGAGGGGGAACTTTGGTTCCCTCTGGGTCTTCTATAGGTTGTTTCATGAGTAGGTAGTGTTACCATACCAGTGTCGTAAGTTTACCATCATACTATTCGACGCCGTGGCAGGGTCCACCCGTACCATCTAAATAAATAAACTCAAGACACGTTACGTTGGGCCACTCATCGCCATCTAGCCCCAAACTAAGCCGAAACTTGTACTATGGGTACTAGACAACTGATAAACTTACTTAAATACTTTTTTTTTTAAATAAATACATACTCGTATTATATATACCCAGACCAATACAAACCGACATGTTTATGAACTCAAATGTCTGTACTGTGCGGGAATCGAACCCACGACCCTCGGCTCAGAAGGCCTACCAAATGAGCCATCGAGCCAGCCTAAATTAGATCTAGAGACTCGCATAAAAATCTGTTTGTTTTCAACGATCGTTTGGCGGGTGTACCCACGGCATTGCGGAGTCTATGAGTGGCGGTAACCGCTTAACATCAGACGGGACGCAGGCTCGTCTCGTCTGCCATTCTCTGTAGATAACAAATAAATTAAGATCTTTCGATGAGAAATTCTAAAAGATAGGCAACGCGCGTGTGATACCCCCCGTGTCGCAGGTGTCTATAGGCTGCGGTAACCGCTTAACATCAGGCGGGCCGTAGGCTTGTTTGCGACGCTAGTGATATAAATTCAGTATTGTACGACTATCAATGAGCTGAACACTCTGTAGTTACGTCATTTTTCGAAAAGAAGGGATGCCCTATTTCCCATAATGCTCTATCCAGCCAGGTTGGAGTTACAATTTTGCTATCATGTAACTAGATACCGCGGAGGTGGAGTAGGCTACAGGATAGAACACATAAGAGGAGAATATCTACTCACATTGGCGAAAGACAAGAAGAACAGCTGCTCCGAGGTCATGTGCTCGAGCCCAGGCAGCTTGGGCTCCGGGCCGTGAGTTCGCAGGTGGTGCTGCAGCGCTGCCAGTGCTTCTTTCACACCAGCACTGTCTGCTATGTTCTCGCCTAGCGTCTTCTCGCCGTCTACCTGAGGATTCAGTTCAAGATGAACCAGCTCCTTATGTGAGATTACCGATGGTGGGCAACATGTACATAAGGCTACTCTGGAGTTATCAATTAAATTTTTCTTACTTACCTAGATGGATAATGAATTATTTTTATATTGACACAACACAGCTCGTCATGGAAAGCTGGAAAGGAAACCCAAGTCGCTCTGACAACAGGCGGGAAACCTAAGGTACTCTATGGTTTGGACATTTAGATGACATGAAATTTTACAGATGGGGTAGGTTGATGTGTTCTTTGTATAAACCCCTGAGGCCATTGTATATATATAGGATGAAAATACATCCTATATACTAATATGTAGTCCCACGAGTCGACGCCGAGACATGATACTAATGATATGATATTATCTATGTATAGTTGCTACTATTGAAGGATCATTGGAATGGGCTTGGCCTGTTTTCAACAACTTTTTTTTCAACAAACCCATACGTGTGGGGCGTATCTATGGATAGGTCTTCAAAAATTATCTTGAGGTTTCTAATATATTTTTATCTAAACTAAATAGTTTGCGCGAGAGACCCCCATAGCAATTATGCTTACTTCCTGATGTAAAATACAACAGTATATACTCACATGCTCGTCGATTTCAGGCACGTAGAATTTTGAGAACTGGTCAATGAAGCATTTGGTCATGTTCGAAAATGATTTCATTGTCTCTTCCGGCCACCAGGTCTGGCGGTTACCATTTTTGTCGTACTCACAACCTAAGAGAAATAGGATTACAACAAAAAGTTTTAACTCCTGATCAAATTTAAGCTACAGTAAGCGATTTCCTAATAATCTAGCTAAGATCTAAGATCCCGCTATACAACGACCTTCGCCGAGATGTTTATTTCATGAAACTTATTTTGCATGAAATGAAGTGATGCTTTATTTCACTGAAAACCGAGTAGACAACATCACATACATTGCTTTGATCCCAAAGTAAGTAGCTTAAGCACTTATGTTATGGGTATCAGAACAACGAAGGTACCACAAATAAATACTTAAATACAAATATAAACACCCAGACACGGAACAAACACAAGTGTTCATCACACGAATGTTTGTCCCGGGTGGGGATCGAACCCACGATCCTTGGTTCAGAAGGCAGGGGTCACTACCAATTGAGCCACCGAGCCAGTCAGAGTAGAGTAAGTCTTATTGCAGGTATGAGAATCTCAGTTTTGCCATTAGGCATGTGAAATCACATAATAATTATGATGAATATAAGATCTCTATTTAGTAATGAATATAACATTATTAGAATATTTTTAGGTCAACTCATTGATAGAATAAGAAATACTTCCATTCGCTATCAAACTGGCATCGCCGATGTAGGGCATAAAACGGCTAAATTAAAATGGGATTGGGCAGGTCATGTGTGCAGGATGAAGGAGGAGAGATGGGCCAGGATCGTCACACAATGGGTGCCGGAGGATGGCTACCGCCGAAGGGGAAGGCCCAGAAAAAGATGGTGTGACGATCTGGTGCATCAATCAAAGGATTGGCAGGCTCTGGCTTTGGACAGAGACCTGTGGAAAAGTTTGGGGGAGACCTTTGCCCAGCAGTGGGACAGTATAGGTTAATAAAAAAAAAAAAAATGTATAGTCAAGCTCCATGAATTATAGATAGATACTCTTTATTGCACCAGAATGAAACATGTACAGGAAAAAGGTTTATACAGATATTTAGTAGTACAATGTAGGCGGTCTTATCGCCGAAAGCGATCTCTTCCAGACAACCTAATAGATGTCAAATTGGGTTTCATTTCATATAAAGCAGTATGTTTAATAAAATTTTGAATTTACAATGTGTAGACATTGATTTAATCCACCCTACCCTAATGCCTACCCTACCTAATCATTTTTATAATTTTAGCCAGTCACATACAGAGTAGACCATTTTTTTCAATAAACAATGTTTTGAGTTTTTCTTTAAAATTGGATTAGAGGTAAATTTAATGTCTTAAGGCAACTTGTTGAAAACATAAGATTTAAGCCTAATTTTATTTTATTAAATAAGGCTGTTCTAGGTTCAAAGTCACAGAACAAGTCTATCGCCATCTCTAGTATTACGTGGGTATAATCCCTATCACTTTTGAACAAATTCGAGTTATTTCTAACAAATAAAGCATCCCTCCAGAATCTATAAGTATATACTGGACAATAGCAAGATATTAAGCATTTTAAAGCACCCTTTGCATGATTCGTAAGGCGGAATCCCTACCATAGCTCGGACACGCTTTTGGGCTAATAAAGATGTTTTCAGCGACTAATATACATTTATGTGTTGTAAGTCGCTTATAAACACTAAAAACAGGAGTGGACCCAAAACAGTACCCTGTGGTACTCCATGCGTATTCATTAAAAATGTTAACTTTACAAAATTGATTTCATCCTTGGTTTTTTTATTTGTACGCATTGTTTATGTAGCTTTGTGGATAAAGTGGATACTTTAAGTGCTGGGCCTCTGACTCCATAGTTCTATGTAAACTATCTACTATTATGTATCCTTTGTGATGTGTAATAAATACATTTTCGTAAGATTTATATTTACTGTTGCTTATTTTATTAATTTTAAGTCTTTGAAACAGAAATCATATTATAATAATTTTCTTAAAATAATAATCATAATAATTTTCTTTTTATTTTTAAACCTTCATCTCAACCCTTTGTTATCCTTTTCATATCAAGCTTTTTGGTAATTTTAAATTTTCTTACGTATTAGGAAAGCACGGGTCATAAAACAAGCAGAAGTCATAATGTATCATACCCATATCATCGAATCCATGTGATATTTCGTGGCCAAGAATGGTACCCAGTGACCCATAATTGAGTGAACTGTAGGAAAACATAAAGCCGTTAATACTTGTATTATAAATGGGGAAAAATGGGGATATCTAATCAATGATATGGATTAAGATACAAAAGATACTTATTATACTTACTCTAGTCCCAAATCAAAGAAAGGATGCTGCATCATTACCATAGGCACAGCTGTGTAAAAAAATATCGAGGTTTTAATTAATTGTTTTATAACAAATTATTATTAATTTAAAAAAATTTGGTATTCAAATATTCTAAAATTTTTAAATCTTCTTCTTCTATCTATACTTAAAATAAATCTGTAGAGAGGTCATCAGGGGATGATTAGTGATTGATATTGATGCCAAAAATGCAATCAGTAAAATTTTTGTCTGTCAGTCTGTCTGTCTGTCTGTATGTTCGTTATAGAAAAAAAACTACTTGACGGATTCTGACGAGACTTGGTACAATTATTCTTCATACTCCTGGGCAGGTTATAGTATACTTTTCATCACGCTACAATCAATAGGAGCAGAGCAGTGATGGGAAGTGTTGAAAAAACGGGAGAAATTTTTATTTGTATGTTTGATCGCGCATCACGCGAAAACTACTGCATGGAATTGAATGTGGTTTTCACCAATGTATTGCTAGAAATCTAACTTAAAATTTAGTAACATTTTATGGAAGTCCGTTATTTTTGAAATCCTATATCCACGCGTGCGGCGCCGCCGGCACAGCTAGTATGAATATAAAACTAATTAATTCTTCATCATTTATTCGTAAACAAAAATATTCAATTTTTTTTCTAAATATCACGCGTGTAGAGTTAACGCGGATAATTCGCCAAAATTCAAGAACTTTATCTTAACTACTATTATAAAGCTGAAGAGTTTGTTTGTTTGAACGCGCTAATCTCAGGAACTACTGGTCCGAGTTGAAAAATTCTTTTTGTGTTGAATAGAGCATTTATCGAGGAAGGCTTTAGGCTATATAACATTACGCTGCAACTAATAGGAGCAAAGAAATAATGGAAAATGTAAAAAAAAGGGGAAAAAATAACTATTCCACGCGGACAAAGTCGCGAGCACAGCTAGTTGGCTATAAAGACTATATACTGTAATAGAAGTGTCGTTATCTAATTCAGTTAATTGTATTATAAGTAATATTTAACAATTAAAAATTTAAAAGCAAAGTAAAAACACTGAGGAAGAATTTTTTTATAAACACATTAAAATGTAATATAGTTTATTACATTATAATAAATTAGACTAATTACTAGTCTAACATTTGAAATAGATAAGGATACTTTCCGTAGGATACTTACTTATAGCATTGTATTGAAACGTGTGATAGGCGTTGACGTCAGTAGGATCAGAGATCCAGGTGGTATTTTTTTTCTCTCTAAATTTATTTAACGTTTTTCTGAACTTCACATGTAACGCACTTATTATGTTCACCAAATGAGTATTTGCGGTCACCTCGAGCCCCTCGTAGTATTCTTTCAGTTTCGAGTCGTCCAGTAACCAGTCTGGGTAGCCAATGAGAGTCTTCATTTCAATGATCTTCTGGTAAGACGCAAGCTTTGTTTTGTCGTCCATCCATTTAGCTTTGCCCACTAGATCGGCTAGAGCGTTTTTGATCTCGTGTATCATTGTTTGGACCTGGGAATTTTAATTTGATTGTATAGTTTCTTTAGGCGATAGTTTATAATTAGCTTCGATTGGTTCAAGATAGCCAACCAAATATCGTTGACGTGACTTTACGTGAAGCTCAAATACGAACCCCCTATCATCCAAGTTTCCACGAGTAGGTATGGGGTATCAGTATTACGAAAGTGGTCTATATTTATTTATAGGCTATAAGCGCGTTAGTGTGTGATGAAATTTTTTAGGTATGTATGGGTACATACTATTTGTTAAATTCCAAGAGACTGCAGACAATATTATGTTTGTAGGCGCTGTCAACTATCCTGATAACAATTTTATTAAATAATAAATGTTGGAAATTGGGATTCTTTTCTGACCAGAGGCCCGTTACGGTTTTGAGCCCGTAGTATTTGATCGACTTGCCACCCTATAGTTATGACAGTGGTCACAGTTTGCAGTTTTTAGTCATTAATGTAGGACTTACACGGAGCTACTTGGCATTTACCACAAATATCAAATACAATACTTGTTCTTTGGAATCAGCTGCAATTTTTCACAAAAACACACGAATGTTTGTCCCGGGTGGGAATGGAACTAACGGCTCTTGGTTAATAGCTGATAGCCTGGGATTACAACTACGTCCTTATTAGACTGACCTTAGGCTTGGTGACGGTAACTAAGTGAGGGTCGGCTAAGGCGTAGGACACGGCCATGCCCATGAAGTAGTTGACCGTGATCGCGCACTCCTGGCTGCGCGCGAGTTTAGTGTGGCTCGACTCGCTCGTCTCGTCGTTCACCCGCTGGTACAGCAGCCGGAGCTGTGTCGTCGCGAAGATTGCCATCTTTTTTACTACCTAGGACACACCAGAACTCTTAAAAGATTGCAACTTCGGTATAAACTGTGTCTGCAGCAGTTACATAGCGGTTTTGTGCCATGCACTTCCAGCCAGGTAATGTGGCTGTTACGGATTCGCCGCAAGGCAGCCAACCTCCTTGGCATAAATTCTTCTTTACTGTTTCGTTTGTGTTTTATTTTCTTGTGAAAAAATCTGTCTTTGCCTTTGCTATCCCTAGAGCGTGTGTTTCAATTTGCTTTGAGACTCCCGTTTTTCTCCCCTTTCCATTTTTAACATTTTAATTTTGACTAGCTGTGCCGGCGGCTTCGCACGCGTGGACATCGGGTTTTAAAAATAACGGACATTCATAAAATGGTACTCAAATTTTAAGTTAGACTTCTAGCAATACATTGGTGAAAACCGCATTTGATTCCATGCAGTAGTTTTTGCGTGATGCGCCATCAAACAAGCAGATAAAAATTTCTCCTGTTTTTCCAACGCTTCCCGTCACTGCTCTGCTCCTATTGGATGTAACGTGATGAAAATAATAAATAAATAACCCAAGACATGCCACGCTAGGCCACACAGCGCCATATAGCCCCAAACTAAGCCAAAGCTTGTACTATGGGCACTAGACAACTGATAAACTTACTTAGGTACAATTTTTTTTGTTAATAAATACATATTATATATAGAAAACACCCAGACCAATACAAACAGACATGTTCATGCACACAAATGTTTTTAATGTGTGGGGATCGAACCCCCATCGATTAATGTACCTAATCCATTGTTTTTACAGACAAAAATGTATTTACTTACAGTCAACCAAACGTACAGCTCTAATTTAGCTGGCGGAGTCTTAGCTATCAACGATACCAATCGAGATAGGTACATAACATCCTGTACAGAGATCAGGATTTTATCTTTTTCAAAGTCTAACTTTACATCGCTTATGTTGAAAACGCCCTCGAGGTACCTCCTCCAAATAGGCACAGCCGTAGCATTCTTCACTATCTTGTCAGTACGAGTTTGGAGCTCGTTTGCAGTATACGAAAAATGTTTCTTCAGGTATGAACTGGCACCGGCTGTGATACTGTTGATATTGTCTACAATCTATAATAAGAAAATTGGTATTTTTATAAAGATTGGCTTTATTTTGATGATCATCTCGCCTTATGAAACAAGAGTCATGGTTGGACTAAACCAGAGACAGGCTTTAATGTAATAAATATTTATTTTTGGTTCTTAGTCGTTCTAATTTCCAGCTTATGTTATTATTTCGGGATTCTATTAATGCAAGTGTGTTGTCTACTATTTATCTGGTTGCAATCTTTTATCTTTATATCATAATAGCAGTTTTGATCCATTAGATAACACATCAGATAACTAAAATAACGTTTCATATATCTTACCTTATTTATATCGTTTTGCATTGAATAATAATCCTCGTACACCAATAATAACTTCTGATCTAATTCCGGTTCATTGACATTAGCAGATTTCAGTTTCGCAGACTCCATGACAAATAGCTTCATTAGTTGTACGTCTGAAAGTTTGTTAATTTTCTCGAGTTTCTCGCCATCATCATCACTTTTTTCGTTCTTAGATCGCAGGTGGTCATTGGCATAAAAGGTTTTGTCGCTCTCTGTGTTTGGAAGTACAAAATATTTTCTATCTTTGTGTCTGCTCTTTTCACTATGCATGCTGAAAGTGTTTTAAAAAAACGTTAAGATTGTAAGTAAGAGAGTGTTATACCGTACAATGAGTCACACAGTCAACAGCTAACAAGCTTTGACACTACGCATCATAGAATACATGAGGGGTATTACAACCTCCCTTAAAAGGCAAATGAAAGTGCCTTCGGGATCGTGACGTGAGGACACCACAGCGTCCTCCCGAGGTTTGGTGGATATTTCCTGCTGAATAAGAGAGCTCAGGGGAGGGCATCATACGTAAGGAAGCGACCTATCATCTTTTAGCTCTAAGTCACCCTCAACTGCCCGAGGTGCATCATGCGGAAAACAAACAACAAACGAGGCTCTGGTAACCGACTGGTGGCGGTATAAACATTACAATTGAAGGCGTAGCTAAATACCATAGGACGGTGACGGGCAGCAGCGCCATCGGAGGTAGGAGCTACGCCCTGAGATCGGCAACCTGCCCGACGGGCGATTATGTGTAAATTCTCCAGGTGTTTGCCCAAAGTGGCAGGACAACTGGAGAGGATCCAGCAGTGGACTGTGATATCCCGATAATGATGATGAATACATCATAAATTCATTTCAGGGCTGGATATGTAAGTATGAGCCTGAAACGGCTTTGCACCGCTCATTGGGCTATGTCGATAGACTATCTCGTTGGTATGGCCAAAACAAGTCATTACTTTTTTTTATCAAGAAATACCTCTGTAGCAGTCCCGAAGTCAAGAAGTTGATGACACACCACCGTGCATCGCAAACCACATCACGCCCGTCTTGCGAATGATCTCTCTCCGGCCGTGTCTTACTATAGTTCATTCGCGTTAAGAAAATAGTGCAGTCACCTGTCAGTACAGGTCACTGACAGGCCACTAGCCAATTAAAACGCTAGAAATTATAATTCTAGCGTTTTGATTGGCTAGTGGCCTGTCAGTGACCTGTCAGTGACCTGTCAGTCACTATTTTCTTAACGCGAATGAAGTATAGTGTCCCATCGAATTATACGAACTAACAGAGTGAACCTGTCTGTGTATGCTCACACATATGTCCACTCTAATATTTCCTAATAGTCTTCTTTAAGATTGGCCACTGTGACGGAAATTACGTTAGAAAAGTAATAGTATGGAAAATTACTATTTGCAGAAGATTATTATTTTACCTATGCCTAATACCTGCATTTTATACATTCAAAAGGTTTAATTGCTACGTGATCATAAAAAGAATCTACTTTAATCGTTCTAACCAGTCATTTCAAACGCCTCGTCATTTCAAATTTACTCGAACCTCGTGATTTAAATAAGTGAAAGAAATTAGTACTTACCTAATTAGATCAGTCATTATAGGCATCCCCATGACTAATCTATGAACAGAAGAGTTCTTAGGGTCAGACATTATGTTGAAACCAATTAACACGTCCATTCCCATCATAGTTTTAATTTTAATCAGTGTCTCGATCCAATCGAACTGGTATGTGACGCCATCAAAGTCTTTTGAAGCGTTGACCATTGTCGGAAATGGCGGTAGAATTAAAGATCCCAGGATTTCCATCACTGGCCTTAGACCTAATTCGTCCAAGTTTACTGAAATACATACGTCGTTTAAAAAAGCAATCAAATAGCTGAATCTTAAAATATTTATATTACAAGTATAGTAGCACGACCTTATGAACTAAAGGCCTTATAAAAAGCGAAAGAGGAGCCCAAGTCACAGCGACAACGGGTAAGTAGAAAACCGGTCAGACGCCTGGCAGTTGCCACCGCCCGCCGCACCCCTTACCCCACGAGCTCCGGAAACCTTATTCACCGGCAGAAACAAGACTCGAAGGTCATTTGGTTGGCCTTCCCCGGACGGGCGGCTTAATTCTAGCTAAAATTAGCTTTGCCCTACCTCTCTACACGTAGAATAAAAGAACCGTACTAAGTATATTGGTCATCATCATCATTGGCCTATTGCAGTCCACTGCTGGACATAGGCATTTCCAGTTGTTCGCCACCTAGGGCAAACTTCAGGAGGATATACCCATAATCGCCACGCGGGCAGACGGGTTGGCGATCGCAAGGCGTAGCTTCTTGCTCCGGTGACGCTGCTGCCCGTCATCGGCCTGTGGTATTTAGCTACGCCTTCTAGCGTGATGGTTTTACCGCCACCAGTCGGTTTACCAGAGCCTCGTTTGTTGTTCGGCAGGATGCACCACGGGCAGGTGAGGATGGCTTGGAGCGAAAAGTTGATAGGTCCGCGCGGTGTCCATGGGCGGTGTCGACTGCTTACCATCAGGCATCACGTTTGCTCGTCTGCCGCATCTTGCAAAAAAAAAATCAGCATACAAACCGGTATCCATACAAGCTGTGTACATATCCTTAACTTGCCGCACAGGTTTGGGTAGCCCGCTGATGTTCCTGGCCAGGAAGTCGCTCACCATTGCGTACAGCTTGAGCTCCTTGTAGGAGAACCAGTCGTGGCACCTCGACGTGGCTGGTCGTTGATGGTATTCGGCCCAGTTCCCACATGTGTACTATTAACAATAAATCCTTTATTGGTTTACTTTGCTTTTCTTACAACTGACTACCGTAGTTGAAACCGTCAACTAGATGGTGTCAATAGGGAATATGCATTACTTTTTTTATGGATTTATTGAGATCTTTTATCTCCCAGATCCTACATAAATATCGAAGAGTTTTTAAATTATCTTTTCTATTAAGCGCGGTAAAAAGCGTTACATTTATTGCTTAGACAGAGAAAAGAGAGTACTTTCCTCACGGTAGGTAACGGCATTGCTGTGCCCCTGGCATTGGTGATGTCCAAGGGCAGCGGTTACTGTTTAACATCAGACAGGCCGCTTGCTCGTCTGCCACCAACAAGCAATAAAAAAAGACAGAGAGATCCGACGAGGAGGATGACGTCACGTACCGTGCTCGCCAAACTAACTCCATAGCAAATTCTGTTTCCGTGAAAGAGACATCGGTCTCTTTCACGAGATACAGTCGATGAAAGTTAATATATCGATACTAGCTTTTGCCCGCGACTTCGTCCGCGTGTTTAAATTTATACATACAAAAGTTTTTTCCCGCTAACTCCCGTTCCCGTGGGAATTTCTCAAAATACAGCCATAACTAAACTTTATATTTACTAAGGTACCTGCATGCCAAATTTCAAGCGTCTAACTTAAGCGGTTTAGATTTTTCATACAAAAGGATTTTCCCGCTAATTCCCGTTCCCGTGGGAATTTCGGGAATTCCTTTCTTAGTGCACCCCTACGGTACCTAAGCTACGTCCCTTCCAAATTTCAAGTGCCTACGTTTAGCCGTTTGGGCTGTGCGTTGATATGTCAGTCAGTCAGTCAGTCAGTTTCTCCTTTTATATATATAGATTAACTTTCAACGACTGTATCTCGCCCATTTTCAGCCAATTTTGTTTTCACTATTCGTAGTATATTTTTATCTATTTTACGATAAATTAGTAATGAAACTATTTTTCATGCATATTCCCTACTAGCTGTGCTCGCGACACATTTATTACATTTTCCATTATTTCTTCGCTTCTAATAGTTGCAGCGTGATGTTATATAGCCTAAAGCCTTCCTCGATAAATGGTCTATTCAACACAAAAATAATTTTTCAATTCGCACCAGTAGTTCCTGAGATTAGCGCGTTCAAACAAACAAACTCTTCAGCTTTATAATATTAGTTAAGAAGTTAAGATTATGGTTATAGCCATAACTGTGGGTAGTAGTATTATTACTCTCCCCAGTGCTGAGTACACTGGCCGCTTATCATCTGCGGATGGCTTCACACGTAGGGGAGACCGGGTACAAAAGTGACGGCGGGTCGAAAGTAACAAATGCTCTCTAGATTTATCGAATGGGCGAAAGGTCGCTTTGCCGCCTTCAGGTGATAGTCAGGACACAGGAATATCACCTGAACGTCTCCCCTACGTCAGTTGGTGTTGGTCCGACTTCATACAACCTGAGAGTTTCTTCACAGGTAGGTATTAACGAATTGTCACGTCAGTGGTTAAAGGTTAAAGACAGTGCCAAAAATTAACTGCCGCTGACATGTCTAAGTAAGATCGAACATATATCGGTTAAATCGATCGTAAAAGCTCATGACTCAATGATTTGAAACAACAATTACACACCTAATACTGAAATGTAAATTGAGATTTCATCGGCTTATTTATTATCCATTAAATAAGCTAATGAAATCCCAATTTAAAAAAGGCCATAAAATGCATTTTCAATAAATGTTACATGCGTTCATAATGTGATAAGTGATGAAAAACAATTTCATTTTGATAAATCAGATTCAATACAAATAAAATAATGAATAAGACACAATAAAATGATTTGATTTCATTGAAATAAAAACTGTAGAGGGTGTTGATTTCCTATTTTTTGTATAGTTACTACTTTTAATTTTATATACAATAAAGGATTTTTTTCAGAGTGGCATCCTATATTTTTAAGACATTGTGAGTTTTCACTTGCTTAATGGAAAGAAGTCACATCTCGCGCTACCACCGCGCGAGAGATAGAAATATTGACTTATTGAATTCGATTTGAACGGGGAATACGAAGCATAAAAGCACAAATGAATGGCAATAATCTATAATATAAAAATGAATCGCTAAATGTGTTGGTAAGCGCATAACTCAATAACGCCTAGACCAATTTGGCCAATTCTTTTTTTAAATGTTCGTTGATACTCAAGCATGGTTCTTAGGGCGAGAAAAGTTCAAAGAAACCGCGGGGCGCAGCTAGTTACCTGATAAAAGTCCTCGCAAGGATCCGCAGTCTTATCTATGGAGGCGGCAAGATTAGCTGCTGACCGAAGACACTCCTTACTTTCGCAAATCCTTATAATCTGGCTATTTCGTTTTGCATCTGCAAATTAATAGATTCTGTCAGCGACTTTCTGATACAGAAATTTATCAAGGACAGAACGTGATATTGCGATAAAAGCATGACTAAATCTTGCACTAATATTCATGATTAAACGTAAATATTGAATACATCGGAATGTATTTTGTAATTCTCGTTTCAAAGAGAATGCAATCCAATTGTACTTGAGCGATACGTGTGCATCTTTGTCAAACTCGGACGCTTCACTAGGTTTTTTATAGTGGCACAGTATACTGTGTTTACACTATAGTGTATCTCATTGTCTGACGGAATTCAAAAGAGAAGCCCGTGCGGCTTGGGAAAGTAACCGAATCAAATATTTGTCAGTTGTCACAGCCATACTGGCCTGTACAACAGCTCTGTGTGCCTAGCACGAACACTTTCGAAAAAGTATGCGTAACGTAACCGTAAACAGGGCGATAATTTTCACTACGTAAACGTAGCTCTTTCGCACGATAGGGGCGCTGTACCAAGTTTCATACAAATGTTTACGGTAACGTTACGCATACTTTTTCGAAAATGTTCGTGCTAGGCACACAGGTCTCACTTATCACGACCGAAGTCACTTCTCGGGTGTTTCGCAGCTAAACCGTACCACTAGTGGTTAGATGTTTTAAATAATACATAACGACTGTTTTTCCTTGATACATTTCTGTATCACACAGTTACAACATTATGTGTATGACATGTTCGGATGTGTATGTCGGATAAGTAAATAACGGTAAGCACTTTTGGGACTTTTGTCCTTCCTTTACATCGTAGATTGATGTAGATTGTTCCTTCATTTACATCTTTCAAATCTACAAAGCATTATAAATGTTTATTGTGCTGATAATATACTTACATAAGAGTGTCATGAAAGTGGCTAAACATAATAATACAATAAGTGAGAGAGAAACTATTATCAGCATCATTTTATTTTTATAATATTGTCTCCAAAACCTGAAAGTACAAAAGCTCTATAATAGCTAATCATGCATGATAATAATATGCTTTTAAAAAGCTATAATTCATCTTGATTGGTAGCAACATAATTAATATTAATTTACCTTGCTATCAGATACCCTGGTGTCCGTAGGTCACTCCCATTTTTCAGAGGTGTAGTGTTGACTTTACCAATGCCCGTCCCTAGGGAATTTCAGTTTTAGAATAGAATAGAAAACATTTATTTGGTACCTTATGACAATCAAACACAAAATGATTTGAATGCGATGACACGAAAAGATGTGTAAATCTAGATAGAACATAATATTAAAGAAAATGCAGCACGCTTATTCAAACTTAAATGAAGCACTGCAACAATTTCTGTACTGACCCGATGGCTCATTTAGTAGTGACACTAGTGACCTCTGCCTTTTGAGCCAAGGGTCGTGCTCCCACACAGTAAACATTTGTGTTCGTTCATGTTAATGAATGTCTGGATGTTTAATTTACCTACCTACTATGTAATAATATGTATTTATTTAAGTACAAAGAAAATAAGTAAGTTTATCAGTTATCTAGAACTCATAGTATAAGCTTCAGCTTAATTTGGGGCTAGATGCCGATGTGTGGCCCAGCGTGGCATGTCTTGGGTTGTTTGTCGTGGGTTTATTTATCTGACAAGATGCTGTGGTTAATTAGTAATCTGGCCTCGTGTACTAATAGTACCTGATGATGACTTACTAGAATGAATTTGATTATCATAGGTAGTATCGTCACTCCACCTGGCCTGTGGACCAGTATTTTTGTAAAAAAAACAATTATCATGAAAAGAAACATAGACTCAACAGCAATACAAGGATATAAATACCACTTTTGACGATAAAGTAAGTGGTTTGACACTTTTAAAAATACTTACAAATGATTATTTTTGTTTCTCACTTTTCATATACGAGTATTGCGAAATACCTCCGTAGGACCCATTTCACCCATTAGGTATATTATCTCCTCCTTCCCCCGACCACGCGTGCATATTTTCTTACACTTGGAAATGTATTTAACTTTTCATATTGTTTAGAAATCAACTTCATTTCGTATCAAACGCCTGTTAAAATAAAATCTTTATCTGTCTCATTTAAGGCGCGAAAACTTTCGAGGCACAGATAAGAAAGTTAACCAAAAAGTTTTAACGTAAGTAACTAAGCATTAATATTGTTTTTTTAAAACTATGGTATTACCTACCTCCGCTCGCTTCCATAGCTTGGTTCACTGAAAGCCTGTTGTGACTTACCTACCGAAACGTGCTCATATTTATTTATTTAGTGCTGATAGGGTCACCATTTAATATTTTAGACCGGGACATTTATCAGTTACTAACTAGCTTTAGTGGTGCCATCGTCAGAGCGTTAAGCCTAAAAGTGCGAACGCTCCGAAGGCTTCGGCTTCGATTCCTGGTTGGACCAACTTAGGAATTGCATTACATATGCTGTGCATACTGCCTGTTTAAATATGCAAAACATGTACGGGCCAGTTTACGACTGACATGAGGACAACTTAAAAACCATGGTTTCCTTTATAGTAGACTTTATTCACATGATACTTAGTAGCCATGAAAATTAAAAATAAAATTATATAGGTACATAAGCTGTTTCAAAAATCAAGGCATTTTAAGTTTTGTTCTAGTAATTTTATTCTCTTTAAGTAAATGGTATTTTATTTTTAAAGTAGTCCAGAAAGTTGGAAAGATTTAATAGTAATAAAAATTTAAAACACCTATGATATCAAGCAGTAAGTTTGTACAAAAAAATGTTAAATATGTGTGACTTTAAAACTAGCAATGTTAAGTAACTTTTTAGCATGTTTAATTAAACTACATGATTTACTCTAAAAGTTCTCCAAAATAACATGGATTAACTATCTCTTGTCCTTGGTAAAGATAATTATAATCACTAAAAAAATTTAGTTATATCAGCACAGAAACCAAAATCTATTTAATAATGTTTTAATTAAAATAATAAAGTTAATTTATATAATTACAAAATGACCATCCATAAAACAATTGCACGTAATGCCACACTACGAACTGAGATTACCGCTATGCTATATATTATTGTGGAAATTGCCATATCGTTCATTACATTAGTGATAACATTAAATTGCTCAAATAACTAGCTTGGGATATTACTCGTAATATCATAATAATAAATAATAACAGGATTTATAATAAAAATAACAATAATAATGTATTAAGCATAGATTTATAACGCCTGGGTAGCCTTTATACAAACGCTTCGTCTAAAGATGCCTAAAACAATTGTTCGACGATTGAGGGCAGGGATCCAATTTGGAAATCGTTTAATTGCCACACTACGGTGATGCGACCCGGCTACTATGCTTTACAATTATTATCTAAAGTATTATTAAGGTCATAATTCTGAACGTTGTATAAAAAATATATACTTCATATAAACTGTTTCAAAAATCAAGGCATTTTGATAAAAAATCCATGTCTCCATTAAATTTTTTTTTGCGATTTTTACGGAACCCTGCGTGTGTTATGCTCATTTAACTTAAATTGAACTAAATGTTAAAACAATTTAAATAATCAGACTCATTATTTTGATTAATAAGCAAGGACTCCTATTATAAGGTGTACATTACCTACTGTAGTGTAGTATGTATAATATTTTGAACTATAACATCCAGCCAGCGTTTTCAAAGAATATACATTAGAATGTGATGTCGTAAATGCACACATATTTTTGTCCACTTTTAAGTAGTTTGGTGAAAATTATGTTGTTGTTAATGTTTTTGTCTATTATTTTCCGAATCAAAATCTTTTTCTTCTTCTTCTCAGCACTTATGCGTCCACTGCTGAACATATTCCTCCTTTCTGGAATTCCAGAGCGTTCTAGATGCGGCGTCTCTTCTCCAGGTTGGCCCCCGAATCAAGATACAAGTGTTAAAAGTGTAAAGATGTTTTACATTTATCAAATTAAGTGACTACTTAATTTGATAAATGTAAAGAAAAAAAAACAGAGAGACTTCTCTGTTTTTTTTTCTGCGGGTGTTATTATAAGGGTAGCGAAATAGTATTTTCATTATTTTATTTTGCATTCTTTGCAGCTCCCGTAGTCTAGTTATAATTTCCGCATTAATCAATTGGTCCTTAACATATACCTACATATAAAACGGTGCTCATGGCACAGACAAAGTAGGTTCCTAAAGTGTTATGCCTAAAAGATGGATCCGTCAAATTGTTCATCATTTTCAGCCTACTGAAGTCCACTGCTGGACATAGGCCTCTCCAGTTATCTCCAGAGGATATTTTACACCCATAATCACCTCGGTTTAGTTATGGTGCGGTATCGAAACCGAGGACTCCTTGCAAGCAGACATAAAATTGAAGGCGTAGCTAAATACCACAGACATATAACGGGCAGCAGCGTTACATTTCAAAATAAATTCCTCCTGGTCATAAGAAAGTCCCATAAAATGACAAAATAAATCTAGTCTTTTTACAATCTCAAACATTTTAATACAAATTCTCAAAAGTAGACACAATAAAAGGTCTTGAAGATTAGGTATAGCTGTTATTTGTTAAGTATTAATTAACACATTTAAATAAAGTGTACATAAATATCACTCGTTTCGATTTTCATTTCGAAAACATGAAACAAACCTTACTTAATAACTTAACTTAGTGGCTGTATGAGCCGTGATAACCAGAGATTGAATTTGAGACAATGGTTTTGGAGATTCCGTCATGTCCGCTACTGGAAAAGCCACCACACCCCACGCCATTTAGAATACAGACAATTCCGTTTTGACTACCACTTATACCGATACTACTCGGAATGCCTGACCCAATGGCCACTGATGGCCCAGCAGATACCGTGGAGACAACAGGAACAGTCGCCACTGCCGGCACAGAAGCCACCACGGGCGCCGCAGCTACCGGCACAGGCACCCTTCTCTCGACCAGCACAGGCTGGGGTACAGGCACAGGCCTGTCCACTACTACAGGCTGCGGCACCGGCACAGGCCTGTCCACTTGCACAGGAACAAGCACATTCGCAGGACAGGTACGAAGACGGGGTATGGCACTCTGTTCTCATAGTACACGGGCGCCTGTCTGGTGACCTCGACTGGGACCTTGGAGTGGGAATTTAATGATATCACTAATATAATGAACGATATGGCAATTTAAATATACGAGTATAGCATAACGGTAATCTCAGTTCGTAGTGTGGCATTACGTGCAACTGTTTTTATGGATGGTCATTTTGAAATTTAATAAATTAATTATAGAAAGATAGATATTTTTAACGCACAGAACTAAACATTTAGGTACAGGAAAGAGAAGGTCTACAGACATATAGTAGGTAGGTACAATGTAAACGGCCTTATTGCTAGAAGCGATCTCTTCCAGACAAGCTTCAGTTAGAAAACAATTGCTAAAAAAGGGCAAGGCAGGCATTTTTAAATTTAGCGCTCTAACCATGACGCCATCAAGGCTAGTTATCAACTGATAAATGTCCCGGTCCTAAATATTAAATGGTTATCCTATCAGCAATAAATAAATAAATATGAGAACGTTTCAGTAGGTAAGTCACAACAGGCTTCAGTGAACCAAGCTATGGAAGTGAGCGGAGGGAATACCATAGTTTCAAAAAGCAATAAAAATGCTTAGTTACTTACGTTAAAACTGTTTTTGGTAACCTTTCTTATCTGTACCTCGAAAGCTTTCGCGCCTAAATTGAGACTGATAAAGATTTTGTTCTTCTAACAAGCGTTTGATACGAAATGAAGCAGATTTATAAATAATAAAATAAGTGAAATATATTTACAAGTGAAAGAAAATATGCACTCGTGGTCAGTGCCTATGGGTGGTCTGAAAAATGGGAGTGACCTACGGAAACCAGGGTATCCGATAGCAAGGTAAATTAATATTAACCATGTTGCTACCAATCAAGATGTTTTTTTTTATATTAGCTCGACATAATGGCTTCCTTACGCCTGATGGAAAGCCAAAGAGAAGCCCAATTCGCTGTGACAACTGGCAAGTAACTGGTTAGTTACCTGTCAGTTGTCACTGCCATGCCGGTCCAACCCTAACCCCCCACGAGCTCCGGAGACCCTACTCACCAGCAGAAACACGACCCGGAGGTCATTTGGCTGCGATATTCTATAGGGTAGAGGTCCTTCCCCGGACGGGCAGCTCAATACGAGCGAAGATTCGCTATGCCCTACCTCTCTTAAATGTTTTAAGAATAGATAAGAATTATACCTTTTTAAAAGCATATTATCTCATTCATGATCTATAATAGCTTTTGTACTTTCAGGTTTTGGAGAAAACATAAAAATAAAATTATGCTGACAATACTTTCACTCTCACTTATTGTATTATTATATTTAGCCATTGTCATTACAGTCTTATGTAAGTATATTATCAGCACAATACCTACCTATCCCAAGACATGCCACGCTGGGCCACACATCGCCATCTAGCCCCAAACTAAGCCGAAGCTTGTACTATAGGTACTAGACAACTGACAAACTTACTTAAATACTTTTTTTGTAAATTAATACATATTATACGTAGTAAACACAAACAAAATAAACATTTATAATGGGTTGTAGATTGGAAATATATCTAAATGAAGGAACAATGAATTCTAACAGTGCTTACTGTTATTTACGTCCGAATATGCTTACTTCTTCTTTGCGTTTCAATGGCAAATCGAAATCAAACACGTTGTGCCCAGTGCTCCGCCACCCCGACCGCACCCCCAGTCACGGACATTAGCTCGGTGAGCGAGCAGGTCTCTCCACTCGTAGGACAGCAGACCAGGTGAGACATACTCTGGAGAGAGGCACCACACTCGCAGGCAAGGTCTGACCCATCAGAGTACCCCCACCTGAACATATTCTCCTTGCTACGACCAACCTGGGTACGGAGTCTGTACCAACCACTTAGCTATGCTTACTTATACACATATATATTGTAACTGTGTTATACAGAATTTGTATCAAGGATAAAACATTATGTATTATTTGAAATAACTAACCAATAGTGGTATGGTTTAGCCAGCTGGCTGACCACCAGACATTCGGCGAAACAGCCGTGAAGTGACTTCGGTCGTGATAAGTTTGTGTATAACCAGACAACTATAATGTGACAACTTACAAAGGTTTGATTTGTTTATTTGCCCAAGTCGCAGCGACACGGGTTTCTCTTTTGAATTCCATCAGACAATGGGATACACTATACTGTGCTACTATTAAAAACCTAGTGAAGCGTCCGAGTTTGACAAAGATGCACACGTATCGCTCAAGTTCAATTGGATTGCATTCTCTTTGAAACGAGCATTACAAAATACATTCCGATATATTGAATATTAGTGCCAGATTTAGTCACGCTTTTATCGCATATACCACGTTCTAATTATGATTTTTTTTTTATAGTAGCTCGACATAATGGCTTCCCTACGCCTGATGGAAAGCTAAAGAGAAGCCCAAGTCGCTGTGACAACTGGCAAGTAGCTGGTTAGTTACCTGTCAGTTGCCACTGCCATGCCGGCCCAACCCTAACCCCCCCACGAGCTCCGGAGACCCTACTCACCAGCAGAAACACGACCCGGAGGTCATTTGGCTGCGGTATTCTATAGGGTGGAGGTCCTTCCCCGGACGGGCAGCTCAATACGAGCGAAGATTCGCTATGCCCTACCTCTCTTAAAAGAAGGAATGAAAGTCGCTGACAGAATCTACTTCTGAATTTTTAGATGTAAAACAAAACGGCCAGAATATAAGGATTAAAATTTGTGAAAGTAAGGAGTGTCTTCGGTCAGCAGCCAATCTTGCCCTCTCTATAGATAAGACTGCGGATCCTTGTGAGGACTTTTATCAGGTAATTATTGCCATTAATCGTGCTTACATGCTTCGTATTCTCCGTTCAATAAGTCAATAATTATGTCTACCTCTCGCGCGGTGGTAGCGCGTGAAGTGACTTCGAGATCAGTCAGCACATATTTATCGTATATTTTTTTGGTTACTGTCTTTTGCCGCCGTAACTTGGGATTATCTTTTGCTTTTCATCTAATTTCAGCTATTATCTAGCTTAAATAAGCCTTATGAAGGCGCGCTAAAAATCCTTTATTGTTAATTAAATAAAAAATCAACACATCTACAGCGTTTATTTCCATCAAATCATTTAATTGCGTCTTATTCTTTATTTTATTTGTACGGTATTTAATGTTATTTCAAAATCAAGCTGTTTTCCATCACTTACCACATTATGGAGGCATGTAATATTGATTGAAAATGCATTTTATAGCCTTTTTTAATTTGAGATTCCATTAGCTTATTTAATGGATAAAAAATAAGCCAATTTAATCTCAATTTACATTTCAGTATTATAATATTAATATGACTTCCTTCCTTGTTAATAGTACTCATGTGGGAACTGGGCCGAAGACCATCCACGGCCAGCCACGTCCAAATCCCACGACTGGATCTTCTTCAAGGAGCGCAAGCTGTACACAATAATGAGCGACTTCCTGACCAGGAACATCAGCGGGCTGCCCAAGCCTGTGCGGCAAGCTAAGGATATGTACACAGCTTGTATGGATACCGGTTTGTATACTGATTTTAAAAATGCAAATTTCACGAGCAAGGGTAACCTAGTGGTCAAAGCAACTTCCAAAAGAGAGGCAGCGGTTCCAGCCCCGCCAATACTAATGTGCTTTCAAATTTGAAATTTACACATACCTTTATTCGATACTCGTACAGTGAAGGAAAACATCGTGAGGAAACTTACATACCTGTAGAGAAATTCTCTGTTCGTTCATACAAACGGACTCGCACCAATTGTCCAAACCGCACTTGGCTGGCCAGTGTGTAGGGTAGGCTCGACCCCTCTGTGGATACGGACAAGCATGAACTATTGATGATGAATTAAGAACTAGTGCTTTCTTTTGGTCAAGTATTAAAGTTAAAATACCAATACTAGCAAAATTGACGGTTCTTTTAGTCTACGTGTAGAGAGGTAGGGCAAAGCGAATCTTTGCTTGAATTGAGCCGCCCGTCCGGGGAAGGATTCTATAGAATTACCACAGCTAAAGGTTTAGTTCTTGTTTCGACTGATGAAAAGCAAGAAGATGTGTGTGGCAATGGACAGACATCGATCCTGCCAATTGCCACCGCCATGCTGGCTCGTGAAACGCTTCTTCACGCTTCGTGTCAAGAATTCCAAATAAGAAGGAGGATGCACATAATGCATATAACAAGTTCCATTTGTTATATTTCTTGTTACGCAACTGATAAAATGAAGTTCTATTGTATTTCATTGTTCTTTCAAATGACGACGAAATACAAAATTTCAGAAAACTTGGACAAATTAGGTCTAAAGCCAGTGATGGAAATCCTGAAATCTTTAACCCTACCGCCATTTCCGAGAATCGTCAACGCTTCAGAAGACTTGGATTACGAATACAGCTTCGACTGGATCGAAACAGTAATCAAAATCAAAACAATGCTTGGAATGGACGTGTTAATTGGCTTCGACATATTGGCTGACCCTCAGAACTCTTCAGTTTACAGATTAGTCATGGGGGTACCTGAAACCACTAATCCTTTTCCCAGGTACCCATTTTGTTTCACTTGTTTAAACTGTACGAGTAAATGCCAGTTATTAGGGCGTTTCAAATGACTGGTTAAAACGACTAAAGTACATTTTAATGTACTTTAGTCGTTTCGTCGTCGTCGTCGAAGATGGCACGCAGCAATTAAACCTTTTGAATGTATAATATGTAGATATTATGCTTTGTAAATAATAATCTTAGCTCCAAATAATCAGTTTTCATACTATTACTTTTCTATCAAAGTTTCCGTCACAGTGGCCAATCTTTAAGGAGACTATCAGGAAATATTAGAGTGGACATATGTGTGGGCATACACAGACAGGTGTACTCTGCTAGTTCGTATAATTCGATGGGACAGTAGTAAGACACGGCCGGAGAGAGATCATTTGCAAAACAACCGTTTGATGTGCATTAACACTTTCAGCATTCATAGTAAAAAGAAAGGACACAAAAAAAGAAAACATTTTATACTTCCAACGACAGAGAGGGAATTTGACGAAACGTTTTATGCCAATGACGACCTGCCATCTGAGAACAAAAAAAGTGATGACGATGACGACAAACTCGAGGAAATTGACAAACTTTTCCACTTGAAACTAATGAAGCTATTTGTCATGGAGTCTGCGAACATGAAATCCACTACTGGCAATGAACCGGAACTAGATCAGAAGTTATTATTAGCGTACGAGGAATATTATTCAATGGACGAATATGTACAGGAGGTAAAATATGTTATATATGTGATGTTGGTATATGTGATGTGTTATCTAACTAAAGGATCAAAACTGCTATCGTGAACTTTGCAGAGATTTAAATTTTAAATGCTCGAGATTCGTGCTTTGACACTATGACGATACTGTCTGATATTAATCAATGGACTGCTATTTCGATTAATAGGGCTATTTGAATGCTGTACAACTATAGAAAGAAAAGTTCTTTATTTAGTGACATGTTGTATGTTAATATTCTAGAATCTAGAAGATTGACGTCGAGTGATTAATTGAGAAACCTCGATTATACACACTTTTTAAAAGTTTTGTTTATAATTAATATTTATTATAACTACTATCATTCATTTTCTTCTGCAATATAAGTAGTTATTGCGGGTTTATAATAAGTATAAGAATAAAGTAAAGTTATAGGTAAATTCACTTTTTGTTTTAAAATTTGCAACAACGGTTTTTAAGCAGAATACCTAAGTGCTTACCTCAGATTCATATGGTCTTAGGAGTTGACACTATTAGTTGATTTTTAATAACGAAATTACAAACAGATAAATAGTACACAACGCACTTGCACTAATTGAATCCCGAAATAAGCACTTAAGCTGGTAATTAGAACAAGTAAGAACCAGAAATATGTACAAACACAAACGTTCATTACATGAATGCCTGTCTCTGGTTTAGCTCCAAACCACGACTCTTGGTTCATAAGGCTAGATGATCACAAAAATAAAGCCAATCTTTATAAAAATACCAATTTTCTAATTACAGAATGTAGACAATGGCAACAGTATCGAAACCGATGACAGTCCATACGTGAACAACCTGAATATTCTTCAATATACTGTGAACGAGCTCCAAACTCATACTGACATGATAGTGGAGTCCAATAATGCTACAGCTGTGCCTATTTGGAGGAGGTACCTCGAGGGCGTCTTCAATATAAGCGACAAAGAGTTAGACTTTGAAAACGATAAGATCCTGCTCTCTGTATGGGATCTTAAGCACTTATCAAACATGGCTTCCTTCATAGCTATGACTCCGCCAGCTAAATTAGAGCTCTACGTTTGGTTTACTGTAAGTAAATACATTTTTTGTCTGTAAAAAAGGAGTAGGTACATCAATCAATAATCACATCTGTTTAGTAACTAATAATGAACCCCTTAAAACTAATATGAAAATATGCAACGTGATTAATTTGGTTACCTCTTGTCCGTTGCCGTAGCGACTTGGGTGTCCCTTTTGCTTTCCATCAGGCAGGCGGCCATTATGCTGTGCTCATATAAAAATATTATTACATAACTCGAAGTACGATTATTTCTCGAAAATCTTAATACATTTTGGCGATTCTGAAAATGTCACATATCAAAATAAAAAGTTAAAATCTTCTATACGGGAGGCCGTTTAAAATTTAATTAAAAAAGTAAAAACAAAACAAATGAAAACATAGAAATTATAAAGCAACACACACGCACGAGAGGTAGGTAGTAAATACAAAGACCGAATTTTTCTAAACAAACAAAAGACAAACGAAAAATTAAAGAAGTAAGTATTTATGCCAAGGAGGTTAGGCGCCATGCGGCCAATCTATATAACAGCACATTTATTTTTATCAATACGTTTCCCAACCTTTTCACCGCCGTCAGTGGCAGAAGCACAAACCGTGCATTGCCAAAAACCACAAAAAAAAAACAAAAGAAACAGTCACATTACCCGGATGGAAGCTCATGGCACAAATGCTAAAGACACAATGTATCCTAAAGTTGCAATCTTTTTTTGTTTCCTAGGTAATAAAAGTGATTGCAGCCCACACGACGACAGAACTCCGGCTGCTGTTCCAGCGGTCATACGAGGAGATGACCAGGTCGAGCCACACTGGGCCCGCGGCGCGAACCTTGGAGTGCGCGATCACGGTCAACGACCTCATGGGCATGGCCGTGTCCTACGCCATAGCCGATCCTCACTTCGTCAACGTCACTAAGCCTAAGGTCAGTCTAATAAGCTAAAAGGACCCAGGTGTAATCCCAGGCTATCGGTTATTTACCAATGGTGTAATGTTACACCACTGAATGGCCCGATGATTTATTTGGTCACCTCTGCCTTCTGAATCAAGAGTCGTGGCTTGGAATCCCACCTGGGACAAACATTCGTGTGATTAACATTTGTTTTTTATCTATGACAGAGGAGGCAAACGGGCTTGAAGGTCATCATTAGTCATCACTGCTGGACATAGGCCTCTCCAGTTTTTTTCCTCTTAGGACATCTGGAGGATATACCCATAATCACCACGCTGAGACGGGTTGGCGATCGCAGGGCGTGGCTTCTCGCTCTGGTGACGCTGCTGCCCGTCATCGGTCTGTGGTATTTAGCTACGCCTTCAATTGTGATGGTTATACCGCCACCAACAGGTTGCCATCGCTTCGTTTGTTATTCGGCAGGATGCACCACGGGCCAGAGAGGTTGGCTTGAAACGAAATGATGATAGGCCGCTACCTTCATCCCATCCCTTAGATCTTGAAGGTCATCTGATGGTAAGTGATTACTTCAGCCCATAGACACCGCAACGCCAGTGGATTCACATGCGTTGCCGGCCCCTTAGAAATCCGTAGGTTCGCTTTTTGAAAATTCCTAAATTGTAGCCGGAAGCTGATTCCAAAAAACAGGAATTTGTATTTAAGTATAAGTATATTTGTGGTAAAAGACAAGCTTCGTGTACGTCCCACATCAATGACTAAATACTGCAAACTGCGCGTACTGGCATAACTATAGGGTGGTACGTCGCTAAAATACCGTGGGCTCAAATCCGTAACGGGCCCCTGGTCATAAAAGGATCCCAACATCCAACGTTTAATATTTAGTAAAATCGTTATCAGGATAGTTGACACTGACAGCGTCTACAAACATAATAAATAATCTCTTGTCATTTAACAAATAGTATGCATCCATACACACCTAAGAAATGTCATGACACACTAACGCGCTTATAGCCTATAACTATTAGACAGCTTTCGTAACACCAAGACCCCATACTCATGTTTCCAAACTTGAATGACAAAGGATTCGTGTCTGTACTTCACGTAAAGTCACGTCAACGATACTTGGTTGGCTATCTTGAACTAATCGAAGCTAAGCATAAACTATCGCCTACAGAAACTATACAATCAAATTAAAATTCCCAGGTCCAAACAATGATACACGAGATCAAAAACGCTCTATCCGACCTAGTGGGCAAAGCTAAATGGATGGACGACAAAACAAAGCTTGCTTCTTACCAAAAGATCATTGAAATGAAGCCTCTCATTGGCTACCCAGACTGGTTACTGGACGACTCGCAACTGGAAAAATACTACGAGGGGCTCGAGATGACCGCAAACACTCATTTGTTGAACATGATAAGTGTGTTACATGTGAAGTTCAGAAAAACGTTAAATAAATTTAGAGAGAAAAAAACTACCACCTGGATCGCTGATCCTACTAATGTCAACGCCTATCATTACTATGAAGAGAATACTATAAGTAAGTATCCTACGTAAAGTACCTATCCTTATCTATTTCTAAAGTAAGACTAGTAATTAATCCTCAAAGAAATGAGATTATATTTTTTACTTGCTTTAATATTTTTAATTATAATAGATCACCATAATAAAATTAACCAAACTAGATTAGGATACTTCCTACCTACCTTATACTTACAGTACAGAGTCTTAATTGCTAATAAAGTTCTTGAATATTGGCGAATTATCCGCGTTAACACGCGTGATTTATATTTAGGAATGATATGATATGAACATTCTGGAATATTTTTGTGATGTTACATTAACCTGTGATGACGAACAAATAAGTTTCGAATTAAAATTTGATAATTTTATGTTTACCAACTTTTTTTAAATCAATTAGTTGTTGTAAAACAATTAATTAAATTATCAATATTTTTGACACAGCTGTGCCTTTGGTAATGATGCAACATCCTTTCTTTGATTTGGGACTAGAGTAAGTATAATAAGTATCTTTTAAATTATATTTTCATGTACGAGTACATCAATTAATGAGATATGCCCTTTATAATACGAATATACGAAATAACGACTCTACATAATATATTTTCCTACAGTTCCCTCAATTATGGGTCACTGGGTACCACTATTGGCCACGAAATATCACATGGATTCGATGATACGGGTATGATACAATTTCTATCATTTGTTGATTTCTTAATTTTCAAATGAAGTATTACACGGTACTTCATTACTTCACATGAAAATAGCCAAATTTTAAAAATCTTCATTCTATTACTGAATGAATGAGAAGACAATTAGCAACACTAAATTCTTTAGCTACCTAATATACAGGGTATTCCTCTCATTTCTCCTAGGTCGTCAGTTCGACAAAAACGGTAACCACCTGCCCTGGTGGTCGGACGAGACAGAGAAATCATTTTTGAACATGACCCAATGCTTCATTGACCAGTTCTCCAAATTCTACGTGCCTGAAATCGACAAGTATGTAAGTAAATTATTATATTTTACTACATAAGTAATTATGCATTTGCTATACTCTGACTTAGGTACACACATTGAAACTCAAACTCTCACTTTTTTCCGTAACTATAAGAGCTATACCTACTGTGGAAATTTGTTAAGTAGATTATATTCGGTAAACCAGATAGAAGAAAAAACAAAAAATTTCGGCATTCCCCATACTTAGAACTGAAACTGAAATCTTTTTTCATCAACGTGTAGGGTATCTATGGATAGGTCTTCAAAAATGATATAGAGGTTATAGTTTGCGCGAGAGACGCTTCTAAAGTGGAAAAATGTGTGTCATGTCATGTCACAAGGTGACTCATATTAAACTGTATCCTCAGGTAGACGGCGAGAACACGCTAGGCGAGAACATAGCGGACAGTGCTAGTGTGAAAGAAGCACTGGCAGCGTTGCAGCACCACCTGCGAACTCACGGCCCGGAGCCCAAGCTGCCTGGGTTCGAGCACATGACCTCGGAGCAGCTGTTCTTCTTGTCTTACGCCAATGTGAGTAGATATCCTCCTTTTATGTGTTCTATCCTCTAGTCTACTCCACCTACTCAGCGGTATCTAGTTGGTAGAACTCGATTACAAAATTGTAACCCCAACTTGGCTGGCTGGATAGAGCATTATGGGAAATAGAGCATCTCTTCTTTTCCCAAAATGACGAAACTAAAAAATATTCAGCCCGTTGATAGTCGTACATTACTGAATTTCTCATCGAAAGATTTTAATTTTTTTATTACTGAGAATGGCAGAATGTGAAACGGTTACCGCCGCTTATAGACTCCGCAATGCCGAGGGCACAGCTAAGACGCCAAACGATCGTTGAAAACAAACAGGTTTTTATGGGAAAGTTTCTAGATGTACGACAGGGTCCCTGCCACGGCGTCAAATAGTAAGTATGATAGTAAAAATATGGCACTTGTGAAACGACCTATAGTAGACTCAGAGGCAACCAAAGTCTCCCCCAAGTTTCGAAGTATCTAATCTGTCAGTGAGATCGAGATCATTTACAATCCAAACTACTCGCCATAATGCTATAGCACATGCTATTTATTTATTTATTTATTTAGGTTTACTTACAATTTATGTATTAATTTCAGACAAATATGATGTTTATAACTTATAGCTAAAATACATAGATCGGTTACAAGTAAACTCCGCATGCATATATGAATTACAGAACTTAATATTAGGTACTTAACTTATTTAATTAGGTATACTACTATTCAGATACAGTCACATTGGAGAGAGCTATTATTTGAGAGCTATGCTATAGCAAATAAAATTCTCTCGTTCCTCTAGTCATGGTGTGCTATCGAAACCGAGGACTCCCTGCAAGAACAAATAGAAGATGAGCATCCCCCTTCCAAATTCCGAGTGCAAGGAGCTCTGCAGAACAACGAGCAGTTCGCGAAGGCCTGGCGCTGCGCCCCCGGCTCCACCATGAACCCTCGCATTCGGTGCATCATATTTTAATTATATACAGATACCGAGGCACATCGTTTTACGATTACGATTAAAGATATTTATATGTGATGTCTATGGCTTATGTGTAATGCTCCATTGAAAAATGAACGAAAATAACCATGTAGCCTTCAATTACCAATGTAAAGTATTATGAAATTATTTATTAAACATAATAACTCTTTAAATACACATCATGGATTTCAAAAGAAAGCGATAAAATAAACACTAGTTGTACAGAGATATAAAACTTTTCATAAAGACTGATACTACCCCTACAATAAAACTTCATTTTTTTTGCCGTTCTAGTACTGTTTAGCAACGACCTTGAGAACGAAAAATAAACATGGCAAATGTGGCCCAAAACCGTACGCAGATTCGGCCACGAAATAGTCACGCTATGAATGGAAATAGGCAGTGAAGGTATTAAATCGGTATGTTTACGGCTTCTCGTGTAATCGATATCTCGTGTCGCATCACTAGCCGTCGCGTGACAAACGGAACATCAGTGCGGCTACTATCTTGTGAATAAACTCTACTGTAATGGGACCATGATTTTTAACTTGTCCTCATTTCATTCACTAACTGGCTCGTATACGCTTTGCATATTTAAACAGACTGTGTACATACGTAACTACTTTTTACGTACAAAAACGTATTACGTAACCTATTATATTTTGAACCGTTTTTTTTTTATTTCAGAACGAATTCAGAACGTTTTTATTATTTTATTATTTAATTTCAAAGCGAGTACTAAGTATCCATTATACAAATAACGAAATAGTAGATAGTACCTGACAAAAGCTTTCTTGAGGAGATCATTCTTGATTTTGAAGAGAAGGTTTTAATTTCTTGCTTGATTTGTTCTAACATTATAAATATGAGAAGAAACTATGACATCAAATTTGAATGTCGAGGAAATAAATTTATTTGTTTTAGCTTAGCTTGTTTTTATTACAAACTTGTATTACAAACGGTGTAAATAAGGATCTAGAAAAGTTCATTTCCTAAATTGACCAAACCAGGAATATAACCCGGAGCCTTCGGACCGTCTGCGCCTTAGGCTTAGCTAACTATGAAGCCTACCGAGAGTCAAGTAATTCATTCATAAATGTCCCAGTAAAACATATTGAATGGTTACCCTATCAGCAATACGCGCACGTTTCAGTAGGTCACAACAGGCTTTCAGTGAAACAAATGCTATGGAAGCGAGCGGAGGTAACACCATAGTTTTAATAAGCAATATAAATGCTTAGTTACGTACCTTAAAACTTTTTGGTTAACTTTTTTATCTGTGCCTCAAAAATTTTCGCGCCTAAAATGAGACTGATGAAGATTTTGTTTTATCAAGCGTGTGATACGAAATGAAGCAGATTTTTAAATAATAAGATAAGTTAAATATATTTACAAGTGTTAGAAAATAAACAAAATGCACGCGTGGTCGGGGGAAGGAGGAGATATAATGGGTCCTACTGTTACAAGTAAGTACTACAGGAACTGTAAGTAAAACAATAGTTTTAACCAAAAAACCTGGTTTTCTAGGTACCTTATAAGGTAGACGACTAAGTATGTTTAAATTTCCATATTGTTATCAAACATTATTATTTATAGGAAGGTACCTATTGTAAAAATTACCATATTCTATTACTTAAGCGAATACCGCTTCGACCTTGTGTAGAGTTCGCAGCTTAAAAAGCTTGATAAGCGTAGACCTTACGTGTTATTTATTAGGCGCTGAAGGTAAAACATCCACTTTCCTAAACACTGTACATTTTGAAGATCTCTTAAGTCTTATGGCATAAGGATACTTATTGCTCGTCCACAAGAGTCTACGATAGAACTGAGGATATATTTTTTTTCTAGAGCCACGATTGCTTTCAGTGATACACGAGGAATATTATTAATCTATTGTAGATATTAACGTCATATGCGACCAGTGTTACCGAACCTCTTAATCCTTTTGTACAGGCTTTAGGTATGTTTAATCATTATTTCCGGATTATCTACATTCAACCCCTACAATCCTTGGTATTTCTAGATCATGGCTTTTATTCCCGCTCGTCCCCACCATGTCGTCCCCAGTGGGTATGAGTGGGGAGAAAAGGTTTCGTACGTCCCCAATGGTGACGATTGGCACTTTTTATTTCCCATTCGTTCCGCTATGGGCCGAGAGTCAAAATTACAAGGGGATTTCAGGGAAGGATAAGTGGAAGTTCTTATTTATTCGTTGCAGCCCAGAATAAAGTACTTATATGTATAGTCCACAAGAGTGTGCTAAAACACACATGCTCTCTTTGTTTTAACACTCTCAAAAGACGATGCGACTCGTACTTATAATAAAGTATTCCCATAAAATGTTATGTGATGATGATGATTTCCCTGATGCTCTTAATGATATCAAATGAAGACAGATAGAGAGTTTACTGTTATCGAGGCTACGTATATTGTGTGGGGTTTCTGTGCACGTGTGTGGTTGAAAAAATAAAGTAATACTTTTATGGCTTAGACTAAAATAACCAAGTAACACCAACACCTTCGCATTATTTTAAATAAACAATAGTTCACTCTTAATGATATTACTAGCTTTTTACCGAGTGACACCACTTTTTTTCAGAATAAAAGGTTTAGAACTTCATCATCATCAGCCTATTGCAGTCCACTGCTGGACATAGGCCTCTCCAGTGGTTCGCCACGTACGACAAACATCTGGAGGATATACCCATAATCGCCACGCTGAGCAGGCGGGTTGGCATTCGCAGAACGTAGCTTCTTGCTCCAATAACGCTGCTGCGTCTGTGCTATTTAGCAACGACTTCAATTGTGATAGTTATACCGCCACCAGTCGGTTGCCAGCGCCTCGTTTGTTATTCGGCGGGATGCACCACGGGCAGGTGAGGTTGGCTAGGAGCGAAAAGATGATAGGCGGCTGCCTTACATCCCTTACAACTCCTTAAATCGAAAGATATACTAATGTAGATATACTGTAGGTAATGCGTAATACACAAATTCTAGTTAGTCATCATATAGTATTAACTAGTACACGGGTATGGACCGTAGTATGGTAGTAATTAGTACACGGGGCTCACTAGGTACACTTAAAAAAATCCAAAATCGAACCCACCTCGACCTCGAACCCTGGTCGGTGTACCTCGACCCCCTGCGCTCGAAGATGGCTTATGTAGCCTACCTGAGAGACGTAATAGCGTCTAGCTTAATATCCCGGAACGCGTCAGGGCAACTATTGTACCTTGGTTAAGAAAAAATAATAAAATGGAAATTCCCTAGGGACGGGCAGTGGTAAGGTCAACACTCCACCTCTGAAAAATGGGAGCGACCTACGGGAATCAGGGTATCTGATAGCAGTCGGCTCTAGGACGGCAAGGTAAATGAATATTAATCGTGTTCCAATCAAGATAAAGCATACTATCTCATGCATGATCTATAATAGCTTTTGTACTTTCAGGTTTCGGAGAAAACATAAAAATAAAATGATGCTGATAGTACTTTTATTCTTACTTTTTTTATTATTATGTTTAGCCATTGTCATGACAGTTTTATGTAAGTATATTATCAGCACAATAGCCATTTGTAACGAAATCTTTTCAATTTAAATGACGGATTTATTTATTCCAAAAATGCTTACTTTTGTTTAATCAGTTTTAAGAGGAATCTTTCAGACCTCTAATCTATTTGTATCCCTAGTCAAGCGTCCGAGTTTGACAAACATGTACACGTATCATGCAAATTCAATTGGATTGCGTCCTCTTTGAAACGAGCATTAAAAATACAGTAGATGTAGAATATTCCGTTGTGTTCATCATTCACTGGCTCTGTGGCTCAATTGGTCGTGACTTCTACCTTCTGAACCAAGGGTCGTGGGTACGATCCCCACCCGGGACAAACATTCGTGTGATGAATATTTGTGTTAGTTTCGTGTCTGGGTGTTTATATGTGTATTTAAGTATTATATTTGTGGTACCTTCGTTGTTCTGATCCCCATAATACAAGTGCTTAAGCTACTTACTTTGGGGACGGAGCAATGTATGTGATGTTGTCTGATATTTATTTATTGACGTTTAACAAATTAATTCATATACCTCGTTCTATCCTTGATAAATTTCTGCGTCAGAAAGTCACTATGACAGAATCTATTAATTTGTAGATGTAAAACAAAAACGCCAGAAACCCATAAGGATTTGTGAAAGTAAGGAGTGTCTTCGGTCAGCAGCCAATCTTGCCCTCTCCATAGATAAGTCTGCGGATCCTTGTGAGGACTTTTATCAGGTGATTATTATTATTTAATAAATGAATAAATAACTTAAAACATGCCACGCTGGGCCACACGTCGCCATATGTATAAAAATGAATCCCAATTTCACTTTTTTTTGATGTCTTTGTTATAGTCAGGTTCTTATGAAAGAAAAAATTAACAAATTGCGCGAAAAATTTGAAAATGTAAGAAACAACTTATACTCGTATAGTAGGTACGTGTATTGCACCCGTGCGAAGCCTGGTCGGGTCGCTAGTAACCGAATTTTTTTTGGTATATTTCTTAGATATTTCTTAGGTATGTCGGCATCAATTAATACTTGGTATTGTTTTTAAAAGTCGGTTTTCAATCTGAAAAGTGAAAAGAGAGATATTTACTATTTATTGCACATCGAATCCAGTTGAGTTGATTTGTCAAGTTTGTTCCTTGGTAGTGTAGTAAGTTAAACCTCTGGCAAAAGGTTTAACCGCTGGCACAGCTAGTTTAGAATAAAAAACTACGTAAACCGCGCATATCCCCTGCTCTTCCCGATGGCGTCCGGGACGCGGTCAACTAAGCAAGAACAGCTAAGTAAACTGACTGGCTCGGTCGGTTTTGACTGGCTCGGTGGCTCAATTGGTAGTGACCTTTGCCTTCAGAGCCAAGGGTCGTGGGTTCGATCCCCACACAGTACAAACATTTGTGTGCATGAACAATATGAACATGTCTGTTTGTATTGGTCTGGGTGTTTTCTATGTAAAATATGTATTTATTTACAAAAAAAATGTATCTAAGTAAGTTTATCAGTTGTCTAGTACCCATAGTACAAGCTTCGCCTTAGTTTGGGGCTAGATGGCGCTGAGTGGCCCAGCGTGGCATGTCTTGGGTTATTTATTTTATTTATTTATTTATTAAACCAATAAAGCTTTTATCGTTAATAGTACTCATGTGGGAACTGGGCCGAAGACCACCCACGGCCAGACACGTACAGATCCTACGACTGGTTCCGTGACAAGCAGAGCAAGGTGTACACAGTGGTGCGGGACTTCCTGACCAGGAACATCAGCGGGCTGCCCAAGCCTGTGCGGCAAGCTAAGGATATGTACGCAGCTTGTATGGATACCGGTTCGTATGAAGTTTGTAGAAAGCTTTGCTGATTTCACAGGCGATTGGATTACTCATCATCATCCTATTGCAGTCCACTGCTGGAGATAAGCCTCTCCAGTTGTTTGCCACTTAGGGCAAACATTAATCTGGATTATATACCCATAATCGCCACTCTGGGCAGGCGGGTTGGGGATCGCAGGGCGTAGATTCTCGCTATGACGACGCTGCTGCCCGTCATCAGCCGGGCGTCATTGGTACTGATTAAGGCTAATTACAACGAGCATGTCACCGATGACGTCCATACGGAGGCAGCCGGTTCAAATCCCGCCAAATTCCAATGTATTTTCAAATTTGAAATTTATATATGTCGCAGTCATCTGGTTGAATCTGCTATTCAATTGAATGACTAGCGCGTTCATTGAATGACGACATTTAATTGAATGCCTAAAGGACAACTCGTCAAGTTAATGAATGAAACGTTCAACGTCTTGACTGAACGTCATTTTAGCATAGTCGTTGAATGGGTAAAAGCCGACTGTTTAATGTTTAGTTTTTAATTTTTCTTTAAAAGTATCCGGAGGCGGCGTATTAATAGGTAAATCCATGCTGTCACACCTTTTTTATTACGTATAAGTCAGTTTAAAGTAAATCTAATCAAAAAATATCAACACTCAGGTGATCATGTTCGGCGCCATATTTGTTTTAGTGACTACTAACGCCGCGCGGGAAAAAAATGAACTAAATTACAATCACTTGACTGCTTTTACGTCCGCTCTTTTCAAAGAGCTATGTTTCAATCCGCTACCTAGTTGGACGTTAAGTGACGCGTGTTTAGTCAACATTCGGTCTAGTCATTCAATTGAATGTCGTCATTCAATGAACGCGCTAGCGATTCAATTGAATAGGAGATTCAACCAGATGACTGCGACATATATAGGCTCGAGCCCCTGACAAGGACAAACATGAATTGTTGATGATGAATCGGAATCTTTTGTTCGAGACAATATAAAAGTTAAAAAATCTTAGCAATATTAACGGTTCTTTTATTCTACGAGTAGAATGCCCAGACTGCCTACGCCCCGCCACTATATAATAATCTTAAGACTTCAGCTATTCGATTGCTTTGAATATGCAACCTAACAATGTTTTATGAACTCGACCTAGAACTAAGCATATTAACAGCTTTTATAGTTTCCTGTGTAATAAAGGTGAAGTGGGTACTAACCGTTCATAAAACTGAAGAATACCTTCATAGGTCTAAATATTCAAGTAGGTATTCATAAATGCAATCAAAAAGTACGGAAATAGATCCGTTGATTACTAGACTAGAAAAGACGTGTTATTATTAATTTAATAGTAATTTAAGGTAGTTTTGTTAATTTGGAATGAATAAAAGAACCATTTATTTAAATTGGTAAGTAGGTAACAGTACTCAAAATTGTAATGATGATACTTAAGGATTCTAAATAAGAAGGAGGAAGAACATATGCAGGCAACAAGTCGCACTTGTTGTTTGTTCTGGTTTACATAACTGATAAAATTAGATTCTTTTGTATTAATTTAGATTTTCACACGAGATTTGTATTCCAGAAAACTTGGACAAATTAGGTCTAAAGCCAGTGATGGAAATCCTGGAATCTTTAACCCTACCGCCGTTCCCGTCATTCGTGAACGCTTCAGAAGACTTGGATTACGACACATACAACTTTGACTGGATCGAAACAGTGATCAAAATCAAAACTATGCTGGGAATGGACGTGTTAATTGGCTTCGACATATTCACTGACCCCAAGAACTCTTCAGTTTATAGATTAGTCATGGGGTCTCCTGAAACCACTAACCCTTTTCCCAGGTACCAATTTTCTTTCACTTGTTTAAACTGTACGAGTAAATGCGAGTTATTAGGGTGTCAGGCGTTTGAAATGACTGGTTAGAACGACTAAAGTACTTTTTAATGAGGTCACGTAGCAATTAAACCCTTTGAATGTATAAAATGTAGGTATTAGGCATAGGTAAATAAATCATTCTCCTGTAAATAAACACTTATATATTTTCCTGATGGTTAAATCAATATATACAATCAGATCAAGATCAATATTCACGGAGACCAAATGCCCAGGAAATATTAAAGTGAACAAATGTTTGAGCACATACACATCACATCACATCACCAGCCTATAGCAGTCCACTGCTGGACATAGGCCTCTCCAGTTGCTCGCCACTCAGGGCAAACATCTGGAGGATATGCCCATATACAGGTGTACTCTACTCGTTCTTACAACTCGAAGGGACAGTAGTAAGGCCCGGCCGGAGAGAGATCATTCGTAAGACCAACGGTTTGATGTGCTTTGCGAGGCACGATGGTGTGTCATAACGCCAACTTCTTGACTTCGGGGCTGCTAAAGAGATATTTCTTGACAAACAAAAGTAATGACATATTATGGCCTGACCCGGAATTCGAACACCCGCTGCCACCAAGACCAACGAGGTAGTCAATCAACATAGCCCAATGAGCGGTGCAAAGTCGTTTCAGGCTCATAAGTAGTTACTTATCCAGCGGTTAGGTGAATTTACAATGTATTAGCCCTCATATTTAACGGAATTTATGCACCAAACCTCGGGAAAATGGTGTGGCGTCCGTAGGTCACGATCCCGAAGGCACTTTAATACGTCTTTTAAGCGACGTAGTGATATCTCTGTAGTATTCTATACCCAGTAGTATCATAGCTAACATGACCATGATACACATGATTGCTGTAGGTACGTTAAAACATTAGTCACAATCTAAACGCATTTTAAAAACGTTTTCAGCATGCATAATGAAAAGAAAAGACACAACCGCAAAGAAAGAAAATATTTTATACTTCCAACGACAGAGAGGGAATTCGACGAAACGTTTTACGCCAATGACGACCTGCAATCTAAGAACAAAAAAAGTGATGACGATGACGAGAAACTAGAGAAAATTTACAAACTTTTCTATGCAGAACTAATGAAGCTATTTGTCATAGAGTCTGGGAACCTGAAATCTGCTAATGTTAATGAACCAGAACTAGATCAGAAGTTATTATTAGCTTCCGAGGAATATTATTCAATGCACAGCGATTTATATGAGGTAAAATACGTGATATAAAACGTTATTTTAGTTATCTAACGTGTTTTCTAAAGGATCGATACTGTTATTATGAACTTTGCAGACGTTTTAATTTTTAATGCACGAGTTTCGTGCTTTAACACTATCACGGTACTGTCTGATATTAATCAATGGATAGCTATTTCGATTAATAGGGCTATTTGAATGCTATAGATTTGAATGCTATAGAACTATAGAAAGAAAAGTTGTTTAATTAGTAACACACATTTAGTCTTTATCATCATCATCAGCCTATCGCAGTCCACTGCTGGACATAGGCCTCTCCAGTTGTTCGCCGCCAAGGGCAAACTTCTGGAGGATATACCCATAATCGCCACGCTGGTCAGGCGGGTTGGCGATCGCAGGGCTTAGCTTCTTGCTCCGATGACGCTGCTGCCCGTCATCGGCCTGTGGTATTTAGCTACGCCTTCTATCGTGATGGTTTTACCGCCACCAGTCGGTTTGCCAGAGCCTCGTTTGTTGTTCGGCAGAAAGGTGATAGGTCGCTCCCTTACATTTAGTCTTAATCTAGAACAAATGTCCGTGTGGTTACGGATTTAAAAAAACCACATCTCATCCCGTGGGTGCCGTAGAAGACGACTTAGGGAATATCAGGAAACTAGCAGCAACGATTACTGATGTACATATAAAACCTACTGCCAAGTATGGTGACTACGGCATATCCTCCCAAATTATAATTGAAATTGGGAGAGGCCTATGTCCAGCAGTGGACGTTTTCAGGCGAGCTGATCAAGTGACGTCACGCGTAATTTCAACGGGCCAAAAATTTTATAATTTTTAGTCTAAATTACAAATAAAAAATACGTATCTTTTATTTTTGAACAAGCTAAAAGACGGACTAATTACATTTTTTAGCCAAACAAGCCTATTGATACTAACATTCACGATAAAATATCGCCAAAAAGGATATAATATGTTCGGCATATGTCGCGGCGAGAAAAGATGTCGTGATGATGGTTTTCCACACATGTCCCTAAGGAGACGCAACTATGCGCAGAGACATCATTATCAGCCCATTGCATTGCACTGCTGGACATAGGCTCTCCAATAGTTCGCTACTGTGGGCCAATATCTGAAGGCTTTACCCATAATCTCCACGCTGGGCAGGCGGGGTGACGATCGCAGGGCGTACCTTTCCTCTATCACCAGTACAAAATGCTATTTCTACCCTATTGCTAGTTTCTGCTTAGCCTAGTGGTTGACTGGTAGAGAATGGCATTAAGTCCGCCTTTTGTACACTACTGTACAATAAAGATTAAATAAATAAAATGGTTACTAAGTATTATCTTTCTATTATACGATAGATTTACCAATTCAAAGCTTAGTTTCTAAACTATTTTTATTGATGTCTCGTCCGAATGAATATTTCCAGGTCCCAATGACAAAGCGTTTTCCTAGAACAATGAAATTACGTTGAAAGAAAATTGTAAATTATTTAAGGTTAATAACAAGTTTCATATTTCTTGAACTATTAGAAGGTTTTTGGTGGTCGTTAGCATCGGCCTATAAATAATCTAGAAGTTTTCAATGAGGTTGACGTCTTAGCAAGCATTATTATTACAAATTCCGGAAAATTTAACAATCTATTTCCTTGTCAGAGTTCAACGATTTTTATCAAGCAAGAGAAAATTGGCTTTGAATGATTAATTAAATAACCTCAATTGTACAGACTTTATAAAAGTTATCTTTTGTAATTACTATCATTCATTTCCAACCGCGATACCTATAACTTTACTTTTTTTTATTTTAGAATAACTTTTTAAACAGAATAGGTACCTAAGTGCTTGAGGTAAGCATTCCTGTTTTCTCCTCCAGATTCCACAGATACCTGAGAAGTTGACATTATTAGTAGATTTAACGTTCATTAAAGAAATTGCATTCAGATGAATATGAGACAATGTTCTTTTATTAATGTAATCTCGAAATAAGCACTTAAGTACCTAACTTACATATATAAATGCTCATTACATAAATGTCTGTCTCTGGTGAAGCTCCAACTCAAGACTCTTGGTTCATAAGGCGAGATGATTACCAAAATAAAGCCAATCTTTACAAAAATACTAATTTTCAGCTAGAAACTGACAACAGTACCGAAGCCGATGACAGTACATACCTAAACATACCTCAGTATACTGTGAGCGAACTCCAAACTCACACTGACATGATAGTGGAGTCCAATAATGCTACAGCTGTGCCTATTTGGAGGAGGTACCTCGAGGGCGTCTTCAATATAAGCGACGTAGAGTTAGACTTTGAAAACGATAAAATCCTGGTTTCGGCGCTGGATCTGAAGTACCTATCTCTTATGGCGTCGTTGATGGCTAAGACTCCGACAGCTAAAATAGAGCTCTACATTTGGGTTAAAGTAAGTATATACAATTTATGTCTATAAAAACAATAGATTAAGAAGAGTTTCAGGATGACCTCACTCCGCCGGATGTTAAGCGGTCGTGAGGTCCAAAAGTTAGGTCGGCAGGCATAATAGAACAAAACCCGATATCTACGTGTGCGACGACACAGGGGCAGCTAGTAAAAAATATTATTACAAATAACTCAAAATACGATTGTTTCATGATCGCCGAAAATCTTATTACACTTTGGCGATTCTGAAAATGTCACATTACCTGAAAGCGCATGGCACAAAACTGCTATGTAGCTGCTTCTTTAGATCTTTTAAGAATTCTGGTTGCTCCCTAGGTAGTGGAAGTAATGGCAGCGCACACGACGACAGAGCTCCGGCTGCTGTTCCAGCGGTCATACGAGGAGATGCGCACGTCGCGCCACGCTGCGCCGGCGCCGCGCAGCCTGCAGTGCGCGGGCGCGGTCAACGACCTCATGGGCATGGCCGTGTCCTACGCCATAGCCGACCCTCACTTCGTCAACGTCACCAAGCCTAAGGTCAGTCTAATAAGCTAAAAGGACCTAGGTGTAATCCCAGGCTATCAGTTATTTACCAGTGGTATACTGACAGGTAACTGACCAGTTACTTGTCCGTTGTCACAATGACTTGAGCTTCTCTTTCGCTTCAAATAATAATAATCAATTACTTATGAATTGCAGACATAGCGCCTACAAGCATATTGTTTGCAATATCTTGTAATGTAACAGTTATAACATACCTAGTAAATACAAAGTCACTACATACACGCTATTAGATAGGTACTATGAGTACCAAATGCCAAAACCAAACCTATAACCTATACCTCTTTCGTACGTAACATGCAGTGTCCATACTCTAATCGGGGAATCGCACAGGTTTCAAACGTTTGGGACATAAGGCTTACATTATGTTGTCCACTCAGTAGCTTATGTGAGCAAGCAAGTCGCACATTATGGTTTAAATCAACAAATTATTATATCTATTATCAAAATAGATACCATTCTTACATCCAGTATACTGACTATCTCAACCGTGTACTGTCGCCAACAAAAGTTTACAATAAAATTAAAATCTCCAGGTCCAAACAATGCTACACGAGATGAAAAACGCTCTAGCCCACCTAGTGGGCAAAGCCAAATGGATGGACGACGAGACCAAGCTTGCGACTTACCAAAAGATCATACAAATGAAGACTCTCATTGGCTTCCCAGACTGGTTTCTGGATGACTCGCGACTGGAAGAGTATTATGAGGGAGTTGAGGTGACCGCAAACACTCATTTGGTGAACATGATAAATGTGATACACGTGAAGATGAAGAAAGCGTTAAATAAATTTAGAGAAGGCAACAATTTCACCTGGGCCACTGATCCTACTGAAGTCAACGCCTATCACACGTTTCAAGAGAATACTATAAGTAAGTACCTACCTACTTACGGAAAAGTATCGACCTTGTCAATTTTCAATGTTAGACTTCACTTCACAACAAAGTCGCTTTTTCGGTCCCTATATCCCTAAGTGCGCTTAAAACTTTAAAACTACGCAACGGATTTTGATGCGCTTTTTTATAGATACCTAGTGATTCAAGAGGAAGGTTTATGTTTTAAGAGAGGTAGGGCATAGCAAATCTTCGCTCGAATTGAGCCGCCCGTCGGGGGAAGGACCTCCACCCTATAGAATACCGCAGTCAAATGACCTCTAGGTCGTGTTTTAGGTTGTCATGGATACGAATTAGGGACCTTCACTTAAGTTGCGGTGTCAATGGGCTCAAGTGTCGACTTATCTACTTACTATATATTTTGCAGTAACGCACTAACTAACTAGACTATGATACTAGTTTTAGGTACATTAGTGCAAAAGTAAAGTAGGTTAAATATTAAACAAGATCTACCTACATTTTTTTGTCTCTAGTGTAGTACAATAATTAATTAAATCTCGATATTTTGGACGCAGCTGTACCTTTGGTAATGTTGCAACATCCTTTCTTTGATTTGGGACTAGAGTAAGTAAATGTAGATCTTAAATTGTACCTTAATCTTTTATTAAAATTATATCATTTAGCCATTGCCCACTAACATTACGACTATTAATGACTGTATATTTTCCTGCAGTTCACTCAATTATGGATCACTGGGCACCGTTCTTGGCCACGAAATAACACATGGATTCGATAATTTTGGTATGATACATTTTTCCATCATTAGCTGATAATATATTCAGATGCTGACAACATGTTGTAGATATATCGCTTACTTCAAGTTATAATATAGAAATACTCTTTTAAGATGTTTGTCTTATTTTTCAAATACATTAATAAAATTTCGCTAATTACTTTACATTATAATATAAAAAAAATACAAAAATTATCCATTTTTACAGTACTATACTAAACGAATGAAAAGTAAATTAACAACGCTTTTTCATTGATAAATTATAGCATACCTACCGGAGGCAATAAGTTACAGCTGTTTGTCAAAAAGTACATTTAACAACAATGAGCCGATTTCAATCAAGCCCCCATCGGTCTTATTAATATGTAGAAAAAGAAACGAACTCCATTTAAGAAATTTCAATACATTAGAGAAACTTCTTTACTATCTACGGTCTAGGTACTTAGCTGGCGTATCAGCTGCTCACCTATATATATAGTGTATCTGCAATTCGATCAGGAATATGTTATCCTGTTTTCCCCAGGTCGTCAGTTTGATAAAAACGGTAACTACCTGCCCTGGTGGTCGAACGAGACAGTGGAGTCGTTTGTGAACATGACCCAATGCTTCGTAGACCAGTACTCCAAATTCTACGTGCCTGAAATCGACGAGCATGTGAGTTACATTTCACTTTAGAAAAGTGTATAAAGCAAATTACATTTTACTGACTATATCAATTGCATTTGCTGTATTCAGAATTTCAGACTTACCGACATCTAACTCTTGGCAACAGAAAACTCTTCCATATTATAACTAAACGAATCATCATCATTATCAACCTATTGCAGTTCACTGCTGGTCATATGTCTCCCCAGTTGTTCGCCACTTAGGGCAAACTTCTGGAGGATATACCCATAAGCGCCACGCTGTGCAGGCGGGTTGGCGATCGATGGGCGTACCGCCGCCAGTCGGTTGCCAGCGCCTCGTTTGTTATTCGGCAGGATGCACCACGGGCGGTAGATATTGGCTTGGAGCGGAAAGATGATAGGTCGCTTACATTCCAACTAAACAAACGATGACTTCTTATTAATTCATCATCATCAGCCTTGCAGGTTGCGTACATCCACTGCTGGCTACTGCCTTCTCCAATGATATTCATTTACGGGGATCTGCCTTAGTCATTACGCTTGGTGGTAACCAACCCGCCTGGTCCCCGCAGTAGGTTTCATTTGTACCCAGGTAAACGTTGCTGCCCGTTTCCTGATATCCCTTAGTCGTTCGTCGTCCTTCAAGTTACCGAAGAGTTTCTTAATAAATACCTTTTCTATCTAATGTATTGAACATGCTTAGCTATATTTTAGAACATGTCGTATTCTATTTTCTAGAACATGCTTTCATTAACTATAGGGAATATGCATGACTTTTTTATGGATTCATTGAGATCTTTTTTATTCCAGATACATAAATATCGAAGAATTTTTAAACTATCTGTTCTATTAAGCGAGTTACTAAGCGTTTAAGTTATTGCTTAGACAGAGAGATCCGACGTGGCGGATGACGTCTACCGTGCGCGCCATACAAACTCCATAGAAAAATCTGTTTCGCGTGAGAGAGACGGATAAATTTACTTTCAACGACTGTATCTCGTCCATTTTTCAGCCAATTTTGATCTTGTTTTCACAGTTCGTAGTTGGTATAATATAAATTAGTAAATACATTAAACTATTTTTCAAGCATATTCCCTATTTATGTTTATTCATTGAACCATTTTAACAACATTTTCTAAAGAGGTCAACTTCTTTATAAAATATTCCACGAATTGTTTGTTCTGTCTGTAACCATGTACATACGATAAATTGAGGTTGATTGGTGATAGGCGAACTGGGACGATCGATCTACGTACCTTACGTCCACTTTATGTAGACCAAAGCTATTTACAGGACCTAAGTTAGAATACCTGTCGATCTTGATGGCCGACTATTTGTCAAAGAAGCCGAATGACTAATATTATTAACCATTATTGAAATTGTTTCTAAATGAGCTTCCAAATGTTTGTCGATCACTGGGATCGATAAAATTGTCTACCTACTTATATCGTGAAAGTAAAACTTATTTGTGGGTAATCTTAAGAGTAGTTCTTTTTTTTATTAAAAAGCTACATTATCACTGAGTAACATAGGCTATATTTAGTTTAAAAATATTTATCTGAAACACCCGAAGCGAAGTGAGGGCGAGTCACTAGTCTGATATAAGAAGTTGGTTCAATGTTGAACTGAATCCTCAGGTGGACGGCAAGAAGACGCTAGGCGAGAACATAGCGGACAATGGCGGCGTGAGAGAAGCATTGGCAGCGTTGCAGCACCACCTGCGAACTCACGGCCCGGAGCCCAAGCTGCCTGGGTTCGAGCACATGACCTCGGAGCAACTGTTCTTCTTGTCTTACGGCAATGTGAGTTGAGATTCTTCTTTTATTTTTTCTATACTCTAGCCTACTCTACCTGCTCAGCGGTAGCTAGTTGGTGCAATGCATTAACAATATTGTAACTCCAAGGTTAGAACCTCTAAGCCAGCAGGTGGCTGGCTTAGAACATGCCTCTATTCCTAAAATGACTGTAACTCAAAGCCTGACAAAAGTGTTTTGACAGTCATTTGTAATCGTTTTTATTACTGAGGCTAGCAGACGAGCTGCCAGCGGCCCGTCTGATGTTAAACGGTTACCGCCGCTCATAGCTATTGGTGAAAACAAACAGTTTTCTTATGGGAAAGTATAGTCACATCGCATTACTCGACGACACCGTGGCAGGGTTCGAGACGGTGTGACGGAAAAAATTTGACACCACCTGAGAAACAGCCTACTTATACAAGAATCAGAGGAAGCCAAAGTCTTCCCTCAGGTTCAAAGTATTTAATCTGTCTATGAGATCGAGATCATTTACAATACGAACTGCTCGTCCTAATGCCATCTACCAAATAAAATTCTCTCGTCTCTCTAGTTATGGTGTGGCATCGCCACCAAGGACTCCCTACAAGCAGACATAGAAGACGAACACTCCCCTCAGCAGTTCCGAGCTAAAGGAGCTCTGCAGAACAACGAGCAGTTCGCGAAGGCCTGGCGCTGCGCCCCCGGCGCCGCCATGAACCCTCGCACTCGGTGCATCATATTTTAGTTACGCACTTTGGGTGCAGCAGTTGATACAGAGGCACATCGATTTAGGAGAGTCCATTCATGGTGGATTAAAGTTATTTATATGTACGTATAAACTTCAGGAAAACTGTGTGAAAAGCTCCCAATTAATGTAAAATTCTTGGTTAGGTATATCCTTTCTCAAAATAATAGTTCAGTACTGTTATTTGAAATGCTCAACTCCAAAAGAAAATAAAAATACCTTTTTTTAAAAATGAACAATTACTAAAGCTGTTTATTTGACAAGGTTTCCAATATTTTTATTTATTTCTTAAATGAAAGTGTGTTTTAAAAGCAATTTATTTCTGCTCTTTTTATATTGTGTGTTGTGTAGGCTAATTTCTACTTTCCTATTTTATTTAGAAATGCCTCCTAGTCGTACTTAGTTACGAAATAAAGTCCCATAAAATGACAAGTCTGATTTAAAAAAACGAAAGCAAAATTCGATGCCTGGATTTAAAAATAAAAGTATTTTTTTTACAATCTGAAACATTTTAATAAAAATTCTCAAAAGTAGACACAATAAAAGATCTTGAAGGTACTAGCTGTAACGAAGTATTAATTAACAAATTTAAATAAAGTTTTACATAAATATCACTCGTTTCGATTTTCATTTCAAAAACATAATACAAAGAAACAAACCTTACTTAATAACTAATCTTAGTGGCTGTATGAGCCGTGATAACCAGAGATTGAATTTGAGACAATGGTTTTGGAGATCCCGCCATATCCGCCACTGGAAAAGCCACCATACCCCACACCACTTGAAATATCGCCAATTCCGCTTGGAATACCACTTAAACCGATACCGCTCGGAATGCCAGACCCAATGGCCACTGATGGCCCAGCAGATACCGTGGAGACAGCAGGCACAGTCGCCACTGCCGGCACAGAGGCCACCACGGGCGCCGCAGCTACCGCCACAGGCACCCTTCTCTCGACCAGCACAGGCTGGGGTACAGGCACAGGCCTGTCCACTACTACAGGCTGCGGCACAGGCACAGGCCTGTCCACTTGCACAGGCACAGGCACATTCACAGGCCGGTCAATATACACAGGCTGGGGAACCGGAACCGGCCGGTCGACGTACACCGGCCGGTCAATAGGGACGTGCTTCTCCACGGTCACAGGGTATGGAACAGGTACGGAGACCTTGACGGGGTATGGCACTCTCTTCTCGTAGTACACGGGCACCTGTCTGGTGACCTCGACTGGGACCTTGTGGATCACTGGAACAGGTCGGTCTACTGGCACGGGAACTTGCACCGGTCGGTCTACTGGCACCGGAACTGGTACTTGGACGGGGACTTGCACGTCTCTGGTGATTGTGCGCGTGATGTAACGGGGTACCTCTTGACGGAGGATCACAGGGTTCGGTTCTACGGAGACGGAGGTCTGGACGGCGGGTGCTGCGGCCACGGCAACTGGCGCAGGCGCTGCCACTGCCACGGGAGCAGCTGCTACTGCAGGCCCTATAGCGGGCCCAACTGACGCCACCCCTGACCCTATAGCTATACCAGGGCCAGCAGAAAGACCTATACCAGGGCCAGCAGAAAGACCTATACCGGGCCCTATCCCGATACCTGGCCCCACGCCTATACCGCTTCCCAATCCCCCGTAGGAGCCGTAAGGTGACCCGAAGCCCGCTACTCCGGTGTGGTATATTCCTCGCTTGACTCCCTTCTCTGGAGAACTTTCATCTTTGATACCATTTTCTTCCAGTAACTTGGAAAGTTTTGGTTTTGCTTCGATTTCTTTTGATGGTGCTAATGTGCTTACCACGAGCAATACCTGAAAAAAAAACATAATAACTTTTTAAAATTAAAGAAGTTCAAACAAATATTAAGAACTTAACTGTTAAGCTTTTTTCTAATTGCTCTACAAAGCAACAATTATTACAACTCCTTTTTTGTAAAGTCGTAAAAATGAGTGCACATGTTTGCTCTATATTAAAAGAATGAGCAATTACTAATTTTTTACACTTAGGTCAATACCTAGACAATAACCTCACGTGCATTATGGATACTGGCAATGACTGCATTAAGATGCAGACGAACTTAGGCCAACTTAGGTATTATTTTGTTTTACGACCAATGTAGATAAATTGCAACAACATTTTGATAAAGTACATAAAATTAAAATCTAAATTTAATGATTGTTCTCAAAATCACTAAGAACTTTTCCCCAATAGTAGAATTCAAAACACGCTTTGACATTAACAGTAGTAGAATTAACATTAATTGGTGAAAATAGGACTCAACTATGTGAAAATATAGTTTTGTTGTTGTCTACTTTAAGGAGTACCTGCCTAACTAGTTCAAGAAGAAACGTTATGAAAACGTGATAAAAATATTAATAGGAGTTCTGTATCTGACATCCACGTAGGTTTATAGCCCACCAGGAATTACTTTAATCAAGTAAATAAAGCAGATGTGATGCCAAGTTTTCTTATAATTGGCAAAATTGTCTTATAAAAGGTCGTCTCGGTATTTATAAAAGTTATACTCGTACATAAACACCAAATGTTAGATCTCATGCTATTTAGTTCAAGCCTAGCCTTAACAATGCCAGGTGTGTTTGCAGGGGCATTATTCAATGTCTGCTGGCCATAGGTCAAGGCGAAGTCCGACATGGGCGTCCGAGGCGCTTGTGCATTGTGACTCACGGTTCTTATCTGTTGCATAAGTGTTTTAGCCTGTAAAACTGTCTGATAGTGTGAGCATATTATGCTAAAAAATTCAGGGCTTCTTTTGAATTTAATTTGAAAGAAAAATACGTCATTATGATAGCTTTGTTACGTTCTAATTCTAAGTACCTAGGTTGAAACCATAAGATAAAATGTAATATACCTATTCGTAGGTAGTTTACCTATGCATATGTAACTAGTACAACATAGATCCTGAATACGCAATACCAGACAGGTATGATCGGACCAAAAACGGCCTTTCGCCATCACACTGACAGATCTCACTCTGTTACTGTCAAATCGTTTATTAGAAAAGACAAAAAAAATCAAATTCGAATCCGTTACTGTGGAATAAAATCTTCCCGTAGATTGTAAAGTGAGAAAATAAAAAAATCTAAGAGTAATTAAGTACCTACGTTTGTTTTTACGGAAGAGGCGGCAGACTAGCAAATTTTATGCCTGATGGTAAGCATATAGGCACTCAAATCGAGAAATGTAATTAATTTATCTCAATAAATACTTAAGCTAAAATCAGAGCTAAACATCTATTGGACTAAAAGCTAGAGCACTGCCCTCTATTTCACCTCGCAAGCAACTATCGTATTGTAATTAATGCGCCCGTTTCTTGTAATATCGCAACAGTTTCAGCTTACGATCTAAATCCATCATTGGTCCTGGCTCTACTAACTAATGTTTCCTCTTTGCATACCCTACAAGTCAACGCCACGTCCTTTGCCAGACCTATTGCGTACAATATCTACATAAGATGTTGCAATCGAGTTTAAGTAAATACGCTCAAACATTTGTCACAGTCCAGGAAACTTACTTTAACATGAGATATTTAAATCATGCTAACGGCAACCAGTGGCGCAAGTAAACCATTCGAAGCCCGTGGCAAATTTATCAACTGTTTACTAGTAAAATGTGTTACAATATATTTGGGAGCCAACTCCCAAGTTAGAGGAGAATCCCCAGATCCCAATCTCCTTGGGATACTTACCTTCGTAAAGTTCCTCTGTGTTCGAGTTTATGATATCATTTTCACCAGTCATATTATTGACTGGCCCGGTGGCTCAGTTGGTAGTGACCCCTGCCTTCTGGACCAAGGGTCCTGGGTTCGATCGCCACCCGGGAGACCCGAAAAACATTTGTGTGATGAACATTTTTGGGTTTGTTCCGTGTCTGGGTGCTTTTATATACGTATTTGAGTATATATTTGTGGTACCTTCGTTGTTATGATACCCATAACACAAGTGCCTAAGCTACTTACCTACTTGGGATCTGAGCGTTGTATGTGATGTTGTCGCAATTATAATTACTTAATCATTATAATGGATTTTTCACGTAATGAAGTTCGAATAAAAAATTTATTTTGGAGATCATTCAAAAAGTACCACACCCTGAAAGTCCCGGTCAATAAAAATGAAATAATGTTTTCGTTCTAATGTTGTTGTTACTATGGCAAATAAATCAATAGTTTTATATGAATTATGTATTTTCTTCTACACGTCACACACACAGTTAACGCATATTTTCTTCTACATTAAAAAGTACTCATGAATCTTACTATATTACTTTTGTTACGTCTATAAATTGACCAGCTGATTATTATGCTAATCAGCAATTAGACGGTGCGGCTACCGGCATGAACAGTCAGCCTTAACATAAACAATAGATACACTGGTCAATAAGGTTCAAAATTGAACAATGTTTTAATTCTAAGACGTAACTGTGTAGGAATTGTAAACAAAAAATCGGACAAGTTCTAGTCGGGCTGGCGCACCGAGGGTTCTGTACCTATATTTTTGTACTGTACTATATACATTTTTATTATGTGATGTTAGTGAAAATTTAAAAATTTCGCAATTTTTCCTTACTCTATGATATAAGACTTTGTTTTGAACCTAGATTCAAGATTCTGAGTTTACAGAAAGTACTCTAAAGGTTTTGATTCCCTTGCGAATATACACAATTTCCGGCATAAACGGCTGTATTGTATTGTGTAGAATCGTTGCCTCAATTTTTTTTAAACTAAAGCTCCATGGGAATTGTCCTTTGAAACTCTTGTAAAATCTTGAATTTGGTCTACTGAGATCTGAGTATTTGATATGAATTTCAGCTTGATTCGTTCCTTAGAAAAAGGATCTTGACAGACAACAAAGTAACCCTGTAAAGGTTTCTACCTTTTGAGATGCGGAACCCTAACAACACTGGTTCGATTATCGTGTTAGAGAAGCAATAACTCATAATGTATGTATGTAATGCGCTGTGGTTAGCCGCTATGATATCTACTTGGTTGAATACTAGGCTGAAATAGGGAAGTTTGTTAGACACAGCCGGTCTTGATTTTTAACGATAACGCTTATCGTATTCTAGTTTTTTTAACTTTTATTTATTGGTAAGCTGTTTCCTAATAGTACTTATGAAATCAATATTAGGGTTTATACAAATTATAGTTTATCTTCGCCGTTTTAACTCGCACTAAGTATATCTTTTGATCTATATTCGAAATTTTTACAGACTAAGTAGGTATACAGCATGGAAGTATTAAGTAGGTACTATGGTATACAGCTATTAAATCTTTGCGCGGTCGACACTTCGTGTCAATTTTGTAAAAAATCAACCCTTTTGAAATGAAATATGAAAACTTAGGGAAGCGATAGAGACCTTGACTAAAATTCGTCAAAGTCCATTTTTATTAATTTTATTTATCAATTTTTATTTTTATAAATTCATTTAAACGAACACGGGAGGGACAAATGAGAGGGATTATGTGGCAAAAATACGCGATCCGTTCATAACGATTCGTTGTTGAGACGACTCGAGAAATACCATGCCATATGCAAGAACTATGTAAAATTTAACCATTTTTCTTGTATAAATATTTTCTCATAAGTACCTTTGAGTTAATAAACATTACTGACATGAAACATAACTAGTAGTTAGACATTTAATTTCAAGTACTCAAGTGGCTGACCTAGTACTCATAAACCTGTAGGTATAAATCTAGATATTATTCAGGTAGATTCGTATACGCTTTAACCCACATCTGCATTATTAAGTCCCAAGGCCGTAGTGTCCAGACTGCTTACAGTTTTAACGAATATCAGAATATTTCTTGCCTTATACCCGCGGCAAACCTTTGTTCTGTTTAGTACAGCTCTTACTAAAAGACAATTTTTATATTAACGGCCGTATTCACAAACGTCACTATGCGTCGCGGGAACGCACAGGTACCCGAAAACGTATAGGATTTTGGGCACTGTGCGTCCGCGCGTCGCATAGTAACGTTTGTGAATACGGCCGTTAGTATACTAGCGATCCGCCCTCGCTACGCTTCGTATTTCATTATATAAAAACCTTCCTCTTAAATCACTCTATCTAGTCGTATTTAAAAAAAACCGCATCAAAATCCATTGCGTAGTTTTAGGTGCAGTGCAGACGGCACACTTTTTGTGCGATAGAGTCTGCGTCTGAGACATTTAAAAAGAGCATCTAGGTCCCTACAGCTCTGCCGACAGAATGATAGAAGATGTGCGTTGAGTCTGTGAAATATCCGCGACCGATTTTTGCGCGTCGTGTGCGTTACTGCATATAATATGTAATTGCATCACAGACTAAAAAGTGCGTCACGGATAGTCTGTCGTCTGTGCTGCCCCTTAAAGGTTTAGGCGCACATAGGCGTATAGTGACAGAAAAAGCGACTTTGTTTTACACTATGTAGTGATAGGTATACGTATTGAGTTAATTAAAAACAAACTCTGTCAGCTTATTTCTACGTTAGTTTCAGAGTAGTAGAGAACGCTTCCTCTCATACAGAGATCTTTGGTTCGATCCCTTACAAACATTTGAGTGTATGAACACGTCTTGTATTGCGTAATAAGTCTAACAGTCTTCTAAAATATATAAGTAAGTTGGTCAGTCGCCTAGTAAAGTAAGTACCCATTGTACAAACTTCAGCTTAGATTTTTTTTATAACAGAAAAGTGGCAAATAAGCCTACGGCCCGCCTGATGTTAAGCGGTCACCGTAGCATATCTACGTCTGCAACACCAGGGGCATCACACGCGCGTTGCCGACCCAGTACGGGGCAGTTTTATTCAGTATTGATTTGTTTAGGCTTAGTAAGTACAGCTTGGTAGCTATTTGACAATTTTTTTGTCTTGTTATCGATAGAATACCTACTTCATTAAAGAAATACTGGTGAAAAAACTAGTTAATTAGCATTAATTGTCTCCAATTATCACAAATTTAAAAAAGTTTTGACTTTGACTTTCCCGAAATTGACTTTCCCGACAAACTTTTCAGGCTTATTGCTGTCTCATTTTGCAACAAATTTTAGTTGCTATTTTGCTATTATATCATATTTTATGTACTGTTTCTAGCAACATGCAAAATCAGACATAGGCAAATACCCGTAAGTGATGTTAAAGATAAATAAACACGCATAGTTATTAAAATACCCTTGCCCCAAATACAGATTTTAGTGACTTGAAAAGCTGCTAACCTAACTCATAAGCTGAAAAACTATTTCATAGCCGAGTCGTTCACGGTTAATTAATACCTATCTGTTTTTAGTAGATAGGTACTACCTTATTCTTCTTTCGTGCGGTCAAGTCCTTTATCAAAAGGGCTAGCCTAGTTACCCATGCTCTATTGACCTTATGAAATTAATGGAATACTTATAACTTCGAAAATATCAAAGTCAACATTATTACATTACAATGTAATTATGAAACATTTCTATAAACCAACAATACCTACATATGTCTGGGTGCCCATGGCAACTTGCCACAGTGTAGTTTTTTTTATAGCAGCTTGACATAATGGCTTCTCTACGCCTGATGGATAGCGAAAGAGAGACCCAAGTCGCTGTGACAAGGGGCAAGTCATTGGTCAGTTACATGTCGGTTGCCACCGCCATGCCGGCCCATCCCTAACCCCTCACGAGTTACGCCACTAGTGTGATCAATTGTTTTTAGTTACACTTAGCCCGTCTAAGAGTACCTTAAAAACAACAAAAACTGACAGGAATCAGTGCAAATTTGATTGATTAGAATCCAGTTGTATTACGTTAGATAATAAATAATGAAGACATTTTCACATAACAGCAATTTACCAGCCGATTTAGTTTTGGCGTTACTTGTAATTGAGGAAACGCGAAACGAATGTGCTTGTACGTATGTAACAGTGTAATTAAACCTGGTGAATCCTACGAACAAACTCTTAAACGTTAAAATATGATTATTGATCACATTTTGAGAATTGTTCATGTCATGGTAGAAAATGAACATACTTTATGAGGTATTCTTCCAATGTATTTTATAGAAGAAGAAGAATTTCCCATGACTAGATTGAACACATAGAAGCTTTTTTGATCATGGAGTTCACTTCTAAGCAGAAACTTAACGTGATGTTTGGAAAATGGCTCGGTGGCTCAATTGGTATTGACCCCTGCGTTCTGAACCAAGGGTCGTAAGTAAAAAGTAAAAAAGGTTAGGTCAAAGAAAGTAGCGTAAGCACATGTGTTATGGGTATCAGAACAACGAAGGTACCACAATTATATACATAATTACAAGTATAAACACCCAGACACGGGACAAACACAAATGTTCATCACACGAATGTTTGTCCCGGATGGGACCTAATTAAACTAAACTTTTTTTTTATTGTTAATTTAAAATCTGACTTCTAATAGGTATCTGAACCACTTTCACGTTCAAAACAGATCTTTAGAATACACAGGAATATGTAACAATTAAATCTAATCAGATCTATAGAAATTTGGTTAAGGAAAAAGTTCCTTATCCAAAATTCTAAAGATCTATTCTTACCGTGAATATTTGGATGCCAGCCATATTTCCTTCTAAAATCGAGATCACAACAAAATCACATTACTCTACTAATCGGTTGAGCGATCGATACATCGATCGGACGGAATATGTGAGTCGGGTGTGTAGGTGCGCGGGCGCAGCTTGCGCTTTTATACAACTACCTAAATCGTTACAGAACTCTATACTGGGCTGGCCGGCTATATATCTATTAAATATGTTCGTACACAGTGTAGTAATGCATTTACGGAAATAATATTGATGGTATGCTGATTATATCCCTTTCAAACTTATTCAATAAATCGCTACATTAGTAGATGCTTCGTTGGTCTAGTGATCGCGAGTGCCCTGAAAGATTCATGGCCACGGGTTCGAACAGGGTATTTCAGTGTGTTTGTTTTTGCATGTTACTTCATGGTTACTAGAAAGAATCCGTAATTTGACCTATTTAGGAAATCACAACTAATAGTTACGAAATGGGACGACAATAGGCCAGCGTCTTTGGACTCGTCAATTAGGGGTGATTTTGAAATTGTGATAACTCGGAGACCATAATGTTACAGAACAATGATGATTCATGATTCTTTAATGATATGAGGTCTTTCGATAGCAAGTCAAAACAAAAAATAGTAAAATGGCCTAATAATGAATCTGTCTGAAAATTAGTAGGAAATCGTCTCCGGATGAGACACATCCATCCAGATCACAATGGTGATGGGTAAATTCGAATTAAAAAAGTACAGTATCTCTCTTTCTTTATCTACCTACAATTTAGAATAAGTAGTCTGGGTCTGTACCTAAGCTGGTACCGGCACATTATAGACTGAGGGTTAATTCAAGTCCTAATTTGGAAAAATTTTAGGCGACTAGGTTATTCGCGAAACAAAAGTTCTCCATATTATTAAAATCTTGCGCAAAAATAATGTAGAGGTTTGGGAACTTGTTTAATGTACACTACAATATCCTTAGTGACAAAATCAATCCCTTTCTAATTTACAATTTTCATGCTAACTAATCCTAAGTTATCTGACTGTGGTGGGCTACTTAATCAATTTAGATAACTCACGTAGGCACACTTAAACATGCTAGGATCTCAGGAATTTATTTATTGATGGTCAGAACGTCGTGTAGGTAATTATTTAATGGTGGTTTTAATATGAAGTTAATTGGGTTCACCATTTGGTTTGGTCATACTAAGTGCCGCTTTTGAGCTGAATCCGAAACAAGAAGATTCTCAATTTTGATCTAGACGTGCAAGAGCGTGTATGGCAAGTTACTGACGATCGCACCTTGTGTGAACGTTGCGACGAACCATTTGATTGTACTTCAAATAGATTATGTATACTTATAGTTAAATACTTTTTTTAAGATACATATTATAATTTCGTGATTTTATCAAAGTTGCTAACTATCTAGGTACATAGTAAAATTTTAGGTAGTTTATTATTTTCGTAGCTAGATAAATTATTCTTTGACATATTTTCGAAAATTCATACAGCTCTAAAACTTCGATAACCCCTCAAAATAATATAGTTGTTTTGAAGTTAAAACTTCTTTGGATTATAATTACACACCTACCTACTAGCCTTATTATCTAATAGATTGTCTAATCACCTAATTATACAAGAAAGATCGAACATGGACAGATGTTTATGCATGATCCCCCGTGATCTATATTTTAGGAAACTTGTCAAGCTGTCCAATATGGGTAATGGATAGTACCTATAAGGGAATATACTCATTAGCGGTGACTTGTCATGCAATATCCCTTTACCCTCTGTAGGAATTAGTCGGTCGAACTGTCGGTGTATAGCCAGAATGGTCTTAGAAGACAACTGACACGTAATGATTTCTTTGCTTGTCTGTTGCCACAACGATTTAGGCTTCCCTTTTACTTTCGCGACGGAAACCAGATGCTGTAAACTAGGTACTATAAACAAAACCAGCGACCTAGTAGATATCTTGTTCATAAAGTCTGCGTAAAGTCCCGTGCATAAGAAAGCACGTTAAACCTTTGGTCTTGTGCCTGAACTTTCTCCGGTGTTGTAGCAAAGTATAGCTACTGCCATGGAATAATGAGAGTGTGCACCTGTGTTTGTGCACACTTTAGTACAAACCGGTGGGGGGAATCCCCCGGCTGTTGTCCCGGTTCGAAACAATCGTAGATTCGGGGCTGTGTCTAAGGACACTTCTCCAGATACAGGCGAAATTCAGTCCTCCTTACTTCGAGTATACCTCAGTGTAATCTACCTACTAATAACATGCAATTAGGTACATGCGCAGATTTAGATTGGAACTAAATCTAGATTAATATTAGGAGCTTATGATTGGGGGATACCAGGCGGAGGGTAAATAATGCAAAAATGTGTTAATCAATACATTTATTAAGTGTCCACAAAATTGTAATAACTTAGTTCTAGTCAATAAGTTATAATAATTTAAAATACTTATATTATTACAGAACTGTAACATGCAATGCAATAAATAATATCTCACAAACAACATAAATACATTCACATAAGACTCTATTTACCTAAGCACGTTCGCGTTTAGAAATTACCTACTTTATGATGATGATGCTATCTTTATCTACAGATGATATTTTAAAAAAGTATCTTTTATTACATCTAAACATTTAAACACAAGTTAATTTGATATGCCTACATTGTCAAATATCTAATCAAAATAGCTTCATATTACCACAGTATTTCTAAACGCCAACATATTTCCAGTATAGATAATCCCACCTATTTGATTCACAAAGTATAAAATAGCCACAATTACTTTAATAGCATTGAACTAGTTAGGTACAGTCAAGCAAATCCATAATTTTACTGAGATATCAAATGATGAATATTGGTATTATGGCATCAGACATATTATGTATTGTATTTTGTTCAATAGGCATCGCATTCTTATCGCATATCTTTTAATGTACATACCTTACACATAATCCTCTCATCTTTAACTGCCATGTAAGATGTGCTCATTGAAGTACAGTCATGAAATAACAGACCATTGAACATTATTTTAGTATAATAGCGTTAACAGAGACGAATTTCATACGGTTGCTGTGAACATAACTGATGATAAAATTAATAAGACTAAACCAGCTCCTATAGTACTCGTAGTATGTTAGGCCACGCAAATAACTGATAATTTTGATAGCTGTGAACGTGATTAACAACATACTATTAATGAATATGAAAATGAAATATGGACTTCTGAACATAAATGACGAATAAACAGCTATTGGTGGTAAGCAAATGACAAATGACCAGCCACTGATTAATATGTCTGAGTGCTGGTGACTAGCTAAACATTGCCTTCAGACGAACATGAATTACAAATGAATGGTCAAAGCAAGTGCCCAATAATGATGATTATGGTAAATAGTAAAACATCGACCACAGGTGAACACACGAGTAAACTAAAGCTACCGGTAAAGGTGAAGAGCGAATGACCAGAAACTAATGAATGTTACTGAATAATGAAAATACAAAATTTGTTGACTAACACAGCAAACACCACAGATGAACATGAATGACGAATGAACAGCCACTGGTTAGTACAAAGCAAACACTGCCGATGAACATGAATGACGAACAAACGGCGACTGGTAAAAGTGAATAAGAAAGCAGGTAATGAATTTGACTGACAGATGTTTACAGCTGGTGACCATAAACTTGCACTACAAATGAACATGAATGACGAATGATCCCCCACCGGAGATTTACAAAGCATGCACCCCAGATGAACATGAATGACGAATAAACGCCTACTAGAGACGAACTAAACATGCACCACAGATGAACATGAATGACGAATGAACGGCCACCGGAGACTTACAAAACATGCACCACAGATGAACATGAATGACGAATGATCCCCCACTGGAGATTAACAAAACATGCACCACAAATGAACATGAATGACGAATGATCCCCCTCTGGAGATTAACAAAACATGCACCTCAGACAAACATGAATGACGAATGAACGCGCACTGGAGACTGGCAAAACGTGCAAAATAGATGAACATGAATGACGAATGAACGCACACTGGAGACTGGCAAAACGTGCACCATAGATGAACATGAATGACGAATGAACGCGCACTGGAGACTGGCAAAACGTGCAAAATAGATGAACATGAATGACGAATGAACGCACACTGGAGACTGGCAAAACGTGCACCATAGATGAACATGAATGACGAATGAACGCGCACTGGAGACTGGCAAAACGTGCACCACAAATGAACATGAATGACGAATGAACGCCCACTGGAGACTAACAAAACATGCATTGCTGATGACGAAAACGAACACCACAGATGAAAATGAATGACGAATTAACGGCCACTGGAGACTAACTAAACATGCATTAGTGGTTAACAAAACTCACACCACAAATAAACATGAATGACGAATGACTATGCTATGACACTGGTGACTAATAACGGACGAAGGTGAAAGTGAATGACAAATCACCAGCATGTAATGAATTTAGTGTAGAGAAATGAACATAAAAATATTGGGATGGATCGGCTAAATACCAGCTTGAGGCGTTGGAGTCAATTGAAAAACGTGCGAGGAGACTCATTAACAACGACTTACTTTGTGACGCGAGACTGCAAAGTCTGGAACATCGTCGTAAAGTCGCCTGTCTGTCGGTATTCTATCGGTTGCATTTTGGTGAGTGTGCGACGGAATTATTTAATTTGATTCCTCCTGCCCCCTTTTATCATCGGACGAGCAGGGATACGGCGAATAGGCACCGTTACATGGTGCAAGTTCCTAGGACGCGCACAGCGCGTTTCGCTTCTACCTTCATAGTGCGAACTGCTAAACTATGGAACTCTTTGCCGGGCTCCTTGTTCCCCGAGAGATATAATCTTCCGATGTTCAAGGCGAGAGTGAATCGGTTTTTGCTGGGTGAGCGCGTTCCATCGTAGACTACGATATCGCTTACCATCAGGCGAATCGCAGTCAAGCGCAAACTCATTTTGAATAAAAAAAAAAAAAAAAAAAAAAAAAATGACTGACTAATGAATGGTTGTTGGTGAATATGACTGCCTAAGCTGTATCGAGCGGCAAACTAAATCCGATCTATTAACGCCAGTCTCCAAAATTATATTTTCCTAGTACCTAACTAATCTAAACATTTTGAAATTTTCCTACAAATTATTCAGTCTCATTATCGACACTGTCGGGCTCAGTGGTGAGTGTGGTCTCTGAAGAGCTGGTCCCATTCGCTGAGCTGACCTCAGTGACCTCGGTGGTCGCTTCCGCAGCCTCAGTGGAAGGCACTGGTGCGTTCTCGCAGTTGCGACCGCTGATACCGGCCGGACACTGGCATCTGTAATTTAAATCAATCTTTATTTTACCTACAATGATAAAGTTGGTAATGTCAGTGACTATGTGTAAAGCTTAGGCGAGGAAACCTTAAGTAAAGGATTTGATCTCGTTTACGGGTTAAGTTTTTTACAATATTGGACGATATAATAAAAAAAAAAAAATCCTCCAATGACCATAGGCTATACCTATATAGCCTATGGTCATTGGAGGATTTTTTTCAAATGTAAGCTACATTTCCATCAAAGCTAGATACTATTGTTATTATGTATGTCTTTTAGCTAAGTTTTTTTGCTGATATTTTGTGCTATGGGTTTGCAAAGATTTTGCTCATGTTTTATTCACTGAAGGTCTTTTTAACAAATTGCTCACTTGTTATTGCTTTTTTAATGTCCTATAGCGGAGATTTGTATATTTTTAGCAAGCAGAAGTTACTTATTGAAATATTAACAAACCTGTAATGGCCGTCACCAGCTTCGAGAGATTGGCACTTGCCGCCATTCTTGCATGTGTCTGGATTCTTTTCACAATAATTCAACTCTGTAAATAAAAAAAATATATAGTAGTTAGTTTCATTTTGTATAAATATATCTACCTATTTGCTGCAGATTGTCCAACGTCTTACTTACTGATGACACATATCATGTTCATCATTATCATCATCGGCCTGCAAATGACCACTGCTGGACATAGGTCTACCACAATGACAATAGGAATGTTTCCAGGTTCATAACAATCAAATTATATTTAGTCCGTATTTTAGATTATAAAAATATATTGGACACGTATTTTTTTTTTCATTTAAACAAAAAATAACACAGACACAAGACAAAATTTAGGAGTAGGTAGGTGGGGGTCTTTGACGTCACTCTGTGCTAAAAATAACTCCCACAATTTGACGTCACGCGTAATTTTAACGGGCTAGGTCCTATTCTAAATTCGAAAACCACACGGACAATGGACATACAGATTTATTTTAACAATAATTTGCGATCGTCAGGTAGGTACATAACTAGTATGATAAGCAGAAATAAGTAAATATATGCAAATTGAAAATGCCGGCATTAATCAACACACGTTGAAGCGTTTAGATAATAAACCAGTCGCATAATTATCTACTTAATCTTGCTGTCTAATACATCTTAACGTAAGAGGACCTAAATTAGATGCAGAATCTATCAGATAACAGATAGAAATGTTGCCGGGACGGACGCATATAACAGTAGGGTGCCAGCGATGTAGCTGCGATAACTCTCGGAGCGATTATACAAGAAGCAGCTCGTATAGGATAAGGAGCTATTAATCAGCATCTAATCTGTAACGGAAGCTCATTCCTGCGAGTTTGTGTATGCGACTTTTGCTCACTTGTACCTTTAAGGGAATATGTGTCTGGGTTAGCATTGCTGCAACATATCCGTCTTTATCTCATTGGTAGCAGTTGCTAGTTACAATAGGGTATGACTTTTTTAATGATTTATTGAAAGCTTTTATCATCTGTTTTGTGAGAGACAACCAATTTAGATTTTCTTTTCTTTGTCCATAGTATATTTTTGTCTATTTACGATAGTAAATACAAGAAAACATTGATGAACTTCTATATTGAAAAACTACACTGCTAAATGTCAGTTCCTACTGAACTGCATATTAGAAAAAAAATATTAATATGGAGTTAAAACGAAATCTTATTAAGGAAATCATCAAGCACAAAAAGGACTCTACCGATTTACCTATCTTTTATATAATATTTGTTATTTCTACGAGTAGGTATAACTCGCAACATCTCTTCAGAAAATTACATTGAAGAATGTCCGGAAAAGATCGCTTCGCTTACCAACACCTAAATTGTATCACTATATGTCCGTAATACCTTCACTCTGTCTGTAAATGTTTGCAACAATTGCAATAAAGAATATCAATTCTATCTATCAAGGTCGTAGATCAACATATTGTAAACAAACCATACTTAGCGCCACGGTAGCAGAAAACAGTAAAACACACACTATATACTCGTATATGTAAAATGTACGTACCCTCGTCGCATAGCATGCCGCCCCAGCCCGCCTTGCAGGTGCACTCCCAGGGTCGCTCGCAGGTGCCGTTGACGCAGCCGGGGTAGGGGTGGCACTGCCCGCACGAGGGGCCCGTCCAGCCCACCTTGCACCGACACTCGCCCGGCCGCCGGCAGTACCCACGCTCCGAGTGGCAACCAGACGCACAGATGGCTGTAGAAACATGTAAATGTAGGTATGTGTATGTAAATACTCGAATCGAGTTCTGAGTCCATGGGCGGTGTCGACTGCTTACCATCAGGCATCACAATTGCTCATCTGCCGCCTCTTGCATAAAAAAATATAACCGAAGACATAGGGCCTATCATCATTTCCCTTACCTGCGTGGTGCATCCTGCGGAATAATAAACAAGGCGCTGGCAACGTAAAGACAGATGACGGGCAGCAGCGTCAGCGGAGCAAGAAGCGCCCTGCGATCGCTAACCCGCCTGCCTTGCGTGGCGATTATGGGTATATTCTCCAGACGTTTGCCATTAGTGGCGAACAACTGAAGAGGCCTATGTCCAGCAGTGGACTGCAATAGGCTAATGATGAACCCAAAACATGCCATGCTGGAGCCCCCATCGTCATCCAGTCCCAAAAGCCTAAGCTTGTACTATGGGTAGGTATAGAGTAGGATTCCTCCCTCAAAAATTTCACATCTGTCTTTTTCGGTCTAAGGAATCAGACCATTAAAACGAATAGTGGTAACCCTACCGGATACCGTAAATATGCTGTCATACTATCTTGCAAGGGGGCTTTCAAGTACTACGTCCCCTTATTGTATCATCATCATCATCTTCAGCCCGCAAACGCCCACTTCTGAGCCTATCCCTCTTCTTATTCTTTAGTGCCAGAATAAATCAATTGCTGTCCACTCTTACTAGATGAAGCCTAACTAAGAATAGTCTGTACTTTTTTTTATAAGAAGAACTTTCAGGATTACCTACCTCGCTCCACCTGATAGTAAGGTCGTGAGGTCCAAAAGTTAGGTCGACAGGCATAAACAAACCCATTGCGCCTGTCGCCCTCACCCTGAAGGCCCACTGAGATGCAGTCTAAGTAAGAATACTTACGCGTCTGACACAGCAGGCCGGTGTATCCCGGGGAGCACTTGCACTCCAGCGGCTTATCGCAGTAGCCATGCTGGCAGCCCGGCAGAGGCTGGCAGGCGCGGCACGTGGGCCCAGACCAGCCTAGGCGGCAGCGGCACTCGCCAGGGGACTCGCAGTAGCCACGAGTGGCGTGGCAGTCAGAGCGGCAGATGGCTGGAAAGAAGATATAGTTGAAGTGATGCTAGCCCAGGTAAGATCCATCATCGGCCTGCAAACGTTCACTGCTGGACATAAGCCTCCCCGTTCCGTCAGTAAAGAAGTAGATTTTTTGTCTAATCAAGTATCACCTTTCAAAGACGCTTATACTCACGCTCAGAGCAGAACAGGCCGTCCCAGCCCTCCCTGCAGATGCACTCAAAGGACACATTGCAATAGCCATGCTGGCAGCCGGGCAGGGGGATGCACTTGTTGCACTTCTCGCCGTAGAAGCCGAGCTTGCAGCGACACTCGCCTGGCCTCTTGCAATAACCTGAAATACAATTTGCTTATTACATCTTCATTAAGAAAAATTGATTGGAGGGTCCTTTCTGAAATGCGTTAGGGTAAGGCGCAGTTAGACGACGGCCAGGGCGCCCGATATATTGGGCTAACTAAAACTAATAAGCTAACACATCTACTTATAATCCGAAATTGATATATCAATTTTACTTCACAAGACCTATTCTTTCAGACAATAAAAGTACCTATTTACATTCAGTGTAATTAAGAGAGAGCCACAAAAGCAGTTTGAAAATTATCCATTGTCTAACAAAACTAGTTTCTAGGTCAACAATTGTCCACTTTATTGATTTTGAAAACAATGGGCACTCTTTGACGGGACACGATTCTCAAACACTTTACTTTCACATCGAAAGTTATACGGAGGAGACTTTTGTCACCACGCTTTGCTCGTATGTATAATTTAACTTGAGAAATACTCGTACATTGGAAAGTACTTAAGAAGTACCAAAGCTTTACATTTTTATCATAAACATTTCTTCTAATGCAATGATATAAACACATGTTTCCAGGATTATCATCATCATCATCTGCCTGCATAACTACCACATTCCCTTTGAACACTTTGGACGAGCGGGTAACCTCAGTTTCAAGTCACTACAGACATACCAGGCCCGCAAGATGCTTCTTCACGCCTCGTTCTCAGGATCCCATACTATAAGAAGGCGGTGGTACTGCAGTTTCAATGCACACCAACAGTTCTCGGAAACGTACCTTGCGAAAGATCGCGAAAGTTGAATCACTGCTGCAACGCATTATGTACCTACCTACCGTAGAAAAGTTCTGACTAACGAACCTTGTAGAGAATCGCACCCCTTCTTACAGATGGGCACGTCGCAGAGGTCCCCCTGCCAGCCGGGCAGGCACTTGAGCTCGCCTAGTGACTGCAACGCCTCTGCTACCAAGAAGCACCTAGATGGCACTAATGGTTGGAAGCTAGTTGAAATAAGGTTGAAAGTTGTGTAGCGGTCACCTTTTAATGTCAGTGTGGCTGTGCCGCAATTTCTGTGCACAACGCGTCGCATACCGGAGAAAAGTCCTGAGTAACGTACCTTGCAGAGGATCGCAGCCCTTCTTACAGATGGGCACGTCGCAGAGGTCCCCCTGCCAGCCGGGCAGGCACTTGGGCTCGCCCTTGTCGTCGCACACGTAGTGACTTCAATGCCTCTGCCACCAAGAAGCACCTAGATGACACTAATGGATCTCGCCCTTGTCGCACACGTAGTGGCTGTACTCGCTCTGCACGGCCGGCAACTCACACGCCTACGGCACATTCTTCCTCCAGGTTCTTACCACCAATGTGGTGCCACGTTGCAACTGCTCTGCTCCAATTTCTCTGGACAAGCCATCGTATGCCGTACAATAGCCTCCCGACATTGCCTCAGTCATTTCTCTAAACGAGGCGTGACACGCATGAGACGAAATAGGGTGATCCTATATCCGGAATCCAAACATAAACGATCCAATTTTTTTATTAACAAAGTTAGGTTTCCAATGAGCAGAGTTTGGAATCTCTGATCGTCTTCGAGCAGAGTATAGCTACTGCTTTCAGTCACTACAGACAAGATGCTTCTTCACGCCTCGTTTTAAGGATCCCATACTATAAGAAGGTGGTGCTGCAAATGCTGCAATTTCTCTCCACAATAACAGTTATTAGTAACGTACCTTGCAGAGGATCGCAGCCCTTCTTACAGATGGGCACGTCGCAGAGGTCTCCCTGCCAGCCGGGCAGGCACTTGGGCTCGCCCTTGTCGTCGCACACGTAGTGGCTGTGCTCGCTCTGCACGGCCGGCAGCTCACACGCCTGCGGCACACTCTTTCTGTTACTCTGAACATGCGAGAGTGCGTGAGTGACGTGTGGGAGGGTTGAGACGGTGAAGCGAGATGCTGGAGTGCTTGAAGCGGTATAGATTTGCGAATTAGCCTGACACGGAACTGGTGCATGGTGAAACAATTGGCTACTTGACGTGTTTATATATTTATTTATTTAAGGACAGCCAACAAAACAATCACTCAGTAACATGGTATTAAAAATAGTTAAGTTAAGAGAGGTAGGGCATAGCGAATCTTTGCTCGAATTGAGCCGCCCGTCCGGGGAAGGACCTCCACCCTATAGAATACCGCAGTCAAATGACCTCTGGGTCGTGTTTCTGCCGGTGAGTAGGGTTTCCGGAGCTCTTGGGGGGTTAGGGTTGGGCCGGCATGGCGGTGGCAACTGACAGGTAACTGACCAGTTACTTGCCCGTTGTCACAGCGACTTGGGCTTCTCTTTCGCTTTCCATCAGGCGTAGGGAAGCCATTATGTCGAGCCACTATATAAAAAAAAAAAAAAAGTTGCATTATTAGTGCTAAAGTGACGCCTTAATTAGAGGCTGCCACGGCATGCATAAATGGTTGAAATGTGTTGGCGCTGTGGCTGCGGCTTAGCCCTACGACTACACGTCTTGGGATCGAGAGATTCTCACTAATGCCACTGCCACAGAGGCAACACTTGCCGCTGATACAACAGCAATACCCACTTTGGGCTTGACTATTTATTAAAGTGGTACGAATAAATCTCATAAAAACACCTGGCTTATCGAATATGTCTATATTTGTGCCTATAGAGACTGTTTGATCTTGTATGTTATGTTATGGTACCTACTAGATAGTGGCGTCACTACAGCGAGGCAAGTTAGAAATTGCCACGAGTCCCCAGCCATAAAGGGCACCCGGTCAGAAGAGAATCTCAACTCCCAAGATTAGGCATTTAGAGAATAATCCGATTTTGCCACAGGTGTCGAATGGTATCTATAGTTACGCCACTGCAGATAGAATAAATATAATCAAAACTAAGTACCTAGGTATTTGAGAAATTATTATTTAAATTGTTTGCTAAATGTGAGAACTATTAATAGACAATTTTTACCAATGTTTCTCTAATTGTAGTAGTCTATCTAGTAATAGTATTGCAAGCTAAACTGAAAAATAAAATAGCCAAATAGCCAATTGCTATAAATGCGGGATTGAGTTCCTCTTCGATTAAGTAAGCAAGCACGATTAGGTAGGTGTCAAAGAAGCTCTTTGGAATTAGTTACCTTTAAAAACACTTCCTTAAAAATACTAGGTATTTTTCAAAAGAAATAGGTCATAATTAATTAAATTTTAAGGGTGCGTTTACAAAGACAACGCGGACAACGCGGCATTAAGGAGAATACCTATGACATTGATCCACAAAAGTGTTTAACTTGAACAATATTATTAGCAATTTTTTTATTAGAATTAGCTTAACTCCGCGCAGCCTTCTGTGGAAACGCACCCTAAACCCAAGTTACATCATCATGCGAGGATATCAGTGCACAAATTGTTACCACATTAGGTACAACTAGTTAGATACACATTTATACATTAATAGGACCGATCTTTCTTATTGCATGTCACTTTTATAGATAGATCTACATACCACCCGCTCTGCTACACAATTAATTTAATGATATGTTGCAAGAAACGCGTTTTCACTGCTTTTCTACTCAATAAATATATAGGCTAGTGAGAATGTATTCTGAAACAGGATTACTGAGCTACCTGTTAATTTCAGATGTAGGTGAAAGTCAGTCGTTTTAGTCGTCAGTCGATGAATAAAGAAGTAATGAATTTTGAATCCATGTATGAATTTAAAATAATGATTATTTTCTACTGATATTCATTGATTGATATATTATTGATATATATAGGTATAACAATAATATTAATTACCTTTTTTTTTTACAGGAATCTTTAGATTTTTAATTTACCTATAGGTAGGTAATTGACGCTGAAACGATCTTGCTTCGACAAAAAATTGGATACCTATGATTGACAGGACCATCTTAACTTAAATGTTTTTCTTGATATGTCAAAAATATACCCTACCTACTGAATATCAATCATCATTTTGTTTTTAATATCTAAAGAACTAAGTATTTGACCATTATTGGTAAGGTTGTCTGCGGATTGCTAATAGCTTTTTAACTGAACGTATGCTTTAAACTACGATGAAGGCCAGTCGATAGACTTTCGACAGAAAAGTGCAGGCTATTTACCCAATACTGTCGATTTAGGCCTACTGATTCGCTCTCGCCGAGGAGAAATTTAAATAAATCAGTCAGTAACACAACAATAAGCTTCATACAAAGTAACGTCGAAAGTCTCGCGTCATCCTATCGGCAGGATCTGGAATGTCGCGCCGAACGATCTCAGTGAGTCAACATCGCTTTCTAATATGAAACGCGAGAAAGGCGTGCGAAAGTCGGCCGCGAGGAAATCCCGGAGAAAATATTAGCCGCGCGACATCCAATAAGTAAATTAATAGCCTACGTCCCATATCCCACGCCTAAGACGGTACTTTACGCTCACGATCGATCATCCCACCACAGTAACGAGTGTCTAAGCTCTCGCTCAAATCTCGGGATTCACCACGACTGGGTCACGAGACCGAGTTATCTAATAGGAAAACTAGACTGATTACACATCCAGATTTTACAATAATTTGAATGAGACAATAAGTTACATAGGTATAACTCTTGTATTGCCTCAATCTGATAACGCTTTGTAGCAAACTAAAATGTGATAGGCTTTTGACTAGGTATGCTTTTGTCTTGGCAATAACTGGGATCTCGAGCTATGAATCCGTAATTGGGAACCATTGGGAACTCTGACCTAGTTCATCTACCAAAATCCGAACAGTTCCAACTAAAAGTTTTTGATTAGACGGAGATCCGTTGAGTAATAATTGATACCACTACATGCATAAAATAATATCCATAGAAAAAACTGTTGTCGTACGTTTGCTTACGGACATCTAGTTGTCTTACTCGTATAAATTGCCAAACAATAATAAGTTGCTAGTTAAGTATTTCATACCTAATAGGTACTTTTACGCTTATAGGTAGGTAGATACTACATTGTCATGTCAGTGTAGGAGTAGGTATTCATCATCATCATAATCAGCCGTAGGGGGTCCACTGCAGGACATAGGCCTCCCCCAAAGACTTCCACAACGGCCGGTTGCAAGTAGGTATTCATAAAAAAAATTCATGAAAAGCTAAGTAGTGCAAGCAAGTAGATACGAACAAAGTAACGTTAATAAAAATGGTAGAGTTTCATTGGTTGAGTGAAATTAAATAGGCTGCATATAACGTCAACGCAGTTCGTACATTAAAACCACCAATAAAATATTCCGTGCTTATCACTAGCTTACGTTTGCAATGTAGAAAATTTAAACGAACTTTGCAAATGAATTATTTCGTAGACAACAATTTACGAACAGATATTCAATTTGTAATTCCAAGCAGGTGAATTGAATGTGTCTCCGAGTCTAGACTATCATACTCAGCTGCATTTTGCAAATAAATTTGTGCAATGATACTGTCGAGTTATTCATTTTACTCCGATTTGATCATAGAGGTATTTTCAATCAAAGAGCAATTTCACCTACCATTTATGTTAAGAATTTCATACATTTTTTAATTGCTAGTGTAAAAAAATAACGGTAAAAATATTCGAACTATCCAATACAAACTTAGTCAAAACTAGAGCTGCAACTGGTTGATCTAATAATGTCATTTAGCCTTTTTTCTACAGATAACTAATTAACAATCAATCGAAAACTATACCTAATGGACAGTAAACGTTATAGCAAAAAACAACATCGTATCTAAAATAAAATCCAAAAAACAGCTTACACATAAGACTTTTGTTTTGTCAAAACAAGCGAAAGCGGCAAGCCTTAAGCCTCCAATAGTTACGCAAGGGACTTACCTGTTTCTTCCACTTGGGTATGTACTTAGCCGGCAAAACAACCGGTACAACACAACATATTACGAGTAGAATAATCGCGTTCCTCATTTTCAGCACTGACCCATCAACGCTGGTGTCCGGCGGAACTGTGTCACTTCAAAAGTTGCTCGCGAATCTCCAAGTGCAAGCAGTGGTTAACGGTGTATTTTTATAGGGAATATTGTTGTTAATGCAACGCGGGCGCACGCCGAGAGTGTACTGTTATGTTGTGTTATTGAACTTGACTCGGATGGGGCAACTTTCGCCGCGGTCGCTTTTTACGAGGCCACGAAAGCGGCGTGCTCCGTGCCGTCACGCGACGCAACTGTAAAACGGATAATCTTCTTTGGAAACAGCTGATAACCTAATTGGCCGTGGTTAAGCACAGATATGACTGGCTCGGTGGCTCAATTGGTAGTGAGCTCTGCCTTCTGAGCCAAGGGTCGTGGGTTCAATCCCTACACATTACAAACATTTGTGTGCATGAAACATGTCTGTATTGGGCTGGGTGTTTTCTATGTATTTATTTACAAAAAAAAAGTATCTAAGTAAGTTTATCAGTTGTCTAGTACCCATAGTAGATACAAGCTTCGGCTTAGTTTGGGGCTAGATGGCGCTGTGTGGCCCAGCGTGGCATGTCTTGGGTTTTATTATTCTTTATTTATATTATATTTATTTATAGACGACAGATTTTCCAACATAATAGGTGTACGTATTGGTATCGTGGAATTATTAATAATATTACAATATTTTCCTAATAGTGGGAAATATTCCTTAGCATTTCGTAATTACAGACAAAATTATTATATATATCAATATTTTACAAAGCAGGCCGTCTGAAGTTACCGTAGCCCATGGACGCTTGTAATAGCAACATACATTTACCTCAGGTAAGTAGGTATATCTTACTCCTGTATACTATAGTACAAGCTTCGGCTTAGTTTGGGGCTAGATAGCGATATGTGGCCCAGCGTGGCATGCCTTGGGTTATTTAGAGTAGAAGTAAAAAAAATTGCAGCTACATGTTTTTTAAATCAATACGCTATGTTTATGGCCGCTGGCATCCAAGAATAGAATGTTTTCTAGACTTTGAGAGCGAATTTAGCAAAGAATAGATTCAACTCTAAACCTTTAAATGGATACAGATCACCTACCATCTGTACTGTACATGAGAGGTATAAAAAGTTAAATGTAAATGGTAAGAAGATATTATTCTACTACTTTACGCATAATATTTACAAATTTCAAAATCTCCAGAATATAATTCAGATGCAAATCATTGAAGCTTTCTCGGTAAAATACATAATTTTTAAAGTCTGGGTTTTCTCAAAATAAAAAAGGTCGAAGCAAGTATAAGTTAAATGATAAAAAGGTAGATAAGTGAAGTTCAACTATAGTTAAAAACATTTTTAGAAGATACCTTTAATAATAATTTACTGATATACATTTTAAAAAAGAATTAGATAAAAAAAGACTAAGTAATTCAAACGTATTTATTACGGTTTGTTTATATTATTTTTGCGTTCTATATACACTATACGTAATTTATAAAGCTATATACACATAGTTTAGGTCCATGTTACATGATTTTACATTTCATCATCGAAGCTCTGAACATTACAATAGTATCATAAAAACTGTTTACAACAAGACCACTATAATAATGAACGACCACTTGGACAATACATCGAGTACGAGAAGGTAGGAAAAGCAATAATAATAAATTATATTTTTTGCGTTTTATACGTTTATACGGTTTAAACGTTGCCCGCGATAGCTTGCACCAAATATACTCCAAATATTAAAAAATATTAACTTTTTAATATAATCCCAAATAATTGGTTTAGTTTACTCACAGGTTTACTTTATGTGGCACATCACTGAAATTTGAATGGTGATCAACAATTTTATTGCAAAAAATATTTGGCACAAGTTATTACGATTTCCAGAATGGTATTCCTGTGACGTGTATAGGCAAGACCGCAGTGCTACAATTTGAATTAACGAGCGAGAATCCGAACGGAAAGAAGCATTGTAAATAGTCCCACGGATTCGAATATGTATTTTGAATAAACGTCTTTCAAATTTGACATTAATTGCACTTGATAATAAAATGTCAAATTTGAATGAACGTTTGCGAAACTTTCCGGTCAGAGTCGAAACCGGCATCGTGAATAACCTCACTAGTTTTAGACAGATCTAAGACAGTATGAATAACTAAATATCGCTTCCATATCTGGTCGTACAGCAACATGTGCCCAACTAATTATCGTTGAGGAACTGCATAAAATAGCGATCAGTATTTCACTCGACATCCCGTATAAAAAGCGAGTGTCGTGCGTAGAAGTGCGTCGCACTCGCTTTTCATACCGCTTATGTATTCAACTCGCACTTCCGATCGTGACTACACACACATGTAAAAAAAGGATGCATAAAAACTATAGACAATGTAGACAAATTCAAATGGTTTTATTGTAATTGCTTTTCCTTATTTAAAGTTTTACTTTCAATTTAAAATAAATAAGAATAGTTTTATTTAGTAACAGCATAGTGTAGCCTCCCGTCAAACAAAGAGAGGCTCTATAGTACATAAAAAGTGACATGATTAGAATGACAGCAGCTGTCAGTAAAACTTTTAATAGGACATTGTTGTTGTTCGACGAAAAATCCTCAAATTATAAGGCGTAAAAATATTTATAATCCTTACAATGTTTTGTATTAATAATCAAGTTTCAAAAAAAGAAAATATTTTAACAATTTGACAGCTGTCATTTGGATCATGTTACGTTTTCAGGACTATATACGCTGCGGCAACGGACACGTAACCAAATGAAACTTTTGTCAGTTGCCACCGCCATGCTGGCCTATTAAATTAACTATCACTTGCACAAAAGTAGAAGTCGTGAGTTACACGGTTTAATTCAGCACTTTGAACGTATCTTAGACTAATTTATATGTATTAGATACATTTCAGACATAGGCATGTTACATTTTTAATATTATATCAAAGGCATTCGAGATACAAATTGATAAGTAGAGCAGGCATACTATTGGGTGAGAAAACATCAAGTAAGTTACATACAAAATTATATACTAATATTAACAGGACTGATAAATCACAATATTATACCAAAAAGACAATCAGTTCTTTTAATATGAACATTCTAAAATAAACAGTATCCAAAAATTTTGTTCATCTTTACCACTGTTTTATTTTCACAGTATCTCGTATCTTGTTGTCTGTTAAAGACATCACTCTTCGCCAGATAATTAAATCCAATCATTTGGTGTACTTCAAACATTCCTATAACGTGAAATAGTTCTTTGAGAATTCTTGTTGATCCAAAAATGTTAACCCCCAAATCCTAAACTGGAAGTAATTCCAAATTTTGTCAAATTAAGCAACGGTGCCTATTAGGGAACAAATTGAAATGCAGCCATGCAGGTATGTCATGGGAACAGCGTTTATCAATATGCAAGAGCGACCAGTCGCCAGATCCGTGTCACACCTTGTTTAGACAGATCTACATACCGGCCAACACATATTGGTAATTTATTTAGTACAACCGCACCTTTCCGATACACATAAGTTGGGTCCAAACGAAAACCAACCTTCTACTATTGTAATAAAACTCACCAGCATCATCCTTTCAACGCTAAATCCCGGTTGTATAGGACACAACATTTTCTTTCCCAAACCGAGGTCGTACGGCCAAAATTCGAGCAGAAATTTGGTCATTACAATAATGAAATATTTCAAAGTCAATATACACCTATAATGATATGACAACTTTTTTAGATAACATTGTCTACAAGACACTCCTTTAAAACCAAAAAGATAATAAATTAACATAAATAAAGATTTTCTCTTGTAAATAAAAATATAAATTTGCGACAAAAATGTGACTACAGAAATCAGATCATATTTAGTGGCGAAAAAATTACAGAACTAGTTACAAACTAAAGTTTTTTGCTAAATTTTTATATTTTATATCAAGTACAATCACAGTGATTCATATTAACTTTCAGAATGCTACATAGCATCTGGTAAAAAAAAGAAATAATAATATATAGACACTGCTATTTTGTACATGTAATCAGAATACATAGGCATGTATTTAACGCTGCGACTAATAAATCTGATTTAAGGTTTATAAAATAATTAAAGTGGATAGGAAATATAATAGGTTGGCTGCAACGGTGGAGTACATTATTATGTAAAAACTGGCAGCATTAAAAAGTAATTTTAAGCTTTAGTTTAATTTAAACTGGCATCGAGTTTTTCTTTTGGCAATTGAATTTATGGTTAAGCGGAAACTCGGAAGCAACTAAAAAGTACAAAATAGGCATTCATAAATTGTAAAGTAGAGGTATCTATTAAAATGATTTTAGGTAGTATATTTTAATAAGATTGAGATCTAATTAACATAATATGTGGTGTGACATGTAAGCTGCAAATAAAGTAAAAAATGGCATGCAATTTAAATATTGTAAGTTTTATTTCTTGACTTATTTTTAGGGTTCCGTAACCAAAATGGCCAAAACGGAACCCTTATAGATTCGTCATGTCTGTCTGTCTGTCCGTATGTCACAGCCAGCTTATTCCGAAACTATAAGAGCTACATTATTGAAATTTGGTACGTAGATGTAATTAAGATTTTAAAATAAAATCAGAAAAAAATCCAAAATTTTTGGGGCTCCCCATACATAGAACTGAAACTCAAAATTTTTTTTTCATCAAACCTATACGTGTGGGGTATCTATGGATAGGTATTTGAAAATGATATTGAGGTTTTTATCATAATTTTTTTCTAAACTGAATAGTTTGCGCGAGAGACTCTTCCAAAGTGGTAAAATTAGTGTCCCCCCCCCCCCCCCCCTCGTAACTTCAAAGGCGGCGTTGTTAATTTTAACCTTAAGGCAAAGCCCAATATATGTTTACAGGTATAAACGCCTGCCGCCGTTTTCATTATATTATGATTTCCAAAAATAAAAAAGGATTCCCTAATATTTATTTTCGTATTCAATTTAAAATTACAGCTGCTCGTTAATTATAGCTAGAAAGTGTTTTTTTAGATGGAAGTCTACAGTAGCCATAATAATATTATTTGCTATCCGACTGTTAATATTAGTCGCCATGTCATTATTTTTAGTACCCCACCTATAATTTCAATCGCCATATATAAAAAAATACTACCAAGAAGTCGCAGCCGTTATTTAATTTTTTATAATACTTTGCAATTGCTGGCTATCCAATATAATTGAATCCAAATTATTTAAACATTGCCCAATTATATTTGTAGATGCCAATAGGTTATAACCCTCTTAATTTTTCATTCGCCTCAATAATAATAAGCCGAATACATATTCACTATCACCGATATTTATATTCTTTACTAGCGACCCGCCCTCGCTTCGCTTCGATATCATATATAAACCTTTCTTTTGAATCACTCTCTATTAAAAAAACCGCATCAAAATACGTTGCGTGGTTTTAAAGTTCTACGCATACATAGGAACAGACACGAAAAGCTACTATGTTTTAAACTATGTATAATAGTGATACGAATTTAAAACCCAAATACATTGTACAAAAGTATGATAGCTTAAACCAACAAGCAATAATACGAACAAATCAGAAGTATCTCACTAGAGGTAACCACGTCAAAACGTTTTACCTTTTCAAATTCTAATTCGGTCATATTACATACAAGAGTTTGGCTAAATAGTTTAGTAAATGCCTAATTCAGATAGATCCAAACAACCAAAAATCTAAGTGTGTATTTTGTAAACTATACAGTGTGTTAGGATATTAATAAAGCTATGTTGTCCAAAATTTTCTTTTAAAAGAGCCTTGAACAGGATCAACCTACCATCTTGTATAGTCAAAATCTACGTATTGACGTGTTTCACAAACAAAGGATCCTAAATCTTTAAAATATAGGTATCAGAAGTCTTACATACTACAAGGTAATGTTCATAAAATAGATTTTGTTAAAATGTATGACCTACCAATAATAATAACTTGTATGGATGAAAAAACAAGTAGGCAAAAATACGTAACGTATGGCCAAATATCATATACCAGAAAACCGTTATTATAAAAAAGTTAAGAATTTTATCGGTATTAAAAAGTTCTACGCGAGCATCGGATTTCACATGTTTATATAAATATCGAAACTAAGATCTATACAAGCTCCAAAATTTAAAAAGAAAACGAAGTTTTCTATCCAATTTATCACAATTTACATTTTACCAAAAATTATTGCTTAACAAACTGGTAAAGTAGAAAAATTATGGTTCTTTGTCACTAATGAGGCCGGTCCTATATTATCTATGGATCAGTTCTAGTCTATGCTATTTACGTTTTATGGTACGCTTAGATTTAAATGTAAAAATATATTTTAGATTTTAATTCATCGTAGAAGACAGAAATACATTAAATTAAAATGTATTATTTTTACTTCTTACATCATATCATAACATAGAAATTGTGTAATTCTGAATAATCTTTTAATTTCCGTTTCATCAGATCCCTTTAGAAATAAGTAGATAATGTAACATGAAAAAGCATGACCTCTTTACGCAAGTATAATCCTTTGCATTTCTCATCACCGAACATTTTTTTTATATTGTATGAGAAAGGTATATATGAGACAACATCACATACATTGCTCCGATCCCAAAGTAAGTAGCCTATGCACTTGTGTTATGGGTATCAGAACAACGAAGGTACCACAAATATATACTTAGATACAAATATAAACAACCAGACACGGAACAAACACAAGCATTCATCACACGAATGTTTGTCCAGGGTGGGAATCGAACCCACGACCCTTGGTTCAGAAGGCAGGGGTCACTACCAATTGTGCCACCGAGCCAGTCAAATTTACATTTATAATATCAAAAATTGATATTTAATAATCTATTAACGTAAACATTCACGAACGAAGCATACTTAGAACATTCACGCATTTGTCAATGTTCGAAGTATGCTTCGCATACACAATTTTGTCACTAGGAATGTTCCTTAGCATTCCTTGGTTCACATCACATCACATCATATCTTTCAGACTCGGCAACATCAACGCTTCTTGATAACATTTAGAAGTAATGTCAGACCATACATTCTTATTTCAGTAATATTATGCTCGAATACTGATTATTTTATTGCGTATAATTAATTCACATTCAAATCCGTAAACATTTGTATAGTTATTGTTGTTTATTACATATTTATTAAACGCTTTATGTTAAGAATTGTATACAAAAATGTACATATTGCTATACATAATACATTATATATGTACGATTTTGATGGATAATTTTTATGTTTAGGGAGCACCTTAAAAATATTCATTTCATTAACAATAAATATTTGTGGAACCTTTTTAATTTCAGGGAAATGTGTACAAAATTAAACTAACATACGTTCTAGGACAGAAACCATTGGAATGTGAAGTTGGACCAATGAGGGAAACTCAGAATGAAACGTAGATTGGAACAATATTATGGAATAAATGCAACGGACATTTGGACATAAGACAAATCAAACACAAATAACGAACACAAACATATTAAACACTTTCGATAATAATCGGTAAGTAGTGTTTTAAAATTAATCTAATGTGGATAAGAATTTAAAAGACGGATTTTATGAGGCTAATAAATTAAAGTACCTATATCAGACAAATATGGACCTTTTAAACTTTCCATTTTATAAGAATGTTCATGGAAAACAAATGAAATACAAAGCAATATTTACACATGAAATTATCGTCCTCAAGGATTAAGACACTTAACGCACACAAAATCTCAAGGATAACCATAGAAAATAGATTTACATGTAAAGAAAATTCTAGTACGTATTGCATTTTCTCATATTCTCACACATATACGTACCACAGTGCAGACCATTCAAATCTCACCTTTACGTATTCAGTAAAGACAATCAAATAAAATTGATACGCTAGTATACTCGATCTAAAAGTGAAGCGTTGAGAAACGCACATACATAAAAATTATGCGTATTAATTTGACCCTTATTCCCACGGAGTAAGATATGTTTAGCTCAATATCATGATAAGGCCGTGCTAATCTCTGAGCGGCGTATCGTCGCTAACTGAATATCGAGTGAGCGGCGAACTGTATCGTATTAGCCGTAATTCGCTGCGACTCAGCCGCTCAAGTGTCCACTAAGCGGTGTATGGACACTCCATTCAAACCACATTCAAACTATAGAATGAGGCAAACTAAAGAAAAACAGTTAGCCGCTCACTGATCCTAATTAGGGCACGGCCTCAGTATACAATAATTAATTTGAGAATAGCAACAGACGATCCAATAGTTATAATCTGAGAGGGAAAATTACTTATCCTCAGTTACACCACCATCCGATACAATATCCAGTGCCGTAATTAGCTTTTTATGCGCCCGATGCGAGCTTTCATAACTTTCCGGAGCTCGTGGGGGGTAAGGGTTGGGCCGGCACGGCGGTGGCAACTGACAGTTAATTGACCAGTTACTTGCCCGTTGACACAGCGACTTAGACTTCTCTTTCGCTTTCCATCAGCTAGGCGTAGGGAAGCCATTATGAGACACTATAAAAAAAATGTGGCCTGGTCATTTCTGCGCCCTGTGCCTAGACACCGCTGGCACCGCCCTAGTTACGGCACTGACAATATCTGGTTGTTATCTGACAAATATCATTGCCTTGATAACCGACGGATTACTTTTGATTAGCTTACATTGGACATATCAGTAACTGGAGAAAATTGAGTCTTAGTTTGTCGTTCAGTTACATTGCGATTTGACAAACGTAGATTTATAGTAATTTCGCTTTAATTAACAAATAGTATACAAGTGTAACTAACAAATCTATAATTATTTTTTAAACCTGAATCATGTTCAGAATATCTATCGTATGATAAATTGCTTCAATGTATCATCGTGTTATTGCTGACATATCGTATACTGGGTTCTCTACATTAAATAGGAAGTTACTAAGCCCACAAATATTAGATATGTCACCGGAAAATAGCAAGAATCGTAAGTTGATCAATTTCCTAGGTAGTTGATTAACTTTCAGAAAATAACAAACGGTAGTTGAAATGTATTATTTAACGCAATGGATTTCAGTTAGTTGATCAATTTACGGTAGCCTGCCAGTCATTTAATAATTTGCGATTTTTACACAAGTAAAATCGTCCTCAAATGGGCCAATCGTTGCTCAATGTACTATTTAACGGTGCACTATTACCCGTAACTTAATACACTGTTCCCTGATTGGTTGCCGGGATAACTCCACGTGAGCCATTGAACCAATCAACGTTCACCTCACCTTCGTCGGATGATTTTACGGCAAGGTCCCGTAAAATGATCAATTTACTAAAATACATACGTTAAATAATACATTTCAACTGCCGTTTATTATTTTCCGGAAGTTAATCAACTACCTAGGAAATTGATCAACTTACGATTCTTGCTATTTTCCGGTGACAGATACTACAAGCTTCTGTTAACAGCAACAGGGAATATGCAGGATTTTTAATGGGTTTATTGAACTCGTTTATCGTCCACATACACAAAAATCGATTGCTTTTTTTGCAAGTTTTCTATTATACGAGTTTAAAGTAACAGACAGAGACATCCGATAACTATGTAAGGATGACGTCACTTTAGATTAACGATATACAACTCGTGAAGTTTTGTGAAAGATTAAGATATTATAAGATATTTGCTTTACGCGCCTATATCGTAAAATTTTCAGCCAATTTTGATTGGATTTTTTCGCTGTTCATAGTATATTTTTGTCTATTTTACGATAAATGAGTAAATACACGAAGGGTATTTTTGATGCTAATTTCCTATTATTCGCCATCTAAACATTCGATATCTTAATAATCGTCCCATGTAGGTATGCTATACTAACTTTCTATTTTATGTAAAGAACCCATCGTAACTAATAACGATAGATAAAACTATCTATAATAATTTATTCTAAATGGCGAAAATCACAATCGGTATGTGCAACGGGCTCTCACTTGGACTCGTCATATAAGGGCCCTTTCTCCTTAGGACATCATGGTGGCGCCACCAACCTACCAACTATCTTTTTAAGACATCATGTTGGCTCCACAAGCTACCAAATCAAACACAATAATTTTCACTGTTTGTTCACAGTTCTTTTAATAGTGGCATAGTAACTTACCCTCGCTTGATGGGAAGCGATAGAGAAGTTCAAGTCCCTGTCACCAAACAATCATTGCCACCTACCACTACCACATTGCCTGTAAGATAGCTGTGGCTATACCAACTGCAGACTTAGGCAAGTGATTTTGCTATAAAATGTATGTACGATACATAACTTAAATTGATAGCAAGTGGTGGTGGAGTGAGCAGACAAAGGACAAAGAGCTAAAATGGTAATAAGGGCTGCGTCGCCAACCGATTCAGTTTTTTTAATTGCTTTTTGGTGGCAGACGAGCAAGCGGCCTGCCTGAGGTTAAACAGTAACCGCCGCCCATGGACATCAGCAATGCCAGGGGCACAGCAATGCCGCTACCTACCGTGAGGAAAGGACTCTTTAAACCTTGTTTCGTTTGGTGGCTATAAATTGGTTGCGCAACCAAACATGATGTCCTAATGAGATAGAGCCGTAAAACACAAATATCACTTCAATGACAAAGATGGTAAAGACCATATTTTTCCTACTCAAATTATGTCTTCTCCGCTACACTTATGTGGAGCGATGTCATTGGTCTACTCGTAACGCACCCTAAATATCCTAATCCGTTTGTTCTTGCTGTCTTCTTCCATCTTTGTGAATAAGTATTCACGCAAAATTAATCTCAAAGATTTTGACGTTAACGTCAAGTCATGAAGCCTATAATGATTGTAAATGGACTATTAACAATTTTAGTCCCGGTAAAAGCTCTCCAAAATGGTAAAATATCCTCAAGTGCCAGCATTTCAGACACATCTATTTTATTACGCCCGATATCGTGTTCAACGAATTTGATGGAATATTTGGTGGGCCTACTGGAACTGATTTTTAAACTTTGGGCGAGCGTTACATTGAAAATGATACGCCCTGTGTAAGTCGTTCTATTTGTAACAGAGTTGTACGTAGTTTATAAATTATTAAACATCGTACAACACTAGAAATACCTGTTGATACAATGAATATTATGGCATACGCGACTAAATGAAATTCGACTTACACTTTTGATTTAAAAATTTTACGAATTTGAACAAATGCCAAACAAAATTCATATTCATAACAGAACACCAAAATTCAGATCTCTTGACTATGAAATTCTTTGCCAATAGAACAGTTTAATAATCTAATATTAGACCCACCCTCAGGTTAATTAATTAAACCGAATACATACATACACAATAATGTATTTTTAATACCGTGCAGTGGGTTGTAGAAGTAATTAATAATATTTTATAATAATTAATATTACAATCGTAAATCCGAATTTGCGCCATTTTATAATTCTAAAGGGGTATATGACTGGAATACAACATTAAGGTATGCGTCAATCTGTTAACCAAATGTATTTGAAATACATTAATAAAAAAAACTTAAATGAGCAGCAGTTATAACAACGTCAATTATTATTACGTAACCATATTTTTTGCCTCTTTCAGCTTGAAATCGGAAACATTAAACGTCATTCAAATTTGACATTAGTTGTACTAGACAAATGTCAAATGTGAATAAACGCAAATTTGACATTAATTGTTTGATTTGAGTGAACCTTTTTTTTCCACTAAGGCCCGCCTAATGTTGAACGTGCTGAAGTTTCCGAATCCGGCCTTATGAATGATCCCGCTACTCTTACGAAATCTAACATTAAAATAACCATTGAAAATCGACGCATACCCAACTGCAGTAACTTGTAACCCTCTACAACACCAGTAGTCATGTCACGATTGAAGTCTTGAGCAAAAATAACCGTAACTGTACCTCCTCGTCACAGCACGTAGTGCGGTGAGGGCGCAAACTTCACCTATAAGTCCTTCTGTCGCGTGTCCGAGTACAGAGGGACTTGCTTGTACTCCGGGAACGGGTATAGGACCAAGTGGTCGGCGGTCTTGTACCAGGGGACTAGGCCGTTCTGGAAAGAAACGTTGGAAATGTAAATTTCAACTTTAAGTACGAAAAAAATGTAAGAAATCATACAATGCAATCATATCGCTCCTTAAATACTAAACATTTCGTAATTTTCAAAATTGTTTTTTTTTTTTCATAAAATGCGTCTCTTAAATAATAAAAGTATATAAGTAGTTTCGCTTATACAGCCGTAAACGCTCGAAGGTTAGTTTTGTTTTCTACCGTTTCTGTGATTGAGTTTTGTGCATAAGTACCATTCAGTCAGTTAAGACTGCTTTATTAAAATAGGTAATTTTTAATTACACATCTTTTGATATCATAAACAACTAGGTCATTCTAGAGGTACATAGTACACATAATATAAACAAAAATATAAGCGGAAAACTTTTATGCCGCGGCCACACATTGGATCCAACTTTGCGTCCAATCACTGTCCAATGCCCAATACGAACGCGCTCAATGTCTTCATTGTGTCAAAGTACCGATACACACATTGGTACATTGGGCGCAAAACGTTACGTTGGTGCAAATATCTCCAATGTGTGGCCGCGGCTTTACACATCATAATAACCAAATGTAGGGCATTTCGTAATTTTTTGCATTGTTGATAGCATTGTACTCGAAGATTACAATGAATATATATTGCTATTATTACTACTCATAACCCATTTGAGATACATAATGTTATGGTAATAACTATATATTTACTGTGAGAGTATGCGAGATATAAATAGCTCAATGTTCCATAGGAAGATTAGAAAGTACTCACAATATTGGTTCGTTTGTTGGTGCCGCGGCCGTAACCGTTCCAGTGGTTACCCGCTATCCCTATTAAGTCGCCAACCTGCAAAATATAATCACTGGAAATACAACTCAACAAAGACAAATCGCTTTAGATAAGATGAGAAAGCGAACATGATAAAAGCTATGCAATAATAAAGATGTAATTCAATCTTAAGTCAATGTAATAAAGTCTATTGTTGAATATAAGTCATTAGCCATTACTTTTCTTTTGACTCTTGTACGGGACTCGGTTGAGTCATAACTTTCATAATCCAGTTTCGTGGAGGTTTCTCAAACTTCTTTTTTTTTATAATAGCTCGACATAATGGCTTCCATACGCCTGATGGAAAGCGAAAGGAAAGCCCAAATCGCTGTGACAACTGGCAAGTAACTGGTTAGTAACCTGTCAGTTGCCACTGCCATGCCGGCCCAACCCTACCCCCCACGAGCTCCGGAGACCCTACTCACCAGCAGAAACACGACCCGGAGGTCATTTGGCTGCGGTATTCTATAGGGTGGAGATACTTCCCCGGACGGGCGGCTCAATTCGAGCGAAGATTCGCTATGCCCTACCTCTCTTAAACTATACGTACATATTTTGTTGGATATCGTTCTGGAGGAAAATGAGTTTTAATATGCTGCCTCAAACCTAAAAAAGGCTACTGGTATCCTCTCTTATGCTATGGTCTCCTCTTTGTATTGGCCCTCCTGTTGTGATGGCTATACCGCCACCAGTCGGTTGCCAGAGCCTCGTTTTTTTTATATCAGACAACATCACATACATTGTTCCGATCCCAAAGTAAGTAGCCTAAGCACTTGTGTTATGAATGTACCACAAATATGTACTTAAATACAAAAATACAAATTATAAACATCCAGACACGGAACAAACACAAATGTTCATCACACGAATGTTTGTCCCGGGGGATCGAACCCCTTCAGAAGTTCAGAAGGCGGGGGTAGCTACCAATTTTACCACCGAGTCAGTCGATCCGTCCACGAAAATAACCCAAGACATGCCACGCTGGGCCACACAGAGCCATCTAGCCCCAAACTAAGCCGAAGCTTGTACTATGGGTACTAGACAACTGATAAACATACATAGATACATTTTTTTTTGTAAATGAATACATATTATACATAGAAAACACCCAGACCAATACAAACAAACATGTTCATGCACACAAATGTTTGTAATGTGTGGGGATCGAATCCACGACCCTTGGCTCAGAAGGCAGTGGTCACTACCAATTGAGCCACCGAGCCAGTCAACCATCAAATAACATGGAAAATAAATCATAGTCGTCTGCCTTATTCACGTTACCTGCACGGATATGTCTTGGCTGGACAGAGCGTTATGGGGCAGCACGGCGACGCGGTCATGCGCGTTCTGCCCGCCGAAGTAGTAGATGTCGTCCAGGGAGAAGAAAGCATCGGACGCGTCTACGCGATTTGTCTGCATCATCTCGTAGGCCACTCGGCCCACCTGTGGCAAAAAAAAATTATACATGTAGTATACTCTAATCCACATATGAAATAACCATGAACAATAAAGTAATGAACGATGTGTTTAGTTTATATATCGGCTCGCTATCCTGACACGAACACGTCTTTACTCGGCGGCGGTGTGACAGACTGACTGTCCTCCCACCCCGCACCTTGCGTGAAGTGTAGGAACGAGACGACAGATGTCAGTGTCAGATGTCAATGTCAGATGTCAGATGTCAGTGTCAGATGTCACTGTCAGATGTTTGACAGTGTGTGAAGCTGTGTGTGTCTGTTTGTATGTTCGTGCATGCTACAATACATACACACGATTTGAGAACCTCCTCCTTTTTTGAAGTCGGTTAAGAAGTACCATCAGTAAATAACCCTAGACATGCGACGCTGGGCCACACAGCGACATCTAGCCCCAAACTAAGCCGAAGATTGTACTATGGGTACTAGGCAACTGATAAACTTACTTAGATACATTTTTTTTGTAAATAATTACATAATTATTAATTATACATATTAAACACCCAAACTAATACAAACAGACATATTCATGAATACAAATGTTTGAACTGTGCGGGGATCGAAACTACACAGTTTAAACATTTGTGTAAATAGAAGAGAGGTAGGGATAAAAGCCTATTACACTACCTAATTTCAAGGGACCCTTACCCTAAATATGAGTAGTGTAATAAGATTTAGGGTAAGTGTCCCGAGGTGTACCTAACCGCTCTGCCGATCGGATAATGTGACATTTAGGGCGAATATCACGTATCAACTGATTTAGGGACCGATTCTCATAAGCGCCGCACTAACTAGGGTACCCGCCCACCCGGCGTGCATATAAGCCTTTTAGCGAATCGTCGCTCGAATTGAGCCGGCCGTCCGCGTCCGGCGTAGCAGCGGTGCGTCGCCGCGTCTGGCGATGGATGGATGGGTGGCCGCTCGGTACGTACCTGGCTGCTGAACGTGCACACGATGTAGTCGCACATGGAGAGCATGTGCAGGTCGACCAGCAGCCCGGTGAGCGACAGCGGCGTGTAGCGGCGGTGCGTCGCCGCCGTCTTGGCTATGGATGGATGGGTGGCCGCTCGGTACGTACCTGGCTGCTGAACGTGCACACGATGTAGTCGCACATGGAGAGCATGTGCAGGTCGACCAGCAGCCCGGTGAGCGACAGCGGCGTGTAGCGGCGGTGCGTCGCCGCCGTCTTGGCTATGGATGGATGGGTGGCCGCTCGGTACGTACCTGGCTGCTGAACGTGCACACGATGTAGTCGCACATGGAGAGCATGTGCAGGTCGACCAGCAGCCCGGTGAGCGACAGCGGCGTGTAGCGGCGGTGCGTCGCCGCGTCTGGCGGTGGATGGATGGGTGGCCGCTCGGTACGTACCTGGCTGCTGAACGTGCACACGATGTAGTCGCACATGGAGAGCATGTGCAGGTCGACCAGCAGCCCGGTGAGCGACAGCGGCGTGTAGCGGCGGTGCGTCGCCGCGTCTGGCGGTGGATGGATGGGTGGCCGCTCGGTACGTACCTGGCTGCTGAACGTGCACACGATGTAGTCGCACATGGAGAGCATGTGCAGGTCGACCAGCAGCCCGGTGAGCGACAGCGGCGTGTAGCGGCGGTGCGTCGCCGCGTCTGGCGGTGGATGGATGGGTGGCCGCTCGGTACGTACCTGGCTGCTGAACGTGCACACGATGTAGTCGCACATGGAGAGCATGTGCAGGTCGACCAGCAGCCCGGTGAGCGACAGCGGCGTGTAGCGGCGGTGCGTCGCCGCGTCTGGCGGTGGATGGATGGGTGGCCGCTCGGTACGTACCTGGCTGCTGAACGTGCACACGATGTAGTCGCACATGGAGAGCATGTGCAGGTCGACCAGCAGCCCGGTGAGCGACAGCGGCGTGTAGCGGCGGTGCGTCGCCGCGTCTGGCGGTGGATGGATGGGTGGCCGCTCGGTACGTACCTGGCTGCTGAACGTGCACACGATGTAGTCGCACATGGAGAGCATGTGCAGGTCGACCAGCAGCCCGGTGAGCGACAGCGGCGTGTAGCGGCGGTGCGTCGCCGCCGTCTTGGCTATGGATGGGTCGCCGAGGAACGAGTACTCGGGGTACTTCTTGCGAGCGTCTTCGAGTACCTGGCCAATCGTCAACATTGTCATCAATAAATCTAAAGAACCACTTATAATAATCCGAATGACGTTGCTTCTGCGCAAATATCTTCGGTCGTGACGAACTATCTTCCTATCTAGTGTTAACACAAGAATTGATAATCTGAAAGTATTTATTTACAAAATCCAATTACAAACACTCATTCAAACAGAGAGAGAAAAAGTAATAATCGGCGGGAGCTCGATGACAGCAGTGTCACCGTTACGTCAAACTTCAACTGTCAACGTTAGTGCGGTGACTCTTGAGCGTGGCGAATAGTGTTGATTATTCTCCTCTAACACTAGTTATAGGAGTAAAAGAAAAGTAGTTTGAGTTCACACTTATGTACCTTAATATTATATTGCGTACTTGGCTAGTCTACTTTAGATTTTCCGCCGAAATTAATTCAGGAGAGTATTATTGTGGATCAATTGAATCCAAACGGACTGTTATTTTAGAAGTTGGTGTGTATTTCGCTTTTTAAGTCAGGTACCTACAGATTACACTGGTCGATCCTCCCACAGACACAAACACTCCCACTCCTAACTTTTGATGCCCTGTATCTTTGCTATTTTTTATTTGACTAAAAAAATTAAAATAAATTTTTATGATCTTTTTAGATCACGTTATCTGCACGGATATGTCTTGGCTGGACAGAGCGTTGTGGGGCAGCACGGCGACGCGGTCATGCGCATTCTACGGACTAAATAATTAATAATGTAATTATTTTGACGCCCAAAACATCCCTATTCTTACGTTAGCGTCGTCGGTGGCCAGGTAGACCCGTCTCACGTCGACGGTGCGCGTGAGCTCCAGCTGGTCGTAGTAAGCCTTGACATGCGTCATGTACTCCTGGATGTGGTGGAACGCCGCCTCCGTGCCAACCTTGTCCGTCCGCCGGATGTGTACCCTGCGAAACACCAAACGGTTTTATATAGTAAACATAATAGTACTAAGGGATACAGCAGTCACGCTCACACGCGGTAAAGCACCTATTATGTTCAGTGAACAGAAAATCTTGTCTACATGGCTTCGGCCTTTTAGAAGCAGTTAGGTGATAAACATAAGTAAGTATGGATTCATATTTAAGACTAACGTTGCCCTCGATTTCACCTTATCAGAGAATTTTGCACATACATTTATTTTTCTCCTTAACCTAAATGTTTTATAGTGTTAGTTTTGAAAATTACCAACGTCTATACAAAATCTCATCCCGTATTTCTATCGCTTGATTAATATTTCTTCGCGACAAAATGTCGCTAAATCGAAGGGCTAGACAGTCTTTCTTTATACTAAATTTGATCAACATTGTTTAGTAGTTTAGGCATGAAAGCAAGGTGACAACAGGCATAACAGACTAAAGTTACTTCCACATTTACAATATTATAGTAGGGAGAGATAGACTATAATATCACATCTCAGGATATAAATACTATGGATCTCAGTGGCTTATTCCGTGTTCGAATAAAACTTGTAGAATGCAAACGAGTTCGTTAGAAAAGAATATATTTTGTAACATGTGGGAATATGCCATTGAAACGTGTCCAAAATCCTCGTCTGGTATTCATATTACAAAGTGTAACGGTACTCTATTATTTAATCAGATTGGTATGTATTGTAAGCGCTACACCACAAACAAAGGTCTGTACTATAGAAGTATAAGTCAAAAATCAACTGCTAATCGTTATAAGGTCAGTACATAACAGTTTTATTTAATATCCAATCATAACCATTTCACCGTCATCGTTATCGCGTTTGGCAAAGCGCTAATTTAATAACGTAGTATGTACACAATCGCTTGATTAATGCAATAAAATGAACAATAAACTTAATTGCGTTTATGACAATTTAAGATTGGCTACACTGATTGGGTCCGTTGACCGGATTCAAATGTTAAATGGGTTGAAAATGCTCACGCTAACAATATGACAAATTCTCGCGTCATGCAGTTGATTGTCGACGACAAGGCGGCGAGGTAATTCGTTTAGTCCATTTGGACTAATTTTAACGCTAATCACATTTATGAACACAAATGTTACATACACAGTTTAGATCCCTGCCACAATCACCCATAATGACGCTTTTATTGGCCAATGTGGGCAAATTTTCGGTGCGCGCGCGAAAGTGGAACCGGCCAAAAAGGTTACTAAAAACTTTTTGTTACTAAAAAGCGGCAGTGTGGCTGCTAAATAAATAATTATAGGACAACATCACATACATTGCTCCGATCCCGAATTAAGTAACATAAGCACTTGTGTTATGCGTATCAGAACAACGAAGGTACCACAAATATATATTTCGGAGCAAAGTATGTGGTGTTGTCTGATATTTAACAGAAGGCATAGCTAAATACCACAGGCCGATGACGGGCAGCAGCGTCAACGGAGCGAGGAGCTACGCCCTGCGATCGCCAACCCGCCTACCCAGCATGGCGATTATGGGTAAAGCCTCCAGATGTTTGCCCAAAGAGGCGAACAACTGGAGACGCCTATGTCCAACAGTGGACTGCAATAGGCTGATGATGATATAGACCTTATTATAGGATGTAATAAAGAACAAACACGAATAAAACACTTACCCTACAATAGGCGTCTTGAAGTTCATCTTGGCGACTGTCTCGTTGATAGCCTTCTGCAGAGCGGTGCGCGGCTTCAGAATGTACTTGAGCATCTGGCCGATCCACCAGGACGATGGGTCACCGTTGAAACGAACTATCCTGGACACATCACATAGCTTACAAAACGAACAGAGGCATTTTTTTGTTAATGTAATAAAACCCACAGTACCTACGTAGCGGGTACTTCTTCTTCTTCTCGAGTCGATGACAAAACGATTACTGTGGGTACCAGATAACTGATAAACTTACTTAGATACATGATCCCATATTTTTAGGATGTGTGAAGTCAATTTTATGCCTTTATAGTTTTCACATTGAGCTACATCCCTCGTTCTTATAAAATGGCAGCACTTTTTGCTTTTACGCCACGATAATTTAACAATATTAATTTTCAGCTCTATCGAGAAATGTTTTTGAAGTAGAGTGTTCACGATTTTGAAAATCCTTATCCTTTAAATACAAATTTATGTTAATATGGTTGTTAGTTCTTTTCAGGAATGTTTTTTCAAAAGGTTTGACTCACGTATGTATCTTCAAACAATCCATATTTAAATTTTAATAGGTTCTATATTGATGACGTTTTGGACATAAAAATAAAGTGAAATGAGAGTTATCTCCTCGCGGGAGGCAACGGCACGACTGTGAGCGGCAGATGTCGCTAAACTTGAGACTGGCCGCTAAATACAATAGTCAAATGAACGTATGTTCAACTAATGACATAAACTTACCTATGCGCCAAATCTTTCGGTATCGCGAGCGGCAGGAATTTAGGCTTCTGTGATATCGAGTCTATGAATGGCAATGAAATCACCTTCGCATCGTACGATACTGGAACAAAAATATATTGTAGATCAGATTACATTACGGAATCAAAATCCTATCGTGGATTAAATGCAAAGACTTTGAAACATCAAAAGTTCATTATATCTTGAATGCAAAAGGAATTCTGGTACATCAGCTTACTGTATATTTACACACGCATGAACGCTTTGCCTGACTCTGATTTACATTTTATTGATGAAAGCCCTTTCAATTATGATTGCTTTGTGGAATAGTAGTAATAGTACAATTATAAATTATGTACTGAGGTACAAAAAGTGCATGTGTTAAAGAACCAAAAACAAAAATAAGTCATAAAATGGTAGGTTTATTTTAGTGGATTTCTTTTTAATAAAAAGCATTAGGTATGTTTTAAAGTATGAAACGGTGCATATAGTGCTTTAACCAGTTGAACGCCGTTGACGCTTACATGCGTCGATAAAAATTTCCTATTGTGTCTAATTTGTCGGCGATCAAAGGATTAAATATGATTTGCAAGAACATTCGCGTAGATGATGAGAGTTCAATACATAGCATAATATTATGAACTCTTTAGCAATGAACGTAAATTCAAACGTCTCGCAGTTTCATAGTAAATGTTTCTGTGCTATTTACATCGAGCCCCATCATTTATGGTGTTTGGCTCAGTTTTCGTGGGATACCTGGACTCAGTTCTAGTAGGGAACGCCTTGCGTGTTGCTGATTTTCGCCTATAGACAAAATATATATTTTTAAAATCCAAATCTTTTTGTATAAGCAACGGTCTTAGCTCTTTAAGGGTGTTACCAGACCAATCGCTCGATGGAAGAATCAATTGATCGATGTTCGGATCTTACATACTGCTCGTTTTCCATCCACGTCAATCAATTTATTCTTCCATCGACCGATGTCATCGATCAATTGGTCTGGTAACACCCAAAGGGATGAAAAAGAGTTGGAACTCACAAAAAATAAAGGATAGTAAAATACCACATATTCATATTTAAAAGGCCGGCAGCGACCCTGAACTCGGTTAGAGCTGCGGGTGTCGATGGGCGGTGTCAACTGCTTACCATAATGCTAGGTTTACACGCGTGCCACGCAGCCCGGCAAGCAGCCTGGCAAGCAGCTCGGCGAGCAGCCCTGCCCTACACACTGCGCACGCACGTGCACATTCAAACAGACGAACAGCCCGTTCACATGCTTGTGCTTGTGTTTGTGCCCGTTGAATGTCGTATTGAACGCGAGCGTGTAAACGCGGCATCAGGCATCACACTTGCTCGTCTGCCGCCTCTCGCATAAAAAAAAAACACAAATTCGCAGACGAAGCAAGAAGCTAATAAACAATATAAACAACCTGTACCTGGCCACTGTATGACCTTGTCGTCGTAAGCCGTGGTGCAGCTGTCGGATATGGGGTAGAACACGTGGTCCCAGCCTTTGTTGTCGTAGCGCCAGCCCTTGGAGTTGAGGATCAGCGTCCGCTCAGTGGCGTACGCGAATATCAGGCAGTACACTATGTGGTGGAGTTGGCAGCCGAAGCCGCAGCCCTGGAACAGAAAGGAATTTGCTTTCTTAGTTTTATATTAGCACGTCATCCTGCACACATGGCCCGCCCGATCCCATTTTAGCCTGGCAGTTTTAAATCCTACATCGGCGATTCCAGTTTGAGAGCGAATGGAGGTATTTCTAATCTTAAGAGGAGAGATGGGCCAGGATCGTCACACAATGGCTGCCAGAAGACGGCTACCGCCGAAGGGGACGGCCCAAGAAACGATGGTGTGATGATCTGGTTCGTCAATCAGAAGAATGGCAGGCTCTGGCTATAGACAGAGAACTTTGGAAAAGTTTGGGGGAGACCTTTGCCCAGCAGTGGGACAACATGGGTTAGAAAAGAAAAGAAGAAGAAAAAGATTAGCACGTCAAAATATCACGTCGAATGACATCTGCCTTCTGAGTCAAGGTTTCGATTCGCACAGTATAAACATTTATGTGAACAAACATCTCTTTTTTATGCGAGAGGCGGCACGTAAGCAGTCCACACCGCCCATATCAACTCGAACATGTCTGTTTGTATTGGTCTGGGTGTTTCTATGTATAGTATTAGTTCAACAGTACTGGGTTCGAACTCGCCTGTTTCCAGATTGAGCAAGACGCCTCTGCAGGATCATTCCGTAATACTTTGCTTAAATTTATGACTCTTAATAGAGAAAAGAAATGCAAATGATATATATCAGAAAAAAAGATAGCAAGGTATTGTAATAGTATTAAATGTATTCTAATATACTCGTTTTTTTTTACTTCTGTACGTGATTATTATGCATGTCGAGTACACCTCTAAGTATGCATACATAAACGTCCAGGTTGTACGAAAATGTATTTTTTGTGTGTATTTTGTGTAATGTCTGTTGGTGTACCTTATTAATAAATAAAAAAATAATAAGGATTTATTTACAACAAAAAAAAGTAACCAAGTTATTTTATCAGTTGTCTAGTACCCATAGTACAAGCATCAACTTAGTTTGGGGCTAGACGGCGCATGGCCCAGCGTGGCATGTCTTGGGTTAAATTACTGTGGCCTGCCTAATGTTAAGCAGACATGAGAGAGAAAACATGTTGCAAAACAGCTAAACATGATCCTCAACAATTAACTAATGCCTAATTGTAATATAAATTCAGATATATCTATATTACAACTAGCTGCTGCTCGCGGCTCTGCCCGCATGAACATTCGTATAAAACATAGCCTATGTGTTAATCTGATGTACAAACTATATTTATGTAAAGTTTCATTAAAATCCGTTCAGTAGTTTTTGCGTGAAAGTGGAACAAACATCCACCCATCTCTCCAAACAAACTTTCGCGTTTATAATATTAAGTAGGATATAATCCTACTGGATTAGCCAAGTAAACGATCTAGTTCGTAGATCGTTAAACTTAGGCTCCAGTAAATATTATTGCGTTAAGCTAAGACTGTGACGTGTGCAGTAAATAAAACAGCATACAAGTGCTTCAGAATTACTCGTACCTTGAACACGTTAAACACTTCAATCCATTCAATGGTAGTATTTAACCAAAGCAAACCGCTGTTATCAAGCCATTTAACATAAAATAATGCTACTAATAAATAAAATACCAATGCCCACTTAATGTGTATCATCACTACATATTAAACAAAGCCGCTTTTATCAGTCTGTCCCACCCAATGCATGATTAGATGTTCACAAACGCTACGGGATTTTGATGCGGTTTTTCTATAGATATAGGTAATACTTCCAGAGGAAGGTTTATATGTTTAATACATGCATAAGAGGCCGTACACGGAGACTTTTTAAAGCCCGTTAAAAAGCGTTCAAATATATAACAATGCATTTTCGCGTTTTAAAAGCGCTGTCGTATGAACATATACTTGAAAATGCATTTGTTCCATTTGAACATTTTTTTGACGGGCCTTTAAAAAGCTTCCGTACAAATGAGGCCTAACAGAAAAGTATTGATCAGTGTATCGCTACTATATTATGCATTTTAGAGGGTTTTTTTAAATACCCGAGGAAAGCAAGAGCAGGTTGTTAGTATAATATAATTATTATAATAATAATAAAAAAAGGAAAAGCAAACCATGAGAAGATAAAGAAATACCTAACACCCCCTTCCATATAACAGCCACTTAATTATTATACTAGAGGTTGTTAAGCCTTTCACTGCCCTGAAACCAGACACAATTAAAAAGTAGGTATTGTTTGACGCTGATCCCATAGCAGTTACGTGCAGGCTTCTACCTAGCGCCACCATCGTGTCAGTAGCAGGTACTGGCCTTAAACCAGTTTAACTATCAAGGACACGTTCTGAATCCATCTTATATGTAATCATCATCGCGATGTAATAGGGACACATGATGTCATAAATGTTACATTGTAATACTCGTAATAATTGTATGTAACCGGCGTTAAACATTTCACTATCATATAAATGTCAATCATTTAGATCCGTGTGCGAGATTCGTAGCCATAACAAAACGTAGATTGAGCTAGTCTGTACACAGATGAGATAAATGGCACTAATTGATTAATGCGCTTGGTGAGATAACCACAACGTTTGTCGAAATGTTGTCGAAACCTTCGTATACGCCTTTATTTTTTCAAAGACAAAGATATCAACTTTTTTTTTTATATCTAGGTAGGTTTTATTTTATAGGTAGCACAGCATAGCACCTTCATCTGACGAAAAGATGTAAACGGAATCCAAGTCATAGTGGAAACAGACAATATAAATAAATAACCCGAGACATGCCACGCTGATGACAAAGCGTCATCCAGTCCCAAACTAAGCCGAAGCTTGTACTATAGGTACTAGACAACTGATAAAGTTCTCAGAAACTTGTTTATTTTTGTAAGTAATTTTTATTATACATAGCCAACACCCAGACCTATATAAATAGACATTTGCATGCACACAAATGTTCGTACTGTGCGACGATCGAATGTGTATTATTTAGCCTCTACTGTTGCACTGCTGAGGATAGGCCTCCCTCAGTCTTCTGCACTCAGAGTAAAAGGAGGCCTAAGTTGCTGGGGGTACCGACAAGTGTCCAAAACAATAACAAATCCTTTGCCTTCTACATAGTAACAACTATCAAGGAAAATTTACTCTTAAATACTGTGTTTGTTGAGTAAGGAAAAGTGCGTACAATGGGGGCAGGGATACAATTTAATAAGTAGAACATGGCTAGATGACTAGTTTATAAAGTTGTTGCTGCGAAGTGAACATTGCGAATGAGAGACCGATAAATAGCTAATGTACGAAGTACGAATGTGTATTGTGCAGCCAACATCTGTCTTAAATTCCTCAATGTGTGAAATGACCTAATAGGTCCTATCGAGATACTGAGTACCAGTCGCTTTATTGTAACTAAACTTGACATAACTATGCTTATTTTTTATTTACCTTAGATAGTAATGGAAAAGGACGAAATATGACGTCTTTCCTACCAAAACAGGAGCAATAGGTATTTAATAAAGTAATAATAAAACATATCACAAACAATCACAGACATTGTTATAATTTCATTTAAGTGGGTTGAGCACAAAACACTATGGGCACCTACGTTCTGATAGCCATAATACCATATACCTACCAATAATTTAAATGTAAGGGAGCGGCCTATGATCTTTTCACTTCAAGCCAACCTCACCTGCCCGTGGTGCATCCTGCTGAATAACAAACGAGGCGCTGGCAACCGACTGGTGGCGGTATAACCATCCCAATTGAAGGCGTGGCTAAATATCACAGACCGGTGACGGGCAGCAGCGTCACCGGAACGAGAAGCTACGCCCTGCGATCGCCAACCCGACTGCCCAGTGTGGCGATAATGGTTATATCCTCCAGATGTTTGCCCTAAGTGGCGAACAACTGGAGAGTCCTATGTCCAGCAGTAGACTGCAATAGGCTGATGATGATGATGAATAATTTAAATACAACCAGACACGAAACAAACACAAATGCTCATATTACTCCCGAGTGGGAATATAAACCTACGGCCCTTGTTTCAGACGGCAGAGGTCGCTAGTGTCACTACTAAATGAGCCATCGGGCGAATGAACTTAAAACAAATAAATAAAACAGTTAACTGCTTTTCTTTGTCTACAGCCACTCCCAAACAAACCTACTCGTATTATCTCAAGTTCATCCATCGTTTGATATCACCTAGAACTACAATGATACAAGTTTATGGCACGCGACAGGTCAATAATCTACCTAAATACCTACCACAATACAAATGATGCAACTTTTTTCTAGAGGGGAATGCATTTTAGGCGCTGTCACGCCGTCTCAGGTTTTTCGCCGCGCGGCAGAAAAGAGCAGCGGCATAATGTCGCATGTGTAATACTGTACCGTGTGCCGTATAGTGCGCGCAATACAATTAAAAAACTGTTTGGTACAGTAGTGTGCGCTGGCCGCAGGAGGCACTCGGCGTGGAGTGAAGGACTCACGCCTCTCAGAATGGGATACCCACTAAAACCCCTGAGTCGATAGTGGGCAGCAACTTACTATACAGGGATACTATGAATGCAAAAGCATACGGCCGCACCCCCGCCTGCCTTGGCCTGCCGCAGATGACAAGCGACCGACACTCCCGTACTAATTATGTACAAACACAAACAACAGGTAACTTTGCTCATTTGTGCTAAATACATTATTATTAGCGTAAACTCTCGCAATCTTATGAGGAGGCACCGAACTGTGCTAATTTGAACACAAAGGTGAGAAAACTGTGCCGGAATATCCCACCAGATAGAGAACAAAACTATTAGGCATGTTGCAGCCAACTACCTTCATCAGGCTTTCAATTAATAGTCTAATATGTTTAGCAACTGCTGAACTGAGTGACGATCAGATAAAATTCTGAATTTTGTGAATTATTTGAATGATGCTTAGAAATTATAACGTTTATTGAATAAGAGTAAAGGTATGAATAAATGTGCAGACTTAAAAATCAGTGTAAAACATCCTTAGCGTCAACACTTATATTAATTGTTTCAAAATTAATATAAGTGCAAAAACCAGTAAATGCAGAACACATTTTGCTAGGAATCAATACTGTCATCAATCGGCCCATTTGTATAATAAAGTCAATAAAATTCTTAGCATATATACAAAAACTAAATACGAATTCAGAAAGCTTTTGACAGACTGGTTTAAAACTTTAAATTACGAGGAAACTGAATGCCTCCTGAAATAGACAGTTAGGTAGATATTGTTTAAATGGTTTAAATGGTTCTTTCGTTTGGTTTTCTTACAGCAAGCAAGACAAACAGACACACTTATACGCATGCCCATACTTTCACACACACACACGCACTCGAGCACGCACACGAGCCCGCGCACACACACACCACACACACTCACACACACACACTCACACACACATACACACACACACACACACATAATTAGATTAAGTTTTCTTACTATTTTTCACTATTGTTTATCATAGCCTTGAAGCGATTTTTTGTAATAGTATGTAACCTATGTAGCTACGGGAGAGTGGTTTCTCCTGGCACAAGTGATATCTCACTTAAAAGGAGAAATCTACCTCTAATAAATTAAGACAACCCAATGCTTTTTGTGAATAAATATTTTTTCATTTTTTTTTTTTTCATTTTTCAAAATGTTATTTTTCATAATAAGGCAAAAAAGGACATAAGCTTGACGTTCCTGTGGACTTTTAAAAAGGCATCGCATTCAAGATATCTCATTAATATGTTAATTTATATTTATTTACAAATCGATTATATTACCTTACATCGCTAATTAGCGTGTAAATTTGTAATTGAACAATCGATTAGGTACGTTTTAAATGTTTATTCGTAATTTGAAATAACCAGTTTCTCTGGATTTTAAAAAGTACCTATGCAATTCAAGTTGGTAAAATAATACAACATTTCGATTACAGGACAAAAGGGCAGAACAAGGACGTTTCCTGGTTTTTAACGTACTATTGTTATTCAGACCAAATTCACACAGTTAAATTTATTATACTACCTATTATGGCACAATCCTACGACACTGATAGTGCAGTGTATAGTTCAAGTTAGATAGTGAGCGTGTAGTTAAATGAACCTATCAATCTAAGCTAGTAACTAGCCAGTTTAAACTATAATAGGAACATGCAAGAACTAACTAAATAACTGCTATTCTTATTACTTATTGTCTGTTATCTCTATATTTTAATCTTAGTCAGTACTATCATTGCAGCGTCCGTCCTATATTACAGAGCGTAACATGTAGATTTGCCTGCTATATGTCAAATATAATGTAACATTACAGGAAAATAAATAAGGATTGGGACACATACAAACTATTTTATAAGCCGTAGATCGTGTCTAATTGATGATAGGGGCGCAGTTCATGCGCTGTTTAATCAATCAGCGTTCAAGGTGCGTTGTATCGCACGCAAGCAAGCTGTTCTGATACTACTTACGAGTATTTCTTTCCGTAGCTAGATTATAAACTATCTAAAGAAGTATAGAATTTGCTGCATTACTATAAGTTACATGTTTCAGACCAGTTGTGCTATGAATCCACCTAAAATGTAAATGTGAAAATGGCTGCCAAGTTCCAGGTTATATTGTGGTTGTCGACTTCACTTACAAAAGACTTAAGATTGTTCGTATGATATGAAGGGGTAAAAAGTAGCTCCAAGCGGCCTTTTACCCCTAATATTCATATTACATACAATATTGAATACAATCGCTCTTGTTGGGAACTTGGTTTACAGGCTCCCACTTGTCCAGATATTTGTTGCTACAAACAACAGTGGACACAAGTGTATGAAAAAAAACCCACAAAAAACCAACTACGCGAGCTAAGTATCAGTAAAACATATAACCTTTTCGATCTTTCGACAACTTAAACGCATACAAACACGAGGTGAATGATAATGTATTTTTAAGAGCAAAGTACACAGTACACATGTGACCGACAAGTTCCGCTTGTTGCCATAACACAATCTATCTGCTGCTCAGACGCCGTGGGCCGAAGACCGTGGTCTAAGATCCCACTATACGACGACCTTTACAGCAGGCGCGGATCCACCATTAAATAAATATCAGACAACATCATTATACATTGCTCCGATCCCAAAGTAAGTAGCTTAAGCACTTGTGTTGTGGGTATCAGAACAACGAAGGTACCACAAATAAATACTTAAATACAAATATAAACACCCAGACACGGAACAAACACAAGTGTTCATCACACGAATGTTTGTCCCGGGTGGGCATCGAACCCACGAACCCTTGGATCAGAAGGCAGGGATCACTGCCAATTGAGCCACCGAGCCATCAAACCATTGTTGGCAATATGGGCATACCCACAACCTTAATAGACTTGTGAAGTCACATTTCTACTATATTGAGATCGAAAGGATGATGATAATAAATTTTAATCTATAATAGAATTTTTGGGTAGGTGTGCCCAGAATCTTTTTGAGCGCTGCGGATCCGCGCCTGCCACAGAGACGTTTATTGGATGAAACTTATTTTATGTGTAATTAAATAAGTCAATAAATGTGATGCATAATGGTTGTTGATCAAATTTTGGTCCAGGGTATGATTTGATGAATGCAGTAAGCATGAGTTAACATTTCACCGGTTTGATTATTAGATACATTCTATCATCATCATGTCGTATGGCTTACTTCTGCTCGAGTCCTCAAAGGTTAGTATCCAGCTGGCGAAGCCAATTTAACGTGGCCGGAGTGAGTTCTATGCCAAGCTACTACGGGGAGCGTGGTTACAACACGGTGTCGACGGCCGACATATTTGCGTACCGTGACATACGAGTAGCGGGTGCATTTGTTTGGTCAGATAACACTGGTCTACATCAAAATTGCCTTCTACATGAAAATATACTATATTGATTGTATTTCACTCGTAGAACATAAATATACAAGTTAAAATTCATAATTAGCTCTTATTGTGCATTTATGCCTTATAAATATAATAGAGGGTAGAGCGACAGATTTATCACATTAATGATGATTACTCAAAATATTTAGTGATTACCCGCGGAAATTTTATTATTTCACATTTGTTTGTTGTGTTTAACGTTGACTGTGTTTTGTTCAACAGTTAAAACGTGAAATTGTTACCGTTTTTTTGTAATTTTTAGTGAAAAATCTACAGTTTTCGTTATGTTGCGTAAATGTGTTAATAGTGCAGACAATTTCTGCTACATTTGTGGTAAGGTGACCCTTAACCAAAGATGCTCAATAACACAACGTTTAGAAACTGTTTACTTCCATTTTAATTTGGAATTAAAATTAAAAACCAAGACAAATCGTGGGTACCACATTTTAGTTGCACAACTTGCTCCACAAATCTGATTAAGTGGCTAAACTAAGGCTAAACAAAAAGAAACGTTCATTGCCTTTTGGTGTACCAATGATGTGGAGGGAACCTCCCAATCATGCGAATGACTGTTACTTTTGCTTATCTTTATCGGACCTCAAATAAGAGAGATTCTAAAGGACCAAAACTTTGATTCAGTTTTATAGGGCTTTGAAAAAGAAGCATGGGAATTTTTTAGAGCAGTCGTTCGTGGTTTTTTGGGCAATAAGAGAAATAAAAATTATGTTGAACTTGTGAACAATCTCCTTCAAAAGTATCAACAGTTAGGTTGCAATATTATGTCCCTAAAAATTTATTTTCTTCACTCTCATCTTGATTTTTTCCCTTCTAACTGCGGTGATGTAAGTGACGGAAATAGTGAACAATTCTACCAAGATATCTCGACAATGGAAAAGAGATACCAGGGCCGATGGGATGCGTCAATGTTAGAGATACCCCTAACAGTGATTACAAAAGACAATTGAACGAAAAAGAAGAGAAAATCTTAATCAAATACGTTTTTTTTTTAAATTTGTAATATTTCCAATTTTATATAAGTAAAAAGCAAAAAATAATAGTAAATAATTATTATAGTTTTTTTTATAAAATGTTTTGTACTTTAACGTGTTACTAAAAGCCAAATTTTGTATATTATGTATATTTCCAAAATAAGAGCTAATTCAAAAAACTTATTCTTGTTTTCCTATTCAGTAACCTCAAAGCAATATAAAAATAAAGTCTTCAATTGAAAGGCACACAAAAAGTTACATTTTGTAGACCAGTGTAATTATAGTCAAACTGATACATTTTAACTTTGTGTACACAAACTATTTTTCACGCGGCGACCGGTATGCAGAAGCGTGAACGTGTATGTTTAAATTATATACGGATGTAGTTGCTCAACTATAGTTCGGCTTCGGATCGTAAATTACTCAACTTTTAGCTCATCTCTCATGTTTAGTTTTAAGTATTTTTCATAGTAGCTCGACATAATGGCTTCCATACGCCTGATGGAAAGCGAAAGAGGAGCCCAAGTCGCTATGACAACGGGCAAGTAACTGGTCAGTTGCCACCGCCATGCTGGCCCAAATCTTACCCTCCCACTAGCTCCGGAAACCCTACTCACCGGCAGAAAGACAACCCAAAATTTGGCTACTGTATTATATAGGGTGGAGGTCCTTGCCCGGACCGGCGGCTCAATGCGAGCGAAGATTCGCTATGCCCTATCTCTCTTATAAATAAGCTTAGATGGATTGTAGTTTGCGTAAGACACGTTTAGGTTAGCCATAAAGGGGAGGGGAGGGGGTCCACTAAGTATGACACGTAAGGAAGATAGGAGTCCCACAAAAGTAGGCAACTGTGACCAGGAGGCTGGGGGATAGAGAAAAAGTCATGACATTTGCGTTACGTAATTTGTGTATAGCCCCTAGATAGGTACGAGGTTCTTTCCCTTGCCTGTACTGAATAACCTCACAATGTGACCTTTCAAGTCAAAACCGAGGGATACCTACATGAAATTTTTGCCACCTAATGTCGACATTCATGTGTGTACTTTTCTCAACTCAGAATTGCGTTACTTAAAATGTACATATTTCCTCAAGATGTCTTTCCTCATCGCCGAACGAATGGTAAACACGCACATAGAATTTGGAAAATACCAAAGATTTGTGCTTGCGTGAAACATTGTTTGACCTAATGATCTCCCACGTCTTTTATTCCAGGCTTGTTGAAAAATTTCAGCTGTTCTCCAAATAACAAATAATGAAATATTTACAACTTCTTTAGTTACTAAGAAATTCGACACTTTTACCATAAAAGAAAATATCGTGAGGAAACCTGCACACATGTTAAGAAAGGTTGTGGGTCTCAGGTTGTGAGAGTGCCTTATCGGCGTAGCCTAAACTAGGCTTATGTTAGTACGAGCTCTTCGTTCAGACATGCGGTTTTTTGCGTTCAGACTGACAGGTAATCTGTCCGGCGGCGGCTCCAAATCGACCGCCGATCGACCACAAACGCGGCCGCAGCCGCCGATAGTGTGAACAGAGGTAGCGGTTTACCCGCCAAACCGCAGTGTGAACGCCGCGCCCCGCCGCGCGGATAGTGTAAAAAGGGGTAAGCGGGTTGATGGCGGTTTCGCGTATGTTTGAACGAAGCCTAAGCTGGCCGCTTATGTCAGCTTAATGTTTGTACATAAACTGTTGAAATATAACAAAATGTACAATGACAATAAATAACTTACGTGCACGCACATAACCTAAATTCGGTAATACTGGCTAAATACAATAGAGCATACTTTAAATTCTTAATAGGCCCGACTACTCAGCGCGGCGTGACGGAGCCCAAACAATTATACCGCGATTGTGATAAAAGCCACTGGACGCTGCGATAATATCGCTTAATTCAGCTTGAAACGTTGGAGTACAACATGCGATGATAGTTTGGGGGTTTAACCAGGTTTAAAGGTATTTTGATGAGCGAGTATTATACAATCTACAGAATCAACCATACCTGGCAATGTCGGAAGAGGTAAGACGGGATAAGGGATAAAACAGCTGTTCAGAGAAATTAACTTTTTATTTTTAAGACCTATACATACTACATTGAGTGTTAAATAAACACCTTTTTTTTATTACGGTGGGTGGCAGACGAGCAAGCGGCCCATCTGATGTCGCTTTATTCCAGACGGAGGGGCCAGGTTTTTTAGAGGTCTGATTTCCTCATATCACTTGCTCTAGGGATTTTCCCCTCAAAAAAGTAACAGTATATCAACTTCAACGTCATCTTCTACCGACATCTGACACGTGACTTTGACGTTCGTCCACAAACGTCAAACCATAGACAGCGTTAAAAAAAATCAAAACGTATATTCGCCGATAGTGCCGCACCGACAATAGATACATTATATTTAGTCCGTATTTTAGATAATAAGAATATATTGGACATATATTTTTCCTTTTCTCATTTAAACAAAAAATAACAAAGACACAAGGCATCAAAATTTATGAGTGGGAGTATTTGACGTCATTAAGTTCGACAAAATGCCACACGGCGTGACGTCACGCGTAAATTGAACGGGCTATATCTTTGTCATTTTTGGCCTAATTTACAAATGAAAAATACGTGTCTTTTATTTTTTAAGGTAAAAGACGGGCTTATTACATTTTTAACGGCAACAAGCCCCATTATAAAGATAGTTGTTACCTTATTCAGGTTGCATATGAGTTTCCTAGCGTCCCTGCAGTCGGATGGGTTCTGCAGGTGCCGTAACCGCCTCTGCACCAAGTCGCTCACGTTGGCGGCCTCCATCTGCCTCCAGTCGTGGTACCCGTCCAGCTCCGGAAGCTTCTCTTGGTCAGACAGTAGAGATCTGAAACGTTTCACAATGATGATCCAGTGTGCTCTTCGCGGGGGCTATCTATAAATACGTCACACGTTAAGGGGAATAGTTGACGAAGTGTGACATTGTATGACAAGAGTTCGTGACTTCAGATTCCAAAATCTACGTGAAAACGTAAAGTTTGCAATATTAACCCGAACCAGAATGAAGAGTCTCCTATGTGTTATGCTTTTTTCTAGAAAACCGATGACGTGCAACAGCGTCACTGGAGGGACAAGCTACGCCCTGCGATCGTCAACCCGCCTGCCCAGCGTGGCGATTATGGGTATATCCTCCAGATGTTTACCCTAAGTGGCGAACAACTGGAGAGGCCTATGTCCAGCATGGGACTGCAATAGGCTGATGATGATGATGAAAGTAAACAAACATAAAAGTGGATTTAGTTTTCACTTCCTGATTCATAGCTTAGGTACTTATCCAAAACATAAGTGCCATAGACACAAGAATTTATCTATCAGATAACTATTGAGTACTTTTTTACTAACGATGAAATCAGCCTTTGCGGTGTAGTACCTAAATGTGACTATTAAACAAAGACTACCTACTTATTAGTATTAAAACATAGGCTAAATAAGAAAAATATTCCCCTTTGTGCAGTGTGTGACTCACTTATCACCTGATTGTAGGTAACAAAGAGAACCATAAGTCGCTGTGACAACGGTTATCAAAATAAAATTGTATATAACATACTATTCTAAAGAAAATATAATTATAACTTAATCTCACAACACACAGCTAACAAGAGGTCAATGACACTGTCCCAACCTTGACCTCTAGATAAACACTAGATAAATAAAAGTGACAATGTAATAATAAACATCTTTGTAAAGCAGAACGTATTCTCTAATTAGATTAGTCTAATACACTTTGTTTTATACTATGCAGTGATTAGTCACTGCATTGTACTCGTAGAAAACAAAGTACGCTTTTCTGTCTTTCTGTCCCTATGTATATGTATGCTTAGATCTTTAAAACAACGGATTTTGATGTTGTTTTTCCTCTACAGTTGTTCGCCATTTCGGGTAAACAACTGGAGGATTTACTCATAATCACCACGCTGGGCAGGCGGGTTGCCGATCACAGGGCATAGCTTCTCGCTCCGGTGACGCTGCTGCCCGTCATCGGTATTATAGCTACGCCTTCGTCCGTGATGGTTAAACCGGCACCAGTCGGTTGCCAGAGCCTCGTTTGTTATTCAGCAGGATGCACCACGGGCAGGTGAGGGTGGTTTGGAGCGAAAAGGTGAAGGGTTGCTCCCTTACATCACCACTAAAACACTTAACATAACAAAAACACTAACCTTTTCCTATCCGCCACTTGCTCCAAGATGCTTTGTATCTTCTCCGCCTTATTCTCATCGTAGAGAACTTTACTGAGTTCATGGTTAATATAATACCACAGCTCTTTAGTATTAGAGTAGATTCTTCTCCTGAGATTCTCGTAGTCTTCCGTGGGTCCGTGCCCCGTGTCTAGGAACAAGGAACCCGGGTCTATGTCCTTCAGGTTACCATTGAAACTGTAATGTATTGAATTTGTTAACATCCTGTTTTGAAAACACAATCTTAACTAATATTATAAAGCTGAAGAGTTTGTTTGTTTGTTTGTTTGTTTGAACGCGCTAATCTCAGGAACTACTGGTCCGAATTGAAAAATTCTTTTTGTGTTGAATAGACCATTTATCGAGGAAGGCTATAGGCTATATAACATCACGCTGTAACTATTAGGAGCGAAGAAATAATGGAAAATGTAAAAAAAAAACGGGGAAAAAATAACTATTCCACGCGGACGAAGTCGCGAGCACAGCTAGTTATAAATAAGCTGTTGTGACAGGAATATTAAATTAATCTATTCTAATATTGTTTTAACATTGTTTGTTACTTATGTATGGCTAGTATCTTAGGAATTGGCCGCTGTGGGCTGTGCCCGAAATACAGTCAGGAGCAAACTCTTCTGAATTTCGTTCCACCGTTGAATCATTTCCATAGTGATTTTCCTCTTACTATCACTAGACCAAGCAGTCATGTACTCGTAAAACATATATAACACCCATACCAACTGTATAATCAACATCGTACCTTGACATTAATTAACGAACCAATAGTGTTATCAATTAGGTACTCATTAGTAAAAGTATACCTAAGCCCGCCAATAAAGTCGAGTAAATACAGGCCATTTCGAGACCATCCACCACTAAAAACAGCTAAAACTAACTAATCCAATACTACAACACGTTTCGTATGTATGAAATAGCCGTAACTGTATGGGATATATCGATAAGGATGATTTCACATTAGCGTGTATTTTGACGCGCGAAAACCACAGAAATGGAATATTTCCTAGCGCTCGTTTCAATGAGTATCTGATTTGAAGAGTTTCTTTAGGTATTTTTTTTTTGGCTGTGCACAATTGGCTTGTTTCCTTAAAAAAATTAATTAGTCCGTCTTCTAGATTATTCAAAAATAAAACATACGTATTTTATCATTTATAAATTAGACCAAAGATTACAAAGATATACCCCGTTAAAGTTTCGCGTGACGTCACGCCGTGCAGCATTTTGTCGCACGGCGTGACATCAAACACCCCCACTCCTAAATTTTGATGCTTTGTATCTTTGTTATTTTTCGTGTAAATGAAAAAAGGAAAAATACGTGTCCAATATATTTTTATAATCGAAAATACGGACTAAATATAATGTAAGTATTTTGACCCAGGAAACATCCCTATTTGGGCTTGGTAAGTAGCTATAACCGTATATCTGAAACCGCCCTAAAACAGTTAAACCCGTTTCTCTACGCTATAGAAATAGCCATAGTTATATGGGACGTGTCGTTAACCCACATTTAGACAGTTTAGACATCATTTTAGACAGTAACAATAAGTATGTTAGCTTTAACAATAATGGCATAACATCCTCTGTTGCCTTTTCATATTAACGTTAATTACTACCGCCCCTCCTGGCATGGTAGTAGTGAATGTGAGTTTTCCAAATTATTCGACTTTTCCGGAAGAAATTTCTTTTTATTTATCACTTAGGTAGGTACACCCAATCCTTTCTATATTGATCTTGTCTACCCAAAAGGTTGTCTGCTAGAGATCAGTCGTAACGATAAGACAGGTATACTTTGCCTAGTACTAAGTCTTTTAATGTGCAATAAAGAGTATCTATATTGCACATTAAAATACTGATATATGTATAATTAATATTAAAACTTAATTGCGGTGATGGATAAAGAATAGAAATCGACGCCCCCTCTCGAAAGGCAACTGATTATCAATTTTGTCGCCCACTCGCCACGCCTACATTGTGGTAGACACAATTTTTAATTAACCTGCAGTTTTAATTATTAGCAGTGCAACGATAATGACGACATATGATGATGGATGAACGTTTCTTAAGCAAATAAAAGTGGGCTTGTTATCCTCTGGTTAAGTATGCTAGATTGATCTCCAAGAATACGAAGATCAACAGAATTCCAACGTTATTGACAGTACAAACACGCTGGCATCATTCTTAAATACCAAGTCTCGGTTCCGTTGGCAAAAATGTCCGTAATACTAATAAACTAAAAAAGAAAAATCTCCAGTTTCCTTTTTAACCGACTTGAAAAAAAGGACCACTACTTTTTTGACTCCTAGGCTGCTACGGAGTAAATTGCATGACAGAAAACCTCTATTACATTGGTAGGGCCAATGTAATCGAGGTTTTCTGTCTCGGGATTTGAGTGTCGCGTTCCTTAGACGGCACTTGCCAGCTAGAAAAACGAGGCAGTCGACGAGACAACGTTATAGTAATCACAACAAAGAGCATAATTATCGTAATAGTTCAACGCGGTGGTTTTAAACGCTAGGTACCTAAATACTTTACATGGTCGATATTTACTACATAAGTAGGTATTTCGGTCTATCATACATAATGATAACAAAACACCACTTGTAAACTAAAGGGCCACAAATCAGTATGAATAGTATTTCGGTTCATTGAGAAAATACCCAATGTTAACGTATTATTCTTTCAATGATTTTGTATAATACAACATTGGTTGCGTACCTATAATACCCTCTTCCGCAGAATACCAGTGGTGGTGACGTTGCTTTTCGCCGTCACCATCGTATGCTGAGCGGAGACCATTTTGGTACTACTGTTTATTAACATGCGTTATTTTTAATTTTATTTTTCTATATTTTTGCTAGTTTTAAGTGTTCATTTGTACCTACTTTCCATGTTTTAAGTACCAAATAAAAATTATTCTATTCTATTCTATTCTTGTAAACTTTTCTATCATTTATTTTTTACTAAAAGTGATTATGGTTTCAATCCTCCCTGAACTCACGTAAAGAATAACTATTGCTTATTTAAAGTGATTTATAGACAAATATCCTTTCAGTTTATAGGTAGTGAAAAGGAAATTATTGTAAGGCTGTAAACTCACCCTGAAGATTTTCTTATTTGCGCAATAAGATTGCTATGCTGTTGCCTTAACGTTTCTAATTGAGATGACACTCTTCTTAACCTATCTTGGAATTCTAAAGCTTCATCCGAACCTCCATTGCACCTAAAAATGTATTAAAATGTTAAAACTTGAAAAATAAGTACACAGTTGTATTTGAAACACAGTTTTAGATTTGAGAGCAGAGGCATTTTCGGGGCTAAGCTTGTGTTTCTTTAAATTTACGATAAATTAGGAAATACAAGAAAATATGTTTCATGCAAAGACTCTTCCATCAATAGCTGTCGTAAACGACACACGAAATACAGTATTTATGTTTTTATAGTAGCTCGACATAATGGCTTCCCTACGCCTGATAGAAAGCGAAACAGAAGCTCAATTCGCTGTTACAACAGGCAAATAACTGGTCAGTAACCTGTGCGCTGCCACCGCCATGCCGGCCCAAACCTAACCCCCCACGAGCTCCGGAAACCCTACTCGCCGGCAGAAACACGACCCGGAGGTCATTTGGCTGCGGTATTCTATAGGGTGGAGATCCTTCGGACGGGGCGGCTCAATTCGAGCGAAGATTCGCTATGTCCTACCTCTATTAAATGCACCTCTAAAGCCTATTTCCTACATACAGCCGTAAATAATACAACGGCAGGTGAGTTTAATGTTGACGATATCAAACATAATACATTAACACAGAACACGCAATGTGTACCTAACTAGTTAAGTATTTAAGCAATCAGTGGTAACAATACACCGATTGAGTAATGGAATATTAATGGCCCGAGACTTAGAAACATCGTTGGTAATTTAAATACGTTTGTTGCTTGGAGGTTGCTGATTCAAACTTTGCAAGTACTTTTGGGAGTTCCCAAAAAAATTTGAACCTTAGGCGGAATAACACACTGCCACACAACACGTTGCATGTTGCGTGTGGACGCACCTACGCGAGTACTTGCGTGAGTGCAGATCTGCATCTTGCGTATTTTTACGGACATACGCGCGTAGTTCATCATCATCAACCAGACCATTGCTGGACATGGGCCTCTCCAGTTGTTCGCCACTTAGGGCAAACATCTGAAGGATATACCCATAATCGCCACGTTGCGTGAGTGCAGATCTGCATCATCGTGCGTATTTTTACGGACTTACGCGCGTAGTTCATCATCATCAACCAGATCATTGCTAGACATGGGCCTCTCCAGTTGTTCGCCACTTAGGGCAAACATCTAAAGGATATACCCATAATCGCTACGATGTACAGGCGGATTGGCGATCGCTTGGCGTAGCTTCTTGTAACGCTGCTGCCCGTCATTGGTCTGTGGTATTTAGCTACGCCTTCAATTGTGATGATTATACCGCCACTAGTCGGTTGCCAGTGCCTCGTTTGTTATTTGGCAAGATGCACCACGGGCAAGTGAGGTTGGCTTGGAGTGAAAAGATGCTAGGCCGCTCCCTTACACGCGCGTAGTTGCGTTTTGTGAATTCACGACGCGGCTTTGCACACTGTGCGACTCAGTATGCATACCTTGCGTCTCGCGCGTAAGTATTGGACTGTGCGTGTTTTACAAACAGAGATACTCACAATCAATCAAGATAGAACACGCATCAGCGTTTTGCGTGCCAGTGTGTTAACCACTTTACAGTAGACGCTAGCCACCAATGGCAGTGACTCAACGAACGGACTAGAATGTCTATAGTTGTTTGTACTATGGCAATAAGGGTAGGTCAATCGGTGGCACGCTATTAAAGTTTTTCCTCTATGTAAATTACGTGTTTACTTAACCGACAATATCAATCAAGAAAACTCGTTATGAAAACTGAGTTAAAATAACATATCACTACGTTCAGAGTTTTCCAAGCGATGCCTGTTGGTGCTGAGGACAGGATCACTACTGAATAGGTAATAAGAGGTAGGCGATAGCGAATCATAGCTCGAATTGAGCCGCCCGTCTGGAGAAGGACCTCCACCATATAAAATATCGTCTTGGGCTTCTTTCGCTTTCCATCAGGCGTTGGGAAGCCATTATGTTGAGCCACTATAAATAAAAAACTCCTTCATATGACAAGAACTGAATGGAATTTAACAAAAATTTTTAGTGATGTAGCACAAACGTCAGATTAACACAGACCCCACGTAAAATAGGCGTTCAGTCATCGAGTTGCGGATAACAGCCCGATCAAACTACTATAAAAAAAAATGAGCAGGTCATAGTAAATACCTAAGCGGCGATATGACCAGGTAGGTGACACCGATCCAGATGAAGAGCAGCACCACAGCAGCGCGCTTCCATCTCGCTAGGTACATCATAAAGTAGTCATTGAACGTCATGTGCCCATTGGAGTAGTGTTTCGTCATGGTCGCGGCGGCATCGCGTTACCACGTGCCCGGCGCATCGGTAGCGGACTGCAACAAAATATAAATATGTAAATATACATAACCCAACACTTGGCTAGCTGTAAGGGGGCGACCTATCATCTTTTCGCTCCAAGCCACCCTCATCTGCCCGTGGTGCATCCTGATGAATAACGAACGAGGCTCTGGTTGTGGTATAATCATCACGATTTAAGGTGCAGCTAAATAATGCAGGCCGATGACGAGCAGCAGCGTCCCCAGAGCGAGGAGCTACGCCCTGCGATCGTTAATCCACCTGCCTGACATGGCGATTAGGTTCCGTCCCACTGATTTAATGAAAAAAATTAGGTAATTTGATTTATGATGTTAAAAAAAAACTACTGTCTAGATTTCATTCAAACCAATTTTCGTTAGTAGTTTGCATAAGTACCTAATCATCATATGTTTCTTTCAGTTTTATCATGTCCATATTTTAGAAGTACCTGGGGGGTACTTAGGTGTTGTTTTAAAATGAAAATGCATTGATTATTGTATATGTTCAAAACAACATAAACAATAGGGGGAACATGCAGTATTAAATTAAAATAGTTTATATTAAATTTAACTTCGCACAATATATTTGCACTAAAGGCAGAATGTGTTTTACAATATTAAAATTTATTAAGACCATATTGTACACAAGACAATAGCAATTAAATTATTGTTATTTGTTTACCTTAGTAATATAAAAGGTCTGTAACTTTGTTAGGACAGATGGAAGTATATTTGTTACTCCTTCAAGGGAACTGAATGGAATTTAACAAAAATTTTTATTGATGTTGCACAAACATCAGATTAACACATAGAGTATAAGTTATAAGAATATTATCATTTCTAATGTCTTATATATTAATGATTGCAATACCACAGGCTGCAGCAACTTCTTTTTACTTTTCTATTGATTATAAAAACTCATATTTATGTGTAGTAAAATTTCACAAATTTACACAACATACATTGCTCCCATCCAAAAGTAAGTAGCTTAAGCACTTGTGTTGTGGGTATCAGGACAACACCTCATTAATAAGATTGGCTATGAGCCTGTGCTACAGGGCTCTCCTCACTGGATGTGGACACAAAAAAAATGCTATAGAAACAAGTCTCTTTTTTAAACAAAATGTTATGACAGCCTTTATTTTTAACAAGTGGTAATAATAAATTCTTTGGATTTAATACTCAAATGTTTGTTCTCCATTCTATTATATAGTTTTGTACTCCATTCTATTATTATGGATCCTAAATCCTTTTAAATAACCAAAAGAAATGCAATTAAGCACTCACTTTTGTAAGCAAGAGATTTATTTAGGTGATTGAATCTCAGCACACCTTCTACTCTCAATCACAATATCATAACACTACACTCATGCCGTGATTTAGCCGTAACTATGCGAGGTGCTAGCTCAATAGTACGCCGGATATTGATAATTTAAAACAGATCTATACAATACACTAAGGCAGATAGGTCACACATCTAGAAACATTGCACGTACTCCACGAAGACGATAACATATCAAATATCCTTTCCATCAACACATTTGAACATGTGCTAAATTCGATAGTGCACCTAATTATCATAAATGAGGCAAGAAACTATAAACATACCAATAAACTTTTGACCACTCGCTGCAAAACACCAAATAAAACAGTAACACGTATGTTATCTACACATGGGAAAATATATTGGGAACGAACGGTAAATGTTCACATTGAACTTAGTAATTTCACCTGCTGCTAACTATATTCATGCACACAAAAAAATTCAATTTACAAAATAACTCCGTAAAACAACTCGGCCCGTCCATCCACTCAACTCAACACGAAAGCGAAATGTCATTAATAATGCTGTGCCTTGCTTGTCGTGTCGTGTAATATCGATTGCGTAGGTATCGATAAAGTAAAGTAAAAAGTAAAAATTGTTAATTTCCAAGAAAAATACAGTACGAATTACGGTAATGCTTATGAAAGCCACACTAGGCAATACTTGTCTCGTGGCAATCATAATCTGTACACAGGACTACGAAATACAACAGCGGCGTTTGTTAAAGCGAGTAGGTATTTTTAAGTAGTACTATTCTTAAACAATACTTGATACAATATAAAGATTGATCCACATCGGAATTAAATAAGAAAAAAAGATAGGGTTCGACAACTATGCATACATTTGGCAGACAAAGACAATAGGATTCGAATAGCTGCACACAGGGAAGTCACTTATTTATCACTCAGAAATTAAACTTCCATAATATATACCCCATCTATTTGTCATTATTGGGTTGATCTTGACGGAAATATCGGTGAACATACATAAAAAAATGAATATTATACATACAGACGAATTGAGAACCTCCTCCTTTTTTCAAAGTCGGTTAAAAATTAAGTTGAAAGTAAACAAACGCAGTCTTCTTAAAAAAATATTAATATTATTGTACTATAAATAATAAAACATACGTATTACGGAATATCTCAGTAATGAACAAAAAAGATCCCTTGTGCGGTTCGTAGCACGTGTTGACTATACGATTGCTTTTCTCAGGAACTCAAAAACAAATCGATTAAGGAAGCTCAACCCTATTATCGATTATATTGAGACATTATTTCCAAGACTACACGGACACGGCTACAATTTAAAAAATGGAAATGTCAATTGTCATGTGTGTCTGTCAATTAAATTTTCCAATTCCAATTTCCAATTCCAACAGCAGTCGGTCATTTTGACAATTCATGTCTGTCTGGTTGGGTCTTGTTGCAGGCCGGCAAAAGTTTTGTATCATTTTACCTACCACTAACTTACTAATAGGTCTATTAGTATTTAAACATGCCGAAGAAGCAGGCGAAAAACGCTTTTTATTTTTACATGATAGATTTCAGAGAACAACAAAAGAAAAAAGGTATTAATTATGGAAATTTGGCTGAGGTCGCGGAAGCAGCAGGGCAATTGTGGAAGGTAACGAATCTTTTTTAAAATTTGTAATTTGCTTTCCCTTTTGTAGGTACTTTACTTTTATAAACGATAATTGTAGGTATTTGAACCTTATACAAAGTTCGTTCTATAAAGTTTTGAAACTGTTCGAAAACATCTAAGAAATACTACTCCTTTTGTACACATCATTTTATGATTTATGTATTATCAGCGTTATTAGATGACCCAACACTCTGACCAATTTGCGTAATCTGAGTATTTAATAACTTATTGAATCGTTCACTTATTCAATTTGGTTGCAGAAGTCCTTATTATTTAGTACTTAATATGTCTTTATTTCTGCCATAATCTGTATCTACCCACCTTTACCTTCACTTCTCTAAAAAAAACGGCGTTCCTTACAGCAAAGCTAAAGAACAACCAACAGCTTACCTTTTCTCAGGAGTGAAAGCCTTTCACTCGTCGTTGTGATGACTAGGCTGCCTATCAATGTAGTTAATTAAAATAAATACTTGTGTAACTATCACCAACTTAATTCACAATTTTTTCAGGACACACCACCACACATTCGCACCAAGTTTGAAGAACTAGCTAAAAAAGCGAAAGGAACCGAGAAGAAATTTACATCAACCGGTATCCCATTAGAGGTGATAGAGAGGCAGGAGCAGGAACTGAAAGATGCAGAGGAAATGGAGCGCCAGGACATTAAAAATATTGTTAAACTGAAATGTTTTAATGATGGTATTATTCTATTGGTTATCTTATTCCTCCTAGTCCTACTCGAACTTTATTTTGTTTCGTCATTAGACAAATAGGGATGTTTCCAGGGTCAAAATAATTACATTATATTTAGTCCATTTTAGATTACAAAAATATATTGGACACATATTTTTCCTTTTTTCATTTAAACAAAAAATTACAAAGATACAAGGCATCAAAATTTAGGAGTGTGAGTCTTTTACGTCACTCAGTAGTGAAAAACCTCTTTGATGTCATGCATAATTTTAACGGGCTATATCATTGTCATTTTTGGTCTGATTTGCAAATGAAAAAAATGTGTCTTTTATTTTTGAACAATCTAAAAACTGCAACAGGCCTATTCAGCTTTGAATTAATAGATTTCTATATTTTGATTCTAGAAGTAATAATGTCACTATCACATACAATGTTGCAACATTTTTTTTTAAAGCCACAATTTGTTTTTTATATTTGTATGGGCTGACTTCTGTAACTACTTGGGATGGGACTTCAATCATCAAGCCTAATGCAATCCACTGCTAGACATAGGCCTCTCCAGCTTTTCGCCAATTTGGGCGATTACCTGGAGGATTTACCCATAATCGCCACTCTGGGCAGGCGGATAGGAGATATTTTTGTTCAAACTTACTAATAAAATATTCTGATTACAGCCATAATTCAAGAAGATTTCTACATAATGGACATTAATTATTTCTGCAAGGCCGGCTCACAGTATTTGATTGCAGAAAGTACTGTTTTACGATTCAATCTTCAAGATGGAATTCTTGATCACTACCATGAAATAATTAACCCAGGTAATCAATATAGCATATTTATATGTCATCTTAACGATGTATATCAATTTAAATAAATAAATAAGCCAAGTATGCCACTCTGGGTCACACATCGCCATCTAGCCCCAAACTAATCTGAAGCTTGTTCTATGGTTACTAGACAACTGATAAACTTAGGTAACTTTTTTTTGTAATAAAATTATGTATTATACATAGTAGCATACAGACCAATACAAACAGACATGTTCATGCACACAAATGTTCAAACTGTGCGGGAACCAAACCCACGACTCTTGGCTCAGAGAGCAGAGGGCACTACCAAATGTGCCATCAATTCATCTGAGACCTCATTACTAAATGTTAAATTTTCTTCCAGGACAAATTCCAATGGGTTATGCCTATGATGTCAAATTAGGAAGTCAAGAAATAGGTTTACAAATGCCAGACGAGACACAAAAGAAGAGCAACTATTTCCAAATCTTGGCCAATATTATCGACTACTTGAAACAGAAAGATCGGAATGCTAAATCAATGCCGCCTATCTTTACAATGCCAGAGAAAGTAGCTCCCATCCAAGATTTTATAATTCAGATGTGTGCCAGAGCAGGTATTGTCAAATTCTTATTCAACCATTCAACCAAATGGTTTCCTGTAATGTCTTTGTTTTTGTGCAATAAAGCGTTTCTATCTATGTAACAATAGGAACAGCGTTGGTGATACCACGGAACCTTGCGGGACGCCAGCATTTATAATTTTAGAATAGAATAGTTATTTATTTAGCATCACATGTTTTGTTACATAATAAAATGACTGAACACAAGCATTTGCGCTGATACTAAAAAGGCATCTCGCTCAGCATGTGCCGAGGCGTGTCTGGGACGCCGCGACGCTGGTCTTCCGCGGATGCCTTTTCGGAGCACCCTAGTGGTGGTTAGTTGTTTAGTTTAAACGGGCCAGTTTCCGCAACGAGGCGTCTGAGCGCCCATTTTGCGCGTGGGCCAACAACACCCTAGAGGTATAAAAAACAGAAAAAAAAAACGATTGTCGCGTTCGCAGCGGAGGACGAGAGTATATTCCGTATCTACAAGCTGGACACGTTGTTCTTCACGCTGATCAACGCCATCAAGAGCCACAGCAACGAGGGCTTCCCGCGCGAATCGCTGGCGCTCGCGCAGCTCCAGAAAGACCAGTTTAAGTACAGCCCGGGACTTGGTTGCGAGGTATGTGTGGTTTTAATACTTTTTGGTTTTTAAGGGATTAACCTTACATAAATAAAACACGTGTTTTAAGAAAGGTAGGGACCTTTCTTAAAGCACGTGTTTTATTTATACATAGCGAATCTTCTCTCGAATTGAGCCGCCCGTCCAGGGAAGGACCTCCACCCTATAGAATACCGCACTCAAATGACCTCTCGAGTCGTGTTTCTGCCGATGAGTAGGGTTTCCGGAGCTCGTGGGGGGTTGGAGTTGGGCCGGCATGGCGGTGGCAACTGACATGTAACTGACCAGTTACTTGCTCATTGTCACAGCGACTTGGGCTTCTCTTTCGCTTTCCATCAGGCGTAGGGAAGCCATTATGTCGAGCCACTATAAAAAAAAACACGCACAGTCCAATACTTACGCGCGAGACGCAAGGTATAGCACACTGAGTCCGCAGTGTGCAAAGCCGTGTCGTGAATTTACAAAACGCAACTACAAGGGGTGCATGGGGGATGTAAGGGAGCGGCCTATCATTGTCTTTCAGGTCTATCCCCGGACCGGCAGCTCAATTCAAGCGAAGATTCGCTATGCCCTACCTCTCTCTCTCTCTCTCTAGTTTGTTCCGTGTCGGGGTGTTTATGTCACCGGAAAATAGCAAGAATCGTAAGTTGATCAATTTCCTAGATAGTTGATTAACTTTCGGAATATAACAAACGGTAGTTGAAATGTATTATTTTACGCAATGGATTTCAGTTAGTTGATCAACTTACGGTACCCTGACAGTCATTTAATAACTTACGATTTTGACACAAGTAAAATCGTCCTCAAATGGGCCAATCGTTGCTCAATGTACTATTTAACGGTGCACTATTACCCGTAACTTAATACACTATTCCCTGATTGGTTGCCGGGATAACGCCACGTGAGCCATTGAACCAATCAACGTTCACCTCACCTTCGTCGGATGATTTTACGGCAAGACCCCGTAAAATGATCAATTTACTAAAATACATACGTTAAATAATACATTTCAACTGCCGTTTATTATTTTCCGGAAGTTAATCAACTACCTAGGAAATTGATCAACTCACGATTCTTGCTATTTTCCGGTGACATTTATATTTGTATTTGAGTATATATTTGTGGTACCTTCGTTGACCTGATACCCAAGCATAAGCCTTTAACATGTTTCCCTGCAAAGGTTCCCTTAATCAGTGTTACTCCGCTATGCCACTCAGATCCATAATGCAGAGGACAAGTCTCCAGAGTGCACCACGTCTCGCACGAAGCGCTGGGCGTTCACCGTGCTGGACAGCTGCTGCCCCGTGCGAGGCCTCAACATGGTCCCCGGACGCCACGTGCCCGGCGACTTCGATCTGGACGTGAGTGACGCTGACCACATACTGCCTGACAGTGCCTGGCGACATCGACCTGGACGAGAGTGCCGCTGACCACATACTGCCTGACAGTGCCTGGCGACATCGACCTGGACGAGAGTGCCGCTGACCACATACTGCCTGACAGTGCCTGGCGACATCGACCTGGGCGTGAGTGACGCTGACCACATACTGCCTGACAGTGCCTGGCGACATCGACCTGGACGAGAGTGCCGCTGACCACATACTGCCTGACAGTGCCTGGCGACATCGACCTGGGCGTGAGTGACGCTGACCACATACTGCCTGACAGTGCCTGGCGACATCGACCTGGGCGTGAGTGACGCTGACCACATACTGCCTGACAGTGCCTGGCGACATCGACCTGGGCGTGAGTGACGCTGACCACATACTGCCTGACAGTGCCTGGCGACATCGACCTGGGCGTGAGTGACGCTGACCACATACTGCCTGACAGTGCCTGGCGACATCGACCTGGACGTGAGTGACGCTGACCACATACTGCCTGACAGTGCCTGGCGACATCGACCTGGACGTGAGTGACGCTGACCACATACTGCCTGACAGTGCCTGGCGACATCGACCTGGACGTGAGTGACGCTGACCACATACTGCCTGACAGTGCCTGGCGACATCGACCTGGACGTGAGTGACGCTGACCACATACTGCCTGACAGTGCCTGGCGACATCGACCTGGACGTGAGTGACGCTGACCACATACTGCCTGACAGTGCCTGGCGACATCGACCTGGACGTGAGTGACGCTGACCACATACTGCCTGACAGTGCCTGGCGACATCGACCTGGACCTGAGTGACGCTCACACAGTGCCCGACAGTTCACGACAGTGTCTGGCGGCCTCGACATGCGCCCCGGACGCCACGTGCCCGGCGACTTCGATCTGGACGTGAGTGCCGCTGACCACATACTGCCTGACAGAGCCTGACTGAGAGAGATGTAAAGGAGCGGCCTATTATCATTTCGCTCCAAGCCAATCTCACCTGCCTTTGTTTCTCACCTGCCTTTGTTACATCCTGCCGAATAGCAAACGAGGCGCTGGCAACCGACTGGTGGCGGTATAACCATCACAATTGAAGGCGTAGTTAAATGCCACAGGCCGATGACGGGCAGCAGCGTCACCGGAGCCAGAAGCTAGGCCCTGCGATCGCCAACCCGCCTGCCCAGAGTGGTGATTATGTGTATATCCTCCAGACGTTCGCCTTTAGTGGCGAAGACCTGGAGAGGCCTATGTCCAGCAGTGGACTGCAATAGGCTGATGATGAGCCTGACAGTGCCTGGCGGCCTCGACATGCGCCCAGGACACCACATGTCCGGCGACTTCGACTTGGACGTGAGTGACGCTGACCACATACTGCCTGACAGTGCCTGATTGTGCCTGGCGGCCACAACATGTACCCCTGACACCTCGTGCCAGGCGACTTCAACCTGGACGCGTGTGATGTTCACAAAGTGCCCGACAGTGCCTGACAGTGCCTGGCGGCCTCGACATGCACATTAAATTATTCTAACTTTGCTTACGGATATCTAAAACTGTTTCTGATCATATTTGCAGACTATCTTTACACTGAAAGAGCAGAAGAAAGAACGTGCGGGGCCTTCCATTGCCAGCAACCCTAGGGTAAGTATACATTTTCAGTTTGTGTAACAGACATGAACTCTATTTTTTTTTACTATTGACCCTTAAAAAGGCAATGAAATTAAAAAAAAATGTAATCTACTCATCGCTCAATTCCCAACGTCAACATTTTTGTAGTAAAAACCTTTTTTTGTTTTGTGTATAGTTCAGCGCTGCTTCATGCTACACGCCGTCGGCTCTAAGCGAATCTTCCAGTGATACTACCAATTTGCCAATGGAGAGTAAGTACACGCACTTAATTCAACATTTAAGAGTAAGTACAATTGATTGATTGACATTTGAAATGTGTGTATGAATGTATGGACATGTTTGTTCACAGGTACTAAGAAGGAAAAACAGAGGATTCATGTGCCGCTTCGTAAGCCGAAGACAGATTGTAAGTAATAACACAACATATCCAGTAGTAATTTCTAATATGTTATTCTATCATTCAATTTTGAACCAAATTATTTTGGTTATAGAGTTTACTATAGTTAGTTAATATATAATTTCAGATTCGCAAACAATTCGTCCCGCCCCTGAACTCACTGAAGCTAACTTTCCGTCGCTTTCAGCTGGAAGAGGTATGTACAAAATAATATATCAGACTACATCACATACGTTGCTCCGATCCCAAAGTAAGTAGCTTAACACTTGTGTTATGGGTATCAGAACAACGAAGGCATCACAAATATACACTTAAATACAAATATAAACACCCTGGCACGGAACAAACAATTGTTCATCACACGAATGTTTGTCCCGGGTGGGGATCGAACCCACGACCCTTGGTTAAGAAGCCAGGAGTCGCTACCAATTGAGCCAGTCGAATATCATGCATAGTTAACTGTCAATAAGAATGTGTAATACGTGATTGCTAGAATTGGACATTTTGAGCCCCCTAGACCTTTTGGACTTAATGCGCTCAAACGATAGCTATCGAATGGGATTGCACACGAGGGTGGTTACGGCCTTTGCAGTTGTTCGCCACTTTGGGCAGACACCTAGAGGTTTGCCCATAATATCGCCACGCTGGGCAGGCGGGTTGGCGATCAAGGGCGTAGCTCCACACTCGTGACGCTGCTGCCCGTCATTGTCCTGTAGTATTTAACTACTACTCCAATCTTATACCGCCACCAGTCGGTTGCCAGAGCCTCGTTTGTTATTAGACAGGATGCACCAGAAGCAGGTAGCTTGGAGCGAAAAGATGATGGGTATACATCCCCATTAGTACTATACAAGGTCTTCTACCCTAATCTTACAAATCATCATTGTACTCTCCAAGTTTCCACTGCCTTTTGCATAGAGTCTACTCAGCCACCTGGTTGGAGGGCGTCCCACACTACGTTCGACCACTATAAATACCTTGCTAAATACATCATCATCAGCCTTTATCAGTCCATTGCTGGACAAAGGCCTCTCCCAATGTTCGCCACTTTGATCTATCCTGCTAAATACATGATACAATTTAATTACAGGTCGAGGTTTATCCAGAAGCTTCAACAAGATGAATATTAACAAGTAACTTACTCGGTCTGTAGCCCGTCCTCTATATTCTCTAGTTATAAATATCTAGGTACTTACTATAGCACTAAATCTCAGCAACTAAAATAAGTACGTTATTGTTAAGGTTATAATAGTACTCAACTAAAGTTAGATGATCGAAAGCAAATATAGTACAACAACACAAAATATTTGCAATTTTAAAATCTTTCTTTAAATACCGAATGGTGCGATTTTAATGTTACTACATAACATTATTGTAGAGGTTTAGCTGCCAAAAAGTTTGATAAAGTCAATTGACGGAATGCATGTATACTATAAAGTTATAAAATAATTTTCTCTACTTACACCTTATAATGTACATTGGAAACAGAAGCTGTTTGGTCTCTTTAAGTGCATTTGATTGAATGGAATAGTATAATAGTTGTAAGTGGAAATACTGTAATTATATCTTAGTCATATAATGACAGGGTATATACCTACCATATTTTTTGTATAAACACTATTATTCTAAGCTATTAGGTACTAGTCTTTTTTTTGTTATATGTGTCCGGGCAGGGCAAAGTTTCTGAATCTGCGGGGCTCTTCACAAACGCGTTCGCAAAGATTTCACTCAATTTCTTAATGAGTGTCATTCGAATTTGACAAAATTGTACTAGAGTAATGTTAAATTTGAATGGACGTTGGAAGTAGGCATTGTGAATAGCCCTGATGGTTTCATTGTTCTAGAATAAGGGTGGCCCATCGGTTGATCGCGTCTACACGTACCTCGCTACCAAAGTGACCTAGATCTGCAACATTGATGTAACTAATATCCACTAAACTTTCATTTGAAATTTAAAAAAGTACATAATTGATATATAGCTCGGGGTTTCGTCAGTAATGCTGCGATTTCACTGAGGTAGAGCGGAGACAAGTTGTGCCACGATTCATCAACCAACATTTTTATTTAAAAGAGCTTTCAGGATCACTCCACCTGATGGTAATAGCATGATTTCAAGCAATGTGATCGTAGTACAGCTCGTTTCCGCTCTGTTCTGCTCCACCTCAGTAGAAGCGCAGTCTATTTTGTGCCGCGTACACTCGGGCTGTGGAATGAGCTCCCCGCCGAGGCTCCGGCGGGCCGTAAGCTTGTTTGCCACCCTAGTGGTATAAAAAAAGTTAGTCGCATGAATAAGGGCAGAGGGCATTACCTACATAGGTAAGTGTTATGTTTTCAAAGCTAAATATTTGTTGATTTTGTATTTGGCATTTCGATTAAAATCATATTTTGTCTATGAACTGGTGTTTATTTTCGGATTAACTTTTCTGATCCATACGAAATTCCAATCCTATCTCGCTTCCTTTCAAAATCCATACATATCCCAACCTTTTCCTTGTCTGTGGCTAATGTAGGTACCTACAAACCGTACAAAGCCAAAAAAAAACCTATTTTAGGAGTAAGTAAATAATACAGACACAAATAATTATTTAGAGTAGTTTAAATATTATTTATTAATGTTTTCGTAGAAATACATATCTTTATTATCAGTTCAAAGTTTCGTCACTAGGTAATTAAATTCCTTGCTTACCAAATCGGTACTATATTATATTTTATTTGTCTATTTAGGCTTTTGCTTTATACACTATTGCTAATTCCTCAACGTACAGTCGAAACACACATCGTCACATACACTGGTCGCGGTAATATACCTATCTATTTGCAATAATACTAACATGACCATGTCCTGCAGGTTAACTGGTAGATAACGCTCTATTAAGTTCGCCTTTTTGTACCATTTCATGCAATATAGTTTAAATAAATAATCTCACTGTTAACCAGCCAATTTTCTTTTTATAAATTTCTTTTTATAAAATTCGTTTAAAATTTTGTCACAATAGGGAATGTGCATGAAAAATAGTTTTTTTTTGCATGCATTTACTAGTTTATCGTAAAATATATTACAAACAGTGAAAACAAAATCTAAGTTGGCTGAAAAATGAGCGAGATACAGTCGTTGAAAGTAAATATATCCGTCTCTCTCACGAAAACAGATTTTTCTATGGACTTTGTATGGCGCGCACGGTACGTGACGTCATCCGCCACGTCGGAGCTCTTTGTCTAAGCAATAACTTTAACTCTTTATAACTAGCTTAATAGAAAAGATAGTTTAAAAATTCTTCGACATTTATATGTACCTATCTGGAAGATAAAAGATCTCAATAAATCCATAAAAAAGTCATGCATATTCCCTATTGCTGTACAATTTTTATTTATTAAAATTTACCAAATACCATAGCTTCATCTCTACTACCTACTCTTCTGTAGGTACTTAGACTAACGAACATTCAAGTCCGCTCAGAAGGGTTCAGCTCGATCCTAATCTCATTGGGGTGTTCCTCGACAGTCTCCAACTTGTCTTTCTCTCTCTTCGGCTCCTCCTTACCCGGCTCCTGTTCGCTGGTACCGGGTTCTTCTTCTGACTCGCTCTTCTCTCGTTCTTCGCTGTCCTTCTTCAAAGTGCTAAATACGACCTCTGTAGGAACGTTACCATTCTTAGTGGCTGTCTCTTCTTTAATCTCTACGATGGCGCTCCGGACCAATATGAGCACGTAGATTTGGAATACTAAAATGTAATTGTTAAGTGAGAATAGCTATTTACATATTTTATGATATTATTCAGAAACTTTCTAGCACGTTCATTCAAATTTGAAACTTATTCGAAGCTTCCGAATCCGAGCGGAGGGTACGGAAATTCACAATGAAGTCCAGATAATAGGATCATTAGGAACGTGAGTGAATGTTAAATTGACCACTACACTTATCCATACTAATATTATAAATGGGAAGTGTGTCTGTATGTTTGTCTTTTATATACGGCAAAACGGAGCGACGAATTGACGTGATTTTTTAAGTGGAGATAGTTGAAGGGATGGAGAGTAACATAGGCTAGGTACTACATGAACGCGGGCACAGCTAGTAATTAATAAAGAGAACATTGGGAAAGTAGAATGTAAGTAGGTAAGTGATTATTACTTCATCATCATCAGCCCATTACAGTCCACTGTTGGACATAGGCCTCTCCAGTTGTTCGCCACCTAGGACAAACTTCTGTAGGATATACCCATAATCGCCACGCTGGGCAGGCGGGTTGGCGATCGCAGGGCGTATCTTCTTGCTCCGGTGACGCTGCTGCCCGTCAGCGGCCTGTGGTATTTAGCTACGCCTTCTATCGTGATGGTTTTACCGCCACCAGTCGGTTTGCCAGAGCCTCGTTTGTTGTTCAGCAGGATGCACCACGGGCAGGTGAGGAGGGCTTGGAGCGAAAAGGTGATAGGCGCTCCCTTACATCCCAGATAGATAGATTATTACTTACCAAGACTGACCACAATAGTGATGGTGAGCAGCACATCTATGGCCGGTATGACCATGGAGTAGAAGAGCGTGGAAGCGATAATCGTAGTTATGTTGTAGTACATGAACACGCGTGTCAACTCGATGTCTTTCTAAGGAAACAGATTACATCCTACTTATATATATATATATATATATATATATATATATATAATATTATAAACGCGAAAGTTTGTTTGGATAGATGGATGGATGTTTGTTCCACTTTCACGCAAAAACTACTGAACGGATTTCAATGAAACTTTACAGGAATATAGTTTGTACATCAGATTAACACATAGGCTGTGTTTTATACGAATATCACGCGGGTAGAGCCGCGGGCAGCAGCTAGTAATTAATAGTTCTTTCCCCTCATAAGTACTAAACTAATTCCATACCATAAGGTTGAGGTTAAGGCGGAGGGGAGACGTGCTTACCGCGATGAAATATGGCTAGAAATATGATTGTGGATGGATTTCAAGCCTAGGGCTTAGTAGAATGAATCGCGGCACAGCCCGTCTCTGCTCCGTCTCAGTGGAACCGCAAGCCTAAACACATTCATAGCCTGCCCGCTGCCAACTTGTACCTTTACGCCGCAGCCACACATTGGATCCAACTTTGCGTCCAATCTCTGTCCAATGCCCAATACTAACGCGCTCAATGTCTTCATTATGTCAAAGTACCGATACACACATTGGTGCATTGGGCGCAAAACGTTACGTTGGTGCAAATATCTCCAATGTGTAAGCTTTAAGGTGCGTTTCCATAGACACGAGACTGCGCGATCTAATATAACCCATGGAGTTTTTCTTACCTATCATTTTCTTATGAATGTTCCAAAAACAATTTAGTCAACTCACTCGATACATAGCACACAGTAGCAACACGTTGAAACACAACTCGGTGCAGTACGCCAGGATGGGGATCGGCTTGGACACGAAGTCCGGTATGATCACCTCCTGGATCTTCATTATCGTCGGCGAAAAGCTCTCATTGGCTATACCTATTAATGATATTAGCTGGAAGAAGTATGCGCTTTTAACTTCCTGTTAAGTAACTTAAGGGATGACGCAAGTATTATAGGAATAGGGTTGCTATCCGTCTGGGTTTCCCCGGATTCGTCCTAGTGTGAAGGGCGTCCGGGGTCCGTTCAGCTGGGGCTTTTTAAAGTGTCCAGGTAAAATTCGGACACTTTTGAAATTGAAACTCAAATTCTTATAGATAAGCTACAAGCCCACAATCAAGAGGGCACGGCAAAATAATAAAAAATGAATGAAAAAATTCTAAAGTGTCCGGGGAAAAAACCAAATGTCCGGAATTTCTGCCATGTTATCCGGCGCCGGCAATTTAGGTGATGGCAACCAAATAGGAAGTAAGTAGGTTTCACTTACCGATATTATTAAGTTGAGGTAAGCAATAATACAAAGGCCCACTCTTATAGGCGTCAGCCAGCAACAGTGGTCCAATTTGAAGGTCAGCAACGACCTCTTCACGAACTGATACGATTTCTCCATCTTCCCTTAGTTCCTGGTCCACCTCACAAACAGGAGTCGCCTCACGGCGGCATTCGCACAAAATGCCTCTATTCGAATAGTTTGACCACTATTAAAACTATAATTAGGATGTCGCTTAATTAGAAGGTCAATAAAAATATTGGCCGTTTTGAATTAGAACGTTAATTGTGTGATGTAATAAAACAGCGGAATCGCTTACCTAAACAAATTATGGCGCTTATACTGCGAGGTTGTGGGGTGTGCGACTTTTTCAAAGGTTGAGTGAGACCTTACATAAATATCACTCAGAATATTCACGAGTATCACATCCGTTAGAGTTGGAAGCAAAAAAAGTTGAAACAGGCACGCTTGATCTTACAGAGAAAGATGTAGACATACCGTATTTTTTCAAAGAATCACAGGTTTCAAAGACACACACACATTGCAAGCGTCCGAAAATTCAACTCGTTGCCGGCACAGGTCTTTTTTCGTTTAACTTCAATTAGATTCCGCGTTTCCCTTGAAACATGCGCTAGAAAATACATTTAGAACGCGTGTTGGTTGAACTGACGTGACAAGATCACGTACTCAAGGCGGATCTAGCTTGATACATATCCGAGAGTTTGAGAATATTATATTGAATGCATTTAAAGAAGCATCTCGTTTACGGCATGGCAACAATTGACGAGAATCAAGAGATCTAGCGTAGATCGGCCAACTAGGTCCTTTATATTATGAATCTTTGCATAGATGACATGAAAAAGAAACTCAGAAGCTAGTTCCCATGAGCGACAACCTTAAAAATATATTAAACTAACCTAAAATAACTAAAAATCGACTTCAATGTTATACTTCATTTATTTAGAAATTTCATTGAAGATATTTTTTGTATTGGATACAATATCAAAGTGTAGACACGAATTGAAATAGGAAATATGAATTGGAAAAATTGTAAAATATTGTTCATAATATTAGCACACAACATAACATCTTATGAAAGTGTATAAATGTAACTCGCTGTAATATATACAAATAACCAAATGTATTAAAGCTAAAGTTCAAACAAATTCTTAACTTGCGATGAAGTCTGAAGAATGTTCTCAGGTACTCATATAGTATTAAAATTATAATTTCCATATCTAGTTAATGGTTGATCATGTAAAAACTGTTAAAAATCCATCACAGATTTTGGAAAACTTCAATTATTTTATTGCTGATATCATATAAGCCAGTGTTTCTCAAACTTTTTTCTTTGTATGAAGTGTATAATAAATTTCTTTTTTATTCAAGAAACAGGTAACCCCAAATTAATGACAGTATTTTGTAGAACACAGTTGGTAATTGGTGTGTATTTAAGACACACTGGCAGATATTTAAAGCGAGTTCACAATGTTGCTAATACTACATTTAGTAACAAACAGGCAGCGATCGAATCTGGGCTGGTACTGTTACAGCTGAGTCTCGTCATATGTCGGGGCGAGCCAAGGCACATTGTAATAATCATTTCGATATTAAAATTACCTAAAATCGAGCAACGCGGCATAATGATCTATGTAATAATAATGTTTCAAACACCATAAATTGCACAAAAATAATTACTCGCTCCATACTTCTTATTTGTAGGAGTTATGAAACACAATCGGTGTAGAGTGTGAACACATTGAATCTTCAAAAATTAATACCAAAATATAACATGATTATTATATAACGTAACCCTGCAATTTCACCCAAAAAAAAAACAAATAATATTAAAATAGATTTTATTGAAAAATAAACAATCTTTTAACGATCTCTAGATAAAAAATGGAATAAATTTATTGGTCACAATTATATCGCCTTACACCAGCTAATGAAACCAAACCCATAGTTTTAAAATGTAATTATTAATACGTCTAATTCATAACTTTTATTAAAGTATTTGTTTATTATTCGCAGTATTCCGCTGCATAGTAACATATGATAAGTACTCTGTTTTTATTTTAACAAATAATACATATTAATATCCAAATATATTAGTGTTTGTACATACATATTCTACTGTAATTACATAACTCTTTTCTATATTTTCATAAGAAATATTACGGGTGCATCTAGTAATAGGCAGTATGAAAAATTATTATAAATATCACTTTTCTGAGAAAGATTCATTAAACATGAACCAAGACTTTCATAGACGTTGTATCTATTCTTTTGTATTTTAGGTCACTTCGACAACCGTTTGTAGCTACAGGATTGACTACTCCTATAGTTATTGGATACTGTCTACGACACATGCTTTTTGCGACACGACTAACCATTATTATAAACGCTAAAAACTCTTTAGTACCATGCTATAGTTGAGTAATTTTTGTTGACCCTATTTGTTATGCTGAACATAACGTTGTATTTAGAATATTCTACCTGTATTTTAACATGCAAGTCAATTGCTTTATTCATATCTCGATTTTATAGAACAATCATATTACATGCACTTTTGGTTAACTAAGAGGTTTGGGAATTTATGTCCAAGTGGGATTTGGCCTAAAAGTAGTCAGATAATAAACATTTTCTCTTGATTATGGACATGGCACTAAAGTGTATACTTAGTTAACCCTCGTATTCACTAGAGGATAATTTAGGCTAGACACGATGGAATATTTATTTTATTTTATTAGGCTGTCGTTGACAAAATGTAGAAAATAACAGGTAGAAGCATAAGAAAAGATGACCTTTTTTATAGTAGCTCGACATAAATTCTCCTCTACGCCTGATGGACAGCGAAAGAGAAGGAAACCCTACTCAACGGTAGAAACACGACACGGTCATTTGACACAGAGAGAGATCGATCAAAATCTATAAAACCAGTATTTTCGACAGTACGTAAAAAAACACGAAAGTTATCGAAACATAAGACTAATTATAACGATAGAACAGCACTATCGCTCTAGCGAATACGAGGTTTATTTTATGTATAAAAGAAGTATAATCATGAGTCAAGGCCTTTTTTCACCGAATCGGAGACGAAATGAGCAGTTTTTGACGATTTACTCAAACTTTGAACACTGCTGGTCACACACGAAGGTGGTTTTGACGATTTACTGAGCAGGCATTTGCGTGACGTAATTTGTGAATGGTACTGACAAACTAATCCCTTGGTAGAAAACCGACCTCAACTCCTCAGAACTCTGATTTACTTCATAAGAGCATGCACGACCGCGTTAGCGTTGAGGGCCTTAAGGTCAGTGTAGGTCTGTCCCGTCCCTACGAAGACTATCGGCTGACCAGTGATGTAAGTCATAGATATGGCGGCCCCGACCTTATCGTCGATCGTGTCGAACTTGGTGAGCACGATGCCGTCGATCATGTGAGGGTTGGTCGAGGAGCTGTGGTCGGCTAAGGCCTGGTTGAACTTGACCAGCTGGTCGACCGCTTCGTTGCCGACTAGAGCCTCCCCGACGAATAAAACCATGTCAGGTTCGTTCACCTATGGGGATAGATAAATAATTATTAGACAGTATGAAAAATTAAGTAAGTAAGAGTGTGATGACGAGTGTGATGTAAGGGCTGTATCTTTTCGCTCCAAGCCAACCCCACCTGCCTGTGGTGCATCCTGCCAAATGGCAAACGAAGCGCTGGCAACCAACTGGTGACGGTATAACCATCACAATTGAAGGCGTAGTAAAATACCACAGACCAATGACGGGCAGCAGCGTCACCGGGGCGAGCTACGTCCTGCGATCGCCAAACCTGTCCAGCGTAGCGCCATTTAAGAGAGGTAGGGCATAGCGAATCTTCGCTCGAATTGAGCCGCCCGTCCGCGGAAGGACCTCCACCCTATAGAATACCGCAGTCCGATGACCGTGGGGGGTTGGGGTTGGGCCGGCATGGCGGTGGCAACTGACAGGTAACTGACCAGTTACTTGCCCGTTGTCACAGCGACTTCCTTCTCTTTCGCTTTCCATCAGGCGTAGGGAAGCCATTATGTCGAGCCACTATAAGAAAAAAAAGCGTGGCGATTTTGGGTAAAGCCTCCAGACGTTTGCCCAAAGTAGCGAACAGCTAGAGGGGCATATGTCCAGCAGTGGACTGCAATAGGCTGATGATGATGACCAATGCTATTGGCATCGGCTCTGCTCGGACGGGACGTGCCGACGGACGTCAAAAAGCCTTTATTATGGTTGATTGATTGATGATGATGATTGTAGGAACAGACCTGTCCCTACGAAAAGTGGAAGTACTTCCGCCGAGCTAGGTGATCGTGCTTGGGGACCGCGGTCCGATGGACCATCTTGGTTTTTCGTATACTATATATGTCGCAGTCACCTGGTTGAATCTGCTATTCAATTGAATGACTAGCGCGTTCATTGAATGACAACATTTAATTGAATGCCTAAAGGAGAACTCGTCAAGTTATTGAATGAAACGTTCAACGTCTTGACTGAACGTCATTTTAGTATAGTCGTTGAATGGGTAAAAGCCAACTTTAGTTTATAATTTTTCTTTAAAAGTATCCGGCGGCGGCGTATTATTAGGTAAATGCATGCTGTTACACTATTTTTATTACGAATAAGTCAGTTTATCGTAAATCTAATCAAAAAATATCAACACTGTTCATATCATTTTGATCATCTTTGACGCCATATTTGTTTTGGTGACTACTAACGCCGCGTGGGAATAAATTAAATGAACTAAATTACAAGCACCTGACTGCTTTTACGTCCGCTCTGTTCAAAGGGCTATGTTTCAATCCGCTACCTAGTTGGACGTTAAGTGACGCGTGTTTAGCCAACGTTCGGTCTAGTCATTCAATTGAATGTCGTCATTCAATGAACGCGCTAGCGATTCAATTGAATAGGAGATTCAACCAGATGACTGCGACATATATATAGCGAGATGAAAATTTCTTAAGTGAGTTGTAGGTCTTCCATACAACTTGTATGGAGCGATTTCCGTTTCCGCCATCTGTTGTTAGCTGGCGGAACTAGTGATTGCATATTGTAGCGATGTGAAGATAGGTGTGGCCATAATGATGATGATGATGATGATAGCTACCTTGATGAGCTTGGCGAGCGCGCGCATGAGCGGCTCGTTGTCCTGCATGCGGCCGGCCGTGTCCACCAGCACGACGTCGATGCGCGCGTCCGCCGCGTACCGGATCGCCTCCATCGCGATGCCCGCCGCGTCCTTGCCTGCAGACAAACGTGACCTTAGCGATTAGGGGGTGAGAATCTTCCACAAGGGGTGCATTCAAGGGACTTTGATTTGGGGTGAAAGCCTTTCGGTTCGGGGTGAGAAGCTTCTGCACGGTTCTGAATGAAAGATTTCTGATTATTTCGGCTCCTTGTTCCCCGAGATATAATCTGTTCAAGGCGAGAGTGAATTACGTGAAATTGGGTAAACGTTATATATTGAGATCTGACTGACTCTATAGCTCATTTGATAGTGACCTCTGCCTTCTGAGCAAAGGGTCGTGGGTTCGATCCCCGCACAGTACAAACATTTGTGGTCATGAACATGTCTGCTTATATTGGTCTGGGCATTTTCTATGTATAATAGGTATTTATTTACAAAAAAAAAAAGTATTTGATGCGGCTGGAACCGGGGGGTGTGGAATCAAACGAGTAATGGGAAACCACAAAAACACTTTAATGGTCCAGCCGCAGTGGACTGTATAACTCAACTTACAGATAAACAATAATATAAAAACCATAGTAACACTTATTATTCTTAAAAATACTTCCAAATATAAAACTATGTACAAAACGTATTAAAAAGGTAAAACTATATAAAAAAATCGTTCTGTCCGCAACAGTATTTAAAGTAAATTTACCAGTTGTCCTCCTCGCCTCCATTTGGGAGTGAGAGCTCTAAATATACTTGTTATCTTGTACTAACCGTATCCCTTTTCATACAGATGCACCATCTTGTGACCGTTGTGCCTGGTCTCCGGGTGCAGCCCGTTAAGGTGCCTGGAGTGTGTGCTAAGCTGCCTTCCATTGGGGGCTAGATGTTCTTTGGAGGGTGAAAAGCCTCCATTTCAGGGAGAGAGCTCCAAATATATTGGTTATCGTGTACTAACCGTATCCATTCTCATACAGATGCACCATTTTGCGGCCGTTGTGCCTGGTCTCCGGGTGCAGCCCGTTGAGGCGCCTAGAGTGTGTGCTAAGTTGCCTTCCATTGGGGGCTAGATGTTCTTTGGAGGGTGGCATTTCGTTCTCGATCAGCCAGAAACATATCTTGGGTCTGGTGAGGGTCTGTCGCTGGTGGTGACAGCATTCTACTGAGGGGTAGATGCCTTTTTGTGAGGGGTTGAATGTCTTTTGGTGAGGGGTGAAAGCCTTCCACTGGGGGATTGACGTTGTTTTGAGGGGGGTGAAAGCTTTCCACTGAGGGGTAAAAAGTATTCGCTTGGGGTGGTGAAAGCCTTAGGGGGGTGAAAGCTTCCCACTGGGGGGTGAAAAGCGTCCGCTTGGGGGTGAAAACCTTCTATTCAGGGGTGAAAAGCTTTTTTTTTTTAGTGAGAGCTCTAAATATACTGGTCGTTTTGTACTAACCGTAACCCTTCTCATACAGATGCACCATCTTGCGACCGTTGTGCCTGGTCTCCGGGTGCAGCGCGTTGAGGTGTCGCGAGTGCGTGCGCAGCTGCTCCACGGCGCCCGCGCGGAACGTGTCGCAGGCCGCGATCAGAACAGACATGTCGTTCTCTATCAGCCAGAAGCATATCTTGGCTAAGTTTGTGGATTTGCCGACGCCGTTTACCTGGGAAGGGAAACGTTTGTCAGTTTTATACCACTCGTCATGGGCATAGGCCTTTCCACGCCACTGTAGGCAAAGCAGCTAATGTTGTTATGTTTTATATTTTATTTTAAGGCTGTACTGTTTTTATATTTTATTTTAAAACCGATACCATTCTGACGCGTCACGTCACAACACATCAGACAAATATTAGTCCGCCTTAACACCGCGGGGCGCAGCTAGTTATAAAAAACCTTGATGGTTCAGCTGAAAAGTTGACAGGCTCGGTGGCTCAATTGGTACCTCTGCCTTCTGAGCCAAAGGTCGTGGGTTCGATCCCCGCACATTACAAACATTTGTGTTCATGAACATGTCTGTTTGTATTGGTCTGTGTGTTTTCTATGTATAATATGTATTTATTTACAAAAAAAGTATCTAAGTAAGTTTATCAGTTGTCTAGTACCCATAGTACAAGCTTAGGCTTAGTTTGGGGCTAGATGGCTCTGTGTGGCCCAGCGTGGCATGTCTTGGCTTATTTATTTATTATTATTATTAGTTTTATACCACTGATCATGGGCATAGGCCTTTCCACTTCGCCACTGTAGGCGACGCACCTAATGTTGTTATATTTTATTTTAAGGCTGTATCTATGATGTCTTTGGTTACGTTTTCAAATAAGCAGCGGCGCGTACTGCTTGGACTGCGTCGGCGCTTGGCGGCACCCAAAAACCGTCACCTAAGTTTTCTATCTCCTTGCACGTTGGAGCTCGGCACGCAGCCCGACGTTGGCGGGGTCATTGTTACGAAGGGTTACAAATGCATTTTGAAGTATATTATGCTCATACGACAGCGCTTTTAAATGCGAAAATGCATTGGGAAAACGGGAGAAAATTTTATCTGTATGTTTGCACGCGCATCACGCGAAAACTGCAGCATGGAATTGAATGCGGTTTTCACCAATGTATTGCTAGAGGTCTACCATAATATTTAGGCACCATTTTATGGAAGTCCGTTATTTTTCAAACCCGATATTCACGCGCGCGTCGCGGCTGGCACAGCCAGTTATGAATAAGCCGTCTCACCCCGCAGAAAGCCATGACGTAGGGCCGCCCTTGGTCCTTGGCGTGCATCGCGTCGCGTAGTATGTCCACGCGGCGCCGCGGCGACAGGATCTGCACCAGCGACTCCGTCAGCGTCGACTGCACCGTCTTAGCCACGCTCTCGAACGTGCCCAGCACCTGCAGGTACAAGGAAAAGTAAATACATATCAAACAACAGAAGAGAGGTAGGGCCAGAAGCGTAGCATGTCTTGGCGGGGCCCCATATAAAAAATGTTTGGGGGCCCTTAGGAAGCGAAAAAATGTGTCACAAAATTTGGGAAGTTTTTGCTTATGCACTTCGGGGGCCTCCATGTTCTGGGGGCCCCGTAAAATTGATACGGCAGATACGGCGGTAGCTACGCCCCTGGGTAGGGCATGGCACAGCGAATGTTCGCTCAAATTGAGCCGCTCATCCGGTGAAAGACCCTATAGAATCGTGTTACTGCCGGTGAGTACGGTTTCCGGAGCTCACGGGGGTAAGGGTTGGGCATGGCGATGGCAACTGACAGGTAACTGACCAGTTACTTGCCCGTTGTCACAGCGACATTGGCTTCTCTTTCGCTTTCCATCAGGCGTAGGGAAGCCACTATGTCTAGCCACTATAAAAAATAAAAATAAACATCACATTACATTGCTCCGATCCCAAAGTAAGCAGCTTAGCACTATCAGAACAATGAAGGTCCATATCCATCTTTACTTACCAGGTTTACTAATCCTTTCACATACTGGTATTAAGATATGTAATTTTGTTTTCGTTATTTATAAACATGAAACACTCATCTGTTCGGAGGTGGGAGCTAATATCTGCGACACATGCAGTGCGACACATGCAGCTATTAACGCTTTAATTGTAATGTGTGAAAATGTTATATAGATATTTATTACTATGATTTATATATTCAGGCGGACAAAACCGCGGGCTGTAGCTAGTCCTTACCCGACTGCCGAAGAAAGTATGGTCATGTATCAATATCTCTTTTACTCACTCTTCCTTGTAGCTTAGTGGATACGGAATCGCATAGCTTGTTAGCGATGTCGGCGGCGACGTTCTTGGAGATCAGATGGTCGCGCATCTTGTCCAGCGCTGGGCGCATGGTCTCCTCCGTGAGGGCCTTAGAGCCAACCAGACCTTAAGGGAAAAGCAATAAGGTTTATTTTCATTTGATTTTTTATTATAATTGTCGGCGCAAAACGAAGGCAGCTGTTTTATGCTGATAGTGGTCCTTTATTGGTGTTTCACGTCGATTATTATAGGGTTCAACACACAATGTGTAACAAAATTCACCCTAAAGGATGTAGTGTGTCATGAATGTTAGACTGCAGCTTGGAACACTGTTGTGTGGAGTGCATCCTCGTTGCAATCAGAGGATGTGGACACTAGTGGACAATAGTGTACTCCATTTACACAATTTGCATAAAATTACGTTACAAACTTATTTTTTCACATATTTTTTTTATTATACATATCAATTACAAACTTAAACTAAGATGCATGTTAGTACATAGAAAACACAGTAAAAAATTCTACTAACCTTTGAAAATGCTGAACATTCCACCGGATTTTTTGGGGCTCGGCTGAGCATCGCCAACTTCCTCGTCTTCACTGCTGCTCTCATCAGATTCCACTTCCAGATCACGGATGGCTCCCGTCATTTGTCCGATTAGCTGGAAAAATATGACAAATTATGTAGTTCTATTCAAATAATAAAAATGTTTGTCCTGCGGAGGATTGAAGCCACAACCCTAAATCAAATTTTCGATTATATCAATAAAACAAGCTTTAATTTAATGGGCTATATCCTATATCTTTGTCATTTTTGGTCTAATTTACAAATGAAAAAATAACAATCTAAAAGACGGACTAATTACTTTTTTTCGGCAACAGCTGTAATGACTATTAGTGTTACGGAACAAATTATTTCACCAATGGTTCTTTAATGAGCTAGTCTGACGATAGCAAGTCAAAATAAAATTTAGCAAAACAGCCTATTGATTGGGCTATACACAATACAATGTAAAAATGCGAAACTGAGCTACCGATCCTTTTACATAAATTTATTTATTTATTTATTTGACACACACAACGGATATACAGTAGTTACAATTATACTAGCTAATGCGAAACAAGTTAGGCTGTATCTCCACCAATATGTGTGAACAGCATGTTTGACTACGTCGAGCAAAGAAGACAATTATTAAGAGAAGAAAAATAAAAATAATAACAACTATAAATGCATTAGATAATATTACATTATCTAATGCATTTATATAGATAATAGCTGTGCTCGCGACTTCGTCCGCGTGGAATAGTTATTTTTTCCCCGTTTTTTTTTACATTTTCCATTATTTCTTCGCTCCTAATAGTTGCAGCGTGATGTTATATAGCCTAAAGCCTTCCTCGATAAATGGTCTATTCAACACAAAAAGAATTTTTCAATTCAGACCAGTAGTTCCTGAGATTAGCGCGTTCAAACAAACAAACAAACAAACAAACAAACAAACAAACTCTTCAGCTTTATAATATTAGTTAAGATATCTAATGCAAATGCAAATAAATGTGCAATAACAATATAAATACCTGTGTGTCGGCATTGATCCTCTCGTCGGCGTCCTCCGGCTTGTCGGTGCTGAAGTCGAGCGCGGGCAGGTCGCGCGAGTCGCCGCCCAGCGCCCACACGCGCGGCTGCTTCACGCGCTCCTCGTTCTTGGGGCTCTTAGGGCTCTTCGGGGACTTCCTGGAGATTTACATCATCATTCTAATGCCGCGTTTACACGCTCGCGTTCAATACGACATTCAACGGGCACAAACACAAGCACAAGCATGTGAACGGGTTGTTCGTCTGTTTGAATGTGCACGTGCGTGTGCAGTGTGTAGGGCAGGGCTGCTCGCCGAGCTGCTTGCCGGGCTGCGTGGCACGCGTGTAAACCTAGCATGACGGTGCTCTGGTGAAATATCCTGAACACTCATAGCCTGTAGGCTAAGTTTTTTTTCCTTTTTATTTATAGTAGCTCGACATAATGGCTTGCCTACGCCTGATGGAAAGCGAAAGAGAAGCCCAAGTCGCTGTGACAAATGGCAAGTAACTGGTGTTACCTGTCAGTTGCCACTGCCATGCCGGCCCAACCCCAACCCCCCACAAGCTCCGGAGACCCTACTCACCAGCAGAAACACGACCCGGAGGTCATTTGGCTGCGGTGTTCTATAGGGTGGAGGTCCTTCTCCGGACGGGCAGCTCAATACGAGCGAAGATTCGCTATGCCCTACCTCTCTTGTTATTAAGAGCTTCCAGAAAGAACCATTAGAAAATCGGACTTATTTGAGAAATCACAACAAAAATATTTTGCGAAATGAGCGTGTGATAGGCCTTCAAAGTTCATCGGGAAAGTCAATTTCAAAAGTGTAAAACTAATCAAAAATCATTATAACTCTGTTTAAGGTACATTAATTAAAACATATTTTGATATGAAACCCATAATATAAACGCACTATTTAATATAGCCTTCCAACAAGCTTCTTAAACGAGGCATACAAAACACCACAAAATAGGAAAGTGTGACGTCACGAGTTCGTATCAGTTTGCATGGAGCGTTTTTGGGCGAGTTCATATTTGTGATTTTGAAATTGTGATAGCTCGGGGTTTCCAATGTTTCTACTATAATTGGCTGAGGCATGGCATCAATATTACTCCAAAACAAAAATTAGTCATCATGCCTATTCTAACAGAATAGGGATGTGGCCACTAGACTCAATAATATGACTGTTTTGCACTCCAACAAAACAGGTATTATGTGTTGAATAAAACACACAGCGTTGGTATGAAGAAAGCTGATGTGAACATGCCTTTAAACCAGTTGTCTATGGCCGAAACTTACCAAATTGTCTATGTTTCCTACCAGTGTGCACCTTACGAGGGTGCCTGTCACTAATGTCATCTCATAGTAGTCTTCAGATCACCAGCAAGAGCATTGCTGCAACGCTGTGTGTTTTATTCAACACATAATACCTGTTTTGTTGGAGTGCAAAACAGTCATATTATGTGTCTTCTAAAACACACAGCGTTGGTATGAAGACCTGTTTGGTATCTGCTGGTGGGAAACACAAACGCTATGATGAATATGTTTATAAAAGTATTTAGAACAATTTGTTTATTCAAAATTAAAAATAAATAACAACTTACTTTATTTCTTTTGATACATCCACATACCTTGGTCTATGTGAACTACATATTTTGTATTCATATACATATATGTATATTTAAGTAAAATCAACATACTTACAGTAAAAGCTGTAGGTGATACTACTAACAGTTTCTAAATGAAATGAAATCAAATGTCTCAACAAGGCTAAGTGCCCTGCAAAGAAGCAAGTTTGTTATAATTAATAAGAAAAATAACAACTTATTTGCATATTAGAATAGCTGGCACAGTAAAAAAAAAATACTGTTTGAATTGGTACTAAGTACACTATTCATTGGATGATCATTAAATAATACTCCTTAATTGCCTGAATGCATTTCAGACATTCTAATATTTTCTGGACAGGTAATCAGACAATACTTTAGCTAACTTCTTGAGGCTACAGCTGATCTGATACTGCCTGGTGAGGCATCACTCTTAGCATCCTTTAAGATACTACAATCCAGTTTGCAATAATAGTTCACCATTCTGATAATGGTATGAACAAACTAGTCTTCTGATCTGTACCCTTTCAATGGTTAGATATCCTTATATCATCATATAGGATTCGTATCCTTGATGTGACATCATCTGTCATCACAGGACAAATCTGTTGATTCGGATGCTGCCGTAGCAACCATGCAGAATGCCTGCGGGTTCTGGAATCAGTCTTGAGAGTCAAATTTAGACCCTATAATAGGTTTGTCTGTCATATCTATTCGATTTTAAGAATATATATTAAGTAAGGTGAGATCATAGACTCTATGACCTGAAACATGAGGCAGAATATTTAGCAAATATTGCAAAAATTATTTAGATATTTAACAAAATCTTAGTGTCCGACACAAGTAATTTTGTTGTTCAGATCAGGCAGGAGAAAATGCTTTCAATACCTGCTGGATAAAGAAGACAATTTTGAAAATTACTTCTGATGCCATACAGTAAGTAGATACAGCTGATTTGTGCATACTGATAGTTCTGTATGCTAGCTTTTATTCTAGTCTAGAAATAATCTTGCTAGAAATTGGGCAACTTGTTAGCCCTCAGTCCATTGAGAAACCACTTGATAATTCCCACACTAAGTCAACTTAATTGGGGCACTGTATGATGTTAAGGTAGATGTCCGCCAGCTACCTTTAAGTATGTTTTGTTCTCCTATGGATTCAGGGCACTTGTTTAGTCTACCCTCAATCTTCTAAGTCAGAAGAGACAACATGTCTACTTAAAGAGGCCAGGTGCCCGTGGTGTTCTCTATTAAGACCCTCCGCAGGTCCAGTATTGGCAAAAATTGCCTGCTTCTTATGGTCTGATAACCAAAAGCACTTGGTTCACTCCGGAACAATTAACTTAGTATATAAATTCCTTTGATCCAGTATTAAGGTATTCTTGATACAAATACTGAGCTGGGTGGGGAAATGCCCGTCCCAACATAAGGTCCCATTGTCGGCTGATGGGAGTTGCAAAAAATTTGCAAGCCATTTCTGGAGTTACATACTTGGGTACACCAGCCGACTCTCGTGACGCGAACAAATCTACGTCTGGGACACCCCCACTATCTGAACATAGCCTCCGCGGCTGGGGGAAAAATGCCACTCTGGTACTTTGCAACACCTTGTCCGGCAGTCTGCAATTCTGTGTAATCTCTCCGGGAGATGGGTGGCTGAGAGTATCATGAGAAGCCTCTCGGTCAGTTCTAAGAGCCTGATTGTCAGTTTCAGTAATACTAGGGATTGTTTCCCTTCTGATATCTGATTCGAATAAATCATGTGCTCTGTTTAAAGTCATCCGCTGACTATTTATTGTTGCAAATAAAAATATAACTTTATTGTATAAAATGGTTCAAAAGGCGAACCCAATGTTAGGAGAATTCTCCATCAGTCAATGTCTGGGTCATGCAGAGAGCAGAAATATGTGCAGTGAGTGTATAAAAATAACACAGTACTTATAAGCAAAAACCCCACCTATAGTATACAGGGGAGCTGGTATGGTGCTCAAATCTCTGATAGATAACAACTGCTCAAACGAGCTCCCTAGTCTGCATCCGCTGCATTTGTTATCAGGAAATGAAGCACTACTATCAGTACTATTGATATTGTACTTAATATTCTCTCAGTTGAAGGAAACCAGAGTAAAGAAAATTGGAGACTTGTGTACTTGCGACATCAAGGTCTGCTATTCAAAATTATGTAAGTTGTAAAAGTTTTGCAAACTAAATAAGCCCTGAGCTTGTTTTAGTGAACTGTTTGTGCAACTCAATATCTTGTTGATTAATTTAATTCTTTGTTACCTTCCCTAAGACTCCCGAAGTCTTATCTTGTTCTGGTCTAATGTTCCATGGGGAATAGGACCACCTGGGATAATTTAGTTCTTGAACAGGCTTTAGAACTGACTTTGTAATACACATGCTAGCTTACTAGGTTTCCAGTTGTTCTCAGTGTCTCCGAGACCCGAGTAAGAAGTTTGTCAGAAGGTCTTTCACAAGCTTAATACAATCTAGCTAGGTATAAAATGATATGGAAACCTTGAGGTCATAGGGTCTCCGCAACCCAATTAAATACTGTGGCAAACATTCATGGAACTGATAAGAGCTCCAAGGGGCAAGCAATGAACTAAGGACTTTATTGTCCAGCCACTCATTGGTCTATAAAAAAGATCCTCTCAACTCCAGTTTGAGATAAATAGTAAGAAAAGTTGATAATGCTTGGTTATACAGGAGTTTCACCTGAGGTTAACATTATAAACCTGATTGGGAAACTGCAATGGGGGGTTCCTTTAGATTGCCCCACTTGCAATGCTCCCCTCCCCCCCCCCCCCCCCCCTTCTCTCCGTGAGAAGAGGGGTAGATTTTTGCAACTAATTTAGGAGTTCTGTCATCAACTTTTTCTTGTGATCAATCTCTTTATGTATTAAGATGTTACACAAATTACTGTTACTACTAATTTATAGTCCTTATTTTGTAATTTATAAACCCTGAACCTGTAATGTGCTGAGATAGAAACTCTTTAATGCACAAACTCCATGTTATAGGAAGGTACATTAAAAACTGAACATAGCTTAATCTAGGTGCACTTATTGCTACCAGCGATCACTTCCAGACAATCTTCAGGTTAGGGAAACAAATAACATAGCTCTGATCAGCCTGATTCTCTTTTCTCCCTCTCGGAAGATGTATTGAGCCAGGTGTGATAACCTGTTGTGAAGTTATAGTAGCCTGTAAGGCATCAATCATCAGTGAAATTGACATTCCTATATGTGAAATGTATAGATCTATCTATATGAGTACCACTCAAATTAGGGTTTTCTATTTCCTACGAATCTTATACTGCCTCACTTCGATGCACTCAGCCCTATAGCCACATATAATTTGCATTGTGGTCTCAGACTCCCTATAAGCCTGCCATGTAGAATCATACTCATATTAGAATCTGAATTATTTATTTTACAGAATAAAAAATACAAAAAGTATCATTAACACATCTGAAACCAGGTAATGGTCGCATTAGATGTTCCACTTTTACACTATTTATTAAAAACAGTAGAGCTGTGGTACCAACCAAAAATATTTATATCAAATATTTAGGCTTGTGAAAGTCCAGTCATGTAGGTATTTCATGTAATTCTAAATGTAAATGCCTCTGTCCTGAAATATTGTTAGTTAAACCTGTCAATAGGCAGTGGTAGGTATAACCTTCACCCTTGTTAACATGGCACAGTCCCATAACAAGTCTAAGACCTACAAAGCTCTCTTGTATGAAAACCTTTCTACATCGGTCAAACTCTATAGGTGTGCCAGATTTTGCAGATGGACTACTCTCTGACCTAATTCTCGTAGACATTCCCTGTTCACTGGCTTTGTCGAAAAAATGGAATGTAAGATTATGAATTGAAATTAAGTGGGGCAGTTGGTTGTACAGATGGATTAAAATCGCAAGTATGTTTAGAAACAGAATCTAAATGTGATAGTGTTAAATATTGAGAGATGTGTCCCAAATGCTGTAGGTATTAAAGCACCAACACGCGGTTCCGAGCCGGTTAAAACTGGTCTGTACTTACAAAATTTCTTGCGAGTCTCGTTATGACGAGATGATGATATGTCCTCCTCATCCTCCGCAGATAAGGGAGATGACAAAAGATCAGAAACCACGCTCTCTGAGCGTTGATCTCACCGTGAATCTCCTTGGGAGATTTGATGAAAAATTCTTGACTTCTTTACCTCTACCGCATGGTTCGACACATTCCGTTTTCATCACGGTATTTCACTACAATTTTGCGGGAAAAACATAAATCCCGAGAAATACGGACGCTGTGTGATTTTATAACACACTTATTTATAAGTTTCATTATTACTTTTATCACAAAAATAAAATTTTGAAACTTCACGATGTTTAGCCGGCAAAATTCACAAACGCTATGAGATGACATTAGTGACAGGCACCCTCGTAAGGTGCACACTGGTAGGAAACATAGACAATTTGGTAAGTTTCGGCCATAGACAACTGGTTTAAAGGCATGTTCACATCAGCTTTCTTCATACCAACGCTGTGTGTTTTAGAAGACACATAATAGGTACTTATTCCCCAATTGTTTATCCAACTTCGAAGTACGTCAATGCGTAATAATAAGTAAGCAAATATTTTTGTTACAATATTAATGTTGTCCAATGATGACATTTCAAACCAGTATTTGAAATGCCAATCAACATTCAATATTTTATGCTAAAGTGACGAATTTGCATAAGATTTAGAAGTCAAATATGAGATCTATATATAAATCTAATACCTGGCATTTATAACATTCAAAATTATCAAAATAAAAAAAACAAAATGATCTTAATATAGAGCCTTTTAAAACACTAGCAAATTGGCAATCTAGCAAAGGTTCAGAACAGAACACAGTACTCTACAGAGATGGAAGAAACTTGGGTAGTTTCTCTTTTCAATATAGTGTTTGTTGACAATAAATTTAGATCATATTTCTATAAATAATAATGAAATATTTAATACATCCCCGCCGTGGATTACCTGGCGGAATGTGAAAGCTTCATTAACTTACTTCGGCAGCGTCTGATTGGCTTCATCAATTGAACATTAACTTGTGAGGTATCAAGCAGAAATATTTAAGCCATATGATTTGATGATACATACTTGACTACTTCTTTCTTGCCCTTAGATGCAAGTTTCTGGGCCATCTTTGCCCTGTTGGCAGCAATAACGTCGTCTTCGATCTCAGGCGACGCTTCCACTTTTCCATTGGTCAAATTCTTATTTTCTACTATTTTTACTGAAACAACGTAATCAAAATTAAACATAAAAGCAAAGTGCATTACACACAATGTATCTTAAAACAAGCTATAAAACCATACAATAATACAATGAGTGTCATGTTTAAAAGTGAAGTTCACATTATCATGAAGAATATCAAAGGTTTGAATTTTCATTCCATATTACTTAGATGTACCTACAGGTGTTGTTTTTTCACCTAGAAAACACACAAAATTCCCGCAGGTAACACCATGGGGTGCAATTAGTACAATATAATTTATAAACATTGGTAAATATAATTATAAGATTGATCCCTAACATTGTGTATTCTTCTTCTTGTCGAGTCAATGGTACTTTACCTCAAACGGAACCAGCCCAAAACCTGGTGACTTGGAGACCGTTATTGGTCGCCTTACAAAGGTCAACCATTGTGCACGTAGTGGGATACAGCTGGCACGACCGTGTATTGAGGTATATAAATAGACTTACCTGACTTCTTATTAACTTTTTCATCTCCTCTACGCTCAATCATAGAAGCAACAGTCTTTTTGGACTTTTGTGAGTCTTCAAAAGTTCTCATTTGTTTTGGAATTTTAGCTTGAGATTTAGCTGAAATTAAAATTAGATTGTGTTACTTCATATTATAAGTGGACTGTGATAGGCTGATGATGATGATGATGATATTATATTTACTACTTTTTTAAAGATTATTCTTTATAGTAACACAGCAGGCTACTAGCCTCCCAGCATCCAATCTACAGTGAAAGAGAAGACCAAATCACTGTGGGAACTATTATTAACCAAATCACTAAACATTGTCATGTTTTAACATATTTAGGCTATTATTTGAATATTACATAGAAATTTGAGTAAGTTTAAAATAGTTTCCAGTCATAACTTCTTAAAAACAAGTTTGTAAGATGAGGAAAAGTATAAAATGCTGACATCACTTCATCCATATGTTACAAGGAAAACTTTGAATGAATTCATACAAGTGTTAGCTAAAAGAAAATTATATTCTTACCCCATACTTCACACCCCTTCAGCACCTTATCGAAGCACGACCTAAAATCAAAGTCCATAATAATGCTGCCCCCTTGCAAGTCATTTTTGTACTTGTCCCTAAACTCAAGGTGGACATCGTTCAGAAACTTGTCCACATACGACAGCTGCAGGATGCGCTGGTAAGCGACCACGAACACCAGCTCGAACTCGTTGTCGAGCTTATACTGCAGCGTAAGGGCATTATGATTAAAGGAGTTATTCCCTGTCCGCTCCTGTAAACAATAAACAAATATTCTCTTTCACTCGCACTTGGATTACACATTATCAATGAAAACTATGAAGAATATGCTTCTTTCGATGAAAAGGACACGTCGCAGGTGGTAAATCATGTTAGTATCAAGGCCAAAAGGGCTTAGCGCACTTACTTGTAAAATTACGCTACGAATTAGAGCGTTCACTGATGGCGAAAATATATCACTCGTACTTTGAAAACACCACAGTACGATGCCTCCTTTGCTGAAGATACTGAATAGGTCCAACATAATGTTTAATTATGCAAAAAATTATCTCTATTGACTAAACTTCGCAATAATTTTCATACGTAGCAATGTGTGTTTGACATAAAATTGACAACTCACAAAGTGGGTTTGGATTTTTTTGGTATGTCACTGGAGATAGCATTAATTCAGCCAAAACGTGCAATTAACTGATGCCATTTTTACTTTTATTAATTTATTAAAATAATAAATCTTCGTAAGTTTTTTATCGTATCATTATTAATATTATTAAAACAGTACACTGACTATGAATGAATTATATCAAGCTAGATATAATAGTGATGGTTTCAAAACGAACGTACTCTACATTCAATAAATTGTCGTTGGTTTCAACTTGTGTTGCAATCCTAAAAGTAATAATAAATACTCACTGCTGTAACTTTTCATCATAATAAAATTGTGATTGAAGTTAGGTTTTTATATTTTCAGGAAAACAATGCTATACCGGTAAAAAAAATAACAAAATTTAACATAAGCAAATCAACCGTATTCAATTATGACTCACAACTATTTCAACTAAAGAAAAACAAATAGTAGGAACAAAATGTTTGAAGTAACCTTTATGGCCTAGGCCTATCAGAGTCTAGTTTTGTAAACTACACATGCAGACCGACGTTTACTGTCCGAGCGACCATTCCAAAGTGAGTTCGCGCCGGCTTGCTAAACCGGTGGCTCAAATGATAGTTACTCGGAAAATAAGGATTTTTTTTCTTAATGTCTACGATCCGTTTTCCTACTTTAACGTTTTATATTTTTATTATTTATCATTTATACTAGGTGCATCTTGTAAGTTTTAAGCGGGCTGAAAAAATAGTCAATTGTTACACATGACCCAAAAATATATTACACTGGCAATTCTATCAACAAATTTAAAAGTAAAGACAGCTGTCTATGACAAATTTGTCAAATCATCGTTTTATTTGTGCCTGTTCATGGAGTTTTCTTTTCAAAATAATTAATAATTGTTTTATTAAATAAAATAAGTGACATACAGCCAAAATGAATATTACATCGGCCGCGGGGATTATATCCCTGTTGGATGAGCCCATGTCTGAGGTAAAAGAATTTGCTTTGAAGAGGTTGGACAACATCGTAGACGAGTTTTGGCCCGAGATCTCGGAATCTATTGAGAAAATTGAGATCCTTCATGAAGATAAAGTGTTCTCTCAACACCAGTTAGCAGCGTTGGTGGCTAGTAAGGTGTATTATCATTTGGGAGCTTTCGAAGATTCGCTGACCTACGCGTTAGGAGCTGGTGATTTGTTCGACGTGAATGCACGAAACGAGTATGTCGATACTACGATTGCGAAGGCTATTGACTTCTACACACAGAAGCGGAAGGTGCTTTTCGTGGACAATACTGGGGATACCATCGACCCTCGGCTAGAAGCCATAGTGAATCGCATGTTCCAGCGATGCCTGGACGATGGCCAGTACAGACAGGCGCTAGGCTTGGCGCTCGAAACCCGTCGCATGGACATCTTCGAGGAATCCATCATGAAATCTGATGACATAGCAGGTATTTAAAAATCCTTTGTTTAACAATTAATACACTAACAAAATACCGTACTAAAATGCAGGGAGTTATCTTGAACACTTGTTCTTTGTTTACAAATGTCATTAAAGTAGAGTGGACCAGAAACTAATGTATCAATTAGCTGCATAATATTATTGCCTTTGTGTTAATCTGATATGACAGGCTACACTCTGCCCCAATGCTGAAACCAAAGTTAAGCTAAGTGACATTTTTGGCAAAAATGGTTCGGTTGGAGTGTAGGAAAGGGTGTGCAAGGCGATTTGGACTTAGAAAATTTTTCACAAAAAATTATGAACTTCTATAAAAGTTTAATCTTTATTTTGTGGCGTCCCGCCTCCTTTCGTTCGACCTCATTGTTATCACGCATTTCAAATTCTAAAAAGCATATTGTACATAATGTCATTCTCATCGTCGCTGTCATTCTTCTGCATCCATCTATTTCGCTTGGAAAATTGTTTGAATATTTTTATACAGTTTTTATCTCTACCTGTGTACATATTTCATTATCAACTATCCTGTCGCGCATTCTCCTTCTTTTCTTTTAATAGTGAGACGTGTGTATTATATTGTAAATATAATAGTGTAAATAGAACTATCTTTTACTCGCGCACCACGTCCCACACTGGTGACCCCGCTCGTTCGCGAAGAGCGCACAGGATGACCAGCCAAGCAAACGCGGTACGTAGACCATCATGACCTCGGCATCAATGGAGCGCCCGGCCGACTTTACGTGCAACTCGGCACCCGCGGCCCCGCGGGTAACATCTGCCGATACCGCCGTGGCACAGAGCACCATGGACGCTCTGACGCAGACTGTGGCCGCGCTCACTCGACAAGTTGAAGCCATGTCAGCGCGGGCCAGCGAGCTGTCACGTCCACGGCAGCGTTCCAATCACAGCCATCGAAGACGATCCAGCGCGGCACGTTCCCGCTCTGCCTACCGCACGTCCTCTTCGTGCTGGTATCATCGGAAGTTCGGGGACCGTGCTAGGAAGTGCACGAAGCCGTGCGCACACACGTCGGGAAACGGGAGCGGCAGTCGGTAATGGCGACGACTGATTGCCCAGGATCCGGTCGCTTGTTCGTCGTCGATCGTGCATCGAAGACGCAATTCCTCGTCGATACTGGAAGCGACGTCTGCGTCTTCCCACGGTCGGCACTTCGAGAACGACGACAGAAGACTTCGTACGAGTTGTGTGCGGCGAATGGCAGTGCAATAGCTACGTACGGCTATGTTCACCTAGTGCTCAATTTAGGTTTGCGCCGCGACTTTTCCTGGCGATTTATTGTTGCGGATGTGACGAAGGCTATTATCGGGGTTGATTTTTTATCTCATTACGACTTAACCGTAGACTGTCGTAACCAGCGTCTACTCGACAGTAAGACCAGTCTCACCACCTCAGCTTCGTCCGTCCAGTCACCCAACAATATCTCGTCAGTGAAAGTCATCACAGGCGAGTCTCCATATCACGAGATACTTCGGGATTTTCCAGACATCACCCGTCCATCTGGCTTGCCTAGGGTAATTACACACAACACCGTACATCACATCAAAACTACACCCGGACCTCCTGTCTCTTGTACACCTCGGCGACTAGCGCCAGACAAGCTGAAAATTGCTAGGGATGAGTTTGCAGATATGCTGAATAGCGGTACAGCCAGACCTTCCAAGTCACCCTGGTCATCGCCACTGCATCTTGCACCCAAGGGTGACAACGGCTGGCGTCCCTGCGGCGACTATCGGATGCTTAACGCGCGAACCGTGCCCGACAGGTATCCGATACGTCACATCCAGGACTTCGCCCACAGCATCTCTGGTTGCAAGGTCTTCTCGACCATCGATCTGGTGAAGGCTTACAACCAGATTCCGGTAAACGCTGAGGATATTCCGAAGACTGCGATCACCACCCCATTTGGCATGTTCGAATTCCCGTTCATGACGTTCGGACTTCGAAACGCAGCCCAAACATTCCAGCGTTTTGTCGACGAGATGGTGAGAGGGCTAGATTTCTGCTATCCGTACCTGGACGATTTTTTGATTTTCTCACCCGATAGCACTACGCATGCGCAGCACCTCCGCCAATTTTTCACCAGGCTACGGGAGTACGGCATGGTGATCAACACGTCCAAATGCGTCTTCGGGGTATCTTCAGTTAAGTTTTTGGGATATGATATCTCGGCCGCTGGTACTAAGCCTTTACCAGCGAAGGTCCAGGCAATCCAGGACTTCCCTGTGCCCAAGACCGTCAAGGAGTTGCGTCGATTCCTAGGGATGTTGAACTTTTATCGGAGGTTCATCCCTTGCGCCGCGCAATTCCAAGCCCCACTTAACGCCTTACTGACGGACTCCGTTAAAGGTTCACATCCCATACACTTCACAGCGAAGGAACACGATGCCTTCTCTGCCTGCAAAGACAGCCTTTGCAAAGCAGCTCTGCTTGCTCATCCCGACTGCAATTCGAAGCTAGCCTTGATCACCGACGCTTCTGATACGGCGATAGGCGCAGCTTTACAACAGCTCAAAGACGGTGAATGGCAACCATTGGCTTTCTTCTCTCGAAAGCTCATGCCATCGCAGCAGAAATACTCTCCATACGACAGAGAGCTCCTCGCCATATACGAAGCCATTAAATACTTTCGGCACATGGTTGAGGCGAGGCATTTTATTGTTTACACGGACCACAAACCCATTTCGTTCGCATTCCACTCGCGCAAGGAGAACTGCTCTCCTAGACAGTTTCGGCACTTGGACTTCATCGCCCAATTTACTACGGACATTCGGCACATTTCTGGTAAAAACAACGTTGTGGCTGATTCCTTATCTCGCATCGAGGAGATATCTCAGCCCATCGATTTGGCAACCCTCGCCAATGCACAATTGTCCGATCCCAAGCTGAACAAACTCCTGGGCAATGACACTTCATTGCACATCAGGAAGCACAAGTTGCCCGGATCCCATGCCGAACTGTATTGCGGCGACAGTGGTAGTATTCCCAGGCCTTACTTCACCAGGGACATGCGGCGTAAGTTTTTTGACAACCTGCATTCACTTACACCACCGACACAGCACATTTCATCGGACACACTCACAGCACCATCACAGCACACCTCAGACACACACTCTTCTAAAAACACCTCTCACGTACATTCGCACACCCAAGCAGCCAGTGGTCGGGCGCCTGTCTCCAGGTCAGGGAAAACCGTCCGGTTTCTGGACTCTTATCGCCCATGACCATGGTCTCTGGAGGGGGGAGATGTGGCGTCCCGCCTCCTTTCGTTCGACCTCATTGTTATCACGCATTTCAAATTCTAAAAAGCATATTGTACATAATGTCATTCTCATCGTCGCTGTCATTCTTCTGCATCCATCTATTTCGCTTGGAAAATTGTTTGAATATTTTTATACAGTTTTTATCTCTACCTGTGTACATATTTCATTATCAACTATCCTGTCGCGCATTCTCCTTCTTTTCTTTTAATAGTGAGACGTGTGTATTATATTGTAAATATAATAGTGTAAATAGAACTATCTCTTTCTCTTCGCACCACGTCCCACAATTTTTTATTGGATAAAGGGGGTTAAAATAAACACTTTTACTCTTGCATTTTTTTTTGTAAGACATCAGGTTTCGCGGAAAACTGGCGCCTTCGATGTTAAACTTAATTTTACTGCTAAACCTGAAGTCTGAAAGAAAAAATGAAAAGAGCAAACCCTTTATCCAATAAAAAATAAAGATTTGACTTTTATACAGTTCATATAAAAATTTGTTCTTTCTACATAAAGTACACAACCCTTGATTCAGAGGGCAGGGGTATAAATTTAAAAGTTCCCTTCAGTGCTCAAAAAAGCTCATGACATTTGTAATGTATTTGTAATTATTATTTTTACTTGATAAAAGCTAGAGAAGAGTGAAATATGTTTTCATATTTCACTCTTAAGCTGACCCCACTTAGAGTGAGATAAGGGCAGGAGAATAATGATGATATAACTACTATTTTAGATTTGCCTCAGGGCTCTTAGTTACCTAGCTACGCAATCACACAAAAAATAGGCACATAGACATCAAGTTGCAGAAAACGGCCAGTTCAAACTAACTACCGTAGTTATACACTACTAGTCACTAAGTGTAGTGAGCCAGAGGTTAAATTGGTAGTGACCAATTTAACCTCTGGGCCACTCTAAAATTAATTATGATGCAAGTAGTTGTAATCTTATTGTTTTTCATTTAATTCCAGGTATGCTGCAGTATGCCTTCCAAGTTGCGATGAGCCTGCTGCAGAATCGTGGCTTCCGCAGCACAGTCCTCCGCTCTCTAGTTGGTCTGTACAGAGGCCTCAATATCCCTGACTATGTCAATATGTGTCAGTGCCTCATCTTCTTAGAAGACCCCCTTTCAGTAGCAGAAATTCTTGACAAATTGACACATGGTCCCCAGGAATCAGTTCTGATGGCATATCAAATAGGTTTTGATTTATATGACTCTGCGACACAACAGTTTCTAGGAAGGGTCCTACAAGCTCTACGGAGTACCGCTCCAATACCAAGTGCACTTGGTGGTAAACCGCAACCACAAGGTGGACCGTTCCCTGAATCATCAATGGAAGTCGACCAGGCCCAACCAGAAGAAGCTAAAAAGCCCGAAAGAGACATTGAAAGTCTCAACGATGAAGAGAAAGAACATCAAAGGAGGGTCGAAAAACTAATTTCAATTCTAGGAGGCGACGTCTCCATTGGACTCCAATTACAATTTTTAATTAGGTCAAACCATGCTGACATGCTTATATTGAAAAATACTAAAGATGCCATCAGGGTCTCTATTTGCCACACTGCAACAGTGATTGCTAATGCATTTATGCATGCTGGAACAACAAGTGATCAGTTCCTGAGAGATAATCTGGAGTGGCTAGCTAGAGCCACAAATTGGGCTAAGCTAACAGTAACAGCTTCCCTTGGAGTCATTCATAGAGGTCACGAAAATGAATCCTTGGCTCTCATGCAGTCTTATTTGCCTAAAGAGGCTGGACCTTCATCGGGCTATTCTGAAGGTGGTGGCTTATATGCCCTCGGCCTTATTCACGCCAACCATGGTGCCAACATCATTGATTATCTTTTAACACAATTAAAAGATGCTCAGAATGAAATGGTGCGACATGGTGGCTGCCTAGGTCTCGGATTGGCTGCCATGGGCACCCACAGGCAAGATGTTTATGAACAACTCAAGTTCAACCTGTATCAAGACGATGCCGTCACTGGCGAGGCAGCCGGTATTGCCATGGGTATGGTCATGTTGGGCTCGCGTCACGCTGCCGCCATAGAAGACATGGTGGCTTATGCCCAGGAGACCCAGCACGAAAAGATATTGCGTGGATTGGCTGTCGGTATCGCCTTTACGATGTATGGAAGGCTTGAAGAAGCAGACGCCCTTGTTCAGCAGCTATTGAGAGACAAGGACCCATTGTTGCGACGCGCCGGGTGCTACACTATCGCCACCGCGTACTGTGGCACTGGTAACAATGACTCGATTCGTACATTACTTCATGTCGCCGTTTCGGATGTCAATGACGACGTGAGACGTGCCGCCGTAACAGCTCTCGGCTTTTTACTATTCAGAACACCTGAGCAATGCCCATCAGTTGTATCCTTATTGGCAGAATCTTACAACCCTCATGTTCGCTATGGTGCTGCTATGGCTTTGGGCATTGCTTGCGCTGGCACAGGAAATCGCGAAGCCATTGGCCTCCTGGAACCCATGGTGAAGTTTGACCCAATTAATTTTGTGAGACAGGGTGCTCTCATCGCCTCTGCTATGATTCTAATTCAACAAACTGAGGCGCTCTGCCCGAAAGTTACGTATTTCCGTCAGCTATACGCTCAAGTAATATCAAACAAACATGAAGATGTCATGGCTAAGTTTGGCGCTATCTTGGCTCAGGGTATCATCGACGCTGGCGGCCGAAATGTCACAGTTTCGTTGCAAAACAGAACTGGCCACATGAACATGCTGGCCGTTGTGGGAATGTTGGTCTTCACACAGTATTGGTACTGGTTCCCACTGGCTCACTGCCTATCCCTGGCTTTCACGCCGACTTGTCTGATTGCTCTAAATTCGGACTTGAAGATGCCGCAAATGGACATCAAGTCGAACTCGAAACCTTCGCTATACGCGTATCCTGCACCTTTGGAAGAGAAAAAGCGTGAAGAAAGGGAAAGAGTGACCACTGCGGTGTTGAGTATCGCCGCCGCTCGCGCTCGCAGGAGGGCGCACGGCACCGAAGGGTCGGCCAGCAGTGTCACTTCCTCAACTACATCTAAAATGGATGTGGATGAAGATGACAAGAAACCATCCAAGTCTCCCAATCCCAATATTACAGTTCACGGAAAAACTGATAAAGATGCTGGATCATCTAAGGATACTAAAAAGGAGGAAAAGGAAGGGGAAGAGAAGGAAACTAAGGAGAAGAAGGAGCCCGAGCCTACATTTGAGATACTCAACAACCCCGCCAGGGTTATGCGCCAACAGTTGAAGACAATTACTATTGTTGATGGTTCTGGATTCACGCCATTGAAAGATATTTCTATTGGCGGTATTGTTATGTTGAATCATTCTGGGGACGCTGAGCAGGTCCTTGTGGAGCCTGTGGCGGCCTTCGGCCCGAAGACTGAGGAGGAGAAGGAGCCCGAACCACCAGAACCTTTTGAATACTTAGATGATTGATATACTCTCTTTGGTTAAGAAATTCATCACCTAATCATTAGGTCCATAATAAAAATGTGAAATGTATTGAAAAAGTAATTGTAACTAGAGTTTAAATATTGAAATACACTGGTCGATCATCTTATTAACTGAAAATTATTAATGTGTTCCTTCCTGAAATAAATAATTATGATAAAAAATGGTGTTTTCTTTCACCTTTTGTTTCGTTTCCACATGTGTAAATGTCTAAATATCAATGTGTACTTAGAGTAAAACAGTAAAGTGTGTTTGTGCAATGCAAGAGATTAACACACATGCTCAAAAAAGCGTGTTCATAAGCTGGCTTAAAATTGTTATTTATACATAACTAGCTTTTGCCCGCGACTTCGTCCGCGTGTTTAAATTTATACATACAAAAGTTTTTTCCCGCTAACTCCCGTTCCCGTGGGAATTTCTCAAAATACAGCCATAACTAAACTTTATATTTACTAAGGTACCTGCATGCCAAATTTCAAGCGTCTAACTTAAGCGGTTTAGATTTTTCATACAAAAGGATTTTCCCGCTAATTCCCGTTCCCGTGGGAATTTCGGGAATTCCTTTCTTAGTGCACCCCTACGGTACCTAAGCTACGTCCCTTCCAAATTTCAAGTGCCTACGTTTAGCCGTTTGGGCTGTGCGTTGATATGTCAGTCAGTCAGTCAGTTTCTCCTTTTATATATATAGAAGACTAGCTTTTGCCCGCGACTTCGTCCGCGTGGCGTGTTATAAAAGAGAGATATGCATGTCAAATTTCAATCATCTAACTTACGCGGTTTAGATTTTTTCATACAAAAGTTTTTTCCCGCTAACTCCCGTTCCCGTGGGAATTTCTCAAAATACAGCCATAACTAAACTTTATATTTACTAAGGTACCTGCATGCCAAATTTCAAGCGTCTAACTTAAGCGGTTTAGATTTTTCATACAAAAGGATTTTCCCGCTAATTCCCGTTCCCGTGGGAATTTCGGGAATTCCTTTCTTAGTGCACCCCTACGGTACCTAAGCTACGTCCCTTCCAAATTTCAAGTGCCTACGTTTAGCCGTTTGGGCTGTGCGTTGATATGTCAGTCAGTCAGTCAGTCAGTTTCTCCTTTTATATATATAGATGTATGTAATATATATAGGTATTAGGTTTCTTTTTCTTAATGACTACGATGATGGCCAGGTCGGCCTTTTCATCATCACCGGACTTTTGGGGGAGCGGAAGGCTCTCACCCCTAGGCTTATATTAGGTAGGTACTAGCAATGTGGTGACACATTTGCAACTAATGAGCACTTACTCAATAAAAGTATACTTTCGTGCTAGTAATGAGCACGTGTGTCAGTAGCTAAAGTATTTACATCACACCAATTGACCGACTGACTGGTTGCAGAGTCATGAAAAATCAAAGACCTGGAACATTCAAGGGTCATGATGATCGAGTAACCTTTCTCAATAGTTCTACTACAGTTATCAATATCACGAAGTCCACGCGAAAGATAGCTGGCAAATTCGTAAACAAATAAAAGAAAAAGAGACCCAACACAACTAGGAAAAGTACCTAGGTAGTTTATTTTCTAAATTGATTGATCCAACCGGGAATCGAATCTAACCAAAGGTCAAAAAAAATCGTAAGATTGTCCACGCTTATAACCACAGAGAATATAATACATGCAGTGTCGGTTATGAGCAAGTTGTGAAATTATTTTGTAACAGGTGGACCATAACAAAGAATGTAAAAAATCAATAAGCTCAGGGCACAGGCTCAGGGGCAAGGGGGATTTTACAGAGGGAAATCAAAAATCTTGCATGATCGCAATTTCGTTTTGTTTGGTTGGTCAAAACAATCACAAAAATGGCAGCTCTTTTAGACACAAACTGTCAATGTCAAAAGTTTATTGGCTAATGGCTTGGCGTACATATAGGTTATGTTAAAATCTGAAAACGGCGTGGTTTTATTGGCTTTTACCAAGTTAAAAGGCGGTTGAAGCCTATTTTCAGGCACTTCCGAGTCAAAACAACTAACATCTAAGCTAAAAATGAATTGGAATTTGAACTACGGTGAACTCGCGAAAGATAAAGACTTCGTAAGGAAATGTGAAAATTTGGTGGAAAACTTGAAGGAGCTACAGAAAGTGTTGGACCAACTGTTACCATTGAAGGAGCACTATGATAAGCTGTGTCTTCCAGCGCAAATTGAGCTCGATCTATTCCTGGCGTTAACATTGAACGCCTTACACTGGGTCCACCTCCGCATACAAGGAATTGATCCATCAAAACACCCTATTAAAGACGAACTCCTAAGGATAAAAATAGTGATGCTCAAATGGCAAGAAGTCAAAGATCGCGAGGAACGGCCTATAGTCAACATTGAGGCAGCCAGGAGATTTGTCAGAAGCGGTCTTTATGACCCTTACAAAGACACTGCTAAATCAATCAACCCTACTCTCTGACCGTTATCTTAGTGTGTCATATATTTAAGTCCTTTACTAAGACTGAAGTGTGATGAATTTTAAATGTGTTATTCTCTTGCATGTTTGGGGTTATAGGTACCTACCCAGTTTTAAATATTCTATGTAATTTAAAAACACCTATCATAGGCCAGGATATAGGTACTATTAGATAATGGTTATATTCATTTTATGATCTGTTGTTACCTAACATTGTTATTAATGGTGAAATTTACGACCTTATGTTGATAAACTTATTTTCATGTATAATGATTTCATAGCACTGTTGTATGAAAACAACTTTTGTAAATAAATCATATTTATTGTAGCATGTAAATAAATAAGGTTTGTAATCAAATGGTTCATTAATTTGGTTTACTAAACAACAATAACTTACAATTTCCACCATGATTAGAATGTTTTAGGAATGTGATAAAATAGCACAAACTACCCAGCTCAAAATATTCAAATAAATAACCAAATTCATAATACAAAAACTTACATAACTAAGAACACAATACCTGATTCATAATAATTTTGATAACAAAAGCAGTCAACACTATAATCTACTCATAAATATTAATTCCAAATCATGTTGTACTTTAAGTGGCAAGTCTTCCAATTACAGATAGAATGTGTATTGTAAAATGGCACAACATTAAGTATCTTTAAGATCACAACAACATTTAAATGGAATGATTATGCATAATAATTCTATATAATAAAATAATCTAAAAAACTTGTTCAAATTAATAAACATGACATAGATTCACTTCTCCACTTGTAAGACTAATCCCGCTGCCGAGATATTATCTCCAGCGCCTGCAGTCAGTTGGGCTTCAGTGCAAATAAGTACTGGTGCAACACAGATTTCTACTTCTTCACCTTCCATTACTTCGTCCCAACACGCCACTGGTTTTGATGGTTCAAAGAAAACTCTACTATTGTTATCATTGTCCGTTGTAGTTGAGAAACTATCATCTAGCAGTAGCTTAGATTTGTCAAGCGCTATGTTCTGGTTGTTGCAAACATACCGATGTGCAGTCAAAGATGCCTTAGCTGCAGCTGCCTGCGTTCTCTTCCAACTTGAGGTCTTTACGGTCAAAATGGCTTGATAAGCTAATGTGTGCACATGTATGCGGGTCAGCTTTCTTATGTTTCCATGTACTTTGTTTTTCAGTCTTATAAGATTGAAAATCTTTCTCATTTGGTCCAAAGCAGTGGCCACTCTTGGGTTGGAGTCGGCTACAACACTAACTTCGCCTGACTCAAGTACACTGCATATATTTGTCAGTTCTTGTTCATTCATGCCCACAGAGTCGACATATGGCAAAACTTTTTCAGTTAGGTGTAACAAGAGTTCTAAATCTACATAGCTTGCCATCTCAAAATGAGCTAATGTTGACAGAGGTTGAGATAGAATTTGTTCTTTTACTAAGTCCAGTCTTTCAGCTCTTAAATCTGAAATAATTAAAAATGAATTATAATAACACATTCTAAACATTTATCTAATATTAATATGTAATGTAAGTTATAACAAAAACATAAGCTGAAATAAATGGAATGAAAGGCTAACAAATAATTAATTTAGTGTGTAAAGTAGAAAAAATCATAAGAAATGGTACCTTTAGCATCACCTTTTTTGAATGGATAATTATCCATCATTTGTAATCCACTAATGACTAGTAAATTTGGATGAAATTCAGGCAAATATTCTCCAAACTTTTCTAAAGAACTAAGTAATGGATTGTTCTCATCATTGTGCATTATGTATCTATTTGCTCTTGGTGCTGAATAAATGCCAAAATTCTCGTCTGCTTTGTATTCAAGTATCATATGAATGTCATCTTTTATTTCTTCATTTCCTGCATTGCCCACTATTTGTATATCACCAGATATGTATGACTTGAGTTTTTCACTCATTTTTGCAGCTAGTAGGACCTTCCATCCTTCCAAGAAGAATCTATTGGCCATGAGAGGAGCATTGCCACCAATGGCCCATCTGGTGTCTGGGAGTTTCAAAGCTTTTTCAATTAATTCATCATATAATTCCGAGTTAGACATAAATCTCCTGAAATTAGAATAAAAATTATAGTAGGTTCTAAATTAATAGGATCCCAACCCAAATTACCTATCTGGGTATTTTTAAAAAACTGGAGAGTGATAAACTAAAATAAAATGTTCGATTATAATAATTCTTAACTTACTCAGCAGCTGCACCATGCTTGAAGAAATACGAGAAGCTTTTCAGAAATTCTTCGTAATTGGAAATTTCGTTGAAATGTTCAGGGGCGCCTTTCAGATCTTTGTAGTCTAGCAACGAGGTAGCATTCACGAAAAGGTCATGGCACGCGCCGTAACCTAACGCCACCTTTGGCTGAAGAACTCCAACAGCTACCTTATTCTCGCTCTCCAAAAACAACAAGTGATCCTTCACAGGTGAAAGTCTAATGTCCCCGATGTCATCCTTGCGAAAGTACACGGCGTACAACACGATGCAAAAGGACAATATTGAGCCCAACTTCACTGGTACACCAGCCATTGTAGCAACACGAAACTAAATATGTTATGTCAGTTATATGGAATGCATTAATATTTATCTGTTTTATGTTAACATCCACGTCACCTCATTTTTAATAGATAATGTAATGTAAATAGTAAATAACTCACGTAGCTCGCAACAGGAGCATCGCGCAAAATCAAATTTCGTGACGTGACAACTTAATGACAGCTCAACAGCTGTCAAAAAAACGAGGCAATGTTTTTAAATTCTACTTTCTCAAGCATTGGCATAACTTTGTAATGGAATTGAATGTCTGACTGTAGTGTGAATTTATGTTTACATACAATGTGTTTTGTATGTTTGGTGGTATTTAAGTAAAGTTCTGTGAAAATATCGATCCATTAAAATATTAGGTAAAAGATTCATAGTAAATCTTTTAGAACGTGCATTAAATTCGAATGTCAAATCATTTGGAACTCGTTGCCCGTCGACTGTTAGCAAAACCGGAAACAAAGATAGTTAGGTTCTTAACTCTTACACGTCGTAGTATTTCCTACTAATTGCTCTAACCATGTTTAGTTAATAACTAGGTAACACATAACTGGTATGGTGTTTTTCGTCTATATTAGGTATACTTAGTTAAGTAAATAAATACATAATAAACATAGCAAATGCCCAGACCAATACAAATAGACAGTTCATGCACACACTTTTTTGTACCGCGCGGGGGTCAAACCCGCGACCACCGTGCCATATGCAACGTTCTTATCCACTGAACTAAACGGGTCGTCTTATCATCTACCATCTTACCTTCGAATGAGAAACGAAACACCGCGAAATCGTTTCCATCGTGTTGTAGCGACACCTTTACTTCACTACAGAAGTAGGTACAACTTCTATGATTGTATCGTTGGTGGTTCCGCAGACTGCAACAATGAACTTGCCACGTCAAACAATTTCCATTTGCACTAGTGAATTCCATGGAAAGCCTGCAACGCGCGTGTAAAATTTTTATCTCATTTCATTCATTTTCATTTCATCACTTAGGTACCCTCCCATGTGGTTTACCTATACTTCCCTATTATGTAGTTTATAGGTGCTTGACAAGACAAGCATTTGCGTGTAATGTATCATTAAATATTTGCCTTTGCTTATGACATCTACACTAATATTATAAAGAGGCTTTCCTCTGTATAATATTATTACAAACCTTTATTTGTACCTATTTTTGTATGTTTGTAATGAATAGGCTCAAAAAGTACTGGGCCGATTTTAAAAATTCTTTCACCAATAAAATGCTACATTCTTCCAATTTGACATAGGCTACATTTCATTTTGAAAAAAATTAGGGATCCTTGGTAAAATTTGAACAATATAATTGTCTACCGCGAGCGAAGCCGGGACGGGCTGCTAGTTAGGTATAAGTTGTATCAAAACATTACAAGGCGCACTTTGTATTGATCGATCGGTTTTCCTCTAACTCTCATGTATGTAACTACATATATTAAGAGATCGATACTCAACGATAAGACCGCCTATACCTAAGTATAAGTAATATTGTTCTGCATATGTCACTATAACACTTTTTCCTGTAAACGTTTTATTTTTTGTGCTATGATTGTCTTCTTTTATAACATTGCAAGGCGGTGTACAGTAGGTACTTTTTTATGTAACTCGTTTAAATGGGTTGAAGAAACTCTAGTTCATCTAAGGATTCGACTAAGTAGATATTATAATCCTGAGCCACGAATTTATTATGTAAAATAAGTACCTACATACCTACTTCATTACTTTCCAATGTTTTCGAAAGTCAAAAATCTTTCCCCAAAAGGAAGTACCGGTCGGTCCCAAAATGGGAAGAGACGAGATGTTAAAAGCTTTAGGCGTAAATTGTACATGTCAGGGAGAAGCACAATTAATTTCAGAGTTCACGTTGCGATTTTTTTTTATCACTGTTTCATCACATTGCCTTATTAGTGAAAAGGTTTTTGGCGATGATAAACAGACCACTGACTTAACATATGAACTTTAAAAGACTTGTGTCCGTTGTATGTACCGTGTACATGTACCTACGTACTAAGGGTACTTACCTGTACGTTTCATTTAGAAGTTTGCTGATTTATTAAATAGTACCTACTTAGGTATGTAGGTGCAGCAATGACGTTTTTGGTTAAAATAAAGATAAACTTCTGTTTGAAAATTTTAAGAGCATACTTATTTTTAAAGTAGGATATTTTGTATCTACCTTGGTACCTTCCTATTATGTAGGTAAGGGTCACATTCGTGAAGTTCATAGTTATAAATAATTTCATCAACGGATTTTAGATGTTTCATTTTAAAACCTATAGACTATCCCTACTTACTTATTATAGGTATTTGCTTTTCAGTCGACTTCATACAAAGAAGGGTTTTTATTATAATAAGAAGAAGCTCTAAAACTCAATTACCTACGTAGGTACCTACCGGTCTACGTCGTAATCAGGCTTAGCCACAAATGGTAGTGATAAACAGTGAACAATAGTAGAATAAATGCTTCCATACCTGGCATTTAAATCGTTTAGAGTAAAAAATCTGAGTAAGAAGTATAAAGCGCGCCCGAATATGGTAGTCACGTATTGTTGCCGCCAAAATAACGCAGATGAAATCTGTATGCCGTAAGAGTCTGGCGCCGCGCGCGCCGTCCCCCGCGCTACATTGCGTATGCTTGGAACTTTGCGAAGTTTCGCGCCTATTTAATAGGTTTTTAAGCAAGTCTTCCTCACTTCACATCTTCTTCACTTCACAGTGACCTAACTATACCATTCGAAGCCCGTGGCCTCTACTAAATTTAATTCAAAATTCAATCGTGGGTAATCCTATAGGGACTGCGCAGACGACAGACTTTTTGTGCGATAGAGTCTGCGTCTGAGACAATTAAAAAGAGCGTCTAGGTCTGCCGATAGAATGATTGAAGATGTGCGCTACTGCATTGCAAAAACCGGCCAAGTGCGAGTCGGACTCGCGCACGTAGGGTTCCGTACCACTGATTGAATGAAAAAATTAGGTAATTTGATTTATGACGTTTAAAAAAAAACTACTGTCTAGATTTCCTTCAAACCAAATTTCGTTAGTAGTTTTTATAGTAATACACATCATATATTTTTTTCAGTTTTATCATGCCCATATTTTAGAAGTTACGGGGGGGGGACACTCATTTTACCACTTTGGAAGAGTCTCTCGCGCAAACTATTCAGTTTAGAAAAAAATGTTGTTAGAAACCTCAACATCATTTTCAAATACCTATTCATAGATACCCCACACGTATAGGTTTGATGAAAAAAAAAATTTTGAGTTTCAGTTCTATGTATGGGGAACCCCAAAAATTTTGGATTTTTTCTGATTTTATTATCACATCTTAATGCGGTTTATAGAATACATCTACCTACCAAATTTCAATAATGTAGCTCTTATAGTTTCGGAATAAACTGGCTGTGACATACGGACGGACAGACAGACAGACAGACAGACAGACAGACAGACAGACAGAGAGACAGACAGACAGACAGACAGACATGACGAATCTATAAGGGTCCCGTTTTTGCCATTTTGGCTACGGAACCCTAAAAAGTGCGTCACGGATAGTCTGTCGTCTGCGCTGCCCCATACAGTCATCCTGCTGAGCAAGGTCTCTCCCAAAAAATACTACTATTACTAAAAAAAACTAGGTACCTAATAAAAATTGCGCCAAGTCCAAACAGCGAGTGGTGGGCGGAGGAGCACTCGGGTCGAGTGATTCATGCGGCGGAGGTCAGGATTTCCAGTTCGGGGCTGCGTTGGCTGCGCACCAATCTTACGTTTAAGTAACAACAATTATTTCTGCACAATACCTACCTACTCTCCCTTGACCTTTGATCCGGAAAGGCTGGACAGGGCGCGTCAATTTGGTAACCTGAGATTGAAATTTTGGTAATTAGGGCATTTTTTTATACTTACTTGTAATGATTTTATGGCCCCGGATAGTCCATACCAGCCGTTATTGTGTTATCTTGCATAAATGACGTTAGGGAATACTAATAGTGCTATAGCAATGTTAAAGTCCTGTATAGGTACATAACTACATACATATTTGATTGCTGAGCCCCACATTTAATTTGCCACGATTTCTATTGGGTCGTCTATTTTTTCTTCCTTCTGTAGGTATGAACCACGAAAGGTATGAACTGTAGAGCAGGTATGTCAGCCGGCAAAAAATTTCGATGGGCTTATTGGGCACAAAGTTTTACCATAATAACTAAAAGTAGGTAAACCTTAACCTTAAATTAATCGTCTTATGTAAAAGGTACGAGTAGACAACTAGGTTAGCTTTGTAAGAGTGTAAGAGATTAAAATAATGAGTAGGTAAAGTAAGTAGGTATAAGGTATGTAATACAATTAATAAAGTCTAATCCTATCCTATCATACTTCCTACCTTCCTACTAATACTAGATAATATTATAAACGCGGAAGTTTGTTTGGATAGATGGATGGAATAGGTATGTTTGTTCCACTTTCACGCAAAAACTACTGAACGGATTTTAATTTGAAATGAAATTTTACAGGAATTTAGTTTGTACAGCAGATTAACACATAGGCTATAATAAGACACAAAAACACGTACATGATAATAAGATAGATGAAGGTCTTCATGACAAACCGATGTTCATGCAGGCAAAGCCGCTGGTTGCAGCTAGTACCTACTTACATAAATGGCGTCTTTGCATTGGTTGGTGGCCTCGAATAAGAGGGTAAACGACACATGATTACCTGCTTTAAGTAGGTAGATGTTGAAAATACCTACTAATTCTATAATTACTTAATTAACGTGATCTCATACTTAGTTATTTTACAATTTAATAACCAGTGTGTGCAATTCGATGTGAATATTAAGACATCGGTATAATTACATCGTACCTAGGTAGGTAGGTAAGGACGTAGGTAGGTACCAATTTAATAATGGTGTTAGTAGAAACCACGGAAGTCCGAAGGTTCTTCCACAACGCCTTCTTGTGGACGACTCAATCAAAGCTCAAGCAACTCATTTCAAACTGGTAATTTAGTTTGAAGAAGTAGGCATTCTCTTTCCGCAGACTACCATCAATGTTTTATTTATTTTTATTGTATTTTTTAAGTGGGATAGCTATTGACGTGGCACACGTAAGTCTACACGCAAATACACATAAGTACCTACTTATTTCGTAAATACACGTAGATACCTACCATACATAACTAAAGGAAGAAAAGCCAATGAAAGCTCACATGGACGAGAGAAACTAAATAGGTAACTTATAAAAATTCTATAGTTATATTTACATTGAAAAATGTTCTCTCGAATGCCATTGCAAGACTGACATGGATCATAGGCGCCAACCAGCTAGCTCCGAGAAATAGATACTCGTACCTACTTAGAAAAACCCTTAAAAAGTAACGCGCAAATATCTTCTCTTATTTATGGCTAAATACGGTGTAGGTAGGTAGGTACTTACTACAGATTTACGATCTCTACTATGAAAAAAATAGTCGATTAAATAATTCTGCCTTGCTGATCTCGCCTTCTAAGTAGGTGCGTTGACGGAAAATAGGTAGGTATAATGCAAATAATTTGTTATTTTACTCCTCCCAGTGAGTGTCGTAAGTAGGAACTTCTTAAGATTTACCTAAGCTTTTCAGCCGGTATTAATAGGGAAAAAACGGTGCTTCCGTTAGGTATTTCACATAAACTCATTTTCTAAGGAATTTTTCAGTTAGGGCGTTTTTTATTTTATATAGACTGCGCCATATTTTCTTAGAGACAATCAATCACTGACGCAGAACTTAGTATAAATTTTCGTTTAACATGTAGGTGCCTATGTGGTATTAAGTCCGCCTTTTGTACATTTATTTACTGTGAAATAAAGATTAAATAAATAAATAAAATAGGTAGATACAATAATGTAGTTATGTTAAATAATCTAATATCTGTTGTATCACCTCATCTATAAATTTCTTGGTGAATTACCGTCAGCTTTCCATGTGTAACAAACCGTGACTAGGTAGTAGACGCTCAGAAAAAATGTCTGACAAAAATAATTTATTTCGTTATTAATTTAGTTGATAAGCTACTTAATTCACTGACTCAAGAAGTGGAATCGTGTCGGTAATCTAAGGAATATAATATACCTACCTACATAGGTAATATCGTTATAGCAAGTGCATGTATTTTATCTTTATTTAGGTACTCTAACTAACCAAAGAAAGTTTTCCAAGTTGATGTAGTTAAGACGTATTTAACCTACCTATTGACTAACTTAAAGTTAAATAAGTCAAAGTTAAAGGAAAATAAGTCGGCACTGTTGAGCAGTATTTAAACACGCTTATTTTTTTTAAATAACGGATTTGCACATGTACTCGTATGTAAAAAGTGGTAACTACGAAGTATGCTTCAAAGTTTCGGGCAGTCTCGAAACGGCTCGAAGCTATTCACTTACTACTCGAGGTTTTTTTTAATACACATCAATACCGAATCATACACAGACAAAGATCCATCATCATCATCAGCCTATATCAGTCCAATGCTTCACATAATGCCTCTATCAATGTTCGCCACTTTGATCGATCTTGGGCTTCTCGCATCCAAAGGTTTAAAAGGGCCTAAGCCTAAATGACATTAGGTGGTTAACTGTTGAAATTACCCCGAAATTCGTTTATAAACTTTGAGGTAAGCTCTCTGGCCCTGAACTCCTGAATCAAAGCATAAAACCCGGAAGTTATTGTAAAATAAAAACATTTTTCGGTGTCGTCAAAGGAAGATAAAGAAATACCATTTCAATTACTTCCAACAAGGCATCTTGAAAGCAATTTTGTCAACTTTACAACTTCACGTTAAATTGAAAAACTCCAATTATCAACTTTCATTGATACAATGTACCGATAATTATTTAATTGGGGCCAACACATAATCAATTAATTGCGAAGGAGAAATACTACGAGCAGTGTTACCAACTCTCAAAAATGTTTATCCCATAGTTTGTGACAAAACCCCTAAAATCGCCTTAATAATCTAGTTGTCCCCTTAAAAAAATAATTATCACATTTCTTGTCACCACACAGTACAAAATCGAATTATTAATCTTCGTAAGAATTTTCCCAGTCATTTTTTTTGGCCGAATCCTATCTGGCATATTTGTAGAATTACGTATTAAATAGATTTCGTTTTAAGTCACTAGGTTAATAAATAGATAATATAAATTTAAAAAATATTCAAGAGTCAAAATCCCCTATTAATTTTATACCTCAAAAAAAACCCATCGCACCTATTTCTGGGGGGAAAGCCCCTAAGTTGGAAACCCTCACTACGAGTGATCCGTGAACACTACACATGCTTACTTACTTGTACTTACGTGGGAATTGGACCAGTTTGTGACTATTGACAAGAAAATGACCTTCGCACCACGTGGGCAGGCCCGCCGCCAGCGGTTTGAACGCCGGTGTGCAATTCCTATCGTGCCGCCCCTATGTAACTACAAAACCTAGGTGTTAATAAAAATGTGAAAAAAAAATGCTGTAAAGTGAAAAACTATGTTATATTAAGTTATTTTATACAAGATAGATACACTAATACGACATTAAATGAAAAAATGAAGGCAAGAAAGATGCTGTTTATACATATGTATTGTGTGGGTAGGTATACTCGTAGGTATTAAGTTATTTTGCCCCCCTTTTTGTTAAGAGCCCCTAAACGCCAGACATTGATGAGATAAAAATTTTATAACAGCTATGATCCTTTCCAATACATCACACCATTGTTTTTTTTTCAGATTCTAATAGTCTCAGTTGCATTTGATTTACAGTTTTATTTTTTAACATATGATTTATTTGGACCCAACATTTTAAATTTTCGCTGTGGGAAATGCTTGTTTCGTGTCGTTTTAAGGTAGATGACAGATGTTGCCAATCGGAAAAACCGCTTGGAGCTGACAGACTACTTACAGTTTTACTAAATATTTTACAACAAAAACAATAGACTGAATCTTTTGACGTAAACAAGCCATTCTCTGTTAATTTCTTCTCCATTAGGAAGATTTCTAGAGTAATAACTGTTTGCAAATTTTCTTCCATCGATATTAGCAGGAAAATTGTAGTTAAACAGCTGCACGGGACCACGGCTAACAAAATATTAACAATATCATTAGTCATACTGGCGGGCCACGAACCGGGATCATCACCACAATCTAAACAGCTACTTGATGACGATAAATTGCTTACAGGTTCTTTAGCAATACTTTTTCTTTTTTTAGTTTCACTGGAGTCTCCTTCTGAAGGACTAACATTTTTCTCTTCAGATACCTCCATAACTTCTAGATTTAAAGCTGCGCTTGTTGAAGCTATATCTAAGTACGTCAACATTCTCTTGACATTCAGAGCCCCTATGTTCTGGTTTGCTAAAAAAATTCTCATGAGACCCCGCTAGTTTTTTTTCTCTGTATCTTTTTCTCGTTTTTGCCGTCGAAATTGTGCTCCTGTTGCTGGATTTTTTTTGAAAAAGTTTTGTATACGGTTGTACAAAAGTACCTAACTTAAATCCAAAAAGGGGGTCGATCATTCCACCCATTATTGCGAACAACCTTTACTAGGGGGTCTGAAATCGCGAAAAAAAAATCAGCTTTTCCATACATTTTGTATGGAATAGTTTTTTCTTTCGCGATTTCACCGTTGACCCTGTAGTAAAAGTTGTTCGTATTTATGTGTAGAATGACTCCCTTTCGGGATTTAAGTTACTTTTGTTACACCCTGTATAGGTATAATTTGAATATTTTTTTTATAAATCTTCACTCTTAAGTTGTATAACAGAAAAAAATACCCTTTATCACAATAATAATCACAATACTACTGCGAAAAAAAAAATGTTTATACCTACTGCACACAAATGTAATAGAATAACTAAATTTTGTTTCGCGACTTCAGAGTTGAACCCATACTAAAAGTTGTTCGTATTGATTAGGTGGAATGTCCCCCTTTCGTTACTTAAGCTACTTTTGTTACACTCTGTATTAATTTTAATACATTTTTTTAAATACATCTTTACTTTAAGTTTTTTCAGTAAAATAACCTTTAAATTTTACATGACTACCTACTGGTTATATAAATGCGCCCATATGCTGATTAATTAAACAAAGGCAGTTACCATAATTATGATTTTTTTTGCGCCCACGGATAATATAAATAATGTTCTAAATTATTTTTATAGTCACACTTCGCACAAAATATACAGAATATTATTAATTTTAAGTACCCTGGACCGTTTTCGGATCTCACATTAGGGCTATAACAAAACAATTGAAGTTTGTTGTTCACTCACATCACTTTCGCATTTGTGTTAAATAAATAAAAACAAAGAAATGAGAATATACTTTTAAGGGGATTTCCCCTGATATCTGTGGGATTTCCCTATTTCGCATAGAGCACGATACGGATTAACTTTGTTCTCATGAATTTCAATAGATGGCGCTATGTAATGCTACGATATAAAAGAAATATTTGGGCGCCGTTCATCATATTATTTTTATATGGATAATCTTTTTAGTATTGTGAGGTGACAATGTCTGAATTTTAGTCGATGATTGTCTGATTTGCCGCCCCCTGAATGCGCCGCCCGCGTGCATTGCACGCCTTGCACGCCCGCTTACGGCGGGCCTGCACGTGGGGTCTTATAAGACCTGTGCGATACTGTTTATTTTTTATAGGTAACATACACATAGCATAGTGACCATCCGTCTCCTGAACGAAGGCCCAAGTCGCTGCGACTACGGACATAGACAAAAACTTTGTCTAAAGAAGTTTTCATCATAAAACGTCCTCTGCTGGACATAGGCCTTCCCAAGGACTTTTATCTTTTGGGGGGGATTTGCCATAGTGACCACTGCCTATTGCCATACGAGTTGGAGACCGCAGTATGTTTAACTCTCCGCAGGTAAACGCTGCTGCCCGTTTCTTGATATTCCCTTTGTCATCTTTTACGACACCTAGTCAGTCCTATTCTAAATCCTAACAGGAAGAGGAGTTTTAGGTTGCAGTATTAAATTCAACCTTAGGTACCTACTTTTCTCTACGGAAATGTAATGTAGTCTCTCTACATTATTCGAAGGTAGATAGGATAGTTAATCCGGATGAGTTAATTAAAAATGAACCTAATTATATGGTGGAATGCGAACATAGGAATGCGATAAAAACTACATGCATTACAAATGTTATTAAAACCTGAGAAAATATGATAAATGACCATACAGTACCGGCCTACGTCCTAAGTATCACTAGCCCGTTTTTTGTTGGGATTTTTTGAATTACAAAGTTCTTAACGATTTTCCGACTTGGAAATCGACTAGAGGTCATTTTGTATCCTATTGCCAACGGGATAAGATTGCTGATGGTTTTCAACGGTTGAAAGTGTAGTTGGTGGTTTCTGAACTAATGTCCAATTAGTGCAAACACTAGACTTTTCTTCAATGAGGAGAGAATTCTGTTACAAAGCGCGTTCGTTTTTGTGTTAGAGTGTAAGCGGCCGGCTGGTTAGCTTCCTCAGTGAACAAACTCATGAATGAAGTCGCGTGGAACATGAGAAGTAAGCGCCGTGAAGATTAAATGGTGTTATTCACTTATATGCCTTGATGGTTCGGTGCTCATCGCATCTTGTCTGGGCCTTAATTATGATTTACCAGTATTATTATTAAAAATTAACTAGCCGTGTGCTCGATAGGATTTCCTGTCATAGATTGTAATATGAACTGTACCTACTAGGTCTATCTTAAAGATTTTCAAAACACCGTTTTCAGTGCTTATGTACCAACCTTAAAATAAATATACTCGTATAAGTCGCATTGTACGGATCTTGAATTTAGTTAGACTGCATTGCAAGTCTGGAAAATCCTGGAAGCTACTCAGCAAGGAGAAACTTGTGGCAGTAGCTATATGAACAAAATCCTAAATTATAATAATCTACATAGTATAGCTTACCAATAATATTCTGAAAAATTGTAAATCACTTATAAGGAAACGAGCTATCGTATTTCTATAATTTATGATGAACCTAGAATAGGTGGAGGATAAATTCTACTTACAAAGGCACTTTAATGATAATTCTAATCTATTTAAAAGAATTTAGATATTCAACAAGGTAGAAATTATATTGGGAATGCTAAATCAATTAGGCATCATTTACATTTTGATAATCAAGAGCATCCTTTTGTGGCTGCAGTATGCAATTAATTGCATTCTTATAGCTAGCTCATATCACCTTCGGAAACTTATGTAATTGGATCCATTCTTAAGTTAATGTCTTCAAAACATTGCTGTGAGGCTGTGACAAATGCGACGGCGCCTTATTTTCAATTCTATTAACTGTTAATTAGTGTTTAAAATCACAGTAACCGTTTAACTTGATCGTTAATTTTAATGTACGCAGTTTGTTAGCTAAGCTGGGTCCGGCCTATACTGCCAGGTTGTATGTTCTATAACACTCTTGGGTCAGCTTTAATGAGCTAGAAATAAGATTCAAATTAAATGCGTTTCGTTTAAAATGTTGCGTTTGCTTTATGGTCAATAGCAGTTCGGTTGCATCCTTTATATGGGAAATCTGCATCATTCACATGCAATAAGAGAGGGCGATAAAGTTAGAACTCAATAGTTACGCACCTGGGTGAGTAATGAATGATTGATAGCTGAATCTAGTTTAGATGTCAATTTAGTACCTACCTAACTATTATTTACAGATCTTTACTTATAAAGATAGAGACAGAAAGAAATCAATGTTTTAATCAATAGGTAAATCAAAGTTTATAGATACTGAAATATCTCCTTACTTATCGAATGTATCCTATCGCAGCCCACAGCTGGACATTGACCCTTGCAGTTTGTCACCTTTGGGAAAACACCTAGCTTTACCAATAGTCGCTGATGTTGGCATGTTGGCGATTGCAGGGTTTAGGTCCTCACTCCGATGACGCTGCTGTCCGTCATCCGCCTGTGGTATTTAGCTACGCCTTCAATCGTGATGGTTATACCGCGACCAGTCGTTGCCAGAGCTTCGTTTGTTATTCAACAGGATGCACCACGGGCAGGTGAGGGTGGCTTGGAGCGAAAAGATAGGTTGCTCCCTTACATCAATTATTAGTATTCATGCCTTTGAAATGATAATCAGTTACATAAGTTAGGGGCGGACGCGAGACACGTGGTTCCCTTGCACTGTTTTATGGGGCGCTCCGGTACACACTTTAGGAACCTCTGATCTAGGTGGCAAGTAATATCATTACAATGTTACATAAACAACACCAATTATCATTCCATTGGCTCTTATTAACGCCCATAAAATAGGGGCGTACCTATCACTTACGAGACAGTTAAATGCTTTGTTAGATTCTGAATACCTAGTTGTTCTATAATAGCACACTACCCACATAATTGTTTCTACTTAGCCCAAAGGTTGAATGGTAGAGAATGTCTATGCGCCATTAAGTTTGCCTTTTCTAAACAATTTTTTATTGTGCAATAAAGGTTAAATAAATAAATAAGATACATAATCATATTTTAACTGAAATATCCTACATGTATATCCTTCCATTATTTATTGCAATAACGTAGATACGTAAAGCAGTAAAATACATAATGGACATTAGGTATGCCTAACTAGCTCCTCGGTCAGAAAAAAATATTTTCATGTGCATTCCTTATTTTACTTATTACATACACCTTGACCCTATTTTTTACTTACCTATCTAACACACTTTGGGAACTCCTGACCTACCAATCAAACCAATGGGAGTATGATTAACATGGTTTTCGAGGGTTCCTTGAATGCTACTCTACCCGTAGGCAGACTACAAAACCAGGATGCAAATGACACCAAATTTATATAGGTATACAAAGTCCAATAAAACGATGCACAATGATGAAAAGAAAGCAACAAAAGAATTCGACGATGCTCCCAAACACATCGACCAACAATAATATCTTCTTCGCCAACGTTTTGATGGACTGCCGATGTCATCCATTGAAAGCAATCAGCAAGATAGCATATTTTTCCTTAACCATAAATGTACAAATTCGACGTACGGCGAGTAAAGTTATCAATCACAACGTGAGGGAGAATAATCTCTGAAAGTCGTCATATGTTTCGAGTCCTGTTTTATGGCCCCAGGCCTTGTTTGGCGCATGCGCAGGCGCAGGCTACCGCTCGTGTCGTGATCACATCGCCGATTGACTCAGGCAGCTTTATAGTACAGGACGTCACAATAAATTTTGAATTGATTACGAAAACGAAAATGCTTGTTCTATGAACAGAATTAATAGTTACTTACTTCAGATGTGCAATGATGTTGGATGTTACTCGTATACCAACCTGTTACATGATGACCTCTAATATTTCGTGGATGTTTTCGGTCTTAAAGAATTCATTCATCATCACCATGAACAGCTCATATACGAGTAATACTACCAACCGAGGTGCTCGAGCCTATCCTAAACTGTAAACTGCTGATTAAATGCAGGTTGGTCGACTTCACACAAACTTAGAATTTCTTCAGTGCGTAAGTTTCCTCACGATGTTTTATATCGTAAGAGTAAATGTATGAATATCAAATATGAAAACACATTTGTGCGTGGGCGGGGCTTAAACAGCTGCCTCCTAGAAACCACAGGCCTTAACCACAGCTAGGCCACAGACGCCCTAATTAGCGCTCTAGTGTTTAGGGGTTGTATGGTTATTATAAGAACTTAGGTACTATATAATAAATAAAATAAATCACCCACACAGGTTGCTTTAAATCCGATAAATAATATGAACGATCGGTGAAGGTGTATAATACAACGAACCGAATTCATTTTGAATACAATACGACCGGTGCACTGCTTGCCTGTCAGTGCCGATCTGATTGATTGACGACCTCGACTGAGTATTATGTAAGACGTTGGAAGATCCGAAGATTCTGGGTTCATATCCAAATCGGGGCAATTTGGGAAATAGACTTTACTCATAGGTTAGTTCTTTATAGCTTTCTGGTACCTACTAATAATAGAAAACTTTGGTCTCACCAGTTGGCAGACGTAATTTTCTAGTAGAGAATTTATTTAATTAATAATAAATTATGCAAATGTAAATTTTTTCACTTTCATATTTGTTAACAAATTATTTTGCTCACCTCCCGTCTATTCAATTTATTCATTTGTTGGCAGTGGCGGGCAAGTAATGTCTATTAATGGATTATGAGTAATTTTGAGGTCGTAGCTTATTATAAGTGTTTCTAATTCATAAGAGTTAACTAAGTAGTAGCTACTTTTATCTGTACAATATCAAATTAATGAACCTACTTCTATCTCTACAACAATATCAAATTAATGGGCCTGCTAATCTAGCTGGCCCTGCATAGATTTTGTAGGTAGATAAGTAAACGTTTAGGTTACCTATACCTTACTTAGGGGTATTGTCTTTTAATAGCTGCATAGGGATTTGTTGAGTATCTCATAGGGTAGATGCTACAATCAAGGTCATTAAATTACCTAGGTACTTACTTATTCCGCGCAGCGTCCCGTCGTTGATCTTAGTCTCCAACACAATAAGACGCCATTCTTCCCTATCTTGACCCGGCTTAGACCAGTTGATGATCTGTAGCCCAAGATGGTTCTTTTCCACTTCGTCTTTCCAGAGTCCAGCAGTACGCCAGTGGGACGCCTAACCGGATTTCGTCCACTTGACTGTTCAATGTAAGTCGCCTCACTGCCCGATACACCTCCATACTCCATCCTCTCCACGTGCCGAAACCAACGGAGTCTGGTAGATCTGAATTTACCATACTTAGTCAATATTATTAATCTTCTATCTATACTTATAATAAATCTGTAGAAAGGTCAATTCTGTACATGGAATATATTTTCATAATAACTAGGTATCAGGGGTGATCGATATTGATGCCAAAAATGCAATCAGTAAATTTATTGTTTGTCTGTATATTCGTTATAGAATCTACTCGATAGGTTTTAACGAAACTTGGTACAATTATTCTTCATACTCCTGGACAGGTTATAGTATACTTTTCATATCACGCTACAATAAATAGGAGCAGAGCAGATATTTGATCGCGCATCACGCGAAAACTGCCTACTTACCTACTGCATGGAATTGAATGCGGTTTTCACCAATGTATTTCTATTATGCTGGGGCCACACTACCGTTTAACGTCAATGGCCATTATCTCGATAATTATTCCGATAATTTTTTTCGCGTTAAAAGTGGGTGGCTACACTTCAACGGTCAACGTGAATGCTCATTATTGGCGATGAATACGGCGTTTATTTTTTTTTATTTGTCGGTGTATTAATATTTCTTCAACAGTTGTTTGAAAAGGTAATATTTCCATTATTCGGCGCCAAGCATCACTTTGCGTTCCACGGTTCTTGAAACTTCTGAGTTTCGGATCCCACAAACATGGTTCTGTTTGCAGAATCTCGAGAAAAGTAATTATTTTCTCGTTACTCCACTCCGTCGCCATAGTACGTATTCCAAGACAAAAACGTGCGATTTTGAGGTAAATCCGTTGTAAAAAACAAATACGTCCGCTCCCGTTGCGCTCTCGACACACACTGACAATACGTAGTGTGGCCGTTTCATCGCATCAATTCTCGCGTTAATCTCTTTGATGTACCGCCACTTGAGCTATCGCCTAACGCCAAATGGCATTGTTAATGCCATTGTAAAATTATCCCGTTAAGTTGTGGCTACACCTATGGTTAACGTCCAATATCGCGATAATTAATGGCATTTCTCGTTAGTATGGCCCGAGCATTAGAGATCTAACTTATAGGCACCATTTTATAAAAGTCCGTTATTTTTTAAACCCGATATCCACGTGTGCGACGCCGCTGGCACAGCTAATCTATATTAAAGTTTAAGAAATAAACGTGTTATTATATAGTTAAACGAGCATAAACCCCGTATTTCCATACGAATCTCAGCCCTAGACTTCTTTCCCAATCGGTCACACGTTCACCATTCCTAATACGACAATGTCAGGTGGACAAACCCTGTAATTTGACAACGACCAATACACACCTGACATGCAAAACCTTATGGAATTTTAAGATCTATATGTCAACGAATAGAGGTCATGTTTGCGCGTCCCAGCTGCAGATCGAAGCCTGTTTTATCAAGGCATGACACGACGTGTGCAAAAGCTCACGACCAATAGATCATATTGTATTTCTTTATAAACGCTCACAAAAATGAGCGCATGCCCATATAGACTAGTATAACGGCGTGCAAGGCGGCACGTAGTAATTTTTACTGGAATAGAAAACGTTTGAGGTAATCATGCCGTGGGAATATGAGGCAAGGTTCGTGCATCCCCTAAAGTTGACCAAGTGCTATGGGAGGGCGACCAGTACGAGGAGGAGCCGCGGAGAGTGCTGGACGATTAGTACAGGTCAGTAGCTGGGCCTGTCTTCTTTCGGGAGCTGGTGTGCAGCACAGATAGCTTCAGCAAACTGAAGGACGCACGGGTGGCTGAAGAAGGTGTCAGAGCTGGCGAGGCGATGCTGATTGGGCTACCCGAGCGACAAGTACCGTGGCTGTGCCGTCTCACGCCCCAGAAGGGGGAGAGGTGCAAAGTGAAGAAGGGACGGATAGGAAGTAGGGAGTATCTAGAAGCGCACTCTGGGAAAAGCCTAGTCGCAAGTACCGGGTGCGTCTCCCGAAGTTCGGTCCGTATGCCGAGAGCGGGGGGGGGACCATGGTTTGGTGGAAGGTCATCCCCTAAAATTGTGTTAAAGGGTAGGCGCCACAAAGGCCAATCATGCATACATAAAGGCATTTCCGACTAAAAAAATAAGAAGAAAATTCGACCAAAACGAACTTAGTTTAGCTCGAGTCCCTCGACGAGGACAAATATATAGTCTAGGTAGGTATAATGAGCTTTTGTTTTAGCTACAAGATGTTGTTTAGCTACGCATCAACATCTAAGATTCATCTGCAGTAAGGTGAAAATCATAAATCAACCTTAGATATATCTACACGTATCTAATTACTAATGAAAAAGGATAATGCAATAGATACTTGTATTTAATTAGCGATATATCTATAAAAAAGTTAAAAAATAAACAAAAACAAGTCTATAGGAGGTGATGAGAGTGACATGACGAATGGACTAGTAACACTCGGTTGACAGCCACATAAATCCATGCTACCACCATAACGAGATGACGACAGCTATGTTGGAAATTGAATTTTATTGAAAGGGACTATAAAGTTGAAGGAACTGGAGTTACACGTCATGAAGCGCTCAAGTCGTATCTAGGTGAGGGTTAGGATATTTTTCTCACACTAGAAGTTTATAGGGCTGGCGAAAACAACAAGCATGTTTTCTCGGTATCAGTATAGGGGAGACGACCACAATACGGATAACTTGCCTAGTCTAAAATTATAATAGTATTTATGTTCACATTACACAAGAGTTGTGGGTTCGATCCCCGCACAGTACAAACATTTGTGTGCATGAACATGTCTGTTTGTATTGGTCTGGGTGTTTTCTATGTATAATATGTATTTATTTACAAAAAAAAAGTATCTAAGTAAGTTTATCAGTTGTCTAGTACCCATAGCACAAGCTTCGGCTTAGTTTGGGGCTAGATGGCGATGAGTGGCCCAGCGTGGCATGTCTTGGGTTATTTATTTATTTATTTACATTTTCAATCAATCAGTCAACAGCCCTGTTGAACGTAGGCTCCTTTCTTTAATTGGCGCCATTTTTCTTTATTCCGGGCTTCCCCCATTCAAATCCCCCATGCCAACAGTTCTATGTTCTATTAGTAGCAGGGCTACATGACGAGATCCTTCGGCTCCGGTCCAGCCGTTGTAGAAGAGCCCATGTTCAATCGCCATGTCCCCTGACTGGGCCTAATGAGTGGTTGGTGCCTGGTGAGGACCTGTGCGGTGGGGACCTACATTCGCCTCGCACAGGTCTTCGTCTTTGTCGGACGGGAATGGGCTGGCCCTCCGGGCCGCTTCCTCCGCTAGTTCCCCCTTAGGTGACCAGCGCTATAAATTGGTCAATCAGTCAGTTGGTGGTGCGACAGTCCCAGACCATTCCGGGCCTCGTGACAACGCTCTTAAGGTGGTTGGCCCCTCCGGCCGGGGCTTTCAGTGGGTATTCCCTACCTCCCTACCATCCTGAGCTTCAGGGCGCCACTCTTGTCTGTATTTTTTAAAATCAGAAATGCTGGCAACCTTAGCAATCAGCACGGTTGCGCAGGCGCCTCGAGTCGCGCCTCCCGCGGCGTTAGGGTCGGTTCACAGCGACCAACGCCAAACGGAGCGCAGTTTTTGCTTTGCCCTCTTTATGCCATATAATTGGAATGATAACGATGTAATGAGCTGTTGTGATTACTATTTCACATAAACTTTTGGCCATGTGCTGAAATTTTTATTTAGAAACGAACATCACATGCATCAAAGTATCCTTCTAATGGTACATTTTCCACCTCGTTATGCACTGGGAATAATCATCTACCTACTGTTTTGCATTTAGGTTTGTGAGTATTTGGCACCTAGATGTAATTGCACGCTTCACAACGAAAAAGCATTGTTAACTCTACATTTTTGTACAAATTCTCAAAATTAATAGCACTTACTTGCCCGTTGTCACGGCGACTTGGGCTTCTCTTCCGCTTTTCATCAGGGGCGTTTCCATTATGTCGAGCTATTATTAAAAAAACACCTGTCTACAAAATAAAACATTATACTTATTAACCGACTTCGAAAAAAGGAGGAGGTTCTCAATTCGTCTCCATGTATAATATTTTTTTTTTTTTATGTATGTTCAGCGATATTTCCGTCAATTATGGATGGATTTCAAAAATTTTTCGACAGTTCGACAGAAGACACTTCCGAGGTGGTCCCATTATCACCAAGTAAGGATCTGATGGTGGGATCCTGGAGAAATTGAGGGCAACAACCGAAAATTGTATGCTCATATGGTGTTTTTGTTACGTAATCATATTTTACTCAGGTATATGCTTCCGGGCGACAACATCTGGTGCTGATGATGAAGCCACAGAACTCCTTAACGGTTAGGAGTTAGGGGACAGTACTGACATTGGTCGATATTAAACTAGGAAGTAGTATGTACTTATGCAGGGCTAATAGGGCAGGTGATTTGGTAAGTGATATGCTTGATTCTAGATCGCAAAGTCTTCACTTGACTTAAAGCAAAATTTTTCATTCCTAAGTAAAACTCTTAAGGATATTAATTAGCCTTTATTCAAGGTCACAGCACATTAACGCAACTAAAAACAGAGAAATAAAATTATTTAAAAAAAAAAATTAAACCGACTTCAAAAAAAACGCAAACGACCAAAACTAAAAAGCGATAAATAACGTAAGTAATTCTATCCTTAATACATACCTAATCATTTAAATATTACAATTATCACTTATTTTTGAAGTCGGTGCCAGTCAAACATATCTAGGTATATTGTCGTGTGGATATAACAGTCTACGTTAGGTACCGAGAGGTTGGCACCGACTTCAAAAATAAGTGATAATTGTAATATTTAAATGATTATGTATTAAGGATAGAATTACTTACGTTATTTATCGCTTTTTAGTTTTGGTCGTTTGCGTTTTTTTTGAAGTCGGTTTAATTTTTTTTTTGGCACGTCGAATGCTACAAATAAATGTTCCAAAAATACGCTATCTCAATAAGCACATATCAGCACCTAGATTTTTCTTAATAAAACTACCACTCCTACCGTTCGAAGCCAATAAACAGGCAAAGCTTTATTTTAGCGCATTTTATCTTTTGATAAACGCCGGTACATTTACGTAAATACTTGTATGTGGAAATTGTTGTGTTATGTCCTGTTAGGGACACTAATGCATAAACATACAGTGTGGCTAGCGCCTTAACTGTGACAAAACAAATATAGTACGTGGCATACGATCCACGTCGATTTATCTTTAATTGATCACGCGTAGGTAAGCTACGCCATGCTTGCTGAGAAAAACCCTAATCGCACTGTAAAGCGTCTCTGCTGAATAAGCAACTGTTTTTACTGATATTTTATGGTGTACCAATGATGTAGAACGTGTTTGTGTTGTCATGGCAATTTTATTATTTTGCAGTGCTTTTTTTAGGAATATTTGTTACTATACATTCTAGTAGGATCAGATTTCTACCTACGAAATGTGGAAATACGTTCTCCGAGCTAGGTGATCGTGCTGGGCTTCTTTATATAGTAGCTCGACATAATGGCTTCCCTACGCCTGATGGAAAGCGAAAGAGAAGCCCAAGTCAAAACTTCACATGTGCGTTGTAGGATTCTATGTTGTAGGTAGCGGTGTGGATGGATGTCGCCACCCTCTCTTTTCGACTTTCTACCACAAGAGCCAATATTTGGAGATTGGCTCGTTTAGGCAACCACGTAGGAGATATTAAAGTGTAAAGTGCGCAAGATGCGCTATAATTATGTTCCTTCCCTTCACACATAATCCAACTATATTAAGGGTGCCTTTACATATTTGCATGGATCTTCATTTTACATATAATTTTAAGCTGAACGAGCTTTAAACAAACCGGGCAACTCGTAAGTAGATATAATTACTCGGCCATTCTTTGTCTTTACTACGCAAAACTGTATCATGCAAATGCGTATGACATTACACACTTACATACATAAGCATATTGAACAGAAATAAATTAACACTGCAAGATGTAATATATTCTATGTCCTAACAAGGCTCAAATATGATCTTACCAGAGCAATTAACTACGTAATATTGCTTAACATTATATAGCATTATATAACTTACATGACCACTTTAAGTTAATACAGAGCAATTGAAAAAAGAAACACATATGCCCATTTAACACCAAAGACCTCATTTACACTGAGTACCTATCATATAGCCCAAGTTCTTTTTTAATTATCTGTAATTACGGCGCGTTCTCCATATTTGAGAAAAAATATTTTTATGCCGCGCAAAATGATTTTATAAGGTGTGTAGTTGATATTATTGTCCGACTTTTTAGGCTGAAATTTTGCAAGGAAATAGTTTACTTGTGTTTTTTTAAAGCTAACTGAACATGACACTGATTGAAAAGATAACTGATCATAATGCATATCGTTAACATACGTTTGACTGGCTCGGTGGCTCAATTGGTAGTGGCCCCTGCCTTTGGAACCAAGGGTCGTGGGTTTGATTCCCACCCGGGACAAACATTCGTGTGATGAACACTTGTGTTTGTTCCGTGTCTGGGTGTTTATATTTGTATTTAAGTATTTATTTATGGTATCTTCGTTGTTCTGATACCTATAACACAAGTGCTTAAGCTACTTACTGTGGGATCAGAGCAATGTATGTGATGTGGTCTGATATTTATTTATATTTATTTTATTTATTATACGCGTGATAGAGTCCATTTATATACAAAATGCATATCAATATCTCAGCTGTCTTTTTGTACTATAGATTGTTTTGTGTTCTCGATCAAATAATTTGGCCATAGGTAGGTAGGTACTAGTTCACAGTCACGTCAGTGATCTCTTACTTTCTTTCCTCAGACCTATGGTCTTGAAATCGACGTGAACACTGTCTCGGTCTACATTAAATGACGAAGTAGGTTTCATTAGCTAAGCTTCTGTCCCGTGCTTCTGTCAGATCTTGTAGACAGGAGTCACCAGCTACCTCAGACTTGCTCACGTATGTCTGATCACTAAGTACATAGTGTAAAACAAAGTCACTTTTGTTTTCTATCTGTCCTTATATGGAGTCAAGAGTCGGACATTTTTTAAAATTTTATTAAAGGAAAAAAAATACTTTATTTACCTAAACTACTTAAAGGAAATAATTAACTCTACTTGAATACTCGTAATATTGGTGTGTGTATCTTGATTAGTCTTCCCGTCAGTCCCGTCACTATATTTCCTTGTTTCCTTAAAATGTAGGTACCTTTAATGTAACGTAGATTCAGAGTTGTACCTACTTACATTAAATGCAAAGATGCGTAAAACAAATATTTGGAACAAAACCATACCGACCACCAGAGATGTTCATTTCACGTAACATTATCCGACGTAAACTCCGAATTTATCGCCGATAACGAACTTCATTGTGCCGAAAAAGAAATAAAAAGATTCTACAAGGAACTTTTTAGCCGTATATGTGGGTCCGGCCCACGAGATCGCCCGCGCACTTTGCACAATCTTCAAAAATGTCGACCTGCATGGTGACGCTGACGTCATACGACCTTGCATGAGCTTTGGGAGGCAAAATTTGGAGAAACTTCCTACACGTTTTGTCGAGAGTTCCTAACTTTAAAAGAGGTTTGTCCGATTTGTCTTGTTGCTATTTCAATTTCGAAACGGATGAATGTTCCACAGATTCGGAACTGAAAAAAAAGAAAGTTAATTTCTTGCTTTTTCATTAGTTTTCTTTTTTCAAGATGGCTGGGAAAAATTTAAACTTAGATCTAATTAACTTTGCCTCTTAACTTGAATTTTACGTAGGTATACCAGGGAATCATGGTAATATCTTCGTATTAGGTAGGGAGATGTTTTAAAAAAAGTAGGTATTTAGCGTTGTGATGTTTCTGAGAGGAATACACGCATTATTATTTTTCTATCTGCACATGCAATAAAGACTTGAGTCATGAAAAAAGCAATTCTATAAGTAAATTATTCATTCATTCAATAGCGCCCACACTTCTGATGTCTCATTCGTTTTCTCGAGATATATCATTAAATATTACTCATTGTTTAAAAATACATTTGTCAGCTTTGAACTTAGTGAATCCATGATATAATTTAGGTATGTACCTGTCTATTACATGATGACATAATATTAACTAAGTATTTCACAAATCAACCCGTTAGCGAAATCAAAAATGTTCTTTTTTTTGTGTAGAGTTAACGCGCATACATAATTCGCCAATGTCAAGTGTTTAGACAGAGACGTCAATCGATCAAAAATTTTCCATAATTCTAATTCTTAAAAAATATGTACCTATCTTTGAAATATTTTTTTACGGCCTGGAAAAATCTCAATCAGAACAGATGTAGAGTCGCCTATTTTTCTTTTGGTAATCTCTCTATTGTTTAATTATCTCATGGTATGTACCTACTCGTATATAGGTACTATGTTTGTCTACTATATATACCTATTGTTGGCCATTTCCCAGAACATACAGAATTCAATGAACATCTTTTTCATTTAAGGCAACAAACACGTAAATAAATCTCAATTATCCAGGTCAATTAAGTCATTTTCTTGTTAAATTTGTTAAAGTGCAATATGAGTATTAATCATTTTCCTGTTGACGTGTGATTCACGATACGAACCAAATTTATAAAGCGACATTTCTGTGCTCTGTGTAGATAAATATGTGTAAAGCTGTTAGCAAAATATATCCTTAGCTGGAACCAGCAGTCCTATTGATTACTGAAAATGGCTAGGTACATGCCTGAAATGAAAATGAAAGGTAAGTAGGTACTAAAAATTAATCTCAGTAAATAAAAATGAAATACCTACTTAATAAAGCATTAAACTTTTTGTAGAATACCTACATAGTTCATTCATAGGCACCTACAAAAATGGAATATAGAGTAAGTAGGTAGATACCTATCTATCTACATAAGCTTAGTATATTTTATTACCTGAACAGGTAGTATCAACGAACATTAGGTTTATCCGCCAAAAAGAAGAAGAACTTAGGTACCTACTTATCCGACAATATATTTTTTTTAATTCAACAAGAAAACACTGTGGAATGAGTAATTTTATGTCAATTGGCATAAAATTACAAATCTGTGAATAAGCCATTGTTGAAGTTTAATATAACTTCTCTTTTGAATGGGGAAGTAATTACCGGGATTTTTGGCGAATTTCCAAACTAATAGGTAAGTACGGTTTTGATCCATTGCGTGATTAGTGCGTTGAAAAAAAAACCCAACGAATTTGATAGGTATTTCATTTTGTTTTGATTCCGAAGATTGGGTAAGTAGGGCCTATTTAACTACCTAAATTATTCCGTTTTCTATATGTAGCAAACTCGTATAACTTCAATACCAATAGACGTGAGTTAGATGTGGGTTAGAGTATTTCAATGATTGTATATCAAGCAACGAGCTAGGGACTGTATTGCGTTGGCATCTACTTATTCTATGTTAGGCTAAAAATGCAAACTTATGCAATGGACGTGTAATGCTATAAAGATCCAAAGGAGTAGTATCCCAACACAAGCCCGATTTGGCTTAAGCGGATTGCTTTCCCACCAAATACGGCAAGAATGACAGACCACTGAGTTATGTTATTAAATGACACGACATACGCAGTAGATGTGGCCGCGAAACTTGCCCACATATCATTTTGATTTTCGGTACCGTTGACAGTTATGCATAATGCCGTCCATGAAGGTGCTAGTAAATGGCAGATTGATTAAACTATTGGAGTTGCTAAATTAAGAATGTGCTTGTTCGCCATTAAAGGAAAGCAGTCGTAATATGTTTGTGAAATAGCGCCAATCACTGGCTTATTGAAGATTCACACGACATTCTTGGTAGGAAAAAATACGAGTACCTATGTTCCTAGCCATCTATAGGAGATTGGACTTAATCTTAAGTAGACAGGTCATGCCTATTTTATAAATAAATATCAGATCACACACCTATTTTTCCCAAGGTAAGTCGCACTAAATATTGGATTATGGTAATCGGAATCAACAGTCAACAAAGTCAAATTAAGAACTGGGCATAGAACAGTCTATTAATATTGTCCTGGGTAGGAATTAGAGCCCACAGTAAAGTTACTGGCAGTGGCAATACCTATAATCTTCTAGAAAGCTTGACGAAGTGAAAAGTTTGCTCTACATGAAGAAATAGTAAATGAATTAAAAGCAAATAGAAATAATAATAGCCTGCATTGCACAGCCTAACCAGAGCCTGAAATCTGAATTATCATCCACATGATAATAGGACAAAATCTAGCGCGTTAGACCTAACTTGGGGCGGGCGCTACGTTTACCTACATTTACTGTGGTGATTTGGAGAAAATAATGTGTATTTAAAATATGACTACTTATAAGTATCTCTGATATACTTATAATTAAATTAGTATAAGTTAATGAAAAGGTAGGACAGATCTAAGGCAAAATATCTAATATTCTGTCGAATCATCGTACGTTCGAAGAGGCGTCTAGTCGATCGAATTAATGTTTTGCGAAATTCAGGATAAGACTCAAATCAGGCTCGGGTGGGACCCTTAGATCTATCAAGAACCTAAAACATCAACCTCTCTTTTAATCGCTTGGTGAACATTATATGGCATTTTCTGCAAAGACTGAGCGATGTGCAAGAAGGTAAGGACCTAGTTAAGGAGGACTTGTAATCAGCAACAATTTTGAATCAACAAAAGGGAATTAGAAATCGAATTACTAATCGCAACAAAAAGTAAAACATTCGTCTTCATATCAAGTTGTCTTTAGAACAATGAGAGAGATCGATTCGCGTGGGTACATAGGCGTTGCCGCGGATTTAACGACACAAGGTTCTATGCGTGGACGCGTTCAATGCGGAATGGGACTTTGTTGCCCTGAGAACGGGGCCCACGCTTCCGGAGGCGATTATTTACATAATCAGTGCGATCATTCCGCATCATTGGGTAACTTGGGTTCGGGTTACGGGAGTAGTTTTGTGCAACGGATTTAGGAAAGAATTCTCTGTCCTTTATGGTTTAAAAAAAAACTAATATAATAACCATAGACATGCCACGCTGGGCCACACATCGCCATCTAGCCCCAAACTAAGCCGAAGATTATTACGGATAGATGTCTAGTTCAACTGATAAACTTATTTAGATACTTTTTTTTTGTAAATAAATACCTACTTACATAATATTATACATAGAAAACACCCAGACCAATACAGACATGTTCATGCACAAAAATGTCTGTGCGGGGTTCGAACCTACCTTTGGTAGGTTCATTAGCCTTAGGGCCTTAGGATAGGATAATTATATGTATGTATGTAGATGTATAAATTTAGATGTACGGCCAATATTTAGTGAAAGATTTTGTGAAATAAACCAAAGATATGTAGGAAGAATTAGGTGAGCATGTCTAAAATATTAAATTAAATATAAATTAAATAACTTGTTTAGGTCAACAAATTATATTTCATAGAAAATGAAAACTGATTCAACATTTTACGAATAGATTTAGATTTTGAGGCACATAATTATTATAGTAACCGGGCGATTAAAATTTTAGGCGATGCAGACTACATAGTGACGTTCTATACATTTTCAAAGCAGGGCTTTTTGGAAAAGTTCAGAAAAGTTATTTTAATAGGAAATAATAGGTATCTAGGGAGGAGAGGTAACTAAGGAGAGTTCACGTGGATAAATTAATATAATATATAAAAAATATCAAAAAATGAATGCAAAGGCAAAATAATCAGCATTTTAGGTACATTGTTAGTCTTCATCAATTAAAAACATCTCGGGATTTTTTGATCCTAACTAATACCTAAGTAGATAAACCAAAGTTCATTAAGTTGGTAGGTACCCACTGATTAAACATAATGCAGGGAGGTACAACTCAATATACCTAACTACCGAAGCGAAGGAAGTACTTAAAAGTTGATTCACAAACTTGCAATTTGGCAAATTAATGACGAAATATAAAATTGGACTAGAAAAACCGAAGGTTCCGCGAGTAGGTCCAATGTCTACGCCGAAGTTTGGTTCTAAGAAAGAACTTTTAGTCGAAGTGAAGTTCAACCGAAACTTATTGATCTGGAAGGAATTGTTAAAATCTGTCTCTTATGAGTAATAGGTATAGCTTTAAGAGACAACAACTCGTACACATAGGTAGGTAGATAATCTTGTGATAATCTTCGACCGGTGACGTTAACAGAGCCTAGAAACGGTACCAATTCAAGTATGAATTCTCCCACATAACAATTTCAGTTTTATTGGACAAGTTAAATTGTCATTGCCGTGAGTAGACATTATCCAAGCGATCTTAGCAATAGATTGCCCAATTTAACCTTTATTACCGCGTCCGTACAGTGTGTTTACAACTGGGATGCACAGTTTAAAAGTTTATGCTTCTATAAAATAAGAACTTGGAACTGCATTTTAATGGATGAATGAATGCTATCCTACTACCTAACACCCGCTAAGTATGTACCTACGTAACAATTAATATAATGGGATTTTCCGTAGCGCGGCAATTTGAAAAATAGGTAGTGTAGGTAAGTACAATCTAAACTAGAGCTTAAAGTTAACGATAACAATCTTTATTTAAAAAAATAAATAAATCTCAAAAAAATACATCTTTTATACAATAATAGTTAATATTTGTAATATGGCAGAGTGAGAATTACAAATACCTAATTTGATAATAATATCAGTCCGGCGACCACAGCACTTCACTGTCACGCAAACGTCCTGTCCATGTATTCGTAGTCGAACTCCGCAAAGAAGGAGTCGAACGGCGAGAGCGAGTCCTCGGCGAACTCCGAAGTGGTCTCGTGTTCTAATTCCGTCGAGAACTCCGACAGATCCGAGCAGAACGGCGACGGCCACCGATCGGGGCGGGTCGGGTCGTCGGGGTCGGGGTCGCGCAGCGCGGCGGACAGCGCCGTGATGTAGCGCATGGCGAGCCGCAGGGTGGTGATCTTGGTGAGCTTCTCGCAGGGCACGGGCGTACCGGTGATGGCGGCGGCGGGCACGGCACGGCGCAGTGCCTCGAAGGCGCGATTGATCTCGCGCATGCGGCTGCGCTCGCGCGCGTTGGCGGTCTTGCGGCGGTACTTGCTGAGCGGCTGCGGCGTGCGGCGCGCGCGCGGCTCGCGGGCGCGCGCGGCTCGCGGACGCAGCTGGTACTTGTCGTGTTCGGGCATGGAGTGGCGCGGCACTCGCGGTGAGCCGCCCCACGCGACGATGCCGCCCGCGCCCGAATTCCGCTTGAAAAATACGCTCACTCCGCCCACTTGCCCCGCTCCGTTCATGTACAATTGCAATCAGAATGCTTAACGCTTCTGAAAGTTTCGTTTGGTCAAAAAATTTAAAGGCCTAACCTAATTCAGGTACTAAAATTTACCGATATTAATAACTTTTAAACATTCGCATTGCATTATAAGATATGAAATGTTCAGGCATGAAACGCAGTGCGCGTTAAATCCCGAATATTTCATATCTTTACCAATATTTCTATGTAAAGATTGTATTTTAATTAGTTATTATTATTTTTGGTAGATATAATATAAATATTTAATCAGCATCATGTTAAAATCCTGTTGGAAATAGGCCATAGACCAATGACCGTGGACTAGTTTTAAGCCGTCTGCATAAGACGGATCACCACTACCCCAATCAGATCCTCATGGACGGGACATGGGACGGTCCCTTGCTACGTCGCGACATTTTTCTCAAGGTGGTTACTCTAGAACTTGCCGTATAATGATTTCTCTGTAATGAAAATACCTAATTATTAATTTTTAATTCAACAATACCCATAATTTGTTAGTAACGTCTACTTTAAAATAATACATAGTAGGTAGGTATACGTTATTATGTAAGTATAAATATCTATCTAAAGTTGACTCCATGTAAATAACAAGACAAGATGGATAGACAAAGCATATTTTTAAGGTATTACTAGAGTAGGGTAAATATGGAAGTACCTACCTACGATAGCCAAAACTTTCGCGCGGAAGCATACCCGTTACAATGAATGAACACTAGCAGTAAAGCTTTAAACGTTATAGTTATGTATAATTTTATGAAGATATAAAGTTCGATGCGATTTGCATATTCGATTCGGCATTTCCGTTCTTATGGCTAAGTTGCCGATGGCTAATAATTGTTTACCGACCTTGCATGAACGAAGCGTGGGCTAAAGTTTATCGCGTAGGCGCCTAATAATGTCACAATATTAATATTAAGTAACTAAGTAATTAAAGTAGGCACATTTCTGTGTGAATTTAAGCAACGCTATTAACTAATTCCACGAAGTTATCATCATTATTGATTAATGTTTTTTTTCCTCGGCTTACAACAATCAAATGTCTACTGCTTATCTATGTTTAAAAAAATATGATGTTTTAAGCAATATTTTTTTTTGGCGCCATAAGATAAAATCATAATTTTATTTGGGTAGCTACTGGTTGAATTCTTTTCATTATTATACAGGTACTGCATTAAGTTAAGTGGTGTTAACTATTAGAAATATACCTCGCAATGGATTCACAATGTGAGTTGTTGCTTTACTTGGACAAAAGGCGTTTACTGTTCAACATGAAAAAGTGTTGTGAAGATTTCGTAGATCAATTTACTTTGGATATGGTACCTAAATTCCCGCCATTTAGATATTTCTTTGAAGTAGACACAATGGACATTCTAGATTTTTCACATAAATTGGGAAATTTATTATTAGAAGAGCCATTAAAGTTCCAACGATTTTGCACCAAAATCTTGTATGCATGCCTAAATAGTTTAAGTTGCGAACATGAAGATGTAAAACTTAGTCAAGTTTCGGTAATTATACGTTTAAAATGCATGCCTGCGCCTTTTAGTTTCAATACGCAGTACAAAGCTTTGGCTTGTGCCCGAGGGCTGCTATTGGATGTCACGAAACCAACCCCTTGCGTTTACCACACAGTCTGGTCGTGTCCAGAAGAATGTGAAGGAAATGAAGTGATTTTAAATTACATTCCAAAAACACCTCCTAAATGTTACCTCTGCAAAAGTGTCCTTTACGAAAACAGCGGTCTAAGAAGATGCGGCGAACAGGTAACGGCTGCGTTTAAAATTCCTGGTCAGTTATTACCGAAAAAGTTTAAGATAACGGATGATTTGTTTCCTAAAATAAAACTAGGATCAGTGTTCTTCATTACCGCAATTGTTTTAAAGACTACTACTGAGATATGGTCTTTAGAAGACTACGTTCCTCTGGCGTGCCCTGCGACTATGACGAGCCCAGCTGATATTCAGGAACTTTTCACGGCCTGTGATGGTTTGCCTTGGAAGTTTATTTACTGCCTCGCATCGTCAATTGGTGTCAATGTTTGCCCGCTGAACTGCTTCATGCATCTCAAAATAAACCTTCTGCTAAGTTTAGCCAGTGTCAAAGCCAACATTTTGACGGGCTCGAGCATTATCCATGTTTTGGCCACAGGATTTGATACGAGCATAGTAGGTGCATTATTGGAAGAGGGTAGAAAACTTGCCGATGTATCTTTAACGCTTGGCAATTCTAATACCACCGTAACAACGGCACTCATTGGATCTTCTGGAGGAATTTGTGTCATGCCCTTACCACTTCATACTTACAATGAAAAGCTAACCTCTGGTATATTTGGTGCAGTGGAGAGCGGAGAAATCGTACACGATTCAGGCAGATTAAAACTCAAAACAGCAGTTTGGGCACAAGGAAGGGATTTCAAAAAAATAAATTTGTATAATGTTGCAACAGTATTTGCTACAGTATGTCGCGGTGATCACGGCGAGTACGAAGATGAAATAGCAGAGTTTATCTTGCAACGTGCTGTAGAACCAGCAGTAACAAGCAGTGAAGAAATACAGGCTATGAAAGATATTGCACTCTACATAGATATAATATCCGGTATAAAAGTGACTCTAGATATAGCAGCCGAAAGGCTGTTGAGGAATTACTTTTTGGCCGCTCGTAATGAAGGTACGCGAGGGGTATCAATTGGAAGCATGGAATCTTTGGTGTCAACTTGTTTAAATTCAGCGCGCCTCTGCCGTCGTACCGTGGCCACAATAGATGACGCCATATTTGCAATTTGGTTACACGTCAGTGGAAGTCCCGAACCAAGGTTCGCCCCCGACGAATATCTTCACACTCCGGCAGACGTAAAGAAATTGCAAAAAATAATCAATAATTTTATAACATGGTTAGAAGAATTTACAGGAAACTCTTACTCAATAAAGTAAATACCTATTTTCCGTAATTATTCTCATTTGGTCAATAAAATATGGAATGTTGCTAATTTCTTTTATTTCAACAACTCACAACATTTTTAACAATACATAATTTGTGGCACATAGGTATGTGTAAATGGGCACAACATGTCAATATTAAAAGATATCACCAAATATGGTAAATACTTATAATTACAGAGCTGAATGGCTATTTTTACAGATTTTTATTATTATCTACTTACTATTATTATTATGTACTTAAAATATAGTAACCTAATAAATCTCTTACCTAGTAGATTAGACTCGATGCTTTGGAAATTTTTTGAAAAACATTTCAATTACAGTATTGGGCAATCCACTACTTACTTAAATACAATTTTAAAGAACAACAATGAATAATCTCATTCATATAAATATTTTGTATAAAACATTCCATATCAACAGTTTATAGCACCAATTAAATCTTATCACATGATAACATAAAAGACACATCATTCAATATATTATAAATTATTATCAAATATGCTAAATTATTCACCTTTGTTAGTAAGCACATTTAATCTAGTCTTACATTATTGTCCATTTCAACTCAAGTCTCAGTACAGAGCTAAATATGATGGCAATGAAAAAGATATTAGTCATTCAAAAAACTAAAGTCCAAACTAGTTTTGTTTTGTAACTTTTGTTTAGAGAGCTTAAGTTTTTCAGTAAGCTGCACATGATTTAGTCTTAATTTTAAACTCTCTTCAATAAGAGATCTCAAATTTTCATCTTCTTCTTGTCTGCCATTTGAATTTGGTGTTGCTGTTAAATGTCTGGTAACTGGTTCCCCAATTTTAAAATTGCTCTTTTGAATAGAAACAACACTGTAAGGGAGATCTACTAAGTTATGGGCGTCACTTGCCAGTAAGCTAATCGTAGACCAGGTGCAATTGGAAAGCTTGTCTATTATCGAATTTGAATCATTACCAATTTTTTCTGCAAAGGCAGAAGCATTTGTAATAATTTCTGATATTTTAGACAGCTCTATACTCAAGTCCATAATCTTCAGATAAAAAGGTTGGTGTCGCATTTCAGTTAAAATTTTATTTCTTAGCTTCAGGCACTCTTTGATTACTTGTATAACATCATTAATCTTTTCTTTTCCCTTACTTTCATTGTAATTTTCTATTTTCTTATATGAAACATACACAGATTGTGCTTTTGTGAAAATAGCCTGATAATTAAATTTTGTAATAAAACTGTTGAGATCTGTGGATAATCCTTCTATTCTACGCTTAGCTGCAGATTCCAATCTGACTGTCAATTGGGACCAGGCATTTCGTAATTTATTAATATTATCAGTGAGATCATTTACTTCCTTAAATAATTTGTCAAATCCTCCAAGAAGGTTGGTACCAACCTCTTTTTGCTTCAAGTTGAGCACATGCTCCTTTCCCATATCACTAAACTTTTTGATAGTTTCTTCTTTAACAAGAAGTTTTCCAATGTTTTTATCCACAAAATTATGTCTCAGCAGTAATTCTTTGCTCTCGTTTTTAAGAGATTCAGCTCGTACAAACAATCCCTTTATTAGTGAGTCATAAATTTCCATTTGTGACATTACAAAGAAAAAGCCATTTTTGTGTAAAATCTGGCAGTTTTTAAAGTTTTGTACCAGTTCAATAGGCAATGTTGATTTCAAACATCTTTGTACAATATCAGGCAATTTTATTTCAGTATTGTCTTGGACCAAATATTCTTTGTTGTATAGAAAGAGCATGAGACCATTGTTCTCATCCCAATATTTTGCAAGCAAATCTTCTCTGTCAATGAGTCCATAGCTATTCTGTGCAATCAAGATTTGGTTTTCTACAGGGATATGATTATCATTTTCAATCCACTTCTTCAAGATACTTGTTGTAGTTGTGTCATTAATTTCATATGCATAGTGAGATAATGTAGCCACTGAGAACACTTTCAAAATCTTTTTTGTTAAAATGCTTTCAAGAAGACTGAATATGACAATTTTACTTGAAGTTTCTTTTGCCTCAGCAGGTAGATTGAAAGTTACTTTGGAAGGGGCATCTCTGCCTCTTAGTTTGGGATCCCATTCAAGTGCAACTTTCAACCACTCCTCAAGTAATGCCTTCAGAGGCTTAGATATATAATTTTCTGGGAAGATCTCATTGGAATACTTAATATCTCCGTGGAAGGTTTCATAGACACATATATTGTCATGAGACTTGGCTTTCACATGCGGCATCCACTGAACCGGGGCCATGTAGGGCAAGAATGGTCTTGATCCACAAATAATTTCAAATGCAAGGAGTCCAAATGACCAAAAATCAACAGAATTACTATAAGTCTTACTGTAAAATATTTCAGGTGCCAAATATTGCAGAGTGCCCACAAAACTGGCACAAACTGAATTGGAGTCAATTTCTTTAGCATATCCAAGGTCTATAAGTTTGTATATAACTTTCTTCTTACCTTGCATGCCATTGTCAATGTTGGATGTGTTATCCAGAATGTGGATCACAATATTTTCAGGCTTCACATCTCTGTGTGTTATTTTGTTGCTATGAAGAAATTGCAGTGCATTTCTCATATCATTGAGTATTTGTCGCACTTGTATTTCTCTTAACCCATTGCAGGATTCTGGTAAACTTAGATACTGTCTCAAATTACCCCCCGCGCAATATTCCATACACAATATTGGAAGTTTTGATGGATTTACCACCTTCAGTCCTTCTTGAAATTCCGGGGGCAATGGCTTAGTTCCCACAATATTTTGGTTACGGCAGCTCTGCATCATTTCCACTTCTTTGGTCCATCTTTCTTTGTGTTTCTCGGTGAGTTCATCAGCCCATCTACAAGTTTTTATAGCGAGTCTCTCTTGTGTCTTTTGATGTTTCCACAGCACCACAATGCCGAAGCTTCCTTTTCCTAACACTCTATCTTGAACCCAATCACCAATAAAAACTAAATTGTCCATATTGTCAAATTATTGAGATTGTAGGAATACATGAAAATGGATCACGAACCAAAATAGCACTTGCCGTTCCGTACCGATTTATTGCTGCTGTCAACTGTCAAATGTCATTGTATTTTTTTTCAAGGGACTTTACCATGGACCTATCTTTAACGCATGGAAGTACGTAGTACTCAATACTTCCATGCTTTATCGTCCTCGTTCCTTGATATTATGTCCATGGACTGGAGGCGCTTATTGACATGATGTTTTGGCACGTGGCCGAAATCGGAACAAAAGCCTTCACATTTGACGTCGATATCCGACATATTTGCATGGAAGTAATGAGTAAATACTACGGTACAATACTTCCATGCATATTTGTTTCACAGTAACGCCCTCACAGCAATGTCACCATGTGATGCACGTGATCAAAGTACTTGGTCCAAAGCCATGAAACTACTTTAAAAAAAGTTATTTTGACATAACTTTGTTGATTTGACGTTGCGTTGTTGGTGGGGCCAATGGGCTTTTTTGTTTTGGTTAAAAATTTATGAAAACCATACATTTTCCAATGAATTTCCTTTAATTTTCATCATGGACTTAAATACGTCTTGCCGTACTTGCATGAAGAACAAGGTTGACTTGGTAAATCTGTTTGAGCCGTTTAAAACTGAAGAAAACGAAAATTGGAGTCTACAGTTAGCAGAGGTGCTCCAGGAGAGCTTATTGTTAGAGGTAAAGTTGCTAATGTTGCAAATTTATAGTACATGTCCCACACGTTAATTAGAAATAGACTTTTGTCAGAATCATTATGTAATTATGATAATGTGAATATAATGTTTGTTTTCATTAAAGTTTCAAATCTTGTAATATATTAATAGAGGTATTATGGTTCGGCATTTTGTGTTTTTAATGACCAGAAAAAATTGATGTATTAAATATTGCTGTCGACCTGCATAGCTCTGTAGCAAAGTTTTCAGATTTGTATAAAAGACTCTATTTGTTTATGATAACTATAATCTCTCTATCATACAGAAAATTAAACAAATTATTTTGAAACAAAAATAATTCATTAAAAAAATGAACTTTTCTCACAAATAATTCAGATAATGAAGGCAGATAATTTAAAGTTTATTAATTTACTTATTACAGGTATCCAAGGATGATGGGCTACCACAAAATCTATGTACGGAGTGTGCTAATCTAGTTCAGATATTGTACAAGTTTCGGAAACAAGCACTGGATTGCGACAAAGAATATAAAGATATTATAAGAACAAATGTTGAGATAAAGATTAAAAATGAGCAAGACATTGATTTTAAGAAAGAAAGCGATGATGATAATACTGATTACATAGACTCTTATGATATCTACAGTCAAGAAGAAAGTTTGCTCAAAGATGTGAAGGATGAAAACACTTATAGCTGTAATGTATGCAATAAACAATTTTCGAAAGAAAGCAAATTGCTGAAACATGCGCTGGCACACGAGAAGCAATTATTATGCACATTATGTAACAAAGTCTTCTTAAGACAGGCTTCATTGGATAAGCACTTAGCCAAGCATTCGACAAGTTACAACAAATGTAGTATATGTTTAACAAGCTTTGTTACAGTTGATTTGTTGTTAGAACACATGAAAATTCATTCAGACGTTGAAGTCAAGACTGAGAATGAGGAGAAGTATGAATGTTCCGTCTGTAGTTTAGTGTTTACAACGAGTCGAGGTCTTGCGATGCACATGAGAAAACATAATGTTGCAACGGAGAAACAAGAGTTCAAATGTGATGTATGCTTGAAAGATTTTAGTACCAAGAGTATGTTGAGGCGGCACGTGAAACTGCATAACGTGCCGCCGCTGGAGTGCCCTAAATGTCCGAAGAAGTACTCGAGGCAGGATCAGTTGCAGGAGCATATGAAGAGGCATGAGTCTGGGAAACCAAATATTTGTACCTATTGTAGTAAATGTAAGAGTAACCCATTGATTCTTGTTTGCGCCAATAACAATAGATTTTTTATTTTGTCTGCTTATTTTCGATGATCAAAACATTACTTATAATTCTTCTTCTTTATCTTTGCTGTAAATGTTTCTATTAAATGTGAAAATGAAAATAATTCTAGCACTTCAAAAGTGGTAACTATAGGTTTTATTACACATTTAGTAATAATCCGATAAATTCTTAATCTTGGGCCTCAAATGTTATAATGACACCACTGGTTTCAGACACAACTAAAAAGTAATTTTTTCAAGTAAAAGTGTAAGATAAACACTAAAATATAATATATTAAGGCTTACATTATTAAGATTATAGCATTATTAAATCTACCGCAAATCTACTTTGTATATGGTTACTTTTTATAATATTATATTTAAAAATATTATCGTCTGTTCCAGCATTCTCACAGCTGTGCAGTTTGAAAGACCACCTGCGCACACACACAGGCGAGACGCCGTACCTGTGCTCACAGTGCGGAAAGGGCTTCAACAATGGCTCTAATCTGCGCCAGCACATGATGCGGCACACAGGCCTCAAACCGTTCTCGTGCACATTGTGTCCTAAGGCGTTCAGCACTAAAGGTGACAAATAAAATTTATTTATTTTCAAAAATCATACTACTAACATTACAGGTTTCCCCAATGCGATAGTGTAGATTAATTATACTATATTTTATTAATTTATATATATCAAGTATTATCCATTTAGTAACATTTATTCAAGCAAAGCACAAATAATGTAGCCTTTGTAAATTCAGTCAAAGAACAGTTAAACACGTCTATTGCTTTATCGACTTCATTGAGTGTGCGTAGTGTCCGCGTCACGGGCGCTTGCTTCAATATATTGGTACGTGCGTGTGGGACTGCCAATAGAGGCGGTCGCCGTCGTCGCCAGATGTACCTGTCCGGCGTAATTAAAAATCGGACAAAATTAATAATGTGGGCTCTGGGGTGTTAGTTTTTAAAAATAAACATTTGTTTGCTGTACACTCTTCGCACTCAACCCAAAAAACGGTTGATTGTATGAAAGAAAAGTTCAAGCAAAAGTGTAAATAATTTTATGCTCTACAACTTTCATAATAAGCGCTGATCTCGTTTAAGCAATAGTGCTTAGTCAGTCATAATCAGCGCTGAAAGATTTATATCGTATGTCATATAAATCGGATTTTTATGACATGTGACCTTCAATACATTAAGTGATGCGAATACGATAGCATTTATGATAACATTTAAGACGGCAAAACAAAGGTTTATTTTATACCTATATATAGCTTACTATTTCTCATTAATGACGGATTGTTCTCTTTTTCACCTAATATAACTGCACTAAAAATAAAGACTGGGTTGTGAGTCGGAAACCCAAAGGCTTCTCTTCGAAACTGCTAACCTGAAGCCTTCTTCCCTTCCAGGACAAATGACATGTCATCTGGCGACGCACACCGGGATACACCCATACAAGTGTGAACAATGCGGCGCCGCGTTCACGAAACCCAACTCGCTCAAGAAACATAAGCTTATACACCTCGGTGTTAGGCCGTTCGCCTGTGAGACGTGCAACATGCGGTTAGTATGGTCCACATCAATATTCATCACGTCACCATTATTGGCAAACATCCACTGCTGGATATGGGTCTTGTCCAACGACAAATACCATTTGGGGTATTGTGCTTAGATAATGTGTATGCTTATGAGCAGCATTTACAAAAAGCTTCCAGCTGTTTGACCCAACTGGCGACCAACTGGAGGGGCCTATAGCCAGCAGTGGACTGCAATGGACTGATGACGATGAATTGCTGCTACCCGTGTCTAATATTCCCTTACCTGTCTTCCCGCTTGCTAATCCGTTTGTTCTCAACGAGTCACACTCGTTGCGAATATTTATTCTCATCTAGTAGGTAACACTAATTTTAATTAGTTTTACTCAATCGGAAAAACAAATCTCAACGAAAACAGTGTGACCCCATGCGAATATTTATTCTCACGTAGTAAGACTGGAGTGACTCGTTGAGAATAAACAGGCCCAATGTAAATGATCACTGGCAGGCCCGCCGTAAGCGGGCGTGCAAGGCGTGCAATGCACGCGGGCGGCGCATTCAGGGGGGCGGCAAATCAGACAATCACCGACTAAAATTCAGACATTGTCACCTCACAACACTAAAAAGATTATCCTTATAAAAATAATATGATGAACGGCGCCCAAATATTTATTTTATATCGTAGCATTACATAGCGCCATCTATTGAATTTCATGAGAACAAAGTTAATCCGTATCGTGCTCTATGCGAAATAGGGAAATCCCACAGATATCAGGGGAAATCCCCTTAAAACTATATTCTCATTTCTTTGTTTTTATTAGGGTTCCGTAGCCAAAATGGCAAAAACGGGACCCTTATAGATTCGTCATGTCTGTCTGTCTGTCTGTCTGTCTGTCTGTCTGTCTGTCTGTCCGTCCGTATGTCACAGCCAGTTTATTCCGAAACTATAAGAGCTACATTATTGAAATTTGGTACGTAGATGTATTCTGTGAACCGCATTAAGATTTTAAAATAAAATCAGAAAAAAATCCAAAATTTTTGGGGTTCCCCATACATAGAACTGAAACTGAAATTTTTTTTTTATCGAACCTATACGTGTGGGGTATCTATGAATAGGTATTTGAAAATGATGTTGAGGTTACTAACATCATTTCTTTCTAAACTGAATAGTTTGGGCGAGAGACTCTTCCAAAGTGGTAAAATGAGTGTCCCCCCCCCCCCCCGTAACTTCTAAAATATGGGCATGATAAAACTGAAAAAAATATATCATGTGTATCACTATGAAAACTACTAACGAAATTTGGTTTGAATGAAATCTAGCCAGTAGTTTTTTTTAAACGTCATAAATCAAATTACCTAATTTTTTCATTTAATTAACTCCAATATAGTAAAACGTAAAGAAAAACATTTATTTAGCTGTATGGTGGTACGGAACCCTACGTGCGAGAGTCCGACTCGCACTTGGCCGGTTTTATTTATTTAACACAAATGCGAAAGTGATGTGAGTGAACAACAAACTTCAATAAATTGTTTTGTTATAGCCCTAATGTGAGATCCGGAAACGGTCCAGGGTACTTAAAATTACTAATATTCTGTATATTTTTGTGTGAAGTGTGACTATAAAAATTATTTATATTATCCGTCGGCGCAAAAAATCATAATTATGGTAAGTGTCTTTGTTTAATTAATCAGCATATGGGCGCATCCATATAAACATCAGGTATTCATGTAAAATTGAAAGGTTATTTTACTGAAAAAACTTAAAAGTAAAGATTTATTAAAAAAAAATGTATTAAAATTAATACAGAGTGTAACAAAAGTAACTTAAGTAATGAAAGGGGGACATTCCACCTAGTCAATATGAACAACTTTTACTTTTACTATCAACTCTGAAGTCGCGAAAAAAAAATTAGTTATTCCATTACATTTGTGTGCACTAGGTATGAACATTTTTTTTTTTCGCAGTAGTATTGTGATTATTATTGTGATTTAAAGGGTATTTTTTTGTTATACAACTTAAGAGTGAAGATTTATAAAAAAAATATTAAAATTATACCTATACAGGGTGTAACAAAAGTAACTTAAATCCCGAAAGGGAGTCATTCTACACACAAATACGAACAACTTTTACCATAGGGTCAACGGTGAAATCGCGAAAAAAAATAACTATTCCATACAAAATGTATGGAAAAGCTGATTTTTTTCGCGATTTCAGTGTTGACCCTCTAGTAAAGGTTGTTCGCAATAATGGGTGGAATGATCGACCCCCTTTTGGGATTTAAGTTACTTTTGTACAACAATATACTAAACTTTTTCAAAAAAATTCCAGTAACCGCAAAAAAGGAAAAAAAAATTCAGGAGCTCAATTTCGACGGCAAAAACGAGAAAAAGATACAGAGAAAAAATCTAGCGGGGTCTCTTGAGAATTTTTTTTGCAAACCAGAAAATAGGGACTCTGAATGTCAAGAGAATGTTGACGTACTTAATACCTATACCTACCTACATAATATGTATAAACTGCACCTTTATTGCCTTCATTTTTTCATTTAATGTCGTATTAGTGTATCTATCTTGTATAAAATAACTTAATATAACATAGTTTTTCACTGTACAGCATTTTTTTTCACATTTTTATAAACACCTAGGTTTTGTAGTTAGATAGGGGCGGCACGATAGGAATTGCACACCGGCGTTCAAACCGCTGGCGGCGGGCCTGATCACTGGAGGCCTAAATTTTTATACTTTTTATATTGGATCAGCATAGGGCTTCCCTCCGCCTGACAACGAGCGGGAAACCACGGTTTCCAGTCAGTCATCACAGCCATGCTGGCGTGCAAGAAGCTTCTTCACGCTTCGTTTAAGAGATCCCCTACTATAAGAAGGCGGTAACACGTTTGCGGGCAGAGAGTTCCACTTTTTAATGGTACTTTTAATGCTAAACCTGATAATGAATGAACACTCCACATCTCCATTCGTCACCTCCCATCTGGTTGATGGAACTCATGAACCGTTTGGTGTCAGGTTCACGTGCAAGGACCACCTGAAGCGCCACAACCGATACCTCGGCAGTATTCTACGGCCCATACCGTAGGGCGCAGCGTGGCATGTCTTGGGTTATCTTACGAACCGTTTGGTGCCAGGTTCACGTGCAAGGACCACCTGAAGCGCCACAACCGATACCTCGGTAGTATTCTACGGCCCATACCGCTGGGCGCAGCGTGGCATGTCTTGGGTTATCTTACGAACCGTTTGGTGCCAGGTTCACGTGCAAGGACCACCTGAAGCGTCACAACCGCATCCACACGGGCGAGAAGCCGTACAAGTGCGCGTACTGCGAGCGCGCCTTCACGCAGAGCAACGACCTCGTCAAGCACACGCGCCAGCACATCGGCCAGAACATATACCAGTCAGTAGCGCTTACACTTTGCTCTAATGTACTCTCCATTTTTTTTTAATTCTATTAAGTAAGTTGGTAAGCGATATCCTACCCTTACCATCCTTGCCCGATTGTAAGCGATGTAAGCATTCCAATCCCTTTCCATTTTTTTTTGTACCATCCTTGCCCGATTGTAAGCGATGTAAGCATTCCAATCCCTTTCCATTTTTTTTTGTCTTATAGAGGTCTGATGACCTGCCACTCGGGCCAAACTTCTCATAAAATAGTTTGATATTTGGTTTGTATGACAACTTAAAATCACTTTTTATTGTTATAATTTGTTTATAAATTTATACAATTTTTTGCTCAAAATACAGAGTACATAAAATAAAAATATTTTTTTTTTAATTACTACTCCAATGTTTAAAGAGTAAAGATTTATTATTATATTTCCTCCCCCAGATGCACAGTATGCGAAATGAGGTTCAGACTGAAATGTGAACTGAAGCAGCACTACCCCATACACTATGTGAACGGTGAACAGCCACAAGTACCCTTGGAGAAGCAGGAGCCCCCGGTGCTCATGGCCAGACCCGACGAGGACAAGCGGACCGACAAGGAGCCCGCGAAGGAACCGGACCAGACCATCACGATCACTATCAGCAGGAACGGCCTGGATAGGAGTGGGTTAGCTGGTGATATAACTATAAATATTGGTAATCCGGACAAAAGCTAAGAGTTGGTTACTTCTGTCGAGCTAATAGGGATGATTCCAGGGTCAAAATTATTACATTCTATTTAGTCCGTATTTTCGATCATAAAAATATATTGGACACGTATTTTTCCTTTTTTCATTTCAACAAAAAATAACAAAGATACAAGGCGTCAAAATTTACGAGTGGGAGTCTTTGACGTCACTCTGTGCGAAAAAATGCCACACGGCGTGACGTCACGCGTAATTATAACGGGCTATATCTTTGTAAGTTTTGGTCTTATTTAAAAATGAAAAAATACGTGTCTTTTATTTTTGAATAAGCTAAAAGACGGACTAATTACACTTTGTACGGCAACGAGCCTATTGCAGGGTTCAATATAATCAGAAACGCCACATACATTAAAGTGTTCCCAAAGTAGCATTTGTGTTGAGGAATAAAGATAAACACAATGTTCATTCATATCCAGACCAAAAACAGTCTTTGTGGTTTTATTAGGGTAGGTATGATTGAAATTAGCTTCCCATTTATGATAGCTTATAGTTAAGCTAATTGTTATAGAAAGAAAGAAAAATGTTTATTAGTATCACTTTACAATGTAACAGTTTTTGTTATGAATCCGCCTTTTCCGTCATGTCATTCGGGAATGATTGGCGTGGTGCAGTACTTGGCTAAACACGTTGGATCCCCGAGGTCCCCCCGCAAAGCCGCTATCTGCATCAAGATGCTACTAGGTTAAAGTAGATACCACACTCCGCCTGTTTTTTTATTTTTTTATAGTGGCTCAACATAAAAGTTATTCCTATATCCCTCACCTACCTTACCTACCTTTGCATAAATCCCTCTTAAATTTTATTGTGAATCTCCCCTTTTACTCTTTCCCCGCATCCCAGGCCTTTCCAATAGTTATTTGTTAAGCTACTATAGGTAATATTAGGAAGTATACACACACAGCCCAAGATAAGAGAAAAGTCTATTTACTTTGATCCAAGTCTGGACTTAACTAGACCTTATAAATTACTCTACTTTGTCCCACCAAACCATAATAAAATATGGTTAGTTTGCCCTAACAGTGTGGCTTAATTCAGAGACAAAATAGAAATACATGTTGTGGAAAATCTGACTGTATATTTTTCGGTAGAGTTCCCTAATATTTCATAATTTGGTATTTAAAAATTAAGCAAAACAGCTTACTATGTTTATTTCGGCTTAAGTAAATACATTAAATTATTTGTTATTTATGTGGTGCAAATTTTAATAGGACCTAGACTGAGTTATTTATCCCTAATGTAATTAGATGGGTAAGCTTCACATTTCACTAGGGATCAATCTTCGGGTATATAGTCTATGTTAATATGACAGACTCAAACATATTGTTTTCTCGGGGGTTGCAAGTTGAAGTAAAAAAGAAACACTTACGCGGCCGTATGCTTCAGTGCTGCCGATATCCCTGCAAGTTGCTGCCTACTGGCGACACAGGGGGGATTAGTGGGTATGCCCTCCCATTCTGGGAGGCGCGAGTCCCACACACCACGCCGACTCCTCCCGGAGACTGCTTGATAATGCCTAATGAATTCCACCCTAGAAAAAAAAAATATCACTTCTTATTTTTCTTTTTGTTCGGTGGTTAAAGTCGAAACAATAATGCAAGCGGTGAATATATAAGTACTAGATGCTGCCCACGGCTCTGCCAACGTATAAACTATATTACTGTAAACTTTCATTAAATTCCGTTCAGTAATTAATGCGTGAAAGAGGAACAAACATCCATCCATCCAAACAAATTTTCGCATTTATATTATTAGTATCCTACATTTGTCATCTCATCAGTCTCAGATGCGACAACACATAAACGTTCGTATTTTAATCAAAGGGTCACGGTACCCTTTAAATAAAAAAATTTGTATGGAGTCTTGTCATATTAATTTAGAATAGCCCACTGCCACCTAGGAAGTAAGATATAATAAAAGACGAATATTGTATCGTAAGAGTGATTTCATTTTATGTTAAACTAAATTAAATTAAAATAATAATATATAATTGATAAGGAGACTAAAAGCTTTAGACAACACTGCTATTTCTCTTTACGAAATGTAGTGTTAAGATGCCTTACTACAAAACACTTGCTAGTTAGTAAGTAGGTATACAATTTTATTATTCATAGAATAGGCACGCTAAGCGAAGTATGTTTATCTTTTAGTCTGATATGATAATACTGAAGGACTTTTTTCTCTACCTAGAAAATGTTAGGCATTATTTATCAATGATGAGATGCCTTTGGCTGTAAAATTTCCATACTAGTGTGTCCACTACAGCTTTCCGATAGGTTTGAATTTGAAAAATAACTAGGTATGCCTTAGTTCATGGCTGTCTTTTCTTCGATAGTGGAAAAGGAAATGGCTAAATTGAAGCTGTATCTGCTAGCTCACTTTAATTACTTAGTACAGGAAATTTAAATCTAAATGAGAAACCAAAAATATGTAATTTCTTTAAAAAAGACTTTGTATCTATTCTTAAATCCATCGGAGCTTGTGTGTTAATATTTGTTATAGAGGCAATATTGTCAATACCTTTTGGATCGTTCATTGGTTTGGGAACTAATAATTCACATATCCTTTAGATACAGTGAATTCCTGATAATGCCATTTTTCAAGATAATTCACGAACAATCGCGTTCGGCCCGGACGAAACTTTCGCCCATTTTTCGGCTGAAACCATAACTATGGCCGTAGCCGAGTCTCCGCTTTTCTTGCAGGATCTTGTTTAATGTGAACACTTAGTCCAGCTGGGGTTTCGGAAAGTCCGCTGCCAGCATAGTGAGAACGAGACATAAGAAAATTATGTGAATATTCTAAAAATAGATTTGAATTATATCTCGTTTACCTATATCTGGAAGTTCCCAAGCTGAAAAGTATTAATCGATAATAATTTATATTGTTCTCATGCGATTCATTTTTCGTTATTCGCCATCGAATCTACTAAAAAATGCTTAGAATTATTATGATCTTGAATCTTCATACACTTTAGATCAGATTATTATTTAAGTTTTAACAGAGGATCTTTTTTGTTTTATTGCAACTCTGATTTAAGTGGATACTCGATATTAGGTATAGGTACCTAATTATTCTTTGTTATAGTTTTCTTGCTATTACTAGGAAACGGTTATCTTTTGCTATTTGTTAAATTAGGTGTAAAGGGCATCTTATTGAAAACGAACTCAGATTTCTTTTTATAACTGGCATGACTATTAGTTGTATGTTTTACATGAGAAAACTATTATTTTAAATCAGAAAACTTGAGGATTTCAATTGACATGCCGGGGACGATAATTTAGAAAAATTATATCGGAATCTCTTTCATTCGTTTTTAGTGAACTGTGTCTTAACTACTTACACCGAATATAATATCTATTAAAATGTCTGACTGAAGTCTGAATTTCCATTACCTACTGCTTAGTTTTATTGATAAAAATATTTTGCTGTAGGTACAACACTCTAAAACATTATACAAAATTATTTATTTACCCAATGGTAGCCATACGACACGATTCTCTCTTATTCAAAGATTGTTTTGGTGCATTTTAAAAACGAATATATTACTAGAAGTTGAACTTGTGTTTTATTCCCATATAAATAACCCAAGACATGCCACGCTGGGCCACATATTGCCATCTAGCCCCAAACTAAGCCAAAGCTTGTACTATTAGTAATAGACAACTGGTACATAAACTTAAATCCTATTTTTTGGAAATTAATAGGTACATCTACACTAATATTATAAAGAGGAAAACTTTGTTTGTTTGGTTGTAATGAATAGGCTCAAAAACTACTGGACCGTTTTTAAAAATTCTTTCACCATTCGAAAGCTACATTATCCACGAGTAACATAGGCACAATTTTATTTTGGAAAAAAAAAACTTTACGCGGACGAAGTCGCGGGCGGAAAGCTAGTATTATACATAGTAAACACCAAGACAAATTAGACATGTTCATGAACACAATGTACTGTGCGGGAATCGAACCCACGACCCTTAGCTCGGAAGGCAAAGGTCATTACCAAATGACTCATCGGGTCAGTCCATACCATAGATATACCTATCTATAGTCATCATCATCATCATCAGCCTTTATTATCGGTCCCACTGCAGGGCATAGGCCTCCTCTCTTGATTGTCATTCACCACGGTCCTGCTACTCTCACCCAAGTTTTCCCCGTCACTCTACTTATATCACTGTCGTTTTTAAGAGAGGTAGGTAGGTAGAGGTCTCCTAAAAACCTCAACACGAGCCGCGATTTCTTCGTCAAACCATGTTAATTCTCTATCGGTCACCTCTACCGTAGCTATATCTACGCGCAGTTAAAACGCAAATCTGTAACCGACCTTAGTCGATGTATGTACAAAAGGTTACTAATAACATAAAGCGGCGTCTGAGTTATCTATAAAAACACCACCTAGGTACTTATTAGGTCATGTTGATGTACCTATTCGTAGGTATCACATAATAATGTACAACCTTTACAACGCTGAGCCACAAACTTCGTCACATTCGATTTAATACTCTTAATGTGGACACGGCCTAACTCCTAAAACTTTGTATTTCTACAAAATCGATCTTTAGGCTGTTACAAATAAGACACATATTAGATGGCACTCGATATCCAAAAGCGAGGCGAGGGCGTGATAGCTCGTGCCGCGGAGAGGGAGCGACAGATTAAGCTGGCGCCGCACTTAAATTTTGTTACGGCCTATTTATTGGCTGTATGTCAGTTCGTTTCCTTTGCTTTGAATGGAGATGCGAGATTTTAAAATTTGAATGATTAGCTTTCTAAGGCCAAAACCAGTCCGGAGTAAAAAAGTTAACGTCCTAGATGAGAGACGCGACGAGGTGCGACATGTAGCGATGCGACGCGACGCAATGCGACTTAAAGCACACTGGCTATCGCGACAATGTAGGCCACTATTTCATACAAAGACTACTTGTAAGCAGGGGCCTGCCTTGGCATCTAAGGTATTAAGTAGATATACTTATTTAGAATGTTCTGAAGTATTTTTGATAGTTTATGTGAACACAGGTAACCTAATACCAACACTTCAATAAAGCGCTAAAATCTAATAAGCTTACTAATACATTTAATAGTTCCTCCTATTACCACTTCATTTGTATTATAATAGCATTCAAGCTCGCCTCGCTCAAGGGAGAGAATTCTATGCGGTAATAAGGTCGCCATAATGTACCCTCTTATGTACCTAATTAAGGTATAATTAGCTAAACTTACCATTAATAATTAAGTAGAAAGGTATTTTTAAAATATCGGACCACTTGACCATTAATAAGTTTTAAACCAAACTTTTGAACAGTGGGTACCTACCTAATTCTCCTTTACCAATGAGATATGTACTTAATTGGATTTCTTGAATTTTCAAGTGCTTGATGATTTCATCAAACGTAAACCGCTATGATATACTTACAAGCACGTGTCGTCTCTGTACTCGGCACATCTATGCCGTTCGATAAAACGAGCTTGATGGAGCACAACGGAAATTAAATAACTTCTACCGGAGCGCATTTCATAACTCCGCTCCGCAGAGGAGCCGACACCTATCGATTTTATAGATCTATTGTATCTATTTACAATGTTTATGGAACAGCCAGGGAACGTTAGCGGAGTCTTTTCATATTGATGAGGAAGCTAAGTGCAGAGACGCAAGTACAAGTACGAGAGAGCATACCTACTTTATGTTAAGACATTAATTACTTAATGTAAGAGAATAAGTAGGTACCTATATCGAACTGATCCAAAAAATGTAGGTACCTTAGTTCATTTGGATACTTGTCCGTTTGTTGTCGCATTGACTTGGGCCTCTTTCGCTTTCGATTAGGCGACAGAAGGCTCCCGTAGCACAAGTGCCTAAGTAGGTATCTTAGGCAACTGTACTACGGAATTCATTCAAATTGTAATATACGATGATAATTGTCAAAATTTACGCCAGCTGCAGAGCTTTCGAAAAGTTTCCGAAGCAAACTGTCAAATGCCCAACAACGAATTTCAAATTTAAACGAGCGTAGAGTAAGTTTCCAAATTCGAATGAATTTCCCGGTAAGTACTAATAGTCTATGGGCAATATGATTTTTTGGAACTCGAACATTGTCTACTTCACAAGCATTAAAATATAATTAAAAATATACAGCAGAGCTATTTCGCACCACATCTACTACCTATAACGCAATAAGATGTCTGGTAGGCATACCTATATCATCGGCCAAGTTCGATAACAACTAAGACGTGTAAAACAAAACTCTAATACAGAACCTATCTAGATAGGTCTGTCGAGTCTGCGCGCTACTCTGTGCCCTTGGAGGGCGGGCGGCGCCCTACCGTTATCAGTGCGCGGTCGACAGCCGTGGGCGGCGCATGAGGTAAGTCTACAAATCTACTACACTGTAAATCCACTTTTCAACAACATTACTACACTATACATTAATTAAACTCTCCCTTTCAATATACGTATTCAATATGTTCAGTTGCGTATTGTAGCGTGCATATAAGTAGAGCTTTTGTCTACGATTGACTGTTTCACTGCTTTATCTGTGAACATCGTAATGAGGTATTGTCCTTCGTCTTTCGGGGGATGCTATTGAATATTAATATTGTTGATACATTCCGACTAGGGGATTTTGTTATGAATTTGGCTCGAATGTTTCTTGTTTAATTCTTAGCATTATATAAGAGTTTACAAAACTTTTATAATCATTTAAGGCTTGTAATGTATGACTGCCCGCCAATTTGTCCGTCTTTATTTATTTTCCGGAAAAGCCCAAGGGGCGGTTAAATTTTTTTTTACATAAAAATATCTTACGTATGTATGTAGTCTCTTCACAATTTTGTTTTTAGAATGTTAGTAGGTTTCAAAGAGAATGTATGTAGGTATGTATTTGTTTGTTGATGTTATCCCTGTAGTCTACTGAAAAGTGATAACATTTTATTTGAAAAATTTACCTATATTTTGGTTTTATTGTCCTTAATTCTATACGTAACATAATTATGTTACTTCACTATGACAACCCATCAATTATATTGATATGTTTGTGGCTACTAAATATTATATTCGTATTAAGCAGTTATGTTTAATATACATATAATACACCCTTCATACAAATATACTCGTACATACAAATTGACCTTAAGCCGATGTTAACGATGACAAACATGTTGGTAGGCCTCATTTGTCTTGTTCTTATCATTATTTTCGGAGGCATTTGTCAAATTATTTGTTGATGTCGACTTTAATTAATTAGAATAGAATTGAAATTCTTTATTTGGTACACATAAAAAAATTACATAACAAAATTATGAACATAAAAAACAAGGGTTAATGATTTTATTGTTTTTGTAATTAATTTATTAAAGTAGGTAATACCTGAACACTTATTCATGCAGGCGTAATTATGTTAATATGATCATAATAATTAATTCCGAAGGTTTATAAATTATATGCGTGCTACATAGTAATAAGGAATGAATGATGCAAAGGGAGCGGCAAGTTTGGTTGTTTACAATTGGTGTAAATAACGTTTTTGGACATTCCTTTAATGCCATTTACACGCAAGTATAGTTACCTATAAAATTAGATAGAATAGATATACTTTATTGCACACCATACAATTGAATTAGCTAAGCATTAGCTTAATATTAATTAGACATTTGTTGTACAATTCTTGTCAACAAATGTCTAATTAATATCGCTTCTTGTCATATATCGGTCTTGTCGCTTTGAGCGATCTCTTCAAGACAACCTTAGGGTAAAGGATAAATTAAACAGATTAATTATTTTAGACTATTTAAACACAAGCTTTTATAATTAAATGTATTCACTAGGTGAATCGGTGTGTAGGGGTTAGTACCTATGACAGAAATAATTTAAAAACTTAGAGAAGAGAGCAGAGCAGAGAAGTAGGGCATAGCGAATCTTCGCTCGAATTGAGCCGCCCGTCCGGAGAAGGACCTCCACCCTATAGAATATCGCAGCCAAATGACATCCGGTTTGTATTTCTGTCTGTGAGTAGGGTCTCCGGAGCTCGTGGGGTGGTGCTGCATCGACAGCCGTTGGGCAGGCATGGCGGTGGCAACTGACAGTTAACTGACCAGTTACTTGCCCGTTGTCACAGCGATTTGGGCTTCTCTATCGCTTTCCATCAGGCGTAGTGAAGCCATGCAGTGCTACTATAAACAAAAATATATATATTTTAACTTCTTTGGGGATTTCATATAATTTTATCATAGGGCCAAAATCCACAGTATCTAGTAGGTAATTAATTCCCTCAAATAGTTTTACAGTAGGTACTACACTATTATTAGCGTTCTCGAATATGCCGACAATCGAAGCCGTGTCCTTCGAAATTGGGATGATGACTAAAAAATAATTTAACGTCCATCAGATAGATTAATGAAAAATATTGGATACGTATTTTTTATTTTGCCTCTTGTTCAAAAACTTACGAAGATACATTGATTTTAAATGTCACATGACGTCACGTTAGAGTACAAAATATACTCTAACGTGACGTAGTTAGCCCCCACTCCGTAACTTTAATGCGCTATATCTAAGTATTTTCTTGTTATTTCGACAAAACAAAAAATACGGGTCTTATATTTTTTTATTATCTAAGAGACGGACTAATTATTTTCTTCATTTTCATACCTTGTCATCATCCGTATTATCTAATCTACCCAACTTTAATAAATCAATTTCATCTAGTACGGTGTTAGGAAGCGTCCAATTTGTTTGCATAAAATTATATGGTTGGTAGAGGATATCTGTCTGACTAATGGCTCGCAATAGCTGCTCGAATCCTCGGAGGGATTCCGTCGCGCCCTCCTCTTGACAGAGCCTCTCAATAAAGAGCGGCGCGCCCGAATGGTATTTCAGAAATGTCGGATAATTTGTCACGTGTGCTCAAACAATTTGATTTAAAGGCTGTTTGAGATAACAATGGTTCAGGGTCGAAGCTGTTTTAAGATAAAATATACTCGTAGTAAGTAGGTAGGGTAGGCCGACACAGGGCACAAGCACATATACATACTGTCATCACAAAAGTTTTGTCAAAATGTATTGTACGAGAGAAGTAGGTAAAAACGACATTTAGGTTTGACTGGCCCGATGGCTCATTTGGTAATGTCCTCTTACTTCTGATCTAAGGGTCGTGGGTTCGATCCCCGCACAGACGACGATGTACAATCTTCCGATATTCAAATCGAGAGTGAACCGATTTTTGATTGGTGATCGCGCTTCATCGTAGACTGTGATATCGCTTACTATCAGGTGAATTGCAGTCAAGCGCAAACCCATAAGTATTATATATAAGAAAAAATAGAAAGGACATTTTTGTTGAACAAGTGATAAATGAAATAAGCTTACTTGTCCAATTGTATGGGGATTATCCAACGTTTCGTACTGCTATGTTCATGTTACTTCGTCCATTGTTCGGCCGAGCGAGGATGTTTTCTTGTAGCTAACGAGCTGTGAACTCGTGATGAATGCTTTATACGATCTAATTTTGTAGATCCAACATAACAAAATATCTATCTGTCACAGACATTATTATTATATTGTTGTCACAGACATTGTTATTATATTATTTTGTTTTCTACAACTACACACATGCAATTGATACAATATTGTTAGATAGCGTAATTCTTAGGTACTGGATAAATCATTATTATTAACGTTTTTTACGTAGGTACTTACTCTGCATTATTCTTTCTTGTTATACATGTAATATACCTATATACTATTTACATTTAGTAAAATGTAAAAATAATGTTTATGATTTAATATACATAAATGAATATTTAATACTTTATCACTTGTTCTCAATCTAATATGTTGTTCTATTTTTCATAGCAGCAGTTTAAGCCAGGTACATAATTTGTAATACTTAACACTTGCACCTATCTATGTATATAAATTAGTAAATAATTTTTCTAATGAACCATACTACACCCTATCTTGCTATTCCCTTACCCAAAGGTTGTCTGGAAGGGATCGCTCATAACGAAAAGACCGCCTAAATTGTACAACAATTGTATATTTTGTCCATATCTAAGTTAATGCTTTAGTGTGTGCAATAAATTATACCTATCTATCTATAGTGTTGCTTGATATTATATCTGGCTCGATGGCTCATTTGGTAGTGACCTCTGCCTTCTAAGCCAAGGGTCGTGGGTTCGATTCCCGCACAGTAAAAACATTTGTGTTCATGAAATATCTGTTTGTATTGGTCTGGGTGTTAATTATGTATAATATGTATCTATCTACAAAAAAAGTGTCTAAGTAAATTTATCAGTTGTCTGGTACACATACAAGTTTCGGCTTAGTTTTGGACTAAATGGCGATGTGTGGCCCAGCGTGGCATGTCTTGGGTTATTTATTTATTACTTATATAAGCATGAAAACTCTTTACGTATAATAGCATGCTTTATTGGATGTAATTAAAATTGTATGAGAGAAAAATTGCACGTTAACAGCTGCATTCGTATGTAAAGTCTGTCTTACGGCTATTAAAGTTCTCCTTTGAATTATTGACGAGCCCGGAGCAGTATGTGCCTAATGAGTTTGGTGCTTAATGAGAGGAAAATACGGAGGTGCTGCATTTGGTTTCCAGTTAGGACATCAAATGTTTTATTTGACTTGGGTCAGCAGAGCCTTTAGAGAGGCGGATTCTGTCCTAGCCATTAGGTAACACTTGTACCTTTGTATGAGATCAATTATTAGTTGAAATTAGTCATCCTCGAATATTTATCTACTTAATTTTTTTTAAGAACTATGTGACAAGAGGCACCAAAGGTAGAATGTTTAATTTTACAAAGAGAGAACACAACTGGGCTACGACGTCTACGAACTACGAATAGACGTATATACGCGTAGCACTTAAATTGACATCGCAAATCATTTATGAAATAAACTTTATTACTTATTAGGTTTTTTCATTTAATATGATTTGAGTATTAGTTTACTTGAAAAAAAAACAGTCTCAACATATTAGGTAGAATATGTAGGTAGGTACATGATCTGAAAACAATTTAAGTAGGTCTACTTACTTAACTATCTAAGTATTACTGTAATATAAGAATTTTCAGAGGACACTTATAATAGTGAAATTTAATAAGCGTATATCCATTCTATAATTACATAACTTAGACCTGTCAGTACCAAACTGTCGAACTCGTTAATAAATGATTTACGATCCTCCTTAATCAAGTTAATCGTCAAAATTAGATTCTAGTTCAGTTATTATTTGTCAAATTTGTTCACGGTCACCGATCGCGTTAATATCGGAAGCTTCGCTAATACATCCCGGGCCGGCCTTGACCCGTCTCGGGAATGATCCCTAACGGCATTTACCCTGGGGTGGTGTATTGGCTACCGGTTACAAATAATAAATAGGTAAGAATTTAATTTAACCGGTAGGTAAGTGGGTATGTGATATTCGAATGAAAATAACCAACTAGAATATGTATATGCTTACCGGTATTCGTATCATCGGCTTCAGCTATCTAATTGAAAATAGTTTCATTGATCGGTAAGTAAACCGTAAAGGAATCAATTTTACAAGCGTGTACTTAATTTTTTTGCAAAATAACGCAGTAAGAGAGGTAGGGCATAGCGAATATTCGCTCGAATTGAGCCGCCCGTCCGGGGAAGGACCTCCACCCTATAGAATACCGCAGTCAAATGACCTCTTGGTCGTGTTTCTGCCGGTGAATAGGGTCTCCAGAGCTCGTGGGGGGGTTAGGGTTGGGCCGGCATGGCGGTGGCAACTGACAGGTAACCGACAAGTTACCTGCTCGTTGTTACAGCGACTTGGGCTTCTCTTTCACTTTCCATCAGGCGTAGGGAAGCCATTATGTCGAGCCACTATAAAAAAAAAATCATTTTGTAAAAGTAAGTCCAGTTTCACGTATACGTACCTACCGATATGTATCGGAATCAATTGGGTCCCTCCCTATTGGAGCTGGAGCGTGCGACGTCGCCTAAGCCCGTCTCCGCTAAATACCTATCGAGCCTTTATTGGAGAATTCTTTTATCCGACAACGCCAGCACAAAGAGGAAGTTAATGGCGGTTTTATTCACGACGTAATTTGACAACTATGTATCGCGAACGAGCGAAACTACACCAAAGCGAAGTTTGTTTAAAGTATACCAACCACATTAGTAAAATAGTATACTGCATTGTCAATGAGTACCTAAGTATACTTAAACTTTATCACCGACTTGTAAGTTCAAATACTAAAACATTATTTTATATCAAAAAAACCTGCCAAGTGTGAGTCGGACTCTCACCCTCAACTTGATTTTTGCTTTCAGTTAATAATTTAAGACGCAATCGGTTTTTAATTAAATGAAGTGTCAGACGTAGATATCTATGGTAATAAAATTTTTACCATAGATATCTCATTATGTACTTACTTGTTAAAGGTAACTCATTTTACTGGACTTTCATTCTATACCTACTTTCAACGGTCAACAAGGGGAAACATTCGAAATTATTTTCGAAATAACGAAATAAAAATAAAATTTATTAATCTGTGACGCTGGGCAGGCGGTTTGGCGAACGCAGGGCCTAGCATCTCGCTCCGGTGACACTGCTGCCCGTCATGGGCCTATGGTATTTAGCTACGCCTTCAATTGTGATGGTTATACCGCCACCATTCGGTTGTTATTCAGCAGGATGCACCACGGGCAGGTAAGGTTGGCTTGGGCGAAAAGATGTTAGGTCACTCCCTTACATCCCCTATAATAACGGTCCTTCTTTTCCAACTTTACCATTTTTTCTTTGAATGTCCCGGTGTGAGTTCTCGCACTTATGGCCTTACGTTACGCTAACCCACCATGACCCTCCACCAACCCATGGTCCTTCCCGCCTTACGGCATACGGACCGAATCTAGGGAGACGCACCCGGTACTTGCGACAAGGCTCTTTCCCAGGGTGCGCTTTTTGATGCTCCCTACAAATTTCTCTTTTCCGTCCCTTATCATTTTTCACTTCTCCCACCAGTGGTATAACAGGATGGTGAGCTACGTGACGATCACGCCGGAGCTGAGCGGCGCGGTGCTGCAGCACCTGAGGGACAGCTTCTTCGCGGACGAGCCGCTCAACCGCGCGGTGGCGCTGTGCGAACGAGGGGAGCCCCACGCTGCCCTCGAGCGGCTTTGCACCGCCACTATGATCGATGGTCTCTCTATTGCTGCTATGGACGGGGATACGGTTGGTATAAATCTATCAATCAATCAATCAATCAACAGCCTTGGTCCGTCCACTGTTGAACGTAGGCGTCCTTTAATTCGCGCCACATTTCTCTATCCCGGGCTTCCCTCATCCAGCCACTACCAGCAGTTTTTCTAAAGTCATGATCGATGGTCTCTTCTCTATATTGCTAGTATGGACGGGGATACGGTTGGTTTTTTTAATTGGCAAGGTAGAGAAGACTGGGGTAAATCCATGTAAGATGGCTGGATCCAGGCTGGGATCCATATGGGAGGGCACAAGTAAGACGGAAAACCATGGAGGTTTTATTGGGTATGCCCTCTTATTCTCGGAGGTGTGAGTCCCATACACCACGCGTGAAGGTGTCTAATGCTTTCCCCTTCATAGGCTTCATATTCTTATACCATATTGCATTGTAATTTGTTTACTGGTTTACGGGACGAATCTAACTAGATTCGGTATAAACGATTCGGTTAAGACTCAATAAAGAATACTTACCGAAACATATTCGATTAAGATGTTTAATGTCTATGTTTTGTCACTGTCAAACTTTTAGGTTAGAAAAAGCTAAAGTACCTATAGTTAACGAAATCGAATAATGAACCGTGTTCTGAATCGATGGATACCTACCTTAATGTATATTTAACTCACACTTTCAGGTATTAGGCGTAGCTCTGAACGGCATCTTATGACCCGGCGACATCGAAGAGTCCATCGAAAAGATCCAGCAATCCTCTGACGAGAAGTTCAACAAGATCTTCACGATCCTGTACAGCGTCAGCCGGGACCTGCGCCTGTTCAGCACCTTCGGCGTGGAGCGCATCCTGGAGTGCCGCATCATCTCCGTGTCGGACCAGGCCCGCGGGAGAGGACTGGCGAAGGAGCTGATGAGGAGGAGCATAGAGATTGCCAGGGATAATGGTTTCAAGGTGATTAGTTCTGTACTAATGATTTATTAATTAAAAAAAAATGTTGGCAACCCTATCAGAAGTAGTAGGGTTATGACAGATACCGTCAAAATCAATTCCAAAGCAATTAACAACTAAGTGTCCAATACATAGGGTCCAACACGGGTCCAATAACGTTCTATATTTTTGGGAAAATTTTGACTGACGATTTAGCATCATTTTCTCCTTTTGAAAAGGATCAATCATCAATTTGGTTTCAATCAAAAATATATTGCGATCATCTATTAAAGATGTTTTTATTAATCATTTATTTTTCATTGAATCTTCTACCACTATTTTTTGTTATTTTTTTATGACAGAGGGGACAAACGGGCTTGAAGGTCACCTGATGGTAAGTGATCACCTTCAGCCCATAGACACCGCTACACCAGGGGAGTCACAGGTGCGTTACCCTTGAGAAATCTGTAGGCTCGCTTTTTGAAGGTCCCTAAGTCGTACTTATTCATTCGAAAAAATTGCAGCCGGCAGCTGATTCCAAAGAACAGCTGCACGAGGCAGAAATTTGCGCGCAGAACTACTTATTTTATTACAAACAACAAGATTAACACCAGTTCAAGCAAACAAAACAGAAAACACAAACTTGCGTCTAAGTGTCACCTTATTTAGAGGTTGCCACGGTATAAAGTCGGTTTTATTAAGAGTATTTTCCTTCTCGTTCCAGGTATTCAAAGTGGACGCCACAGGCGCTTACTCGCAGCGGATCTGCAGTAGCCTGGGCCTGCGAGAGCTGCGCAAGGTTCGCTACTCGGAGTACTGCGACGACTCCGGCGCTCCCGTGTTCACTGTCCCTCCCCCACACGACGCACTCACTGTGATGGTGCTGGAAATGCCGTAGATAGCAGGTGGAGGCTTGTTGCTTGGGTGACATCTAGTGCGGTCTGCGTGGTTTCACCCATGTTCCTTGTACCTCCCCCTCATGACGCACTCACTGTGATTGTGCTGGAAATGCCGTAGATAGCAGGTGGAGGCTTGTTGCTTGGGTGACATCTAGTGCGGTCTACGTGGTTCCACCCATGTTCCTTATACCTTCCCCTCATGACGCACGCACTGTGATGGTGCTGGAAATGCCGTGGATAGCAGGTGTAGGCTTGTTGCTTGGGTGACATCTAGTGCGATCTGCGTGGTTTCACCCATGTTCGTTGTACCTCCCCCTCACGACGCACTCACTGCGATGGTGCTGGAAATGCCGTAGATAGCAGGTGGAGGCTTGTTGCTTGAGTGACACCTAGTGCAATCTGCGTGGTGTCGCCCACGTTTCCTGTTCCTCATCACGACGCACTCACGGTGGTGGTGCTGAAATGCCGTAGATAGCAGGTGTAGGCTTGTTGCTTGGGTGACACCAAGTGCAGTCTGCGAGGTGTCGCCCACGTTCCCTGTACCTCCTCACGACGCACTCACTGTGATGGTGCTGAAATGCCGTAGATAGCAGGTGTAGGCTTGTTGCTTGGGTGACACCTAGTGCAGTCTGCGTGGTGTCGCTCACGTTTCCTGTTCCTCATCACGACGCACTCACGGTGGTGGTGCTGAAATGCCGTAGATAGCAGGTGTAGGCTTGTTGCTTGGGTGACACTCAGTGGCTGACCGCCTGGTGTCACCCCGTCATGTTCCTTATACCTCCCCCGCATGATGCACTCACTGTGATGGCGCTGGCAATGCCGTAGATAGCAGATGTTGTGGCGGGGCTTGCTTAGGTGAAACCTAGTAAGGTCTGCGTGGTATCACCTTCGTTCCCTGTACTTCCTCACGATGCACTCACTGTGATGGTGCTGGAAATGCCGTAGATAGCAGGCGCAGGCTTGTTACTTGGGTGACATCTAATGCGGTCAGCGTGGTAAAACATTGTTCAGCTAGCATGGGTGTCGCCCGTGTTCACTGTCCCTCCCCCTCATGAGGCACTCACTGTGATGATGCTGGCAATGGCGCAGATAGCAGGAGTAGGCTTGTTGCTTGGGTGCCATCTAGTGCGGTCTGCGTGGTGTCACCTACGTTCCCTGTTCCTCCTCAAGACGCAGTCACTGTGATGGTGCTGGAAATGCCGTAGATATCAGGCGTAGGCTTGGTACTTGGGTGACATCTAGTGCGGTCTGTGTGGTGTCACCCACGTTCCCTGTACATCCTCACGACGCACACACTGTGGTAGTGCTGGAAACGCCGTAGATAGCAGGTGTAGGCTTGTTGCTTAGGTTTGGGTGACACTGAGTGCTGTCTGCGTGGCGTCACCATAAAAATGTTTGTTATTATACTGCCATTATTCAGTTAGCATGGTTAAGTTACCGGTGTAAGCTGTACCTCCATCGCAAGACGCACCCATTGTGATGGCTGTAGAAGTTCCCTAAGTAGAAGGTGCAGGCGCAACTAGCATTATGTTACCAGATGAGATCGCCGTGGTCCGACCCAAAATAATTGTCAATATACTGAGATTGTTAATTCATGTTGTTGTGTGGTTAGGTTTGTGTGAGTCGGTCGTCACGATCGGTGTCTGCTTCAGTGTGTAGGCTACTTAAAAGATGATCAACTTAGCTAAGTTTTTGGTTGGCTTATGAGCATTATTTGTATGATCTACTCAGTTCGACTGTGATCTGAGTAATGGTTGTTAATAGGCTTGCCACACAAGAAGAGTGGGTAGTGTGGCACTTGTTATTCTTACAATACAATGTACGAGCATAAAGTAGACTCCGCGCTTCAGAACGTGAGGCCATTATCGACTAGTGTTCAGATACGTAAGTAGATACTTGTCTGTAAGTTGAGAGGCGCAATAAGTCCAGGGTCTATCTCCTCACGAGCTAAGGCAAAGCTTTCGTGATATTCTGACGTGACTGCACCTAACATCATATTTAAAGTAGCATTAAAACTGCCGTTAAACGTTATATTTCGCAGTAAGTATTAGTTTCTCAGGAAGTTACGACTCCCATCATGATTTACACGCCCTGATATAGTATCTTAGTACGCACAGTAATGAAGTAACGTTCTCTCTTGTGGTATGGTACAATATACATGGATGTCCTTATTGAAATAATATGTATTTTGATTAAGTATTTTTATGAGTGTGTATGCAACGGTGAGCGGCACAAATTATTGTAACATTATATTTTAGGTAATGAATATATTGTTTACAACTTATTTTGACAGTAGGTATATTTAATGTTAATATTCGTACAAATTTACATTGACGAAATGCCAAAGTTTGTGCAATACTAATAATACAAACTGTTTTTACCAACCTATTCAAAACAATACTAAAATCATTCAGATACGCGAAGTGTGATAGCCAAGTTCATGTTAATTTTAGGTACACTCCAAATCCAATCTTACATAATTAACAGGTGTTGCAAGTATACATACCTACATATTTTTTCTTAAGTGCAATTTGTCTTTGATGTGTTCATCATGTATATTATTTACTAGCTCTGATTGAACAAATGGTGTAATTTCCAGTTTATGATGAAACTAATAAACGTCAAATATGAAAAACATTAATGTCTTCATAATATACGATCTACATTGTAGTGATTGTCTACCTACGTAAATATGAATAGCTATAATAGTTGCATCTATTGTTTGACATTAGCATAAAGAGCATTTATCGCACAATTTTAAATATCTTTGCATATAGATTATCGCGAATATTTCTCAAACCTATTAATTTTCATGACAATTTTGAATGTTACCAAATACGACGTCATTATTTTTGTATTGATTCCTATTAGAAATTTAAGTTAGTAGATAACTTTTCGATGTACCTAGTAGATATAAATGTCAGTATTACCACGTATTAATATACACAGTCTTGTATTCACATGTTTACAAAATATACGAAGTTTGTAGTATATAAATGCTGTTTTGTAGAGAGTTTATACTGTGTAGCCAGTAGTATGTCGACCTCTGTGTACCTTGTAGTGTAGTCTGTTTCAAACAAATTTTATAAACGTAGGTGGCTCCATCATGAGACATATGTAAGCAAGTGAAATCTATTTGGTTGAAGTTAATTCCAAATAATTACTGTAAGCCAACTAAACTAGATTTATACATATGAAATTTGATTTTAGTACTACTAAATGAGAGTGTTGGTGCAAATAGAAAACTTATAGTAAATCGCTACGAGAAGGTATGTGCGCGATGGTTACGGTCGGTCATGGCCATCAGAAAATTTACTAAGTACAAATTGCACTAGGTGACCCTTACCTAAATCACCTGATTCCAACGTTATAGAATTACGTTGGTCACCACAGCCAGCATGTTGACTACTACCTTTGAGGGTACAAACATTAATCGCCATATTTCTTTACCCAAGCATGTAGGAATAATTTCTACATTTTGTTCTCAGTTCCATAGCGACTAAGTATACTTGCTTTCAACTCGGTAATAATCGGTGATGGCATTCATTGCCACATGCGTATAATTTTATCATTATTTGATTGAAGCAGACTATTAATAGTTGTTATTTGTAAGATTTTATTGGGTTAACATGCAAGTTAACGGTATATTTACTATGTTAGCCGAGATGTAGACCTTTGAAATTGTTAAAGATATATCTGATCTACCTATGTCAAAATATGAATAAATTTTATTTAAAATATTGTTTTTTAATTATTACCTTTAGATTTGACTAGCAGCAAAACTACAATATTGTCCATCATAGGGACTTGGCATTAATTTACCTTTAGGTGACCTTAAACGCTATGTTGTACAACTAGTAAATTAAACAATAGAGGTAGATACTTGTTATGGTTAGGACATGGGTTTCTAAATTGTGCGCCCTAGAACGCCATGAAGTATTAGTATGCAGGGGGCGCAAAGTCCTAACCATATAAGTGCGCCATGAAAGATAAAGGTTAAGATATCATCTTAATCCTTTTTTAATTATTTATTTATGCTGTCCCTGCGTATAATATTCCCCTTTTTGACTCTTGGGATGCACAGATTGCATCCAGCTGTTTAATGACTTTGAAATTGCACTACTTATAATCCTACGATGATAATAAATCTTCCTAATTTTGGTCGGGGTCACTAACTCTGTTATTTCATTTCAAAACGACAACTAAGTAGAGAGAATGATATCGTTCAGATTTGTGTACTTATTCGGAAAATTTATAATAAAATATCTAAAGCTAGGCGAATAAGCTAGTTAGAATTGTTCTGACCTCTGACATCCTTAAAGTAGTTACCTACTGTATGCATAGTTAACTACGATATACCTACCTTCTCTAACTTGACCTTCTAACCCGTTAATCAAAACGCTGCCTAGAATTTCAATCATTTCGACGCTGAGTGCAAGACTTAAAACCAGAATGATATCTCAAAATTCAAATCTATGAAACGCTAGAATACTTACAAAGCTCAGTAACAAGCCCTTGAAGTGAGATATAACATTAACTAAATCACTAAATGTTTCCTTTCGTGTCATGTTCATGTCATAACTATTTTCGGAGCTTTCATCTCATATTTCTCAGGTACACACAGTACATTTCATTTATGTCATGACAATTTGCGCCAGGAGATCCACACTAAATAGGTTAAATATACCTAAGTATATTTAATGCGTAGATTCTCACCAACATAAAGAGATTTATTGGGATGTGGGCATTCTTTACGGTGAGCCGAAGGCGATAATGTAAACCTACACATTACTTAGTGTTTAGGCATGCATACTTATCTACTTATTACTTAATAATACGAAATAATAAATATTATTAAATTATAAATACCTACGTAAAATATAGCGCTCTAGTCCGATAAAGAATTATACTCTTTCTTTTTGTATAAAAAATAATTGAACTATGTAGGTATAGTATATGTCACAGTAAAATTGTAAAAACCGTTAGATTATAAACTATCTCGCGAGATTAATATACTTATTTATGTAGATTTTTAAACACTTCTAGCAAGAAATGAGAGTAAGTATAAACTATACGTACCCTACCTATAGGATGGTTTTAAAACTAGAAGTTAATACCATACCATACCCTTATCTTATAATGGATCGCTCTAGTTTCTTTACCGTCCTCGCAGACTTAAGATGCTGTCATTATAACGAGCTAGTAAGTATAGTAAATCCCCTACAACTATAAGGTCTATCGCGTAGACCTTAGGCGGGTACACTTCGGAGCCCACGCAAGTAGCCCGCGTGGGCGGATCCCGTCTCACAGAACCATCTGACACACAGACAGATTACACGCCGCAGATTATTTTGTAGTAATGATTAACGTTGATTTTCTTAAGTCTACCTACTTCCTTTGAATGAAAGCCGACACGACGATTACTTATGCTCCCAGGGCATTTAGGTGTTAGACCGCCTTATTTTTTGTACGAGATTAAAAAACAACCCAAGACGTACCTGCCTGACTTAGCAAAGGGCACATAGAAAGATTGTCCGCGGTCGTCGTAAGTAAGTAGTTAGCGGTGTAAGGTCATCTGTTCCGTTGCTGGGACATGCAGCGTCAGAAACGGGGTCGAATATAGTGGCGTGCTTCGTGACCAAGCTTGCCCTAAGAGCGCGCTATAGGTACTTAGTGTGCGCAAAGGCGCATGCCGCCGTACTGGGGAATCCGTGGTAGCGTCTCTACTTGAGGATCCAGACTCCCCTGGGCGTGGCGGTGATGGGTTACCGTGGATGTTAGCGGGTTAGCTCGGCGCCGCACACCGCGGCGTCTGCATCCCAGTTGTAGGCGCTGAAGGTCCGAAGGCCTTCGAAGGGATTCCCCACGAAAATTTTTATTTTAATACATGGTATACTAGCGACAAGCCCCGGCTTCGCACGGGTGCAACACTACTTATTATATGTTGTTTCTTAAAATTTTCCGCGCATTTTTTATTTTTTTTTCATAGATACTAGTTAGAATACGCCTTTTCTTAACTTTTTAGATTTCAGCCCGCCTCAAAAAATGAAGATGCGGGGGCTGCGTCCCGATTATGTGTGTAGCTACAATCAATTTTATTGTGCAGCGCCCCAGCCGTAGCCCGCGCCCGACCGCGCGGCGCCTTTATCCCCCTACTTTGTTTCCTTAGCGCTTCCTAATAAAAATCGTCATTCTTATCCGATGTGTGACCGATCCAATGGCTACAATAAGAAAACGTCACTATAACTTCAAATGCATTGTATTGTACAGGAAGTGAAATTGTGTGGAAATTTTCTGTTAATAAAAACTGAAAAAAGTCTTCATCTGAAATTTATTTATACTTTTTGAATAAATGCATTTTACTTTATTCAATTACCTACTGTTACTGTAATGACCTAATGTTAAGGCGGCCAACTTTATAATAAGTGAATATGGGACTCCCACCTCTATCTGCAAGATAAAAAGATTGAGATGTAAGTACCTATTTAAATTAGAAACAAACAACACCAGTGTAGTCATCCTACTTCCTACTAATATTGTAAATACGAAAGGATGTAGAGATGGATGGATGTTTATCTACTCTTTCACTCAAAATCTTCATTATAAAAAGTTCAAAGTGCAGTGTTCAACCAGAGCATCACTTTTGGCAGGACGCGACGGGGCGAGCGGTGCGTCTCAATCAATTGTTGGCAGCGCCCCAGAGGCAGCGCCCGACCGCGCGGCGCCTTTTATTCAATTACCTACCGCTAAGGCGCCCAACTTTATAATAAGTGAATGTGGGACACCCACCTCTATCTGCGACAATACTTAGGTGTACCAAAGTACTTAAATTAGAAACAAACCAGACTAAGTAGTCGATTTATCTTACTATATATGTATTACTGTATATGTATGGGCGGATGTTTGTTACTTTTTCATTGTCAATGTCGCTTATACGTCAGATTAACAGATAGGTTATTAGGACATTATAATTTTCATGCAATACCGCGAGCTGCACCTAATAAGTATAATATAAATGGGAAAGATTCTCGGGATTGATGAATAAAGGGTTTTTTTGAAAAGAGAAATCCACCGTATGCCATGCCACATAGGCAGCAGGTCCAACTGTAATGTAATTGGTTCATTTTGACATGGCGCTGACATTTACATAGCAACTGACCAATCACATGACAGCTGGACCTTGATAGAAGCGGAGTTAAATCTCCTAGCCAGTGGATTCAAGTCGACTGTAAATAAAATGACTTTTCTAGTTTACATAAATCACCTGCAATTGTCAGAGGTTTTTTATGTGGGGGAAGTACCCGGAGTACATAACGGTTCAACTGTCATTGCGGACAGGTCCCGTAGAATGAGGGACGGTTGGCCGACCTAGCTGCCGTGCTTGCGTAGCGCTGCCAACTGTCTCACGGGGACAATGAAGGCAGGTGCCTATTGCGTAATGAGAGGACGACTTCATGTTACCATTTTCTCAGTAGGTAGGTACTCCTACTTCCGTACGTTTCCGAATGGATACGACTTAGTTAGGGACTTTCAAAAATCGAGGCTTCAAATTTCACATGGGCTGGTAACGTATCTGGTCTGTGACTCCTCTGCTGTTGTTGTAGGTTGAAGTGATCACTTGTGGGTGGCCTGAAGGTCACCTGATGGTAAGTGATACCACCTGATAAAGACACACCTGATAAAGACAAGAAAGAGGGTAAACACCCTCTCTGTTTAGTTTTCTTATTATTAATGTAATAATGATTACGAGTATATGTGACAAGCTTAGGTGTAGAAATTATAGCAAACCAGAATTATACGGTAGGCAATATCTGTTACTTGACTTGCTTGTCATCACTACATTTTAAAAAACAAAGTCGCTTTTGTTTTCTGTCTGTCCCTATGTATTTAAAACTACCCAACGGATTGTGTTGCGGGTTTTTTAATAGATTTAGAGATATAGATAAAAGAGGGATTCAAGAGGAAAGTTTATGTGTATAATATGTACATGTATGCATATAGTTTTGCACCCGTGCGAAGCTGGGGCGGGTCCCTAGTGACATATAAACGACCGGTTTGGTTCAGCAGTATTTAACGTTGAGTTTGACAGTGGTTTGACATATACATAATATATAGGTAGGTATTAGTTGTTAAAGAAAAGCCCAAGCCGATGCAATAATAGACAAGTAACCAAAGTACCTAATCACTTGTCAGAGCAATAAGCCGTGCTACTCTATATTATGGAAGGGAAAATAAACGTAGATATGTATTTATTTACTAAAATTTGTTGTTATCATGGAAAATTTGCTGTAACAAACAATCCTTAACGAATATATTTTGTGAGTAGGTACACAGTTATTGAAGCCTTCAATAAACATAAAGAGAAGTTCAGAAAAATTTTACTTATCATATCGATCATTAACAAACCAAATGATGTTTGCAGACTATCGTCTTACAAAAATATCTAGCGATATTTATTTAGAAGACAAAATGGACTTAATGTATAATGAAGCTCTATGGATACATATTTGTAATTTATGTATGTTCTTTGTACATTAAAATGAATGGCGTTCGCCTACGCGTTTTATAACAAAGAACATATTTTTGGAAAGATGAACACGGATATAACCCTAATTGCCTGTTTTGTACATGTGAAAAAGCATATAGACTTTAATCAAGCACATTGCTATATAACGGCTTTTCGCATTACAATCTAAATATATGTAACGTATAAAAGGAGAAACTGACTGACATATCAACGCACAGCCTAAACGACTAAACGTAGGCACTTTAAAGGAAGGGACGTAGCTTAGGTACCGTAGAGGTGCACTAAGAAAGGAATTCCCGAAATTCCCACGATAACGGAAGTTAGCGGGAAAATATAGCTCAATTTACTAGGGTCACTACTTAGTATATCTTAACTAATATTATAAAGCTGAAGAGTTTGTTTGTTTGTTTGTTTGTTTGAACGCGCTAATCTCAGGAACTACTGGACCGAATTTAAAAATTCTTTTTATGTTGAATAGACCATTTATCGAGGAAGGCTTTAGGCTATATAACATTACGTTGCAACTATTAGGAGCGAAGAAATAATGAAAAATGTAAAAAAAAAACGGGGAAAAAATAACTATTCCACGCGGACGAAGTCGCGAGTAGAGCTAGTTACTTATAAATACTCTACCAAATCAATCGATAGTAACCCAATCTTTACATAGCAAATTTGTATTTACCTATCTCATAAATACCGTTAAACTGTCGAAAGATGAACCGTAACAATTGCTCACAATTTAACGTATTATTTTTCGGTAGATTATGATCGATCAAAATGAAACTGTCGATAATTTAACACGTTCATTGTTCACAGCATCAATGACAAAAAAATGTTGTTCTATATTTCTCATTTAAAATCGCATCTACTTCATGAATCTGTCAAAATTATTAGATCATATCGTGGAATAGTTACAAACATAATACAGGTGTGTAAACAAGCTTACATTAAAAAAAGAAAAGCCAACCAAAAAAAAAATGCATTGTGGTAATCTTCGTTAAAAATGCAAGGGAAACCTATTACTACGGCTACGCTTCCCGCTACGGGCTACGCGCGGCTACGAGGTTGACTACGGCTTTGCAAAAAACATTAACGCGTGAGCGACTGCGTTACGAATGTTTAATTTTTTTTTATTAATATTTAAAACACTCCCATAAAATAAAATCAATAAAAGTCTGTGTTAAAAGTTCATTGAACTGTGCATATTTAACTAACCTTGAGATTGATGGAATTGCCCGTCGCTTCCCGAGCCATTCCCAATCTTATTGGATAGTAATAATGGCTTATTTAATTATGGGCGACTAAGCAGAATCGGGTCAAGGTCATTTAAGTATTTTGTAAATTTATGAACAAAATCCCAATCGTAACGTATTCCTATGTACCTACTTTTTAAATTATTTTACAACCAGAACTCATTGGAGCTTTTAGTGGTAAATTAAAACGCGTGGTTCAAATTCCGCGGTCACTTCAAAGACATTAAAAAGCGCCATTAAAAAGGTCTATTAGTAATAGTGACGTATTTTCTGCAATACGAATAATAATGGTAAATTGAGTTGAAATCACACTTTCATATCGTCTTTCTAAATACAATTTTAAACAAACTAAAATAACCACAGATAAAGAGAAAGCCAAGTCTAGCTGGAAGTATTGGGTATACCAAATTAGTTTGGTATAAGCAATAAAATACGCTATAAGATTCAAAAGATATCTTTGAATCTTAGTTCAATAAACTTAATGCATTTTGTATTTTAATAATGCAATTTCTAGAAGAATAGGAAACATAATATGGTTATATGGATAATGATGGTCAAATAGTTAATTTAGATAGGTAGGTCGTATATATTTTAACTAAGATTTCTAAATTAGGTTCATTATAACAGATAATAAAGATTTCACGAATATTGAAATAAAAGTAACGATTTTTAACGATTTGTCTAGATACAAAATTTGATCTGCCAATCGAGTGCATCTTTATGCAAGAATGACTGTCAGATCTAACATTTCACTTATCCAGACCCAAAAAATGCGAATCAGTCCATCGAACCCGGCGTTCCCAAAAATCCCCAGCTGTGATTCACGGCGCGGGTATATAAGGGCTGTCTCCCCACAGCGCGCCAGTCCGCCGCGAGCACTGGGGGGGCGCGCTAGCTCTCATGACGAACTTTCCGGCGAACTTACCACGTGAATCATATGACGACAACTTCCCCGTTTGAGGTGAGTTACGAAGTCATTTTAGATTAATCTAGTAATCTAAAAACTTGACACAACATTGTTGTGAAAATTATTACTTGCTTAAAAAAGAACTTTAGATATTTATATCCAATATTTCGCACCGTTTTTTCACAGTTATAAACCTATTTTGCTAAACTCATTTTTATAAAAAAAAAATTAAACCGACTTCAAAAAAAAACACAAACGACCAAAACTAAAAAGCGATAAATAACATAAATAATTCTATCCTTAATACATAATTATTTAAATATTACAATTATCACTTATTTTTGAAGTCGGTGCCAGCCTCTCGGTACCTAACGTAGACTGTTGTTGATGACGCGCGCGGCCGGCAAATCCACACGACAATATACATTTTTTGTTAGGCTGGCACCGACTTCAAAAATAAGTGATAATTGTAATATTTAAATAATTATGTATTAAGGATAGAATTATTTATGTTATTTATCGCTTTTTAGTTTTGGTCGTTTGTGTTTTTTTTTGAAGTCGGTTTAATTTTTTTTTTACAATAATTTTATTTCTCTATTTAATTTAGTTGCGTTAATGTGCTGTGACCTTGAATAAAGGCTAATTAATGTCCTTAAGAGTTTTACTTAGGAATGAAAAATTTTGCTTTAAGTCAAGTGAAGACTTTGCGATCTAGAATCAAGCATATCACTTACCAAATCACCTGCCCTATTAGCCCTGCATAAGTACATACTACTACCTAGTTTAATATCGACCAATGTCAGTACTGTCCCGTAGATCCTAACCGTTAAGGAGTTCTGTGGCTTCATCATCAGCACCAGATGTTGACGCCCGGAAGCATATACCTGAGTTAAATATGATTACGTAACAAAAACACCATATGAGCATACAATTTTCGATTGTTGCCCTCAATTTCTCCAGGATCCCATCATCAGATTCTGACTTGGTGATAATGGGACCACCTCTGAAGTGTCCTCTGTCGAAAAATTTTTGAAATCCATCCATAATTGACGGAAATATCATTGAACAAACATAAAAAAAAAAATATTATACATACAGACGAATTGAGAACCTCCTCCTTTTTTCGAAGTCGGTTAAAAATATTTAGCTCAATATTTTGTATAACATGCCATGCTGCGCCACCCAACGCAATCGAGAACTCAAATTGAGCTTGTACCTACTATGGGTACTAGACAACTGGTAAAGAAACTTAAGAATTTTTTTGTAGAGTGAATGCTATTTATTCTATTCTTAAATTCTGTTGATAAAATTATAACACGTCATCATATCACGATTTATCCAATAGCAAAAAAAATCTTAATGACGTTTCTTGTTATACGAAGCTTTCTAACGAGGCTTTCTTGTTTTGACCCGGCTATTGAAAAATCGAATCAGAATAGTGACGATGTAATTTTCATAATTTAAATACATATCAGTAGTCAGCAAATCAAGCCAATATACTTAATGACTTATCTAATATTTTCCTGAATTGTTCCGATCGGGTATCGAACTCTCATATTTTTCACACCTTTAGATATTGTCCAATATACACGTCATCTATTTAATCCATACCTACGCTATAGGATAGGAATGTCTATGACAAAAAATATCGGCAGTTATAAAACACAAAGTGGGTAATTATATTGAGAATATCCCCTCGGTAATTAGATTCTCTCTACGATACATTTAAGTGGAACAAGCGGTGAATTCCCGCGCCTGCTATTAATCTTTCATACAAACCCGATATTCTAACGAAACGGTTCTAGCAAAATAGTTCAATAGCTTTAGAAATGTATGAAACACGTGCCTATAAAGATTGAGGGTTGGCTATACATTTTCCCTGGGCCCCCATCATTATGTCTTAACTTGTTACAAATGGAACCACTTAGGCGTAAACCAGTTGGAAATGAAAATTGAAAACTGGTCCACAACTGATAAGGAAATCCAATTAAACCATTACATATTTACATAGCATTGTAGGTGCTAAATTGTACTACTATATTAAACTAGTTGAACGGTGCTTCGTAGCTTTTAATTTTTTCGGTTTTTTATGTACCTTATGACACTCAGCAATAATGTGGCTTTCTATTGGTGAAAGAATTTTTAAAATCGGTTTCGTAGATCGTGAGATTACCCCTTACAAGTTAACAAATATACAAACACACAAACTCGACTTCTTTATAATATTAGTATAGATGTATAATTTACTTTCCTGTTATGTTTGTGTTTAGAGCAATAAACCCAAACTATCTATCAAAATTTATCAGGAAACGGGCAGCAGCGTTTACCTGAAACCTACTGCGGTTACCAACCCGCCTGCCAGGCGTGCTGACTACGGCATATCCCCCTAATGATAATAATTGTCATTGGGGGAATCCTATGTCCAGCAGTGGACGTTTGCAAACTGATGAAGATGTAGATCACCATCATTATCATTGGAAGACAGAATGTATTTGAAGGGTCCACTGCAATAATGATGAATGTCCTTCGTCTTTTGTTTTAAGATAATTAGGTTTTTATAAACGTTGTAAAAAAGCTCCAGACCTGTATAAATATAACTGTATAATAAAACGTTGTTTATGAAAGTTGAAGTATTTTTTAAATTTGATAATAACTTAATTACTTTCGTGGCCTCTGTTTAATCGTATACCAATTACACAATGTTTCTAACTTTTTGCAAAGTATTTTTTGAACTAAACTGAACAGTGACGCGTGTTGTAAAAGTGACCGTTATAATACCGCTAGAACCTAAGTGCATAATAGTTCGACCTTTGTAAAGGTCTTTGCATATAAATACTTGTACGTCTCTTTTAAATCGACCCTAGTTTACGTTTAAAGCACATCATTAAAGCTTTTTCTTGTATTTGAATAAGTCTGGGCCTAATATTTTGTAATTATCGCAAAAATTCTAATAAAGAAACTAAAAAAGTACATAGGTACCTACTTTACACATAGGTGTAAGTGTAAGCCTGTGGTGTAAGCATTTTGATGTACGAGGATATTTCATCGTAAGTTATGATGCAAAACCCTTTTAAACCAACTTAGGCAAGTCACCTAAGATCTTTTGACCTTTATGTGGCCCATATAACCAACGTACAGGTGATAAAATTATCCTCTTTATCAGTTTGAAACTGTGTTTTCTAAACGTAGCTTTGTGTTTTGTGTGCATAGGTAACTTTGACCGAAAACCTTGTTTGGATTGCACAAGATTGAAATTGGATCAAATTTGCATCCTATTGGTACCTAAACGAGTGTTGTTTGCGGCTAGAACAATCCATGCAGGTTTTTGTTAGTTATTGTAGGATGAGATTAAAATTTTATAGAGTCTAGCTAGCCGCTAGGCTAGGTATGCTAATACATTATTACTACCTGGCCCATATTTCAACCATCTGAAACAATTCAAAGTGAAAAGTATACTTATTTATAAGGTAAAGGATAGTAATTAAAAATTAAGAACCTCAATGTAGGGCTACGTAATGTACTTTCGCAAGTAAGTAGGTTTTAGGTAGGTAACTTTCAAGTATGGTTTTCAACTTTTTACACCATATTTTCGTACTTATTGATATGATTTTATAGGTGGTCTGTAATAGATATGAAGTAGGTATGTATTGCTGATTTAATTAATTTAATGTTGGTGTCTAATCCTACATGTTTAGGTATTTTATTTATTAATGCGCATTTTTAGCATCAATGTCTATCTTTAATGACTTAGAAATACCTAGGTTTTAAAATCGGTTCAGTGGATCTCGAGATTACCCCTTACAATATAACAATTAAAAAACAAACAAATAAAAGATAAGGACTACTTTAACTTCTTTGAACACTTGACATTGACTGACGCTAGATAGAGTCCAAGTTATTAAAAAATAACTATCTACTAATACATATAATGTACCTATCACTTGTCATACCAATCAATGTGTAACAAGATGAATGTTATGTATGAAATAATGTTATTTTTAGTTATTTCATGAATTCAGGTCACTATAAATAAATGTCACGGTTAATTTAGCGTTACAGAAAAAATAGCTCTTCCTACTGTCTGAACTTCTGAAGTGATGAATTACTTCGTAGCAGACATCCAAATAGCATTCGCTAAATTAGTCAGCGAATACCAAAATGGACACGTTTAGTCACGTCGTGGTGAACACGAAACGTCACGCAAGCATCGTCGATTTTAGGGTTAAGGCTAGAGGAACCTTTCCATGCATGAACTTTATGATGTACGAGTGAGGATGTATCTGAAGTAAGGGGAATGTAAGGGAGCGACCCATCATATTATCGCTCCAATCCACCCTCACCTGCCCGTGGTGCATCCTGCCGAACAACAAACGAGTCTCTGGCAACCGAGTGGTGGTATAATCATCACGATAGAAGGCGTAGCTAAATACCACAGGCTGATGCGTCACCGGAGCGACGACCTGCTATCGCGAACCTGCCTGCCCAGCGTGACGATTATGGGCAAAGCCTCCAGATGCTTGACCAAAGTGGCGAACAACTGGAGAGGCCTATGTCCAGCAGTGGACTACGATAGGCTGATGATGATATAAAAATGAAGAGCAAGAAGTCCTGCAGATACCTATAGTGCCAGAAGTAAGCGCAGTGTAGGAAGCCTCTCGGCTAGATGGAACGGCGACTTGCGCAGGGTCGCTGGCATCAACTTGCCAGCGATGAGTGTAGAGGACTACGTCCAACAGCAGACTATCGCAGGCTGCTAATGATTTTTTAAAACAATGACAACCGGCCTCACGAGATCCACTTCTGACAAAGATTTCCTTGACAAACATTTCTTTGACAAAGTTACTGTAGTACAACTATCACGCTCATAGTTCGAGGCGAGGGTCATTCTACCAAAATGAACAACCATTGAAATAAAGCAGATACCTACGAAGTGGACACAAACAAACTATAATTGTAAGTACAAAAGTTTAGAAACACGCGAAATGTACTGAACCCGAGCTTTGTGCCACATGTCAAATAGTTTATTCGAATGTAACACGGGCGAATTTTTTGCATTAACCGTTGCGATTGCCAGTTTCAAAGAGTTTGTGCATTTTTCTTAAAAGACAACAATTAACTAATGGATAACGTACCTAACGTACCGTATTCATCTACAATATATTACATAATGTAATCAATTAGATGAAAAATGTTCTTGAAATTATTGATTGTTTCATCTTTAAGGCTACAAAATAATATTACAGTAATTAAGAATACGAAAATTACCATACTTAATATTCGTATTCAGAAGCAACCGATAGGCTATTAAATGTATCGTTCTAGAAATTGAATGAAATTAAAACAACAAACTAACTAATTTACAATATAAGGACCATTGGAAATCAAAGTTGTTAAAAAACCGTATAGCCATAGTTATCAGCAATTGAGGTTAAAAACGTTAATGGTTTTAATTTAGACGGGCTAAGTAAATTCGGAGTACTTGAAGGGAACTGTAATTACGACAAGCGTGTAATCAATACTGTATCAAATAAATCGGTGTAATGTAGCAATAATAAATATACACTTAATAGAACTTTATCACATTGAACCTGTTCCCGCTTCGTGGCATATTTTAACACTAGCTGTCGGCGGCGTCGCACGCGTGGATATCGGATTTCAAAAGCAACGGATTTCCTTAAAATAGTTCTTCCTAAATTTTAAGTTAGACCTCTAGCAATAGTTTTCGTTAGTTTGAAACACATAGGTAAAAATTTCTCCCGTTTTCCCAACACTTTCCTTCACTGCTCTGCTCCTATTGATTGTACCGTGATGAAAAGTATACTATAACCTGCCCAGTATGAATAATAATTGTGCCAAGTTTCGTTAAAATCCGTCCAGTGGTTTTTTTTTCTATAACGAACATACAGACAGACAACAAATTTACTAATTGCATTTTTGGCATCAGTATCGATCTCTAATCACCCCCCGATAGTTATTTTGAAAAAATATTTCATGTACAGAATTGACCTCTCTACAGATTTATTATAAGTTTATAAGATGTCATTTATTGTTACAATATTCTGTTTATTTTTGACTGAATCCTTTGCCTGTACCACTGAAATATAGACATAGCCGTCAAAACTAAATAATAGACTCGTCACTCATTATTGTGAGTTCCAGTTCAAGCCCTTGTATTGTTATTCTCTATACAGTGTCGTTGTTAAATTATTGCTTCCCCGTCGCGGATTCGCCCGCGTATGTCATCGCAGTCCGCGAAAGTAAATGCCTTGTTTCTCTATTTAGATTCATGGAATAAATGCGGGCAAAAACATGTGTAACGAGGTCAGGTCACCGGCGACATTAGGTAGGCACCTACCGCGTACGTCTTTGGTGCCTAAAGTTTGCGCGGTCGCGACTTTTATTGCCTACAAGTTTGACTAAGTTGGCGGAATTCTTTTGTGGTGTGGTTAAATTAATGCCATCTTTATACACTTTTCGTGAATTCGTTTGTAAGTAAAGATAACGGCAGCGTAATCGGTAACATAAATGTTCTTGTTTGTACATCACCTTGAGATATGAAATGTCACGGAACTTTGCAATTAAATTTAGTAAGTTTTATTGTATGTCTGTACAAGGCTTTTGTCTGTAAAATTAGCTGCCTAAATGTTTGTATTTTTGTACAACTAAGTAAGTATCCATTTCTCTTTATTCTTTTGAACTTCGCCTTACAATAAATTTATGTTATAGGTACATATACCTAAATGTTTTGCAGGTAATTTAGAAAAATAATGTACTACATATTTCTGGTTGATAAAAAAATACCTACAAGGTTTTCAATCAGCCATGTATCTATCAGTCGATGTTAAGATTTATTTACTTAATACGTAAATGCAATTACAACGGAACCCTTGATTTGCTTACGTTATTCAGTAGTGGAAATAAAAAAAACCTCCGGCTAAATTTTTTTTAGAGTCCCTAAAGTTAAAATTACAACACTACTAATGTAGGTTCTAAGATTATACGTATTTTTGGCCATTCTCTGAGAATGTAAGTCGATTCTTACTTAAAGAGCTTAGTCCTACAATGTCTTCAACGGCTCGTTAGTAGGGCAGTAAAGTGTGGCCTCCACTATATTTCTGGTACTTAATTGCAACATGCTGCATTCGTAAGGAGTCATGGAATCAATAGCGTTATGCAACCTAACGCGGGGGTGCATACGACAACCGACCACTATGGTTGCAGTCAATAATTCAACACACGACCGAGCTAATTTTGTACACGTTGACCGCATGCTTTACGACAGAAACCGAAAACTTTATCGATTTGAGTTGCTTAGCGAATTGCTTATTGAAATTATTCCAAAGTGTGATCTGTCGAATCGACCCTTTGGTTTTTTATTTTTTGGTAATTTGTCTGATGACTAAAAACTTCATACAAGAGATCGGTATCATAGAACAATAATAGATAATAGTTTATCAATTATGGTGAACGTGCGTGTTAACAAGCGCATTCGTTTTTGAACTGAGCAGCTGGTAACTTCTGAATTTTGAGGGGTTTTAATATTGGATAAAATATTATTAGCTACTAAGCTAATTTCGTTGATGGTTTGATGATTGTACGAGTAGGTAGTTGTATAAAATCTTTTTATTTTTTGATACCGGATGTAAATAGGTATATGTATATTGATGGCAGTACTCCAAAAGACGGTATTTCAGGCACAGTAGAAAAGTTAGGTACGTTTCAAGGGGCATTGAGGGGGACATCCTTAATGTTTCCTGAAAACTTACTGCCTCATCAACCACATCTGTAAAATTTCGTTTCTGTAAAAAGATCGTGCTTGTAATAATCTACGATGTTGATCTATTGTGTATGATAGTACTGTGTGTAATGCTGGTTCTTGATAGGTTAATAAATAAATCAAGATAAAGGTAGAAAAATAAAATCTTTTTGTACAAATCACAATCGTACCTAACCAAGTTTTCTCCAAAAATAACCACTAAAAGCTCCCAAAATAGTCCTAAACGCTCGCATCACAAAATAACCTCACGCGGATCCTCATCGAACCCAGAAACACAACATCAATAACAAATGATGAGAGCACTGGGCCGAGAACCCACCCGGGAGGGCACGCACTCCGCCCGCCTCTTTGATCGCGCCCGCCCAGTCGGATCAGTTGCGTTACACTACCGGATTCTGCACTCCCTGTACCATGGAATGTGCAAGAAGGTTGCCTCCCGTATTGTAATCTATAAAAAGTACTTAGTAGTAAAATTGCAAATTACCGTTAGATTATAACAGACCCAAATCTATTTGGCGCCCCCCTTTGGCTGTAACTGTAACAACTGCTTACAATTTTTCTTCACATTTTTTTTTCAAAATAGTGCCACCCCTATGACAGAGGTACAAGCGTGTGTGAACCTGTAACTAACTATGATGTCAGTGATGTACAAGGTGATTGAGTTAGGAGCCTTCGAGGGCAGATCAGATTAATGGTACTTTTATATCCTACTGTTGACCAATGCCCTACCTAAGTTCGACTATAGATAGAGCTCTGTATCTAATCTGAACTATCCAGGGTCATTATAATACGTATCTATATTAAAACTTACATCAAGAGTTATTTTAAGAGGACATACACAAATTGTATGATTCAACTCTAATGCCGGGGCCACACATTGGAGGTATTTGCACCAACGTAACGTTTTGCGTCCAATGCACCAATGTGTGTATCGGTACTTTGACGAAATGAAGACATTGAGCGTCTTAGTATTGGGCATTGGACAGTGACTGGACGCAAAGTTGAATCCAATGTGTGGCCCCGGCATAAAAAGACACCCCGCAAACCACAGACTCTCCATCGGCCGACAGTTTGGTCGGGCTAATCAGTATGAAGATCAGTAGATACCAAATCGTTTTAGTAGGTATGCGGACTTGCATACATCTTTACTTATACTGATTATGTGCCCGACCAAACTAATTATAACTTGACCAAATTATCGACTTTCTATCGGCCGATAGTTAAGTTGACATCATGACACGGTGACGTGACGTCAACGGCACACCATTGTTTGCAATATAAATACAGCCTCCTCAGTTCATATTTACAGAGGTCGCTCATACAAAGTATTCACGATAGACATATATGTAATATATGAAAACCTACGTGACTTCCTATCGGCACATCCCGACGGATGTGATTTAATCTTAAGCCAAACAAAACGCACCACGCGAATCGCCCACGCTACACAAACAACTTAAAGTTTTACAAGAAAATACCTATCAGTAAATTCCTTTCCACCTTACATTTTCATACTCGTATAATCATTATACCTAGTTGTTATAAAACCTTACCCTTTACCTTTCATATATACGAGTATACCTATGACAAAACTGAAACATAATGCAAATAGTTTGAACCATGAAAAATTAAGGTTATATACGTCTAAATTTTTAATTTGAGACGAAAATAATAAAATTGTTTTTTTCTTTCCAGGCATGATACTTCAAACGGGGAGGACCTACTTCTACTTCACGCAGCCGTACAAGAACATCGTTTCACCGATGGACAATCAGTAGTTTTTTAACAAATTTTACATCTTTCAATGAAGTCGATGGTGCTTGCAGTCACGATAGTCCTTCTTTTGTAATTTTATGTATTTACATTTAAATATACTTACCTACTCCCCTTCGTAACTAGGAAATAATGAAGTCCCGCAGATGTATACGCGGCTACCGCAAACGTAACTCCTCTTGTGGTCCTGAGCTATACTTGACGCGCCAGGAGCATGCGAGGAATGCGCGCGCGCAGCCGACAGCCAATGGCGACCACCGCGTGCACTCTGCCTCATAAAGATATTTATTTATACTCATCGTAACTGCTGCATCGGTATATGGGTCATTTCGCTCAACGTAGGGAACGTAGGATAGGTTAAGACCTAAAAATGCTAAGGACCGACTGATCGCCACCTCGAGCGGCGAAATATCGATCCCGAGGCGATACGGCCACTAGTTATAAACGCTCGGTGTTCCTCTCGCAGGTGAGACCCTAAACGGGCAGCGTCTGATCGAGTTCCGGCTCGGGCAGGAGGGCGAGTCGGAGCAGGGCGAGGGCCTGACGGTGGCGTCGGCCGAGCTGATGGTGCGCGCCGAGACGTCGCCGCGCGCGCGTCGCCTGCGCTACACGCTGTGGGCCTTCGCCGTGGAGGCCAACGCGACCGTGGGCGCGCTGGCCGGCGCGGCGCGGCGCGACCCGGCGCGCGGCTGGCAGCGCCTCGACGTGACCGCGGCCGCGCGCCGCTGGGCCGCCGCCGGCGCGCGCCGCCCGCTGCGGCTGCTGCTGGACTGCAGCGGCTGCGCCGGCCGCGTGCGGCTGCGGCTGGGCGGCGGGCAGGCCGCGCGGCCGCTGCTGCGCCTGCGCCTCGCGCCGCCCGCGCCGCGCCGCCGCCGCGCGCTCGACTGCGACGGCACCACCGGCGGCCGCTGCTGCCGCGAGACATTCTACGTGAGCTTCCGCGAGCTCGGCTGGGACGACTGGATCGTCGCGCCGGAGGGCTACTACGCGAACTACTGCCGCGGCGCGTGCGGCCCCTTCCTCAACTACCACTCGCAGGTGGTGGAGGCGGCGCGGCTGGAGCGCGCGGCGTGCTGCGCGCCGGTGCGCTTCTCCGCGCTGTCGCTGATCTACTTCGGCGCCGACTCGAACATCATCAAACGCGACCTGCCCGAGATGGTGGTCGAGGAGTGCGACTGCCCGTAGCGGCGCCTGTACATAGCCTGCTCCGCCCGCGTCGTCCCGCCGCTCTCACGCCGCACGCGCCGCGGCACGCTTCTGCCGCTCTCGAATCCGATTTAATCCGAATCGATTATAAATAATATTCTCGACTTGTGTAATATTTTGTTCCTCGCATTCGAAAGACTATATCCTAAAACTAAATAAACTGTCTACACCGGGCGGTCGGCCGCGCGGCGCGCGAGTGCCGGGCGGCGGCCGGGCGGCAGCCGCGCGGCCGCGGCCGGCCCGCACGCCCCGCGCTCGTCCTTATTTATACTAATGTTATCGTATTGTAGTGTTGTTGAGCGCGCGGGGCGGGCGCGGCGAGCGGGCGTGCGCCGCGCGGGCGACGCCCCGTGTGTAGATGGCCTAAATAATTTAATACGCCGTTTTCTTTCACCCCGTTTGGTGATCGCTTGTAATTATTGTAAACTGTATTATAATAATTATTATAATTATAATAATAATAAATCAACTTTTTCATAATTATTATGACATCTTTCATTTCATTGCCTTGAGAGAACGCCCAGAGAATAAGTAGGTAGCCACAATAGTAATTTTCGTTCAGATTACGTTTGCCCCATAATAAACAAGTGCTAAGTAGTTACATAAGATGCAAATGCTATGCCTGGTCCTTCGGCAAATATCACATGAATAAGACATCATTTCCTTAAGCACAATGTAACACCTTTGAAAAACCAATCAGTCTAACGCAACTGCGAGTACTAAGTATACTTAAATAACTATTTGACCCTTAGCTTTGGGGATTAAAAGATTACGTGTGGTAAGCTACTTACTTTGAACCAGATCAATGTAACGTTATATAGTGCGTGGGACTTAATAGTAAGTAGGTAAGCTAACAATAATATTTTTGCTATCGTTCACACATAGGGTAGGATTACTTGTAAAAAAATCAGCCAAGAATGTGGCAGGCTATGCATAGAATAGGGCTCTGTAGTCAATAGGCACTTACATTTCACAAATCATCTTTTCGTTCCAACCCTCACCTGCCCGTGGCGCATCCTGCCGAAACGAGGCTCTAGCAACCGAATGTTAGGGGTATAACTATCACAATTGAAGGCACGTTCACATTCATGATTGTAGCTATCTTCTTCTTCCTCTTAGCGTTGTCCCGGTTTGTGCCTCTAGGCCCAGGGTCCGCTTTGACCATGATCCTAGATTTAGCGAGCCTGGTTATTACATTGAAGCGACTACCATCTGACCTTCGTAACCCTCAGAAAGCGGAACCAGACAAATTTGGATCATGGTTACACATTCAGAATTAAACTGGATGTGCAGGTTTCCTCACGATATTTTCCTTCCCCGCTAAGCTAGTGGTATAATTCAAAAATTAAAGATTTTTGCAAATCCAGAGGTGCGTGCCCCGCGCGGATTCGAACCGACGACCTCACGTGTGTGAAGCGACGATCTTACCTCTATCTACTAGGCTACCACGGCTCTATTCACGATTGTAGCTATATTAGCTACCAAAAATACTACAGGTCGATGCTGCCCGTCAGCAACGTCACCGGAGTGAAAAGCTGCATCCTGCTATCGCCAACCCATCGCCTAAAGCGTGGCGATTTTGGGTAAAGCCTCCTTATGTGTGACCAAAGAGGCGAATTAATAAAATAAATATAGCATGCCTATCTAGAGGCAGGTGATGATGATGATGATACTTACAAGCAGTGTATTCATTTCGATGTGATTTTTCGTTGACAGCCTAAGCTAAGCAGAATTTAGGGGACGGACTCCTCCACGTCATCCTGTACAGAGATATAAATGCATATTACCTATATCATGTCTTGGAATTTCGTACTACTTATAAATATTTTAACGACATGTACCTACCTACAAAAGGATCGCGTGACTCTCAATGGTTTAGGATATGAGCAGTTAAAAGAAACAACTTCTATTAGTTTCTAAGACTATTTGCCTGTTCATATTTGCTCGTAAACTTCTAGCTATATGTGAAACTAACTCCCATTTGAATTTAATTTTGAAATGTCTATATGTAGGTATATCTGTAGCACTAAATAGTCCTTTAATTTCAAGGCTTAGCTTTAGTTCAGTAATATAACTAAGAGTAGCTAACGAAAGTTTTCAAAAAGTAAACTAAAACGATGCACTGATTGAATGTCCTTATCATTAAATGGTACTGTATTTATTAATTTTGTAATATAGGTACCTACCCAAAAAACTAAAACTTCTATGAAATCGTGCGGTATACATGTATTTCAATCAAACATAGATCTAGATAGAGAATCAAGAATCGAAGGTATCTTATTTCTCATGCTGACTGAATACTAGACCACTAAAGCAGAAACCCTTAACCCATTAAAAAAACATATATTTTTGGCATAATATAGGTACGTGCATTAAACCAGTATGTAAGTAGGTACCCTATAATTATTTCTTCTATGCTTGTAATCTAAGGCAGGCACGTAGGAACGCGAGGAAAGGCATAGAGCGTTTAGTCAAACTCTAAACGCGCATTATAGCGCTTCTGAGAGACACTGAAGGATCTGTAATGCCGGTGCGTGCGGTCGATGGCCGGCATAGACGTCGCGGCGCCGGACTGTCGTACGTAACAGTAAGTTACCGCCACTAAAGTTTGGAAAAGCGTCGCATGATGGTTCACGAGTCCTTTGTCGCGTTCGGCGTGGCGCATTGACTCCTTAAACGAGGTCTAGGGTCGCACGGGTAACCTCATTAAACTGACTTCAAAAAAAAGGAGGAGGTTCTCAATTCGTCTGATTTCTTTTTTGTTTGTCACCATATAGGTAGTGTAATCCGATTTGAAAAACTCTTTTTGGTTCAAAAGGGTGTACCTACATCCTAGTAGATCCCATCCCATTGTCAGCACATCGAAGTCGGGTTTTTTTGTTGTTAAAGCTTAGACACATCACATACCCACTTACCTACTCAAATAACAGTGACTCCTGCCTTCTGAACCAAGAGTCGTGGTTTCGATTCCCACCCAGAACAAACATTTGTATTCATTAACATGTCAGTTTGTCTGGTCTGGGTGTTTCCTATGTAATAGGTAATGTATTTATTTACAAAAAAAAGTAGGTATCTAGTAAGGTTATCAGTTGTCTAGCACCCATAGTACAAGCTTCGGCTTAGTTTTGGGGCTAGATGGCGACGTGTGGCCCAGAGTGGCATGTCTTAGGTTATTTATTTATTATTTATAACCTTTAGGTCATGCAGAGAATTAATGATAACATCAGTCAACATGAATTTTGTCTTTGAGAAGAGGGTATGAAATATCGATAGATTTATCGATAAATTAAACAAAAATGTATATAAATCATGAAAAAGTTTGCTTTTGTATCTAGGCGAACAGTTTATCCATATACAAAAAAATACATATTTTAAATTTTTGTTTATAAAAAATTGAAACAAATTAATTTATGCAGGTATAAAATTTTGTCAACTTTTTATATGGTATCAAATTACAAAATAGTAGGAAAAGGTTTAAAAGTGAACCCTATAACATTTTCATTCATGTTCATAAGAACTTCGTCTGACTAAACTCCAAATGTAGTACTACGCAAAAATAACAGTCACCGACGTGGTCTTTAGGCTCTCGCCAAATTCTTGGTACTGAGAATTTCATATTCCGTTTCTCACCTCGATACCAGCCTAAATTAAATAAAGATAACAATATAAAATATAAAATAAATAAATATTTATTTGTTAAAAATTTGTTTACCTACCTTCTAAACATCTTTTGCAATTACTGCAAGCAACATGTGGGGCCCACGGTTTGTCTACCTCTTTGAGTCTTCTAAAAACAGTTAATTGGTGTTTTGAGTTGTTTATCACATTAGTAGATGTTATGTGACAATTACGCCAGGTCAATTATTTCCTGGTATTTTTTAAAAAAGAATCTAACAGTCATGAGACTATTGAATACTTTATTTTAATACCTATTATAACTCAAGAAAAAGGTTTTGTTATCATAATTACCACAAAAGCAAACTTTTTCAAAAATATGGGTGTTTTTTCTTTATTTTAAAGCATAGTAAATGGAAAAATAACAAAAGGAATTTTAGGACAAAGATATTTTTTTTATGTAGAGTTGTGTAATCGACGTTGACGGTTTTATGACACTCTCAGAGGTCACTACCAAATGAGCCATCGAGCCAGTCTAATCCAGTAGGTAGGTAGGTAGGTATATACGAACAAGGGAGGGACAAATGAACGGGAGGGATTCACGGGACAAAAAAAAACGCAATGCATTCATCGTTCCTACGATTGTTTTAGTAAGGCGTCAGTTCATGGAGAGAGACGAGATAATGCAACAATTCGCGCCATCGCACAATGTCCCCGGCGATGACGGTATACCCATACCTAACTCAGATGCGCTCTATGGAATCTAATAGCCGTATCAAATGGATGGCCATGAAAGCGATCGGCTGCGGCGCGTATTGTGAGGCGGAGCGGCGCCGGAGCGGTGCGTGCGGTCGATGCCGCGGAGACGTCACGGCGCCCGGAGCCTCTCCCGGAGCGAAACAGTAAGTTATGGCCACTGAAAAATTATCTTTTACTAGCTATGCCAGCAGGATCGCACGCGTGGATATCGGGTTTCAAAAATAACGGACTTCCATATAATGGTGCTTAAATTTTAATTTAGACCTCTAGCAATACATTGGCGACCGTATTCAATTCTACACATACTTCTTGCGTGATGCGCGTTCAAACATACAGATAAAAATTTCTCCCGTTTTTCCAACACTTGCCTTCACTGGTGTGTTACAACTAACATGTACAACATCCACGTTAATTCTACACGCTTGATAGGGTCCATAAAAAAACGCACATCAACAAAAAAATTCTGTCGAATTGAGAACCTTCTACTTTTTTCGAAGTCGGCTAAAAAGAAGAAGGTTCTTAATTCGACTTCGATTTGTTTTATGTATGTTACCACATAATAGGTATTATTATCTCTGAGAATTGTGAACCTATGTTGTTCGATAGGGTGTTCTTCCTAGTTAGTCCCATTGTCACTATAGTAGGCTTTTTTTTAAAATGTTGTTATGTTTTGTAGGAGCGTTAGCGACCATTTCGGCCACATGCCACGTGGTAAAACATCCTTGGCGGTCTGTATTATCATACCTACCTGAAACATACTCATACTAGACCAACGTAAATTTTGCCAACGACAGCGAAAACTGTTATCTGGCAGTCTGGCAGCTACATACCGCGCGGCGCGGCGTGGGCGCCCGCCGGTCCGTCTGCTGTCTCTGCAAACATCGCCGAAGCTGCATTAACGCACACCAGCGGACTATTTGCCTTTATTATTGCCTTACTACACACCAGGCGAGGACAGTAAGGAGCTTCTGACAACTATTTTTGGCAAACTAGCCCAAAGGATGCTTTTTCACGGTTTCACGGTTCACATGTTTTTGTACTGCAACTCTCATTTTTAATGGTTCAACGAACGATATCGGTAACGAATATTTCAATGAAAAGCATACAATAAGTACCTAAGTAATATGTGATGTAACGTTATTAATTACTTAGGTATTGTTAAGTTAGAAAGTTCTGATAGGACAGAGACTGCGTGTTGACAGGAAATGGACGATTTAAATGTGAATTGACGTACGTTACTTTACATTAAGGCAGTGATGACATTGAAAATGGAATAATTTAGTTATGCAAACTTACTATAAGCGCATTAATTTTGAGCCAAATTTATAAACAATTACTATTAAATTAACGTAAAAGATACCCAGAAACCAGAAGATATCTTTAATAAATCAAACGAGATATTGATGTGTCAACTGCGCCGTTGCAAGGTTATGTTTTCAGACTTTGTAGTGATGTGACAATAATTAGTTTTATATTATGAGCGTACGTAGGTACTTTTATTTAACGTCAGTACGTTATATCATTTTCAAAACAATAATATAATTTAGTGCCAACAAAGAGTCGAATTAGGTATGTAGTGGCTTTCTTTGAACTCTGCCCTTTCTTCTGTATCACGATATTCACTTGTCAGCTATCATTCTAAATTAATATAGGTTAGTTGATGGTGGCTCATTCCAGGGTCGCCTCCTTTATGACTAGTGACCTTGAGACATGCACAAATAGTACCTAAACTCAAAGCATACCTAAAGCTATGCTGAAATTATTTTAGTTTCGAACCGGGACCTCCTTGATATTTAAGTGACAATTACATCCACAAGATCAGCGAGGTATCATCTTTAATTTACAATGTAGATAAATAGATAGTGACAGCTCTAGGAGTATAAGTTGACATCTAGTTATACAGAGACATGTAAAAAGTAAATACGAGTAATCACAATACTTAATGACTGGCTCGATGGCTCATTTGGTAGTGACCTCTGCCCTCTGAGCCAAGAGTCGTGGATTCGATTCCCGCACAGTACAAACATTTGTGTTCATGAACATGTCTGTTATTTATATTTATTTATTTATAGTTTGGAGCTAGATGGCGATGTGTGGCCCGGCCTGGCATGTCTTGGGTTAATTTAAAAAAATGCATTTTACATTACCTACTGTCATATTATCTTACACTGTAGCACTTCCTATCGCAGTAAGGGTATCATTTCATAAGTGTTCAACCATCTTTGTGTTCGTCCTTAGCCGTATTTTGATGGTTATAGGAAACTATGTGTACAATTGTAGTATAGAAATTTGACAAATCGAACGCTATTGAACCGATTCGACTTATTGACGATTTTTTTTGTAATGTGACTGCTAAATTTTTTTGTAGGTGATGAACTCTTGGTGATCTGGGTAATGTAAGTAGCCTGGTGGTCGCCTGACAGGTATGTAAACGCTACTGAATCTCAAGAAGTCCCTTAATCTACTCTTAAGAACGGGATGAAATGGAGAGGTGATTTGTATTAGCTTCTGTCACCGCATGGATAAAAATATATCGAAGTCTGGAAAAAGGAGATTGGCCAAACATCCAACAGAAAATTTTAATACCATTTCTGACTATGGCACGAAACAAGGATCGCGATCGGTGTAGGTGTTCTGAGATACCTACTTCCATAATCGTTGTAGGTATGTAGTATAAGAATACCTACTGTGGTAGTAGGTATAATGCGATTTAATTAAAAATCGTCTTACAATTTAAACACTGGACTTAATTCGTAGGTACATAAAGAATAAGGATCCTTTTGATTTATCATCTTGCATATTTTCATGGCAACCGACTGGTGGCGGTATAACCATCACGATTGAAGGCGTAGCTAGGAACCACAGGCTGATGACGGGCAGCAGCGTAACCGATGCTAGAAGCTACGCCCTGCGATCGCCAACCCGCCTGCCCAGCGTGGCGTGGCGATTATGGGTAATCCTCCAGATGCTTGTCTAAAATGGCGAACGATTGGACAGGCCCATGTCCAGCAGTGGACTGCGATAGGCTGATGATGATGATGAATATTTTCATGTACTACTGCTACTGCTCTACTTAATGGTTCTTTTGCACTTGTCCAAAAGACTTTTACTGCACACCTAAGGACTGTTAATGACAACATGCGTAAACGCAGATGATGATGTGACCTTAAAAAGCCGGTATGTTACTACGTTTAGAAAGTATTTCGCATCCCTTTTACTCATATGCTCAGCCTGTATTGTTGTCTCTCTCCGACACGACGAGACTCATTCATTCTCATCGTATTTGCGCATATCTCTGCCTGTGCGCAAGTCGTGGGTTTAAGTTGGTTTTGTTTGTTTATAAGTAAAATCTAGTGATGACATTGTGAAAATGGAAGATAGTAAAGGAAATGTAAGTGTTTTCACTAATTTTAACAAGGCACAAGTTAAAATCTTTTAAATGTATTAAAATATCGTCTCAAATCTTAAGAACAAAGAGCGATAAAAATGAAATTTTTAAGTTTTCCTGAAGGAATTTATAAACGGAACACTTTCAATTAGAATGCCTAGAAGTCCGTCTAAATGATATCCTAATGTTTGATAGAGTGTAACGTTCGGCATGAAAACAGACTGGGTACCTACCTACCTAGAGTTTATTTATAATTATATAAGTATTAAGTAACTTTGGTAGTAAGTAGGTACACATAATTTTACGAGATATTCATTATAAACTTATAAATACTATTTATAAAAGCTAATCAGACTATTAATGTAATGTAAATCATTACTTACGTTAGTTCTGAATCCAGATAAACAAACAAACTTAGATACCTATTTATAATTGCCGACGAAACGTTAAACTTCCATAACTTATAATAGGTAATAGCTTGGATTTCCAAGTACGTAGGCATATGTGTAAATATGTAACATAATTATACCTACTTATTTATTTATGGAAAATCTATATTCACACGTGGCTTCGATATCTTGAAGTAGAAACGTAGATAAGAACTTTTAAATGTTAGGTAATATTCTTTGTCTCATAACACCATTATTATCTACCTCTATTTGTTAAAGTTAGAGTTCTTTTTTGGCACAATAATTGACATATCATTACAATATTGTTCTTTAGGCAGGTACTATTTTAACTAAGACCTAACCAACTGAACATATATTTAGGTATAGAACCTACATATTTACAAAAGGTTCTAGGCTCTTGTCGATCAAATTTCATTCCGGAAAAACATGAGAGCTAAATCAATACCTCATTATACTGAATTTAATGAATAATTATTATAATAATTTTCTAGGAACAAGACAGACGAAAAAAATATCTATACCTATACCACAGTGTTAGGTTTCCCGTGCCTATTCTAGGACTAAGTATATTGATTATTTATAGACAAGTATGAGTATGACATAGGCCCGAGTATCTAAAAGCAAGATATTTATTTTAATACATTAAACAAGTACGCAAACATTTATTAGATACATATTACTATTTACTTACATCGAATATTCTATTTTGGTATTTAGGACACGCAAGATACGAATACACCAGATCGAACCTCATCGGATAAGACAACGTTACAGGAAATTGATAATGCAAACAATAGGAATATTAGAAACGATGCAAATACAAATATATTCCTCATCGTGTGTATCATTGGCGTTTCCCTAGGCTTATTGCTGGAAGTATTGAGCGTTCGCAACAGATACAGAGGTGAACGTAAGCCGAATTATTGGGTGTATTCAGCTTACAGCGACGTGGAAAGCAAAGAAGGCCTTTTGAAACACGTGCACCTGGTTTTGCAAAGGTATGGCTACGAGAAATCCAGCAACAGTACTCCATGGAACCTTCTCTGGTCCCACGATTACCCGTTTAGAGTGCTGTATCCCAATTTGCACAAGTTAAAACCGCACCAGAGGGTAAACAAATTTCCTGGCAGCGGATTTATAACAAATAAAGTGGATTTGGCAACCTCTGATTCAGAGTACATACCTAAAGCGTTCAAACTGCCGCTGGATAGAAATAAGTTTCTGGAATATGCGAAGAGGAATAAGCATTCGTTGTTTCTGGAGAAGCACAACCAGCATAGGGGGGTGTTTTTGAAGAATGTGACGGATATCGACTTGCAGAGTGGGGAGAGTTTCGTGCAGGAGTATGTTCAGAGGCCGTTCTTGGTGGACGGGCACAAGTTCGATATTGGCGTGTACGTTGTGCTGACTTCAGTGGATCCTCTGAGGGTCTATTGGTATAAAGGGGACGTGTTGTTCAGGTGAGTAAACCAATTTCCTAATAGGGTAATGTTAGCAGCTACTGAATCCTTAAAGAAAATTCTAACTTCTAACTCTATTCATAATAAAATTTATATTAGACTCTATTACTCGTATCTACCTATACAAAATATATGAATGAACATGAGATAATCGAAATTTTATCGATAGGTAATTAAGTACCACAAAACTCATCTGGATGAAACTAAACCCAAAGTAGGTAGGTCTATAAGTAATAGGTATTATAGGTGAACCGTGGTTCATACTTAAATACGCTACGTACACCTACCTACCTAAAGCTGTTATGAATGAACGTATTATAATGTATGTGTGTGTATGTATGTAAATTAGTTTTTACTATAGGTAAAATTTATCTAAATAATATAACTATTTTTACAAAATTTTCAGATACTGCCCAGCTAAATATCATCCGTTCGATCCAAAAATTCTGGACAAATATGTTATAGGGGATGATTACCTTCCCACGTGGGAGGTGCCGTCCCTAGCCCACACGTATACGGCTCTGGGGTACAGCATGAAAGACGCCTTTGACATCTACGTTCGATCTAAGGTAAACAATGATATCTCTTAATATAAATATTGGTGTAAACGATTTCTTGAGTGAATACCGCTTCTCGGCACACGTAGGACGCCCTCAGGCCAGGTGGAGTGACGGTTTGCGCAGGATGACTGGCAAGTGATCGATGCGAAATGCTAATGATCGATCAATTTGGCGGACAATTTGTAGGCCTATGACTAGCAGAGGACTGCGATAGGCTGAAAATGTACTTAATATAAATATTTACCTACTGATAGCTATGTCGGTACATTATTCTACAACATTCTAATAGGATCTCTTTAGAAGAAGGAAGAATGTCGAGTTGGAAGAGGAGGTGAACGAGCCGAACATCGTTGCCGAAACTAAATGTCATAGACTTCGCTGGCTCGGGCATTTAGAAAGAATGGGGGAGGATCGTGCAGTGAAGCGAGCGTACGTGGGCCGGCCGGTTGGCCGTCCCAGGTATCGCTGGGCTGATGAAGTCAAAAAGGACTTGCAGGAGCTCCGTGCGGATAGCTGGCAGGAGGTTGCGCAGGACGCCACATGGAGGCGCTTATTATTGGAGTGGTTCCTGAACAAAGGGTCTGAACAACGTATTGCTTTTACGTTAACTGCATCACGTATTGCGTTTGTTATGTGTCAAGCCATGTTCAGATTTCTCAGCCTGCGAATCGAATGTACCTTCATGTTGTTTCTAGCATCCATTAATTTTAGCATTGTAAGCGTGTATAGGTTATATTAATTGATAAAAAATATGAGAGGTCCTTCCTAAAACACCAACAATGTATGAAATTTTTAGCTGAAATAATTGATTTATCCGAAGCGAAGCGAGGAGCGGGCTGCTAGTTAGTTCTAATAGGATCTCTAAAACGACTTAAATTATGTATTCTCTAAGTTTTATTTACTTAATTTCAGGGGAAATATCCAGCACAAATATGGGAACATGTGCAAAAAGCTATCACTGAAGTGTTTACCAAGAAAGAAAAACATTTAATTGAAGCTGTAAGTAAAGTCTACCTACTTGTTAGGCGAACCGAAAATGGACTAATTAGAAAAATTATAACGGAAACTTAGTCTCAAATTCAAATGTTTAGTCTTTACCAACTGTGAGCATCTTTCATCGCGTTTACCAAGGGGATTGTTCTGAAGAGTTATTTTCCCTAATTTTTTCATCAACCTTCCGTAATAGAACCATCAAAATATTCCTGCGCGTACTAAAATGTTTGGCAATTCCTATCTGTGCCGTACCGTTGAGAAGTTGAACTCTTTAGCAGCACATGTGTTTCCACCTTTCTGTAATATGGGATCCTTTAAACGAAGTGGTAACCGACTGGAAATTGAGGTTTAAGACCCTTTTTCTGAGTGAATTAGGCTGCCTTTTTGCCTTTCCATCATGTCATCATCCCTGATGATGATGATGATGATGTACCTTCATGTAGAACTACCATGTATAAATTTAGATACATATTCCCTACCTACGTATACTTTATACCATAAGAGATAATTATAGGGTATGAAAGTAAAGGAAAGAGAATGCACGTGGCTGCACGATGCACATTGACTAATCTTGCTTGTAGAATGGTCGATCTGGGCAAAATTTGTACAGAGAAATGTTATATTACTAAAGAATTTCCATTAACTTCCAGCTAAAACAATACCCGTCGTCTGAAAACTTCTTCGAGATGATGCGCTTCGATTTGGTGGTTGACGAGGATCTTAGAGTTTACCTGCTGGAAGCGAACATGTCTCCAAATCTGAGCTCTGCCCACTACCCTCCCAACCAGTTGCTTTATGAGCAGGTGTTGTACAACTTGTTCGCGATCACTGGTGTCGGAAATGTCAACAGGGATCCGGATCCTAATAAAAGGTAATGGAGGTAAAAGCTGAGGCCAAGACTTAGCGTACCCTATAGACACGTAATCATGGACTTTTATCAACACTATGATCAAGAATAGCAATTAATAGTGGGGATGTAAGGGACCGGCCTATCATCTTTTAGCTCCAAGCCTCCCATCACCTGCCCGTGGTGCATCCTGCTAAATAACAAACGAGGCTCTGGCAACCGACTGGGGACGGTATATCCATCACGATTGTAGGGGTAGCTAAATACCACAGGCCAATAACGGGCAGCAACGTCACCGGAGCCAGACGCCTACGCGATCGCCAACATCACACAATATTTCTATGTATCAAATAAATACTGATAGTGTAGCATAGTATCTACACTATGCTTAGGATTTATCAACTCTTACAACTGGCGCAATCGGTTATGCTCGTAGTTCTAGTATTTATATTTATTGAAAGGATCGTCTGTGGCGATGTATTGATATTTTAATTTTAGTGACCTGGATTGACCGAAATAAAAATATCGTCCTCTTTACTATGAGGCGAATATTAAAGTTTAAACGGTTGGTGGCTGGTGCAAAAGCAAATAGGAAGCGTTATTGATAGTGAGCAACCTCTTGTGAAGGGGGGTTCGGCTCATGATGATGATGAAATTACTTCTCATGATCGTCACTTTGGCCAAACATTCAACCTCCTGAGGCGTTACCCATAATCGCCAACCTGGGCAGGCCAGTCGCAGGCCGTAGCTTCTCGCTTCGGTGACGCTGCTGCCCGTCATCGGCCTGTGATATATAACTATGCCTTCTGTAGATAATGGTTACACCGCCACCAGTCGGTTGTCAGAGCCTTCGTTGGTTATTCGGCGGGATGCACCACGGGCAGGTGAGAGTGGATTGGAGCGAAAAGAGAATAGGTCGCCCCCTTAAATCCTATCAAAACAATAACGGGTTTTTTTCATGAATTGGAACTTCATGAGCTTTTGAGTCTCGAAGACGACAACCTCATATTACTGGAAAGGAAACAAACATTAATGGATACTGAGAAACCTGCTTTTCATAACATTTTCACACGCAGGGATGTTAGCGGGAATTTATTGGGTACCCTGAAGTAACTCGATAACTACCCAAGTTGTGTTTTGTTTCGGAATTGTTCTGAGAACATCTCATAGGTGGAGCGTATGGCAGGTTTTGGAAGACAAAGTAAAAAGAAAATGAAGGTATATAGGTAGGTATAGATAGGTACTCGTATTGCTAACCTAGGTAGGTATTGTACGAGTCCTATGAGCGTATGTTTACATGTAGGTACCACAGTTACTAGTACCTACGATACGTTTACGATACGACGCAGTGTGTAAAAGCCCTTAAACTAAGCAAGTAATTCAACTATGCCCGCGAATTTGTGTGGGAGTTTATATTAACGGGCAGCGCAGACGACAGATTGACGCACATTTTTGCAATTATGTGCAGTAACGCACACGACGCGCAAAAATCTGTCGCGGAAATTTCACAGACTCAACGCACACGACGCACATCTTCGATCATTCTGTCAGCAGACCTAGACGCTCTTTTTAAATGTCTCAGACGCAGACTCCATCGCACAAAAAGTCTGTCGTCTGCGCTGCCCCTAATACTCACTTTCTGAGATGGGTATCCCGACAGACATAAAGAGATCATCCGATATATTTTATTCCAAGCGCTACCACAGAAATGTATCATAACTTAGGTATAGAACAACCATCATGATTATTTTAAACAATGACAGCGTGTGAACCTTTTCTTTATGGGATGTAAGAGAGCGAGCTATCATCATCCTCTCGCTCCAAGCCACCCTCACGCTTGCCAGGCGGGTTAGTATACCGCATTTTATTTGTACCCAGGTAAACACTGATGCCCGCGTCCTGATATTCCCTTAGTTGTCTTCTAGGACACCCAGGGGATGAGATGGTGTGACTCTATTCTAAATCCGGACACCACACGGAAGCCGTTATATTTTGATTCATTTCTGTAGACACTACTTACTCAGAGATTAAGATGTTTAAAATGTCGATTCCATTGATTAGATAACTATTTCAGTACAATGAGTACACATACACCTACAGATAGAATACTACTCGTACCTACCTGATAATACTTGTACCTACCTATATTTTGATACTAGGTAGATAGGTAGTACCTATCGGTAGATACCTATCTACCTAGTATACTATACCTATATAGTACTACGAGTATACCTAGTATCAAAATATAGGTACATACCTATCACTAAAGTAGATAGGTATATAACTATCTCATGAAGAATAATTTGATTTAAATTTCACACAAAAAATATTGAATGATTGATAAGAGATATTTATGATAATGTTACTTGTACCTACCTGCATAATACAGGAAGTAAGTAGGAAGAACATGAACAGTATTTGAGTGGAAAGTACAGACTTAAACTGGTACCTATTTCCCAAATCCTAACCATGTGCTTTACGGCTTCTGACTAGCCTTAATCATGTGTGCCGTCCTATGACCTTTAGTTATATTTTACGAGTTTTATGACCTCAAAGGTCAGCAAAACGGTCAGAGAACATCTGCGCATAATAGGTATACAAAATCCGTCTGTATTGCACTACGCACTAAGTAGGTTATGCAGGAAAATGAAATAGGGTAACTTTTGGAAACGTAGGTAGGTAACCTAAAGCCTACAAGATTTTTGAATGTCTTCATGAATCTAAATAAATATCGGACTACCAGATTTAATATTTTGTAGATTGTTGTGTCCTCAATCGGTCATCATCATCAGCCTGCAGACGACCACTGCTGGACACAATCCTACCCGACGGCAATCGTCATTAGGGGGGATTTGCCATAGTCACCACGCCTGGCAGGCGGGTGGGTTCTGAACGCAGTAGGTTTTATTGTACCCAGGAAAACGCTGTTGCCAGTTTCCTGTCCCTTAGTAGTCTTCTACGACCCCCACGGCCATGAGACCATGAGATAGGGTGTCCTATTCTAGATTCCGAAACCCCACGTAGCTATAGGTAGAGGCAGATTATATAAGTATTTATAATTTGCGCTCCGATGGACGATAGGTTAAGAGGGTGTTGGAATGGACACCTTATTTTGGCAAACGACGTGTGGGACGCCCTCCAACGCGGTGGAAAGATGACTTGGCCAAGGTGGCTGGTCGAGAGTGGATACAGGTTGCCCAGGATCGGGATGGTTGGCGTTCTCTGGGGGAGGCCTACGGCCATGGGCTGATTGATTGATCGTTTTTGAATTATTTCAGCGAACAAGCCGCCTCTAACATGATATCGTCTCATAAGAACATCGCGACTTGGGGCGAGGTGTGCAGCTCGGAGTGCAGGGACAACTGTGCCGACAACCCCCTGTGCAGCCTGTGCAAGCCATGCCTCCCCAACAAACTGCGGAACAGCCTCCTGAGGGCCCATAGGGAATACTTACATCGAGGAGATTTTAGAAGACTTTTCCCTCCAGCTATAGTAAGCATAAATTTTGTTTCTAGATGTAGAAGCGACTTCATGGTCATACCAACGAGTTAGCGTGCTAGCTAGGTACCTACTTACCTAATAATCGAGTATGCCGAAGCTTGAACCATAATGAGCAACAAAAAGATAATAGCACAATAGCTACGAAACTTGCCCAAAGCACAGATTAATAAGTAACCCAAAGGTTGCCCGTTTAATCCGCTGGGATGTTTCTCGGGTTTTTAAAAAAATCTTTGTATCTCCTTACATATTTAATGATCGATGAAAAGGAAACACCGAGATGGTCACCTAGCTAGCTACACAGTAAGTCCTCGATTGTCGCGATCCAAAAACCCGAATTCCTTATCTATCACAGAGGTCAAGTGGCCATCGCTCCATGATACTGATAGGTACCTCCTGAATCCCGGATCATGGACGTTGCTGACCCTAAGGCAAGCGAAAGCTAGGTAAGTAGGTAATTAATGCTGACATAAGACCCAAGAATTTATACCTAATCCTTTATTAGATCTCGCCTAGATATCTAGGTAGGTACATGATCTCTAGCTACTTAAATGTTTAATGTGTGCTGCCGTCTGCTCCAACGGTAATCTCAGCAAACCTAACCACTGAATTATCGTCCTCTCTTCACTAGTACTTACTTAGTAGGACTACAAAAGTAGATCACTTACTATTACTATATAGTGAATATCTAGGTATAGGATTAAATAGATGTACATTATGGCATCTGCAACGACTGTGCATATTAACTATACAGGTTCGTACCTCATTTTTGTTGATAGTCAACTGCAACCCTGGATACGGCCTTGCTTTGAATATTCAAGAATAAAAAAAAGAAAGAAGTGTCTAATAAAATTACGTCCACGTATTTGATGCAATAACAAGCTATTGTTAGGTATTAACTTACTAGCAAATGATTCATTGACTTTAATTAAAAGCGACTTTAGTTCAACCAAATGTGCTCTGGAATCAGAGCAAGGAACACAAAACTGTCATTGTCTCAGATGCTATTCATACCCACACCCACAAGCCAAAACCATTGGTTTAGAAAGTAAGAGTCCCATAGCCCTAGCAAATTAGCCACTCGACCAACCAAGTATTAGCTTTTAACAATGATTAAGGAATTTATTAACTGAATATTATAATGAAATCATGTATTTTTTACAGAAACCAAATACGATAGATGATGATGCCCTCCAAAATTTGAGCGAAGTAAACAAACTACAGCATCTTTGGTATCAAGGAAAATGCAACGAAGATATAACATGGTGCACATAGTGAAATTAACCAAAGTCATTATTAAAAATATTATTTATTTAAAAAAATTAATTAACCAATCAACAACTTGTTTTCTTAACTAAATTAGAAAATTAAGATGTTTGTACCATTGATTGAAGGAGACCGTGGATGTAGCTGCCCAAATCCTCGTCTTGATTTGTCCAGGACACATAAATGCTTTTAGTGTTTTCATCACCTTCTACTTTAATTAGCACAGACTCCACAGATATATTGCCGTCAGAGATGGTTATGGTCCAGCCCTCCAATTTTTCAGCTAATAAAGCTTTCAATTTCTCTGCTGTTTTCACTGCAGGTCCTGGATCATCGAAGCGGACAGTGCTTGTGAATCTGATCACATGTCTATTAATACCAATCTCGTCACAAACTTCATCAATATCGAGAAGAGAAAGCCTGTTCTCTTTCACACAGAGTATTCCATTCACGATTCTCCTCCTCTTAGGGTCCGGAGGCAGAGCATTGTACCTCACTGCCTCTGCCTTCAGTAGCCTCAGAGACACATCTACGGGAAGCTTTGTAGGTGTATTTATCACACATGTCTCTCCATTTGCTGGCATGTAGCAGTTGATCTTGAATTCCTTTTCTATCTTATCCTTCAGAAACTCCATTTTCTGAGCTTCACCATGTACAAGTAGGACATTCTTGGGCTCACAGTACTGAATCAGTTGCATTATGCCTTTGGCATCCGCGTGCGCTGAGAATGACATGTACTCTACAGCCATTTTCACTTCGACTACTTGTCGGTTCTCAAACTCAACTTTCTTAGCTCCATTGAGAATTTTGTGACCCACAGTTCCCTGGACGCAGAAACCTGGCATTATAACCATGTTCTGCTCATACGGAGCCCACTTTTTGAAGATATTCAATGACAAACCAGCGTGCAACATTCCCGGTGTAGCAAACACAACCATTGCACCCGGATTGTCAATGTAAGTCTTGTCGAAAGGTTTAATATGTTTGAAATCAAACATATTTCTCTGCACAAAAGTCTTCCGTATCTTTTGATTGGTCCATGTAATGAACATTTTGTAGTAATTATTTGCCTTTTCTGTGAGACCCAATGCAAAATATACTGGATACTTTAAATTCATTCTTTCCCAGTAGGTTTCGAGCAATATACAGAGTTCTTGAGCTCGGCCCAGGGCAAAAACTGGAATGAGCACCTTGCCTCCTTTTTCTACACATTCATGTACTTTCTTGAGGAAATCCCTTTCACGGCAGCGTTTTGAGTCTCTTATAGTTGTCGCATATGTCGACTCGGTAATGAGCAAATCGGGTCGGCATTTATCAATCCAGGCAGCCCCCAAGTGTCTATCAGGAGTCATGTTGTAATCACCTGTGTAAACAACAGACTGGGAACCCACTCGTATCCAGAACATAGCAGCACCTAACACATGTCCAGCGTAATACGCTTTGATCTCCAACTCATTGTCCACCATTACAGACTGATGCAACGTGACAGCAGTTACCTTCTTTATGCAGTCCTTTATCATCTGTGAAGTGAAGAAATTCGACTCTCCTTTCCTTTCTACCACAACCTTCCTCATGTCTTCGAGAAGAATGGGGGCAATAGCTTTAGTGGGGTGGGTCATGTAAATAGGGCCAGTGTAGCCAATCATTTCTGACATGTAAGGGAGAGCGCCGCAGTGGTCCAAGTGGAAATGGGATATAATGACGCAATCGATCTGACTCGTGATGGGACCCTCGGGCACGATGTACGAGAAATCCGGGAAGCGTCTCTCATCGTTATAACCCATGTGCATACCGCAATCCAGCATTATGTTTTTACCACCCATAGACAGCAGAATACAGCTTCGCCCCACATCTTGACCAGCTCCCAGGGGAGTAATCTTTATATCAGGCATGGTTCTTACAATAATATAACCAAATTACTGATAATAATCACAAAAAGAAATGTTCATTCCCTCGGGATGGTTTGTAATTTAGTACGAGCATAGATTAAGGTTATCACTTCGATGTACAATGGTATTAATTGTGCAATACACACTTATCAGTGCGGCCCGATACAGTAAAGAGGAAGACGTAAAAACATTAAACAAATGAAACGAAAATGGTTTACACAGTGCTCTGTATGCAGTATGACAATCAAAATATACGATAGTGGTCCGTCAAATCTAAATTTGACAGTTGACATTGTCACCCGTAAATTCTCAACATGAATAGAATGTCTGGGATATAGCCATTGCATTATGGCGGTGACTCATTTAATACATAACAGAGGGCGCCTCTACGAGCACATTAGTTTTTTTACTTCCAAGTTTGAAAATATAACTATATACACACGACCACACAACATTCAACGGACATGCCGAAATGTTTTAGAATCTAAAGCGAATTTGTAGAAGGCATGATTTACCCCCCCAGTTAAAAATCTAGAGACCTGCAAGAAGAGAGGAGAATGGGCAACAAGGACCAAAGGTATGTAAGCTTGGACTTTTTTTTTTTTTTTTTTTTTTTTTGTGGTTGGATGGCAATGCACGGCTTGTGCTTATGCCAGTTGCGATAAAAGTTTGGGAAAACTGTTGCAAGAAAAAAAAATTGGAATTGACGGAACGGAATTTTGATAGGATCAAAGGAGTTTGGAAATATGGAATCGTGAGGAGTTTTATGAAATTGGGTGAGGATGTAATATGATGATATGGTGATAATACAATACATAAATTACAATTTAATATCATTTTTTAGAATGAATTCAGATATGGCATTATAAATATCATAATTTTTTAATAACAATATGGAAATAATCGATGTAGGAAAAGGAACACGTAAAGTTATTAAACTCACTATAAATGAAGATCGATCATATTTAGAACAACTAAAAAATATATGGTTCAGATCTCCAATCCCCGCGCCACACTCGCACATAGGGTTATCAATTATGTGAAATCTAGCTAGATTTGCAGGGGAACAAACATGACCCAATCGCATTCTTATGATACTGGTAGTGGCAATTTTTCCAAGTCTTATTTTAGAGAACCACGGCTTTAATGCAATTTCATTTTGAATCAATTTATAGTGTTTTGCTTTGAATTGAGTGGTATGATCCCAATTTACTCCCCAAGTCCTGTGAAGATAGACTTTGGCCAAATGAACTAAGTCCTCACAAAAGTTTTTATATGGGGTTAAATCTCCACAAAGAACAGCTTCGTTTGCCAACTTGTCAGCTCTAACATTACCATAAATGTTTTTATGGCCAGGAACCCACATAAAACATATTTCATACCCCCTATTTACGCATTGATATAGTAGCTTTTTGCAATCAAAGATAACTGTATTAATAGTATTACATTTAAATGGAAATTTTTCTAGGGCTTGAAGAGCGCTTTTCGAATCTGAGATAATTAGAGCTTTGGAAAGTTTAAACAATAATACGTATTCAAGAGCCTTGAAGATGCCAAAACATTCACCAGTGAAAACAGAAGTTTCAGGAGGAAGTTTAATCTTTTCTACGATTCCATACTCATGATGATACACGCCCACACCTACAGGGCTTATACCATTATGTTTAGATGCATCGGTATATATACAATGGTAGTTTTCAAAATCCCTAGCTAAAATAAGATTAAAATGAATATCAGCTTTGTTATCATTTGGAATATTGAGATCTAAATTAACATTAGGTTTGTGGATCAATGAATTAAAATCTGTGGCAAAAATGGGCAGATATGATGATTTATGGGTAGGTGCTTCTAAAGAAATAAACTTACGGTAACTTATTACAAGGCATGGCATATCTTTGCGAGACCAATAAGAAGAATTTTCTATATAATCTGAAAGAATTCGTAATTTTAAGTGTAATAAATGATTAGAATGCTGCAACACACGGAAAAGAAAACGGTCGCATAAATATTGTCGCCGGAATTTTAAGGGTGGATCACATAACTCTACTTGTAAAGCATTGATAGGGCTAGTTTTCATAGCTCCAGCAACAATTCTTAAGGCTTTGGATTGTACCTTATCTAATTTGGCCATAGCAAGTACACTGCAAGGCTCCAAGAGATAGGTTCCATAGTCTAGAACACTCCGTATCAATGCGTTGTAGAGTAATTTTAAAGAAAAAGGGTGTGATCCCCACCATACGCCTGTGAGGCATCTAAGAATGTTAATAGAACGTTCACATTTAGCAGCAATATAATAACAGTGGGGAATACCAGTAAGTTTACTATCTAATAATACTCCTAGGAACTTAGCTTCGTTTTGTTGAGGAATAATAGAATTATCATAACATATAGAAATAGAAGGTGGAGTGCGCATTCTTGTGAATAATACAACAGAACTCTTAGAAACTGACAAAGCTAAACCATTGTTCTCTAACCATTGTTTGAGTAATTTTAAGGATGAATCAAGGGAAGAAGTTAGATTTTCTAATGATCGGCCAGAACTATATAAAAGTAAATCGTCTGCGTATTGAAGTATTCTAACAGTACCATTCAGGCTTGCTTCCAAATCGAAAGTATATATGTTGTAAAGGATAGGGCTCAAAACGGAACCTTGAGGAAGACCTCGCCATAATACTCTAGATTTAGTAGTCGAGTCTTCAAGGTTGACACTGATATACCTTTCTGCTAATAAATTGACTATAAAATTTGAGAGCATTAAAGGAACATTTAATTTTTCGAGTTTATCTTTAAGAATAGATACCTCGACATTATCGTAAGCGGCAGTAATATCCAAAAAAGCAGCAAGGAGACTTTCATTTTTTGAAAAAGCAATACGAATATCTGTGGTAAATATAGCAATACTATCTATTGTACTTTTACCCTTTCTGAAACCGAATTGACTAGGGGCTAATAATCCGTTACTTTCAATAAACCATTCTAGCCTGTTTTTAACAAGGTGCTCGGCTATCTTTATAAGGACTGATGATAAGGCTATAGGGCGATAAGACGAAGCTTCAAAAGGTTGCTTACCTGGTTTCAATATGGGTATTACCTCTTGAGATTTCCAAGAAAGCGGTATTACACCAGATAACATTACAGAATTAATTAAAGTAAGAAAATAGGTCAAACTAGAATCATTTAAGTGGGATAGAAAAGAATATGGGATCCCATCCAACCCTGGAGCTGAATCGGTCACATAAGATAAAATGCCTTTAAGCTCATTAAGATTAAAAGGTGCATTCAAGCCTACTCGTTCTTCAGAATTTAAACATAAAATAGATGGCTTAATAATATCTAATGGAACAAAAGATGGCGCTAACTTATCAAGAAACTTTTCGGCTATCGAGCTATGTAGGAAGGGAGGCTTTGATTCTTTATAAATAGACCTATATCTCCTTATGTTATTCCAAACAATAGAAGCAGGGATATCTGGTGATATAGAAGCGCAGAATTTTTTCCAACCTTCCCATTTTTTATTTTTGAATAATTTTCTAGTGCTTGTTATCAACTCGGCCAAAACGTTATAATTTTCCTCTGTAGAAATATCTTTGTACTTTTTTTCCGCAGCTTTTCTCGCCTTGATTGCAGACGAGCAATCACTATCCCACCAAGGAGGGAGAGGAATTTTTCTGGGGCCGCATTTTTTTAATGGGAAAGTTTTATTTGCGGTTTCAATTAACAGTGTAGCTAATGCGTGGGCACATTCAGATTGGTTAGACTGAGTAATTGTAGGCAAAGATGTCAGTTCCTGTTCAATTTGTTCTTTGAACGAGGTCCATCTGTCTTTTTTAAGTGTATATTTTAATCGTGGGGAATAACTAGGTGATGATGAATTGATTACCATGTTAGGAAAACGGATTATTATGGGAAAATGGTCACTGCCTAGTGTTGAAGTATGCACATGCCAGGTTAAAGAAGTTGCTAAGCTAGGAGAGCATATAGACAAGTCAGGAGCACTTATTGCTTCATGAGGCTGAGTACGCCTAGTTGGGTCACCAGTATTTAATATACATAAATTATTTACATCTAACATATCTAAAATTCTAGATCCATAATAATTGCTATTTGAGCTACCCCATGAGTAATGTTGGGCATTAAAATCACCCAAGATCAGTAAAGGAGTAGGGAGAGAAGAAATGATATTTTCAACTTCATCATAAATATCTGAAGAAGGGTGGGGTATATAAACGGAAACAAAACATATATTATTAATACTAGCGGCAATAATTGAAAAGTCAGGACTATGCACAGGAATGGGAATATGATAAAATGGAACATTATGTTTGATAAGTAAGGCAACACCAGCATAGCTGTCAGATCTATCTTCTCTGACGCATGAATAACTATTTATTTTAAAAGTACTATCATGTTTTAACCATGTTTCTTGTAGTGCAACTACAAACGGATTATAATTATTAATAAAATAAATTAAGTCGCATTTCTTATTAGAAATGCTACGGCAATTCCACTGCATTATTAGTGGGACGTGGGCCATATTGGATGTTTAAAATATCTAACAAATCGGAGGAATTGATGGCGGCGTTGGTCGGTAAAACGGAAGAAGATTGAGTTAACTTGTTAATAAGGTGTATCAGTAATTCTTTAACAGACATATCTGTTAGGGGCAAATCAGTACTATAGCCACATCCATTGGATGGAGAAGGCATGTTATAGTCGTGTGTAAGATTTTCATGGGCTGCTCGATCATATCCTTTACTTAGGGGTTTAGGAGGGCTTTTTTTCAAAATTACTTGTTTTTTATAATTGGTCCTGATGGGATGATTTTTAGACGGAGAATGCATGGAATGAACTGGAGATTGAGGTGCTATGGAAGTTAAGACATCAGCATAAGATTTGGTGATTGGTGGATGAAGCTTAATAGCTTCCGAGTAAGATACACAATTCTTTGCCATGGATTCCTTAATTGCCTTTTGCCTCGAAAATTCAGGGCACTTACGGCTGGTTGCAAAATGATTGCCCGAACACATACAACATGTAACAAACTCCTCATCTACTGAACAATTTTCTCCTGAGTGCCCTTGTCCACATTTATAACATTTAGGAGTCGACCTGCATTGGTTTTTTATGTGCCCATACCTACAACATTGGAAACATTGGATAGTAGGAAAGATATATAGGTCAACTGGCAGAGCATTGTAACATAGAAATACTCTCTTAGGTAAGATTTGCCCGTCAAAAGTCAACACTACAGTTTCTATCGGAACAAATTCACTCTTTCCATTCACTACATTCTTCCGTTTCAATCGCCTCACTTTTAATATATTCCCTGTTCCTACTGGCACTGTGATATTTTCAATGATTTCTTCATCAGACCAACTGTTAGGTACACCTCGTATCACACCCATACGAGTTGTGTTAAATGTAGGAATAAATGCTTTGTAGCTGTTCTTCTTCAAAGCACCATTGAGTATAAATGAATTTGCATCTTCAAAGTTTGTAAATGACAGAGTTGCCCTGTTTCTACCAATTCGCTTGACACTTCCATTTACTATATTTCTAATGTTGTTTTTTTTTAGAAAATGTCCAAAAGAAATGGGATGAATATATGTGTTGTCATTGGGAGATGTTTGCTCCCTCTGCACATGTACCACATACGGAGATACATCAGTAGCACTATAGTATGCTCGTCCTACAGGAGTGCGCTGAGTATTCGATTCCAAAGTGTTTGAAGCCAAAGGATCTTGAATAGGTGTCTGAGGAGCAGACACCGGAGCGGGAGGTGGACAATCTGAATTATTAACTTCAATTTTCTTGGAAATGGGTTGAGAAGAATCGGAAAAACATTCGCAATTGCAATCAATCTCATTTAAAGGAGCTATTAAAGTCGATTTATGATGCCTTCGTTTCTTTTTATTACAATGCTTACATATTTTTTTACCAGAACAACGCTTTCTTTTTGTAGTATTTCTGGCATTTTCAGACCCATCAGTGTCAACTATTGAACCTTCCGTGTCCATTTCAGACCCATTATGGGTAACAGTTACAGTGTGGAAGACCTGGGGGACTGTCCCCCCAGGATCTTCAGGGTCGTTCATGAAGAACGAAAAATGAATGAAAAAACTTACCAGATGATGATGATATTTACACTACCACTACTAAAAATAAATAAATGAACTTAAATATGTACACTATGCAACAAATTTGATCCTATATATCAAATTAATTATTTAAAATATCAAAGCCGAAAATAGGACGCCCGCTCAAGTTGAGGTTTCCCGCGCTTTTCAAGCTTGGACTTAAAAATAACTGACTAACTGATAAATATTTAAAAAAAATATTTGTACAAAAGGTTTGAATAATTATAATAATGGAACAAAACAGCTTATGGTGGAAAGAATTGTATGTATTAAGAAATGTATTTTTCTATATATACAATTTGTGTACGTGATCAAACCTAACTTTAGTCGTGAGAGAAGTTTCTGTTGATTGTCGTACCGCTATTGGGATCTTTACCAAAATTAAAAATAGAAACTCAAGGGCACTAAATAGTCCAACTCCCAAGAACATGTTAAAAACTCCACCGAGAGAAGCTGGAATGAGAAAAATGAAATTATTTGTTACATTTTTATTAGTTTTAAATCCATATTGAATTGATCTACTTAGAATATAGCTTATACAGTAAGTTCAATCTGATTGTCAAGCTTTCGCCAGCTCCATTATAAATTTAAATTTATGGAAATCTAAAGACGGAAGAAATTTAGAGATAATATATTTGAGCATTACTTGTTTTAGATGTAAATAGAAAAGTTGTTAGAATGCTTATTACCGCATCACATTATAGTTTTCTGGCTCGCTTTATGATTACTGGTAGAGCCACGTGACATCTGTAGTAGCCACGTGTCTTTGTGCAATAAAGATTAAATAAATTATTAATAAACCTAGTAAAAGTGGCACTTTATTATGCTCTGGTACAAGCTTCTGTCATAGTCACCTTTACACGTGCTATAGCACGAGGGAAAACTTTGCTGTACCTAGACTATAGAGCAAGTGATAAGTAAAAATTACCCATTTTATTAACATTAATTAACCCTGGTTAATTTCATTATTACATATTTTAAAATATAGAACTTATTACTTTAATACTTACACAACAAAGTAAGCCAAGTCTCAGTTGGCTTTGCTATGAACAACTTCGATCCTTTTATATTTATTCTAAGGCGTAATACTACGCTATGCGTAGTATTTAAGTCAGAACTGAAAATTATAATTTACAATAGTGGTTGTAAGCTTAAAAACCTCTTCTAACCGAGAAGCCCATTAGGGGATTTCGGAATTTACTTGAACTCGAATCTCGAAAGGTCACTTTGAAGACGTTATATCAAGTTAGGAAATACAAATTACTTACTAAAATGGATCTAAGCTTTCCTCCACTGATTTATATAGCGCTTGCTCCATGACTAATGTCATCATAACTTCTTGACATGCCGGTAAACAATGGCATGACTCGTTCTCTAAAACAGGATAAATTTTACATTAGCGAAAAGTAAGGTAAATGAGTAGAATACGCGTGTAGGGGATCCAAGATTTTTCTATATAAATAGGTGCTACCTACACTACTTACGTCTATCTACTTGGGTCAGCACTCACTACTTTACCGAATGATATCAAGCTTTAGCCGCATTCGTAATATGTCAACATTTCACGATTGTAGCATTATATTGAGTCCTAAATGCGTTTTTATGGAGATTTATTACTCATGATGACCATGATGATTATTACTCAGTCACAGCTAAATTATTTTACAAACAGAAATTTAATCAAAATCGAAACATTACTCAATTCGTCTTCAACTATTTAAAAACCCGCGCTCTTACTAAAACTAATCTCTAGTACACAGCATTATTTACGTACCGTTAGCGTTTCAGGCTCGTATTATGTGCCGCGAAATCGGAACGTCATTCGTTAGAGGGCACGAGGGCCCTTTATATGTTTACTAGCAGTGCTCGCGACTTCGTCCGCGTGGAATAGTTATTTTTTCCTCGTTTTTTTTTTTACATTTTCCATTATTTCTTCGCTCCTAATAATTTCAGCGTGATGTTATATAGCCTATAGCCTTCCTCGATAAATGGTCTATTCAACACAAAAAGAATTTTTCAATTCGGACCAGTAGTTCCTGAGATTAGCGCGTTCAAACAAACAAACAAACTCTTCTGCTTTATAATATTAGTTAAGATAAGGCCGGAATTGCCCGCAAGTGAAAATACACCATAATTCATTTGTGACTTGACATGAAATGTATGGGTCTTTACAAATATCATACATATTATGTTAAGTAATGTTATCAGAGTTGTGTTTATATTATTCAGAAATGTACCAACTTGAACTCTCTAAAAGCAATAAACGAGAAATCATAATGCATAATATTAAAGAAAGCTAAGTTCGAACTACTTGTACATATTCAGCAGGCTAAGAAACAGAAATATTGTATACCAATCATAAGCTATAATACAGACTATAATAAAATTAGTACCTACCTTTAAGCAAATAAGTCCTAACGCAGGAGATATGTTTCAAAGGGCATGGTCGAGGAATAACTTCATTTTTCTTCCTAATTATTTTCATCAAAGGATCCGAACATCCGCAGATTTTCTCCGCGCACTTGATCTAAAATTATTATACAGGGTGTTTGGTACATCGTGTGCCAAATTGAAATCAATGAAATTCTGCCTCCTCACCCCCCTTAATAAAGTCTTAGCCCAACTATTTTTTTTAGACCTAAAACCAGTTTGGTTGAAGATTGACGTCTGCCCTACAATAATTTATAATCTCTGCGTATATTTATGTAAATGATACTTAACTTTCCTTTAAACTAATAATATACAAATATTACTAACTGACTGGATTTATTAACATATTCAACCCTCAACGTAATATTACTTACCTGGCATACAAATTTGGAATACTCTCTAGAATTATTACAAATGCCCTCTACTAGTTTTTCATCGTCATGATCTTTTTCTACAATGAATTTCAGATGCGCAAAGTTGGTATAACCAGGAACTAAACGCGTTGGCTCTATCCCCTCATCACCAATATAATTTGTGTAAAACTGAAATAAAACATATTATAAATAACATAAGTAACATACTTTGTTACATATGCTTTTTCTGATTACATTTATATATTTTGTATTATTACCTCAATGCCCTTCGTATCCTGAATACATTGTAATCCTACATCTAACTTCTTCATTATATCAAAACGCTGCGTTAATGGAACAAAGGTTTTCAAAAGCCTGAAAAATTAAAAGATTTTTAAATAGGCAATTAATTTTACAGTAGCGTAATTATTGAAATTTGTGGTCTGGCCACAGAAGAACAAACCACTGGCCACTGACTTGTACTTTCTAAAAGTATTCTTATTAATAATAATTATTCGTTAATAATAAACTAAGGAGACTGTAAGAATAATAGCAGAACTTACATTAAATACCTGGGTTCTGTTGTTTTATCATAAAAATGCATAACCAACATCTTACCTATTAGGAGTGGCAATGCAGCACACACCAAATCTAGTAATTTGTCTCTTAAACAGCCGTTCGCACTCCACAGATACATCTCTCCATCTGCATTTTCTAATAATTTGTGAACAATCAGGTGTGTATAGAGATAGCATGTCTACTAAGCTCAATTTGTTCAGTTTCAACAGATTTTCTATAAGTTCTAGTTGGGCTGAGTCTGTGTTTTTACCTCCAAGAGCGTTTGCCAGTGTACCAGGAATTCTGGTAGTGTTCTCGCCATTTGTCTTTCTGGACAGATTAGACAATGTAAAATTATACAGTACGAGACTTTAGGATACCAAATTATTATTTATAAAATAATAGCGACGTTGTGTGAAAACTTACACGTGTTTCAGAAATGATTCTGCAACAGATTCGATAGGTTGACAAAACGCAACTGAGGGTATAGGCTGAAAAGTATCATCAATGGACAAATCACGAAGCTGCAGGAGAGCTGGTATATCTAGGAATCGATCCCACAATACAACACACAACACTCCCGCACAGCATGCACTGGATACGCACCCCAAAAGCCAACCGACCCTGGAATGATAACACACTTACATAATCAGTTTTACGTATAAATTAGGTACGTGTATAAGGTATTATTATTATGATAACATAGTACCTACACATGCAGAATATTATAGGCACACATATACATTAGGCATCTTAATGGCACCTCTGGGAGGAGACGACGTGGTGTGTGGAACCCACACCTCTCAGACTGCGAGGGCACACTCACTAAACCCCCCTTTGTCACCACTAGGCAGCAGCATGCAGGGACTCGGGTAGCGCCGAAGCATACGGCCGCATCCTTGCCCTCTCTGGCCTGCCGCAGATGACAAGCGGTTGGCACTCCTGGTTCGGGGACCATAGGAGTGCTCCCCAGACGGACCTCGTGCAACGGTCAACGATTGCGCCCCCGCTCACCACTCAGGGCACGAAGGAGAGGCTGGGATGGCATACGATGCCATAATAGCCTATTAAGTAATTATACCAAAGTTTAAGTTTTACTTTAGTTTTTGCATATTAAATTTTAAAAGTATGTTTGAGTTAAAGTTCTTCCTAGAAAATGTCATTACCGATCAATATAGTAATCTGATATTAAATATTTAAATCCGTGCAGAGTCGTCGTCTTGAAGAAATTCGCAACAGCTTGTGAAATTGGTTTCATTTTTTTATATTTCTTTACTTGATATTTATAAACGCCACTATATAAAATGCAATATAGGTATCTAACACACTTAACACATTCTATAAATACAAGTAAATCAAAAGTAATTTAACCCTTGAATGGCAAAAATAAAACTGAAGTACATATTATCGGTGACTGAGGACAAGGACTGGATTATTTAGCCATCAGTTCCGATCACTATCACCATGATCGCATGAAATTAAGAGTCGTTAAGCGTCAAGTGCACGCCCACTATTGACCTTAGCCTCTACAGAGTATTTAAATCAAACCAATACCATACCTATTTCAAATAAGTACCATAATGAGTACCGTACATAGGCAGTTACAATAATTACTCCGACCAACTTGTAGGCAGATATCATGAATACTTAATAGGGTATCTAGATACTTTATAATAAGGGGGCAGTGTCATTTAATGCAAGTCCAATTGTTATTGTAATTTTTATTATCGTGATTGTAATTTGCTTTTTGAATCACAGTCCTTTTGAGTACCTATACTCCGTACACTGGTACTTTTTAGATGTCAAAACGCACGTTTCTGTAATCGTAATAAAACACCGAAGAGTAGGCGCTAAAACGATTCGTGTACTAAAAACGCCACTGTAAACAGGCTGTTAGTTTTTTTTGGAGGAGTCTTAGAGAGACTGTTTAGGGTAGACCGGGTCCGACACAATGGTAGGTACCTACACTACCTACCTACCTACTACTACACAGGACAATAGCAACATTAACGATATAGCTACATATTTATGTGTGATTTCATGAATAGAAGCAGGCTATAGGAGTAGGACTCCCCGTACTTAACCGCTCTCGTTGGGTTGCGTATACTATGGATGATTTTCTGTTTTCGCTACGACAAGATGAACGGTTTACTGACATCTTGACTTGATTAAATAGATAGACGTTCTTTATTACCTACCAAATGGTTGACTTTTTTTAAGCTTATAACTAGATACAAGACATATCGAAGTACCGCTTAGAGCGATATCTTCCAGACAACCTTTGGGTAGATAATTTTAGGTGGTTTTTAACGATAACATTATTTTAAAAAATCATTGTTGTTGTTATTACAACCTTATACAACCATCATGAGTATAATTATGTCCAATTCAAACACAGTTTTATATTTTTACAATGAATATTTGTAAAAGAAATACTTAAGTAATTAAAAACTTACCATATAAAATGTGTTAATGTTCTGCCCAGTCTCCCCTACTCGTGAAAAACTAGCGAACGACCCGTCCTCACTTCGCATCGGGTATTTCATACATTATGCCACGTGCCATAACAACTTTGTAGGTCTATCTATATTATGTCATAAAAAATGTCAATAAAAAGTAGATCCCAAAATAAGCAATAAAGGTAGCATGCATTTTTTTGGCAAATTATGCAAATAAAATATTTGAATTGAATTGAATTGATAATGCATAATACCTACCTTACTTATCTGATGATTTTAAAAAAATAATCTGTCACTTGTCCATCTCTTTGACATTACATTGTTTGACGTTTTGTTGACGATTTTCAGAGGTTTGAAATTCGTTCAGTGCTATTCGTTTTTATTATATTTTGAACAATTTCATGGAGTTGCGTACATACCTACTCCTGCGTGAAGTACCGTTATTTCACGTACTTGTACTAATGAATGAGTATGTGCGCTTATGATAAGCTTATCGCAAATATAAGCCGAAGGGAATAATAGGTAATCACTACGATAGAATCATACAAGCGATCGCCGGCTCGCGAAGTGTAGACGTGTTTTTGTGTCACTACTCCTGTTATAATTTATTAAAATGTCCGGTGAAGGATCGAATTCTAATGGGAATGCGAAAGTAGCACTGATCACCGGTATCACTGGCCAGGTTAGTAGTTGCTTATTTTGATAATTTTCCATCGCTTGATGTCAACTTGGGTTGTTGTTATGGGCGTTATTTTGATGATGTGGTTTTAAAAAGACAACGTAAACAATCTTACCACATTTTATTGTGTTATGACGAATTATAAATATGTTTTAGCACATCTTTTAGTCTGTATTTTAGTGTAATTATGTGTGAGATTGACTTTTTACTAAAATAAATCTTATTTGCTTGTTATAAACATTGTTCCTACGTAATTGTCCTCAGGATGGCTCGTATTTGGCTGAGTTCCTGATAGAGAAAGGCTATGAAGTGCATGGGATACTGAGACGGTCATCATCTTTCAACACCGGCCGCATACAGCACTTGTACGGTCAGCCAGCATGCCACACAGGCGGCCGAATGCACCTCCACTATGGAGACCTGACTGACACCACTTGCCTTATTAGTATTATCACAAAGGTGAGTCATCATCATCATCAGCCTATTGCAGTCCACTGCTGGACATAGGCCTCTCTAGTTGTTCGTCACTTAGGGCAAACATCTGGAGGATATACCCATAATCGCCACACTGGGCAGGCGGGTTGGCGCTCATGGGGCGTAGCTTCGATTTTTGACTGGTGGCGGTATAACCATCACAATACAAGGCGTAGCTAAATATCACAGGCCGATGATGGGCATCAGCGTCACCGGAAAGGTGAGTACTTGGTTTTAATCCAGTGCATCCATCAGATACTTCGAGTCAGAAGTTCACAATGTGAGTTGGTTTAGCCCTCTTGCTACTAGGAAAAAATAAACTTTATAGTTCATTCTCGTTAAGAAAATAGTGACTCATCACCGACTGCCGGCCACTAGCCAATTAAAACGATAGAAATAAGAGTCACTATTTTCTTAACGCGAATGAACTATAGATATTTTTTATTGCGCACCATGCAATTGTCTTATAAACTAGGTATTACAGACACTATTGAGGCTGACTGAAAAACTAGGTATTGCACAATTGAGGCGGCCTTATCGCTTAACTGATCTCTTCCAGACAACCTTAGGGTCAAGGATAGTTGAAAAATAGAGCTTTATCATAGCAACATTTGTGTCCCTTGCAAAAGTTAGTGTTAAGTAGAGTCTTCAGGACCATACCAAGTTCTAAATATTAAAATTAATTTTATGAATAAAATTATAGTTGTAGCAACTTTGGAAAGAAAGGGGCTTGAAAAAGTAAAATATGCAATAGAAAATGAGACTGTATGAACATCTTAATTATGTTTAATTCTTGTGCATTACTTACTAAACTTTACAATAATTATAATACAATATAATATGAGTAAAAAGTAGTATTATGGAACAGGTATTTGACCCTGAAGGAAACAAGTGGCTTGATAACAATAAAATTAGAAGTTTTATCTTCATTATCAAATAATAAATATCATCAATAAATGATAGGGCCATACCATAATGGATTAGAATTTCTAATAAAGAAATATAATTATGTTGTTCTAAGTTAAAAGTTAGGTACTCATATTTTAGGTTTTACATACATATAGATTTTTTTTTATATTTATGGATTAGTATGACTGACTAATCTATATATATAAAAGGAGAAACTGACTGACTGACTGACTGACTGACTGACTGACATATCAACGCACAGCCCAAACGGCTAAACGTAGGCACTTGAAATTTGGAAGGGACGTAGCTTAGGTACCGTAGGGGTGCACTAAGAAAGGAATTCCCGAAATTCCCACGGGAACGGGAATTAGCGGGAAAATCCTTTTGTATGAAAAATCTAAACCGCTTAAGTTAGACGCTTGAAATTTGGCATGCAGGTACCTTAGTAAATATAAAGTTTAGTTATGGCTGTATTTTGAGAAATTCCCACGGGAACGGGAGTTAGCGGGAAAAAACTTTTGTATGAAAAAACACGCCACGCGGACGAAGTCGCGGGCAAAAGCTAGTAAATATATAAACCTAGTTCTAAGTTAAAAGTCATTATCAAGTACATAGTGGCTTAGATTTTTAATTTTTTTTTTTGTATTTAGACTCGACCCAAAGAGATCTACAATTTGGGAGCCCAATCTCATGTAAAAGTGTCCTTTGAATTGAGTGAGTACACTGCACAAGTAGACGCTCTGGGCACCCTGCGATTACTGGAGGCGGTCCGGACTGCGGGGCTGGGAAATGAGACCAAAATATACCAGGCCTCAACATCAGAACTCTATGGAAAGGTGGTTGAGGTGCCACAAAACGAGAAAACACCATTTTACCCCAGATCACCGTATGGTAAGTAATATTATTGAATTGAGAAATATAAATAATTGTCACGCTTGTGTGGCATGCTGCCTGACCGTACAAGTGCTGGATGCGAGAGGCCCGGGACCGATCGAAATGGCGAGCATTGGGAGAGGCCTATGTCCAGCAGTGGACTGAAGTGGGCTGATGATGATGATGAAATAATTGAAATATCGTTATATTGAATCGCAAATATCGTTTGTAGCTATCATTGTAGCGCGGTTCAGGCGGGCCTAGTAGTTTGGATAAGCGGTTGTTTGGTTAATCAACATTCAGATAATAGACACTCTACTGTATATTGAAAATGTTTGTGTTGTCCCTGAGCTAAAGGTAAAATGGATTTAATATGCAAACATGTAGTGTCCATCACTACATTGTGATTGGTATCATTAAACATAACAAAGCTTCATAAAAACCACTTTACAAACATCAGTTTTAGTGGGTATTCTCTGCATCCCACATGACTTAGGTGTGTTGTGATCTGGTGCATGTGTAAATTCCTTGACATTAAAGAAACCAAGATCTGTAATAGCCAAGCTTGTAGCTCACTAGTCTGCGGGCAGGTATAACCAACTTATCTATTGTTCAATGCAGAATTCCACCGTGACAGCAATTTTAACATTATTATTTCCTGTTCCATGTGAATAACATGTTTCAATGAATTGGTATAATAGGATGGCCATAATACAGTGGCCACTTTTTATTTAACAGCATGCATGAATTTTATATTCCCTTCTCATCCTGTGGAATATCAGGGAAAAGACCGTAGCGTTTACCTGGGTACAAATAAAATATACCGTGGTCATCAACCCACCTTCCAAGTGAAGGCAAACCCCCCAAATGATGTTGATGATAATGCATGAATGAATTTGTATCAAGTGTATAGGCATTGTTTTCTCTGATGCGGGTTGTCAGTCACACATCATTGAGGCCTGAAGAAAATAACTTAATTAATATACATATTTTAATGGGCTTAATAGATTTGATTAAATCTTATCTACCTATTATTATATATTTGTATGTGCATGTGTTCCCCGAATTTAATAGATAATGTACTGGTTTATCTAATTATATAATTTTTATATCATTACTCACTATAATTTTTTTATCATCTATTAGGAATTGCCAAGAATTTTTAAGAATCACCTGCTATTAATAACATTGTGGAATTATATTTTTCCTGTTAAGATTGTAATTTTTTTAATTCGAATTTATTTTATTACCTTATTAAAATATGTACTCTAGAAAGAACCTTATTAACTGTTATAAAACACATACCTACATTGTGTAACGGTAAATAAGTTGTTACCCTGAAAGGCTTCATTATGATTCATTCCTATCAGTGTGTTGTATAAACCGACTGAGACAATACCTAATTGTTCCACATACCTATTGGCGGTGTCTGATACAACACTGATATATTTTCATTTCAGAATTGACTGTCTTTGTTGACATTTTTTAAATTGTAAAGGGTTAGCGGGTTTATTTACTTTGTTTTATTTATTAATAGCGCATTGCACGTATTCTTGGCAATTGCTATCTCTCTGATAGAGGTTCGCCAACCGTAACCTTCATTCTATGAATGTCATCAGCGGCAGATGTTGAACAGCGTTGCAGACGATAGTAGCGCACACCAAGAGGTTTAGTTCCTCGTTCCTACCCTGCGCCATTAAGTCATGGAATGTCCTTCCAGCTTACGTGTTTCATTCCTCACACAATCCTGGGTTCTATAGGTGGGTGGGGTGTGAAACGGCATCTCAGTGGACCTTCAGGGTGAGGGCGACAGGCGCGGTGGGTTTGTTCTATTATGTCTGTCGACTTAAAATTTGGACCTTACGACCGCTTACCATCGGGTGGAGTGAGGTCATCCTGAACGCTTTTTTTATAAAAAAAACGTTGGTCCTAATCGGCAATATACCCGCTATTATGTATGTCTGCCTGTAATCTGTGCCTTCACGGAAATCCGATGTAGATACCTACTCACGGCCTTAAATCGACATCGATTGATTAGATAGCAATATCTCTTTGACGCTTCGTCATTTGCCACACATCCCTATCTGATATTTATTTTTATTAACTAGTGGCTTCTGCCCACAACTTTGTTTTAGTAAAATTTGTAGGTACTATTTTAACTGTTCTCTTTTTTTTTCTTTTTTTTTTTATATTGGTTCAGCATAGTGGCTTCCTTTTGCCTGATGGAAAGCTAAAAGGAAGCCCAAATCGCTCTGATAACGGGCGGGAAACCTCAGTTTCCAGTCAGTTACCACAGCCATGCTGACCCGCGAGATGCTTCTTCACGCTTCGTTTAAAGGATCCCATACTGTAAGAAGGAGGAAACACGTGTGCCGGCAGAGAATTCCACTTTTTGATAGTACGGCATAAGTAGGAGTTGCCGAATTTTTTAGTACGCGATGGGATGTTATCCACCGTGAAACGGTGGCATCGCATGCCAGCCCGCGTGGTCCTGTGTCGAAAAGGTGAGGGAGGGATAAGAACTTACGACCTCCTTCCTGAACGATGTAACTTGGATGTAAGCTAGGATGAATATCTTAGCATACTCTACCTTACGTCACATCGCAACACCGCTTATAAACCTAAAACTACGCTTTTTCTTTTTAAGTAGCCTGACAAAAAAGTATTAAGTTCGTTTTCAATATTGTTAATACATTACATATTGAAATAAAATTATTGTGCTAATTTATATCTTATGCAATTATGCGCTACAGTTATCGAGTTGTGAAGTTGTGCGAATTTATCAGAAAGACCTATAAAATAATACAAATATCTACGTCAATTCTTATAAATACATACTGCTTTCAAACGGTAAAAACTAGGTACCTAAATTATCAAAACGTTTCTACCTACTTTCGAATGTATCTGATAATAAAAATCCCCTGTATAGACATTAGACATATTGCTTCACAGGTTCCACCGTTCCACAAAACCGAACCTAATATAAAGAGATATTGTGTATAACAATTGACTTCTTTTCTTCCAGCATGCGCAAAGCTATACGGATACTGGATAGTAGTAAACTACCGTGAGGCGTATGGTATGTTTGCGTGCAACGGCCTCTTGTTCAACCACGAGAGTCCTCGGCGGGGCGAGAACTTCGTCACCAGGAAGATCACCCGAGGAGTGGCCAAGATCACGCTTGGTCTCATGCCCCACCTGGAACTGGGTAATCTGGACAGTAAAAGGGATTGGGGACACGCCAAGGATTACGTTGAGGTGAGATTAACAGTTTATGACTTAGGCATAGTTAAATTAATGAAGATCGACTTTGAGGAATTTTAGTTTGTATATTCGAACACGGGAGGGATTTATGGTGCAAAAGTACGCGATCCGTTCAACGAACGATCGTTTTCGATTTTGGTGGTAGGAGCCCTGGTCACACTGTTACTCGTTGAGATTTGATTTTCCGATCGAGTAACACTACTTATTAAATATAATTAATGTTACCTACTAGATGAGAATAAATATTAGCAACGAGTCACACTATTTTTCAATGCGAATATTTTACTCAACCGGATCCGGTGTAATTCGTTGAGAATAAACGTCAAAAATCCCAATCTATTTTCAACTTAATTACTAAGCTATAGAGCCCAATGTTCGTCTTGCTATTTTAACAGATTCAGGTTTATACATCATTGTATAGATATGTACGTACACTGTCGGGATTATAGCGCTCTTTCCAAATAAACCACTAATCTCGTAATTTGCGATTGGGCTAATTAACTCGATTGTAATTAACATTTATGACATACGATAACCACGCGTTTACCAACCAAATTCCAAATCTTTCAACTTAGTACAATAAATAACGGACTCTATGCCTTGGACATTTAGGGGACGTTCAAGTATTACGTAAGCAGATTTATTACAGTTTTTTACCCCCCCACCCCCCTTGTCAGCAAAAGTAAGGAAAGCTCTTACCCCCTCCCCCCATGCTTACGTAAACATTTTTAGAATTTTTTTGGTTGGAGTAGCCTTAGGGGCACTGTGGGATTAAGGACTTAAAAATATTTGACCAAAAATTGAATTTCAAGTAAGCTATTTTTTTTAGTTCTATGTATAAATATGGATAAAATAAATGTTTTTTGTCCTGTAGATAAAATTCGTAAACTGCAAATTTTCCGAGATATTGGTGATTTTTTTCTTTATATGCATTTTTCTCGAAACCTATGCATTTTGCGAATTTCACGTACAGGACAAAAATTGTTGCAAATGATGTCACTAATACGATGACATCGAAAAAAGGGAGGATTAAAGACTTCGAAAAATAGTTGAAAAATTTTCTAAGTGTTTTGCCCTCAAGCCTATACAATAGGTGGAGAAATCGGGACTAAGACTGGTTTTCTTTTTCGAATCGATCTTCAAGGCACCGGTTCGAATCGATTCCTAAGATCGATTTTTTGTCACAGCTCGGCAACCCTACTAAACGTATGGATTTATTTGTAGGTAATTCCCCGAAAATACATTTCGTTTTCAAGCGAACAGAATGTGAGGATTGCCATTTGTGTTAAAAAGAAAATAAATAAAGATGACGTAATCATCATCTAGACTCCCCCACCCCCCATGTCATCCAAAATAAGCAAAGCGTAGACCCCCCCGGCCCCCCATAGTGCTTACGTAATACTTGAACGGCCCCTTTGGTTTTGTTTTATTTACCAATCCAATCGCCTGTCAGTTGCCTCCAACATGCCAGCCGAATTGCTCCTTCACGCCACGAATAAAGGATCTCATATCTAAAGAAGTAGAATGTCATGTGCCGGCAATGAGTTCCATATTTTTGTTCGCGAAGTAATGTTTTCTACGGTGAAACTGAAAAAGAAGAACTGAAGAGAAGTAGGGCATAACGAATCTTCGCTCGAATTGAGCCACCCACCCGGGAAAGGACCTCCACTCTATAGAATACCGCAGCCAAATGACCTTCGGGTCGTGGTTCTGCCGGTGAATAGGGTTTCAGGAGCTCGTGGGGGTTTAGGGTTGGGCCGGCATGGCGGTCGCAACTGACCAGTTACTTACCCGTTGTCACAGCGACTTGAGCTTCTCTTTTGCTTTACATCAGGCGTAGGGAAACCATTATGTCGAGCAACTATAAAAAAAAACTATGACAACGAAATCAAGCACGTGTGGTTCTGCAGCGGTAGAGGGAAGTAGAGACAAGGTTTAACCACTCGTCATCCCACACGATAACGTATCGGCGATAATATATACTCAAGGACGTAACATCTGTTGGCAATATTCTAGAGACTCAGTAACTTTTTCTGCGCTTACAATATGAACAGCCGTTCGCTGTATACTATCACCGAGAAAGTAGGTATTGAAAGCAGCGGCGTAGCGTAGTGGGTGCGGGGGGGGCGGCCCGCCCCGGGCGGCACTTTTTAGGGGGCGGCAAAATTTCACAAACTATAATCTATCCATACTAATTTAAATAATAAAAATGAGGAGCTCGGTGGCGCCGCGGTCTTGTTCGTTTAACAATGATCGCAAATGTTGAGCAACCATTGGCGCGGTCAGTCCGATGATGGGTGACCAAAATTTGACACCGATTTCCTCCGTGCTTCGGAAGGCACGTTAAGCTGTTGGTCCCGGGTGCTATCTTTACCAACTCAGATAGCAGTCGTTACATCATATCAGAGATGATGATAACTCTGACGCCTAAACTGGGAATGGGTATAGCTTACCCTAAGTGTTGCGGAGGTCTGATGGCAGTCGCTCTGTGTAAAAGCTTAGCCCTCGCCAAAATCTCTCAGTTTGGGAAGCCGACCCTGAGACAATCGGGAAAAAGGCTAGGAGGATGATTTGAACCATTTCATATTTTTAACGGAACTACAAATTCGGACCGATTGAAAAGAGCATGGAATTTTTCTGTAACGGATTCGGGGAATCCCCTTTTCTTTGAATGATATTTTGTAGTGACTGCTGCCAACACCGTCTACGACTTGCGGGGATTGTTCGTATTTTATTTTATGCTTGGATTGCTTATTATGACTAACAAAACAACAGCGAGAATTACTGACAGTGTTGCCGTTCTAGCGACTTAGTCGCTATCGCTAGATCTAGCGGATTTTATATATGTTTAGCGAGATAAAATATCGTTTTAGCGAGAAAAAAATATTTTACTACTTCTAGCATCATCATCATTATCACCAGCCTATTGCAGTCCACTGCTGGGCATAGGCCTCTCCAGTTGCTTGTCACTCAGGGCAAACATCTGGAGGATACGCCCATAATCGCCACGCTGGGCAGGCGGGTTGGCGATCGCAGGACGTAGTTTCTCACCTGCCACGTAGCTTCTCGCTCCGATGACGCTGCTGCCCGTCATCGGCCTGTGGTATTTAGCTACGCCTTCAACAATTATGATGGTTATACCGCCATCAGTCGGTTGCCAGCGCCTCGTTTGTTGTTCGGCAGGATGCACCACGGGCAAGTGAAAGATTTGAGCGAAAAGATCCCGGACGCTCCCTTACATCCCACTACTTCTAGCGACTTTTGTAAAATATATTTTATTGAGCAATATTTACAGCCCTTAATTCATTTTTTTTGCGGAGTGGGATCAGGGTGGTTATTGTGAGCCACAACCTTTACAAATGAACAACCTTATCCAGAGGAGAGAGACGTCAAACTCAAAAGTAAATTACCTAACTAGACGTAGCTGTCAGTGTCACCGTAACGTTATACTGTCATAGTCAACCTGTCAACGATAGTGCGTGACTGACTTCTGAATTGTGGCGATAAGTGCTGTCCTTTGTCATCATCATCACATCAATCATGCGAGGCTCGAGAGGGGGTGAGGGGTCCATGAAAAAATCACGAAATATCATACGGGGGGGGGGGGGGTGTTGGTTAATCTGGCGACTTCTAATTTTTTAGAACGGCAACACTGATTACTGACGATTCAAAATAAAGGGCGGCAAAATTGTCTTCCGCCCCGGGCGGCCGACACCCACGCTACGCCGCTGATTGAAAGTTGAAAATTTATTGCAGTTTGACAGAACAGATGAATGCCCGCCTGTACAAGTTATCTCCAAAGTTTGTATAAATAGAAACGCTAATGAAATGAAATGAAATATTTATTTATTAACATCAAATTTCACCTTTATATGTTTTGTCAAGATGTTACCCATGCTCCTGCCCCGTGGTATTAAGTCATGGAATGTCCTTCCAGCTCATGTGTTTCCTTCCACTTACAATTCGGGTTCTTCAGGCGGGGCGTGAAACGGCACCTCAGTGGGCCTTCAGGGTAAGGGCGGCAGGCGCGGAGGGTTTGCCGGGCAAAGTCACTTTGTCCTAATGTGCCTGTCGACCTAACTTTTGGTCCTCACGACCGCTTACCATCAGGTCGATTGATGTCATCCTGACCGCTCTTTTTTATAATAAAAAAGTCTAATTGTAACTGAAGGATTTTTTAAATATCAGCACAACATACTTTCTTCCCCTCGCCTGAAGGAAAGCGGAAGAGAAACCCAAGTCGCTGTCACATTATGTTTCTAAAATGAAATACATCGGTTAGTGACAGTGTAACACTAACTCTGACGCCTAAACTGGGAATGGGGTATAGCTTACCCTAAGTGTTGCCGAGGTCTGATGGCAGTCGCTCTGTGTAAAAGCCGACCCTGAGACAATCGGGAAAAAGGCTAGGATGATGATGATGAGTGACAGTGTAACACTTCAAAGAATCGGCCACCCCTTATCTAAACGCGTTTATGACTCACGACCTGTACCAAGCCCCATAATGTTATTAAAATTATACCAGAGCGTTTCGAAATAATGTTTGAAATAGTACCTACATTGTATAAGCTTCGGCTTAGTTTGGGGCTAGATGCCGATGTGTGGCCCAGCGTGGCATGTCTTAGGTTATTATTATTATCATCGATGACTTATAAAAAAAAGTGAAATGAAATACCTTTATTCACATAGACTTAAAATAAGTACTACTTATTTAAGTCTAAGAACTTATGAATCGTCAAGTTAATTAATCTGCCTCACTAGGGTCGTCACTTTAGAGTAAAGGTGGAGTTTACTACCGTAATATTTATCTATTTAAAATTGTTAAAGCGTTCCACTTTGTCCACAGGTGGGGCAAAGTAGACTAACCCTAACGAAACGCTACTGATCATAATCTAAAAGACTTCTTACATCTTCCAGGCCATGTGGCTGATGATGCAGCAGAAGGAGCCTGAGGACTTCGTGGTGGCGACCGGGGAGGCCCACAGTGTACGCGAGTTCGTCGAGAAGGCGTTCGCGTGCGTCGACAAGCGCGTGGTGTGGCGCGGCAGCGGCGTGGACGAGACCGGCCACGACGCGGACACGGATCAGCTGCTGGTCAAAGTCAACCCGAAGTACTTTAGGCCCACTGAAGTGGTGAGTACCTGTTAGGTACCAAGTTAATATCGTATAGAAGGCGTTCGCGTGCGTCGACAAGCGCGTGGTGTGGCGCGGCAGCGGCGTGGACGAGACCGGCCACGACGCGGACACAGATCGGCTGCTGGTCAAAGTCAACCCCAAGTACTTTAGGCCCACTGAAGTGGTAAGTACCTGTTAGGGACCAAGTAAATAGAGTACAGAAAGCGTTTGCGTGCGTCGATAAGCGCGTGGTGTGGCGCGGCAGCGGCGTGGACGAGACCGGCCACGACGCGGACACGGATCAACTGCTGGTCAAAGTCAACCCCAAGTACTTTAGGCCCACTGAAGTGGTGAGTACCTGTTAGGGACCAAGTAAATATCGTATAGGAGGCGTTCGCGTGCGTCGACAAGCGCGTAGACGAGATCGGCCACGACGCGGACACAGATCGGCTGCTGGTCAAAGTCAACCCCAAGTACTTTAGGCCCACTGAAGTGGTGAGTGGATGTTAGGGACCAAGTAAATAGAGTATAGAAGGCGTTCGCGTGCGTCGACAAGCGCGTGGTGGGGCAGAGTACCTACTATTAATTCAAAGTAGTAGAGTACTATTAATTTAAGTAAGTTTATCAGTTGTCTAGTAGCCATAGTACAAGACTCGAGTGAAAGACTCGTCGTCCTCCAGGTTCCACACGGTGGTAAGAGACGCGCAGGTCAGGGGCCGGTGGAAGCAAATCATCCGCTTCAGATGCGACCCTGACGCTGACCACGATCCTCAGATATGAGGGAGAGAGAGAGCCATAGAGAGAGAGAGAGAGCCATAGTACAAGCTTCGGCTTAGTTTGGGGCTAGATGGCGCTGTGTGGCCCAGCGTGGCATGTCTTGGGTTATTTATTTATTTATTTATTAAGAAAACACACAGCACATAATATTACATTTACATTAAACATAATGAACTACACATTGGCAATTAAAGTTTCCACTGCTAGTTTTCACATTGGACAATGTTGAATAGGCAGCAAACATACAATTCAGCCATCCATGAATGGAGGATGAGGTCCTCTTAACGCTAAATACATTTAAACACTTAACTATCTTTATTTTTATTTTTCAAGAAGCCACGAAAACGCCATTTTCTCCTTGTCAAAAATGTCGATGTGGTCAAAAGAGGTATTATATTTCTTACAGGCTCTGATAATAAAACTATTACTTCTGTAATTAGTTGCACAAAGGGGTGTTACAAAAGTGTTCCTGTGACGTGCGCTAGGTCTAGGACACCCGAAACACAATTTATTTGTTTATCTTTTTTTTTTTTTTTATAGTGGCTCGACATAATGGCTTCCCTACACCTGATGGAAAGCGAAAGAGAAGCCCAAGTCGTTGTGACAACGGGCAAGTAACTGGTCAGTTACCTGTCAGTTGCCACCGCCATGCCGGCCCAACCCTAACCCCCTACGAGCTCCGGAAACCCTACTCACCGGCAAAAACACGACCCAGAGGTCATTTGACTGCGGTATTCTATAGGGTGGAGGTCCTTCCCCGGACGGGCGGCTCAATTCGAGCGAAGATTCGCTATGCCCTACCTCTCTAAATCTCTATCTTTCCAGGACCTCCTCCTGGGCGACCCTCGCAAGGCCAAGGAGAAGCTAGGCTGGGTGCCGCGCGTCACCTTCGAGGAGCTGGTGCGCGACATGATGCGCGCCGACCTGGAGCTGATGCGCAAGGACCCGGAGGCGTAGGTGACAGGTCAGAGTGCGAGGGTGCATGCCTGGGGAGTGCTGGAAGCTTTACTGCATGTGTGATTTGCTAGCCAAATTATATATTTGTAATAAATCTGCTTATATAATACTTGAACAGCCTTTAAGAGAGGTAGGGCATAGCGAATCTTCGCTCGAATTGAGCCGCCCGTCCGGGGAAGGACCTCCACCCTATAGAATACCGCAGCCAAATGACCTAGGGTCGTGTTTCTGCTGGTGAGTAGGGTCTCCGGAGCTCGTGGGGGGTAGGGTTGGGCCGGCATGGCAGTGGCAACTGACAGGTTACTAAAACCAGTTACTTGCCAGTTGTCACAGCGATTTGGGCTTCTCTTTCGCTTTTCATCAGGCGCAGGGAAGCCATTATGTCGAGCTATTATAAAATAAAAAAGCCTCTAGGACCAATTTTGCGAATCTTCGCTCGAATTGAGCCACCCGCCGAAGGAAGTATCTCCACTCTGTAGAATACCGTAGCTAAAATACCTCCGGGTAGTGATACCCATAAGGACGCCTGACCATAGACTGCGGTAGCCGCTTAACATCAGACGGGCCGTAAGCTTGCCTTTTTTTTTTAGAGGGCGCCGTAAGCTTGCCTTGCTTAACCTTAGTTGTATAAAAAAAAAATCAACCCATAGTAGTAAGTAAAAATATTTAATAACAAAGCTATTAGTCTTCCTACAAAACTGCCCCATTCATTAGTATTGAGAAATGCCAGATTTGTCGTAATAATGCTACTCATAAAATGTCTATCTTCTACAATAATTATTGGACTTCATCTTCATCATCAGTGCCCAATTAAAATATATGTATTTTTTTTTTAAATAAAAAAAAAACTATTTACTTTACTTTTACATCTATAGAACAGAAACATGATCTAAAATTCCGCTTTGCAGATACAAAGGCCCAAACTCCAAAAGAATGGACATCGAAGACATAATCATGTACACGGAGAAGGATGCGAGAAGCGTCTTTTAGTTACAGGCATACAAGGACCTTTTGAAGTGTGCGTGACATTGACATGAGGGCGTTAACGTGTCAGGAAATTGTCAAAATTCAACGTCAAAAGTGACGTTTATTGCGGCGTTTAGTTCCGAATTCGACCACATGCCAAAGGATCCTTATTGTCGTTTATATTTAAGCGTGCCTACATTTTACAAGGATGAGAAGGAAGTGGGATAACCATTAAGTGGCGTAATGTCGGCATCAGAAATAGAGTTCTACACAAATAAAGTTGGATCCTCCCTAAGCCGAGGCTCGAGCCCCAATAGGGGGCGCCCTTAGCTGTGTTGCTTAGAATACCTAGGGGTGAGAGCCTTCCGCTCCCCCAATAGTTCGGTGATGATGACAAGGCCGCCCTGACCATCATCGTAGTCATTTAGAAAAAAAAATTGATCATTATTGGTTATGGCGTTTGAAAATTTTACACTTGTTTATAGGTGTAGGGGACATATCCCTGACTCAATGAGATCATCATCAGACTCTTGCTGTCTGCTGGACATAGGGCTCCAATTCTTCGCCACTATGTATTAGACTTTGCAATTCAATGAGATATTGTCGGGAAAATATTTTTGTTTATCGTGTTTACAGTTTCGCAATACTAGTATAAGGAGCTACTAGATTGAAAATGCGTTAAAAGTCTATCTAGTGCGTTAAATATGGCAAACTAATTTCCTTGCTGAAACTTGCAAAGAAATGAGGCAATTCACACAAAGGTTTGCACTAATGTAATGATACCTGTCTCTCAGAGTTGTTAAATCGAATACCTATCATGACTTTTAAGGGCAAAAGAAAAGTCACTTATGTTATAAAATAATTAGATTGGTATGCAGTTATACATATTGTTTAAATTTTCATTTATAGAGAGAAAGTAAAAATAACGCACAAGTTCACATTCCTCAGAAATGTTTTGTGCCATTTAATTATAAATATTTATGGAATGTTTTTTGAAAGGTCAAGTTTTTAGTAAATAATGTATATTTGTACTGAATTAGCTAGCTTATTCTGCCGCTTTAGATTACTTATGGTATCTGCCCGCATTCAATAATTGTATTAGAAAGGATTGGTATCTAGTAGGGGATCCCGCCATACAACGACCTTCACCGAGACGATAATTGGATGAAACTGATTTTATATGTAATTAAATATGTCAATAAACATAATGCATGTGGGTTGCCGATCAAATTTTGGTCCAGGGTATGATTTGATGGATGGGGTAAGCATGATTAAACATTTCACCGGTTTGATTATTAGATAAATTCTATACCAATCGAAAGTATGAAGCCCATAGAATATGCAAACATTATGCTGCCTATTCTTTTCCGGTCACAACTCTTGGGTAGCCAGGTATAAACAGGTAAATCGATACTTGCATTTCGCACCGGTCTGATTAATTCAATCTATTAATTAATCAACAGTCCTGGTCCTTCCACTGCTGAACGTTGGCCTCCTGTAATTCGCGCCACATTTCTCCATCCCGTTCTTCCACCATCCAGCAAAACATACCCTAGACCAAAATTTGATCGGTAACCCACATGCATTATGTTCATTGACATATTTAATTACATATAAAATCAGTTTCATCCAATTATCGTCTCGGTGAAGGTCGTTGTATGGCGGGATCTTAGACCAATCCTGGAGTTTCCATAGAGGGAATGCCTTTATAATGGCTTACCTGCTTAGGTACCGTTATATCACTATCATATGAGAAAAAAAGCAAATTTAGTACCTAGTTACTGCTGTCTTCTGTTTTGTGCAATATACACATATAATATAAATATTTTAGTAAATAAGGTACGAGTTAAATAGGTATCATACACGTGATATGACAAGAGTTACTAATGTAATAAGTTTATGTTTACCTGTATGAGTTGTCTTTTTATATAAATTACCTGCATTTTAGGTCAATCTGACGAAATTACTGAACATTGCGTAATGAATTTGTGCATGTATTGTGAACGCTATTTAGCTAATTGAATGTCGTTAAACAACTAACTCATTGTAATGAAGTTCTAACTTGAATGTAAGATCTAATAAAACATTTAATAAGCTTTCTTACTTGTGCAAGCTAGTCATAATAAAAAAATATGAATACCTAACAATATATCCCGTCTTCTGGAAAACACAATGCAGTTACTCAAGATAGAACTGAATTACAGTGGACGTTATGTATGCTAAAAGATAAATACGCATCTGTGCTGTCTTAGGGTAATTTGTGTGAATAATTTAAATGTCTATGTACTATCGGTCACATACATTTCGGATTCAGAATAGACCGCAACAAAAATGTTCTACGTGCATAGAAACGTTCAAACATTTTTAAGTGCATCAATGTGCGTTGGCGTCAGTGCAGGACCTTCTAAATGCAAAAAATAGCTTTTTACGGGAAACGAAAAAGAATCTTAAAAGCGTTGGCAATAGTCAAATACAACTTTTTTGAATAAAAAAAATTGCATTTACAAGTTCCTGCACTTACGCTGACGATATGTAGATTTTGTATGTGTATAGAGAGAGTGTTTCTACAAAGATGCTCTTCCATAAAACTTTAGCTACAAAATTTTTGAAAATGTATGTATGTAGAACATTTTCTTGCGAATGTGACCTGGTTAAAGCTATTTTTTTTTCAAACGTGGACATTTGAACTATATCTACGGTAAAACTAACATTGTATACTTAATTTTACAAAAGTATTAATTAATTTTAAAAAAGAGCGCGTACTCTATCGTTTAGTCACAATATCAAAAAAGTAAAGGGTTTTAATAAAGATTGAAGCATTTATGTTTTCGTTTATTATAACATAGTAGATAAATAATAGCTTTTGTACGTATTTGATTAACTAGGGTAATTCTTTCAACTACTAATGTTTTATTTGTTTGATGGGATTTCAACATTCCATGGCACTGTGAATCTTTTTATAGAAATAAGCTAATAAATGTTTGGTTTGTAAATACAATTTCATGTTGTTTTATATTTGTAATATATAATATGTGGTATAATAAAAAAAATCATAGTAAAAATCAAAAATCATTTATTTTACAATAACAAATCACAGAATTATCATTTACAAAATATCATTTGTACACAATCTTCAGCATACTCACTTTGTGATGCCTTTCATTCGTTATCATTACATAACGAAGTAATGTATGATTAGATAAATAATCCTAAAACTTAAAATTACGTGAAAATAATATTTCAAACGTTAAAAATAAGTAATTTTGCATTAAAATGCTACTACTAGGTACTCTAAGTAAAGATTCAAAAAAGGGTAATCTGAAACACTTTAACATGTATTTTTTTTGTACTTAGGTGTCCCCAGACAAATATTTGAAGCCATAATATTTATATTATACCTAATACATATTTTTAAAACACAGTAGTTTAATTAAAATTTAAATAATGTTTAATTATTGCTTTCAAAGAAATCACATGGTCGGTTGGCAATAAAATAAAAATTATCATTACATATTACAAATGCAGCAGGCAGTAACAATTACAATTGAAAGCACATTATGACCTATAATGTTTGTATGAATTAAAACTGACACTGGTTTAAATCAGTATTAATTTGATAACTGGTATAAAAATATAATAAATTTTATATTTACATGTAGATAAAGAATATGTTGATATCTTTATCTCCAATATAGTAATTATTTGGTGATCATTATTCAGTATAGGAATGTCGTAGGCACATAAAGATCATACTTCTAAGTTAACAGTTCAGAATACTAGAGATGGTACGTCGTACTTTCCCAAACATTTAAGAAGTTGCCTTAATTTTAGTGAGGTGGGTTTACGTTACATTGGCCAGTAATCGACTAGGGGTTGTTGTAAAAGCGTCATTGTAAAGTTTCTGCATTTCATCAGATCATACAAATAGTTCTATAAATCAATAAGTAAGTTATCTCATACATACATAACAAGGGCCTCCATCTCATCAGTACGGAGCTTGCACAAGTCCTTTCTAATTTAATCTCCCACCGGTACAAACCGTCCGGTCGGTATCACGGTTAAAGTAATGGTTATTAATCGACTTAAAAAAAAGAAAGGGGTTCTCAATTAGGCTTTTCCATTGTTTTTATTTGAACACAACGAATAAACACTCGATGGTGAGCGATATCGCAGTTTATGCTGGGACGTGTTCACTCGCAAAGACGGATTTACTCCTCGCCTTGAAGATCAGAAGTTTATACCTACTTCTCGGGAAACAAGGAGTTCGGCAAAGATTATCATAAATCAATAAGCAAATAGGGATGTTTCCAGGATCAAAACAATTACATTAAATTTTGGACCGTATTTTGGATTATAAAAATATATAATGGGCACGTATTTTTCCTGTTTTCATTTAAACAAAAAAAATAATTAAAGGCATCAAAATTCAAAAGTGTCTTTGACGTCACTCTGTGCGAAAAACTCACACAACGTCACGCGTAATTTTAATTGTCATTTTTGGTCCAATTTACAAATGAAAAAATACGTGTCATTTATTTTTGAACGGTCTAAAAGACGGACTAATTACATTATTTACGGCAACCAGTGGCGTAGCTAGCATATTTATAGGTAGAAAGAACTATAACTGATGGTCAGCCCCCGCTCCCCCTCCCCCTTAGCTACGCCACTGACGGCACCAACGGACTAATTGGGATGATGACTAAAAAATAATTTAATGTCCATCAGATAGATTAATGAAAAATATTGGATACGTATTTTTTATTTTGCCTCTTGTTCAAAAACTTACGAATATACATTGATTTTAAATGTCACATGACGTCACGTTAGAGTACAAAATATACTCTAACGTGACGTAGTTAGCCCCCACTCCGTAACTTTAATGCGCTATATCTAAGTATTTTCTTGTTATTTCGACAAAACAAAAAATACGGGTCTTATATTTTTTTATTATCTAAGAGACGGACTAATTATTTTCTTCATTTTCATACCTTGTCATCATCCGTATTACATTACCAAGTCCTTCGTCGGTGTAAGGCTAGTGCAGCTTGTTGTGAGCGACGTCGGCCCGCTGCTTGAGCACACCGCCGAGTATGAACTCTGTGGAGACGAGCGTGGCGCCGCGCCGCCGCAGCGCCGCCCACAGCGCGCGGTCGGCGCCGCACGACACCACCAGCCCGCCCGAGCTCTCCCCGTCCCGCCACGACCCACCCGAGCTCTCCACGATCACTGCCCGAACGGTCCCGACATTAATAAAATATTATTTATTTGTAATTAAATATTATATTAAATCTACTATATAAAAACTAGCTGTGCTTGCGACTTCGTCCGCGTGGAATAGTTATTTTTTCCCCGTTGATTTTTTACATTTTCCATTATTTCTTCGCTCCTAATAGTTGCAACGTGATGTTATATAGCCTAAAGCCTTCCTCGATAAATGGTCTATTCAACACAAAAATAATTTTTCAATTCGGACCAGTAGTTCCTGAGATTAGCGCGTTCAAACAAACAAACAAACTCTTCAACTTTATAATATTAGTTAAGATAAGTCGGGTTTTCCTCCCTGACGCTATAACTCTAGAACGCACGAACCGATTTCCACGGTTTTGCATTCGTTAGAAAGGTCTCGGGCTCCGTGAGGTTTATAGCAAAGAAAATTAAGGAAAAAAAAATTTACAGCCATCTGGTGGCGAAACGGAGTTCGCCGGGTTTGCTAGTTAAATATAAATATCAGACAACATCACATACATTGCTCCGATCCCAAAGTAATTAGCTTAAGCACTTGTGTTATGGGTATCAGAACAACGAAGGTACCTACCACAAATAAATACTTAAATACAAGTATAAACACCCAGACACGGAACAAACACAAGTGTTCATTACACGAACGTTTGTCCCGGGTGGGAATCGAACCCACGACCCTTGGTTCAGAAGGCAGCGGTCATTACCAATTGAGCCACCGAATCGTAAGAAACGTGGCATTATTTTTATAACAAATATTTGGAAAGGCTGGGTGCACTCAATAAATAAATAAACAACCCAAGAGATGCCACGCTGGGCCACACATCGCCATCTAGTCCCAAACTAAGCTGAAGATTGTACTATGGGTACTAGACAACTGATAAACTTACTTAGATACTAACTTAACTTAGTGTGCGTAACTTTATCAATTACCCGAGAGCTGTCTGCTCTGATGGTCGGATATTTACAATCGAGTAAATTGTCAATCATCTTAGATTAGATTATCTACCTAGCAAAAACTGCAGAGCCATTCATAAATACGAACGAAGTACGAATAAAACTCTCGGAAAGCAAATATCAAAGTGGAAACGTTCACTACGATCGACTTAATATTAATGGTTCATATAAAACAGGTAATAGAGATGTTTCTAGGGTCCAAATAATTAAATTTTATTTAGTCCGTATTTTAGATTATAAAAATATATTGGACACGTATTTTTCCTTTTTTCATTTAAGCGAAAAATAACAAAGATACAAGGCATCAAAATGTAGGAGTGGGGGTCTTTGATGTCACTCAGTGGCTAAAAAACTCCCACTCTTTAGACGTCACGCGTAATTTTAACGGGCTATATCTATGTATTTACATTGAGAGGTCTGTATTTACATTTTATATCTGTATGTAACCACATAATGCAATAAATGATTATGATTATGTCATTTTTGGTCTAATTTACAAATGAAAAAATAGGTGTCTTTTATTTTTGAACAATCTAAAAGACGGACTAATTACATTTTTTACGGCAACAGGCCTATTAAATGATTTGCTTCATACTCACATTTCATTTCAGGTGCGCTCGGCATGACGCTCGGCGTCGCAGATACGTTGTAGCCTTTCAGGAAATTGCGCTTTCCCATTAACGTCCTTTCCAAATTAAATTGAAACCTTTTCTCCGCCGCTTCGTCTTTTAATATGTACAACCAAGGATCTGTAAATGCAACAACATAATATTTGAAAGAAAGACAGAAATAATTTTATTCAGCACACATTAAAAAATATTAAATCTAAAAGTAACTTACGCTACAATGCACAATGTGCAGTAAGGCATATCAACAATATTTTCATGGGTCATGTAAAATGAAATTGATCTATTTCGTAACAATTTTCATTCAACGGCCATATAGCGCGCAAGCATGCATATCTAACGCATTTCTTCGCGCAAATTAATTTTACAGTATTTATGTTTTATTAATTCAAGGAATCGCAATAATCAAATAGATAACTTGAAAACTCAAAACTCAAACTCAAATATTTATTTGCCATTCTAAAAAACATATTTAGCAATGTACATACTTTTTAAATTGTATAATTTATACCATCTTATCGTTTAGAACAATCTCTTCCTTACAACCATTAGGTAGAAGAGAATAGGTCAAACGATATTGGTAAGTGTAGTAAACATAAATGACTTCAAAAACGAAGTAAAATGAAAAATCTCGCAAAAATTCAGTGAAAAATTTTTCGAACATAAATACCATCTTATCGTTTAGAACAATCTCTTCCTTAGAACCATTAGGTAAAAGAGAATAGGTCAAACGATATTGGTAAGTGTAGTAAACATAAATGACTTCAAAAACGAAGTAAAATGAAAAATCTCACAAAAATTTAGTGAAAAATTTTTCGAACATAATTGAAATGCTTTATTTCTCATAACATTTATGGGCCTCACTTAACATGTAATGTGCAACTCACCAACAATCATGTTCGTGTCAACACAGGCCTGCACCCAGTTGGGCCCAACGATGGGCTTGCCCAGGCCCACGGCGCACAGCAGCTTAAACGTTCGCTTGACAGCCATTGTCAGCACCACTGTGCAAGCGCTCACATCCGACACTACGACTGCGCCTGAGAAGAAAGGAGCAAATAAATTAATCTTTTTTTTTTATGCGAGAGGCGGCAGACGAGCAAGTGTGATGCCTGATGGTAAGCAGTCGACACCGCCCATGGACACCCGCAGCTCTAGCTTTGTTATATAAATAAATAACCCAAGACATGCCACACCGGGCCACATATCGCCATCTAGCACCAAACGAACCCGAAGCTTGTAGAAATATAAAAGTTAGTTCTAGATCTAGGCTTCATGTGTCTTGTGAACTTAAAAACTCAATATCTCGATCACACATACAATTTGCACGATAAATAATGTTATGTCTGCCTAAAACAATGTCAACATTATTGCAGTCAAATTTCGCAATATTATAATCAAGCGAAATGCTCACATTAAAATTAAAACTTTATTTGTAATACAGATAAAGTTAGCATTTAAGAAAATTAAAAGTCATGCAAAAAAAAACTTACCTAACTTCTCCAGTTTTGCTTTAACTTCCTCACAAGGAAAAGCAGTGAATAAGACATGATGAGTCTTGTTCATTCTTGCCGGTGTAGATCTCAAAGTTGTATTCAAATTGTATGTGGTAACGGCAGACCTGGTTCGCTTTGGACTAGGTGGATCCAGGTCAGTGGTGGCAGACCGTTTACCATTCCTGGGTGTATCGGCTCCTGAATCAGAGGACAGACTGTACACTGTACTCTGTTCATGCTTCGAGGCCCTACCTCTTCTTGTGGCAGGTTTTTTGATTGCATCCAATGAATTTTCAATTTTATCTAAAGATTTTACAGTTTCTGAAGTTTCTGATAATTTCGTGGTTTTAACAGATGATTTTTCATTTTTATCTGATGTTTTTTCGTCCCGTTTACTCTTTTTCTCTTTAGAGGTCCTTTGCCTGCCGCTCCGCCTAACCTCTACTACTTCCTCTGTCCAATCAATTTCTATAGGTTTTTTATTATTTTGTCTTCTACTCGATCTACCTTGACTGTCATTCTGACTATCATCTTTGACAATGTCAGTTAGAGGTGATTTTTCTGTTACTGTCACGGCATTTTTTCTGTTTCTAGTACTTCGTGTACTCCTTGAAGTAACAATTTTCTCAGCAGATTCTTGATTATTTACTATAGCTTCTTCATGGGAAACATTTTTAGATTCACTGCTAGGCGTATTTTTCTCTTTCCTCTTATTTTTTGAGTCCTCTCCCTTCTTTGCCTTTTCTTTCGATTTATTTGCTTTACTAATACTTGTACTAGTATTAGTTTTCGGTTCAAGTTTCACATCCTTGTCTGATTTATTTTGACTGGTGGTGACAAAACTTTTGTCATCAATTTTTTCAGACGCTGTATTTTCCTTCGCTTCCTTTTCGCTTTTATCTTTTACGGAATTTTCATTCTTCTTCTTAGCATCTTTGTTTTTGGATTTTTCGCTTTTGCTTTTAAGTCTTGATAAGTTTTCCGTTATAATTTCATTATCAATATCATCTTCCTGCTCTGCCAAATACTTCGGTTTCAATATGTTCCTCGTTGATTTATTTGTATTATCACCGTTTTGGTATTTTAATGTAGGTTTCCGTACGCGAGTTATGATTTTTGTTGGTAAAGATTCAGCTTCGAATATTTTTGTTAAATCAACTTTTGCATCAACTTTGGTTTTTTTCTTTTTGCGGAATAAGATGGGCGTGCACTCCTCAGAGTCATTTTCTACTTCCGACTCACTGGATGATTCGGTTACGACTGACTTGTTGTATACTGAAACACTGGTCTTTATCTCTTGGCTGCTCGGTAAGTCAATATCCATAAATTTGATTGGCCGAACTTTTTTCGGAGTTAATTCTATATCTGAAGAATCACTCGCTACCCTTTTTAAATGTGACACTTGTGTTTCTATGCCTACAATGTCTCGTACTTGTTGGCTTGACAGGTTAGATACAAAATTATTAACTTTTTCGTCACCATCACTGCTTTCAGAAGATTTGTTAGAAATATGTTGTTTTTTAGTTGGAGATAAATTATCAAGATGTGGTAATCTGTTAACAAACTCATAATCTTCTACAGAACTTGGCAAAAAGTCATCGTTACTTTCTTCAGGCAAATTATCTTCAGCGGCAACTTCTGAAGACATACGTTGAGTACATAAGTCATCAAGAATATCTTGAGTGGCTGCATAATAATTGGCATCATCTTCGGGCACTGAAATTGGTGATGATTTATCTATAGCGGGTTTACTCTTCGGAGTATAAACTTTAATAACCTTTCTTTTTACTTTTATTGGTGAAATCAAGGGTATTTTAAAAGGGCTTACAAAGTCATTCGTTTCTTTCTCAATAAGCCTCGCCTTAGTTACAGATGTATTTTCTGTTTCACTTATTACTTGGGTGGGCATGTCTTCAAAACTAGTGTCTTTTTGTACACTTTGTTTCTCAGAAATAATAATTTCACCATCGGCGACAATAATTTGTGTTGGCATATCTTCTAGATGAACATTATTGATGATTGTTGAAGATCTGTTTTTAGAATTCACATTGTCGTCTTTTTCTGGGACAATTACTTGTGTAAGCATATCTTCCAAATTATCCTCATTTCCAGATTTGGTGGACACTTTATTATCCATATTAATATTAGCGATAACCTTCGAAGATGTTTTTTTAGAAACCATATTGTCATCATTCTCTAGGATTATTACTTGTGTGAGCATGTCTTCTAAATTGTCGTCATTTCCAGATTTACCTGTTACTTTATTTTCTACTACATCATAATCTATTATTTGTGTAGGCATATCTTCGAAATCCACATTTTTTGTTTTCATCTTGGCAATATTTTCATGTTTGTGACTTTTATCTGGCTCATCATTAAATAAATCCTCACAATCAGTAAGATCTTCATCTTCAGTTTTTTTATTATGTGTATTTTTCTGGATTGGTAAGATATCAATATCTTCACAATCCGTGGAGCTGTCGGAATGTATTATAACATCTTTTTTAACATGCTTTTTGTCTTCATGATCTTTATGCGAATGTGTTTTATTCTTATCGCAAAACCTATCTTCCAATTCTAGATTGGTTTCCGATGGTAACAATGGTTGTGATGCAAAGTCACCTTCAAACTGTTGACCATCTATATCATCAAATAATATTACTTCATCGGAAACATTCAAGTTTTTAGTAATTTGTGCAGCCATTTTGCTTTTAAATGGTGATTTTGAAGTAGATGGCTTAACATCTTCATCTTTTACAGCCATTGTGAGCTGTGTATCAGCTTCAAAAATATTGTTACAGCTTTTATTAGAAGCATACAAATCCAATTGAAATTCTTGTTGATTATCTATTTTGCACACTTGTTGAGTTGACGGTGGTAATTGTGTGTTTAAACTGTGGATAGAGGGTGAAGCAGTTGGAATTTGAGTGTCAGCATTGTGAATAGTAGGTGAACTGGTGGGAATTTGGGTGTCGGCAGTGTGAATGCTAGATAAAGTAGTGGGAATTTGGGTGTCGGCAGTGTGAACGGAAGGCGAGGCAGTTGGTATTTGAGTGTTTGCATTGTGTATATCTGCAATGTCAGGTGCCTGTGTATTAGCAGTATATATAGAATCAACAGAATTATTGGTATCTATTGTAGGTGGCTGTGTTTCCATATCGAAAATACTTGTGTCATTACTTTCTCTGCCTTCATTTTTATCAGATTGTGTAGAACTATTTAGACTGCAATTAAACTGTGAGCTTAGTGAAACTGATTTCTTTGACGAATTCCAATACACATTGTCTATTTTATTAGAACCAATTGGTTGAATGGATATTACTTTGGCAGATGGTTTTATAAAATGATTACTGTTGGAATTTTTGAAACATCTCTCTCCTTTTGGTTGGGATGGTGCAATGAAAGACTCCTCCTGAAAATAGTGAAATTGATTAAGCATGAAGTAACTAAAAAGTATTAGTAAATTTAAAATGAAATAAACTTTTGAAATAAGTGTATAAATTATATACGCTGGTTTATAAACAGAATTATAGAATACAATCAATGATCTTCCTCATTCGTTTCTAGTAAGATGTTATAGAATTTAAGATCTAACTTTTGATGATTATTATTAGTAATAGGTCTGTAACTGTCTGGGGCATCTGCCCTATCTCTGTAGTTTATAATCAGTGTTGTATGATTGTCATTTGGCCTAGTTGCATTTAAAAAAGTAGATAATCAGTCATTATAAAATATACACTTACTCTATCACTAACATCGGGAGATTCAGGTATTGTTGTAACCGCAGCTTTGTTTATCTTGGACATGTGTCTGGATGTGACAGGAGTTTCCGGCACATCAATAGCCTGTGTCATCGGCATGTCATCGTCTTCCTCTAGTAATCTAAACACTCCAAATATATCTCCAAATTGGACCATATCTCCATTCTTAAGAGGATGTGGAATATATGCCGGTAAAGTTTTCTGTGAAAATCAATCCCATTTTAAGATTTATGATCATAATATGTATAGACTTGTAACATTAGGTTTATAATATGTTTTATGTAAAACATATTTATTTTATGTGTTAATGTAGCTGACAACCTGATGGTAACCAGTTTATTTAAAGGTCTAAATGAATAGAATAGAAATGCTTTATTTGGTACATTTACAAAACACAAAACAATGAACATAAAAAACAATTATTTATCTTAAATATATGAGCTTATTAAAAGATGTAAACATATTATTAAAACAAGTGTACCAAAATGGTCTCTGCTTAGTATAAGGATGCGACAGATGTAATGAAGGAATATTATTTAAATACTTGAATATGACTTTGACAGTTTATATTCTTTATGAAATGATGAGTTTGTGCTTGACTACAATTCAGTTGATGGTAAGTGATATGACAGTCTGCATTGGAATGTGCTCGACCAGCAAAAAGGATACTAATAAAAATGACAGCGGCTTGGGCTCCTCTTTCGCTTTCCATCAGGTGTAGGGAACCCATTATGTCGTGCTACTATAAAAAAAATAGTTAGGGCACTTACATCCATTAATTTTGTTTTGTTTGCTGAATCCAGGTCCATTAACATAAACTCTTTATGGCTCAGCACATTTATCACTGCATGTTGTCTGGATATTGACTGAAATATTAAATTAAAGCAACAATTTAAATAGATTTATAACAATCAGCTTAAATAATCATTTGTGCAAAGGAAATGGGTGATGAATTTGCAATATTTAATCTAGGGAACACATTTAATTAACCTAATATTACCTATGATTGCTTCCTACCACCCTACACCCCCAAGGAAAGCCAACCAAGTTGGAGCTTAGTAACAAAAAGAGTTGGTTCCTTAATTGAGAATATCAATGCATAATTTATGATATGATTATCTAATCTTTATTAGTAAGTAATCTACATAAGTACCAATACTGTTGAGACTATCTATGTGAATTAAACAAAAAAGATTTATTATGAACCAAAAATAAATAAATAAGCACAATGGCTAAGCCAATTCTCAAACTAGGTAGTCTTGTGGGAGTCAGATATAATGGGTTTCCTTGCACTATAGTTACAAATTAGCAAATTGTTCTGAATACTTATAAAAAAATTAAAATATAGACATTTTTAAATGTGTTAGCTCACTTATTATGAGTTTCCCTGGACAATAAATTATTTTATAACTTTACAGATCTAGATTATACTTACATTTAAATTTAACACAATACTGCATGTCTGTGGATCCCTGCCAATTTTGTTCGGTCCTCGTTTTATCGGGTGTTTCGCACCACATATTCCAAGAAATCCAATCTGCAGCAAAAAGCAATTTCGTTAAAACCGTCGGGCATCGTAGTGAAAAATTAAATAGTTCAAAAACAGCTGGAAAATTTCAAAATATTGGAAAACTATTTGAACTACATACCTGTTCAGGAATTCTTTTCTCAGTCTGTGTTTCATATAAATCTTGGGTACACTCCAGTCTTTGAGTGCACTCCATTTTTTTATATTTATACCACTACCACTAATAAATTAACCTAGCTTAAAACTCTCTGTAAAATTAAATGCGTTACATACAACACCACTCACTCAAGCAACCCAAACAAATTTGACAATACCTTTTTTTTGTTATAGCGTTTTACGGCTCTGGGAACGGAACTCTAAGACTCCAAACCACAGATGAAAAAGCTAAATGAACGAATGATTGGAACAGTGCAGTGTGTGTACCTACCTTATTATTTCGGTTTGTATGCCATTTGCTTAGTCTGAAAAAAGAAAATGTCAATATCACAAGTACAGATTGTACGACTGCCTGCATGTAGATTTTTTCGTTCTTTCGTGATACAACGTTGATTTCTGGCTATTTATTTAATTTACTATAGAATTATGTACCTTTAACGAGACGTGATTATAGTTACCTACTGTATTAAACTGAAACTTTTGTGCTCATCGTCACATTAAAAACAGCACTATCTGTTGTTCAGTGCATCGGAGAAAGACAGCCGAATACTGTAACCATGGGTTCGCAAAAAGGCGGCTCCGATGCGGGCGACCCTGAGGATCTACCTAGTGATTTTTTTGATGATTTTAACAAGGATGAGTTTATGCAAGGTCTTAGTGTAATAGATAGTTGGGACGACGACGAAACCGGTAAGCGTAGAATTGATGCCGAAGCCGTCGATAGTGTGAGGGATCTCCGTGAACTGATCGATAATAAGGATGACGATAGGTCTAGGAAAGGTAGAGGTGACGGTGTAAAGTTCGATAACAAGTTTAAATGGCAGAAAGGAAAGGAACAAGGTCCGGGCGGCGAACGTCGGCGTTCCGGCAGCAGAAGCAAACTTGACGAGTTTATCAAGCCAGGCAGCCGGCGCGATCCCAACAAAACTAACGAAGCCATCAAAAGAGATAAGGAGGTGAAGGTCAAGGAATTATTGGATAAGCATCTCGATGACGACCTACGTCCCCCAGGGACCGAACTAGATGACTATTACAATGAAGGAAAGCCTGCGGAGCGGACAAAAGTACCAGTTCCAGTGCAAGTTGTTGAAAAGGAGCCACCTCCGAGACATCGTTCAAGAGAATATCAGCGCCCAAGACAATCACCTCCGAGATATAGAAGAAGTCCCCATTTCAGCCCTAGGCGCAGCCCTCGACGTGAATTTATTCGGCGTAGTCCATATAGAAACTTTCGTCAGTTCAGCCCTCAGAGAAGATTTCGTAGATTCAGCCCACATCACCGAAGTCCACGCAGGCAGAGCCCGATGCGTCGCAGCCCGCGCAGGATTAGCCCCCCACGTGGTAGCCCTCGTCGCGCCCGCCGTTCAAGATCACCAATCTCTTACCGGTCCTCATATGGAGGAAGGCGTTCACAGTCTCCCAAGCCTTATCCTAGAGACACATTCTTGTATCCCAATGACTCAACTCCTTATCCCCCTGCTGAAACACCATATTCTAAAGGACCCTATCCTGGTTCCACTGAATATACAGGTGGTCCACCGGAATATTCCTATCCTCCAGCCCCATCTTACGCTGGAGGGTACGGCCCACCCGGTTACGAATATGGAGTTCAGCCCCAGGTACCAATGATTCCACAGCCGGTGCCTGCCCCGGCCGTGGCTGTGGCTCCTATGCCCATTGCTCCTGCAGCAGTTCCTGCCCCGCATATGAATATACAGTTACCGATTAACCCTGCACCACCGATGGTGCCACCACCTACCCAAATGATTTCTCCAGCTCCAAACACAACAAACATTCCAGACTCCTCTTTGCAGCCCTATGATGCGTTGGCACAAGTAATTATACTTTCTCATTTTGTCACCTCAGTTGCATGCCCCAAAAAGTTACCTTATCAGTTATGCGCAAATGTTGTGTGTGTTTCAGTTAGTGGCAGATGGGAAACTTTCGCAACAAGATTATTTGAAACTGGCTCCTAATAAAGGTAAGAAAAAGGGTGATTTTAAATGAATTATTATTTGATTATAATGTATGTTAGATAACTGCACTTACAAATAATAATGATTAATTCAGGATTTTAATTTATGTAAATTCTGTGGTTGTATCTTATTTATCAGTTTCCTATATTTTAATGTCCTGGAGCAGGAAGACTCTAGGCAGCAGATGAGTTAATGCTTCTAATACTAAGCCATTTTACACATCAGCATTACAGAACATATTCACTTAGTTTTAGTACTACATATATAGCAAATCCACACAGAAAACCAAAAAATAGTTAAACAATTGATGGTTCTTGACCTAAAATGTTACTTGTCATCATTACAGGTGTGGGCAGTACGGATCCCCAGTCTAGGGTTGCTGGTTGGTATATTTATCTATTTTTAATGTTGTCTCGAGCTAATTATATGAAGAAACAATGTCAACATTTGCCCTCACCTTATTAGAAATGTATAAAGGACAAAATGTAATATGATATTAATTTAAGGCATAAAATTGTAAAGAGCATGTAATCAGTTAGCACTATGCTTAGTGCTAACATTCCTTTTGTGTTGAAGTTCTGGTTTGATTCAGTCTACGTAGTTTCTTGTATGTGTCACCGGAAAATAGCAAGAATCGTAAGTTGATCAATTTCGTAGGTAGTTGATTAACTTTCGGAATATAACAAACGGTAGTTGAAATGTATTATTTAACGCAATGGATTTCAGTTATTTGATCAATTTACGGTAGCCTGACAGTCATTTAATAATTTACGATTTTGACACAAGTAAAATCGTCATCGAATGGGCCAATCGTTGCTCAATGTACTATTTAACGGTGCACTATTACCCGTAACTTAATACACTGTTCGCTGATTGGTTGCCGGGATAACGCCACGTGAGCCATTGAACCAATCAACGTTCACCTCACCGTCGTCGGACGATTTTACGGCAAGACCCCGTAAAATGATCAATTTACTAAAATACATACGTTAAATAATACATTTCAACTGCCGTTTATTATTTTCCGGAAGTTAATCAACTACCTAGGAAATTGATCAACTTACGATTCTTGCTATTTTCCGGTGACATATGCAATAATACATTTGCAACACAACTTTAAGGATCAAACTTTAACTATTTTTGTTATAAGTAATATGAAGTAAGATTGAGATAAAGTATAAGGCATAAAAATAATACACAAAATGTGATAAGCAAAGCACCCACACATCCTTTGTGTTTGTAAATGGTAACAAATGAATTACATAACGCCCTGTCCGTGTCTTTGTCATATTTTATCCTATGGGCATCATGTTTATTCATCAAAACAGTATACTATAGCTATGTAATTAAAATTTACATACCATGCAATTCATATGTCTTGTAATTATTTTTATTACAGTCCTGAATCGCTGCCAACAGGCCCTGTCAAAAATGTCAAAATTACTGTTACCTAACAGTCTGACGATACATCAAAACTTCATTGGCCATGATCCGAAGTATTTAGCGCCGAAATATTGCTCACCTCTGAAGAGACAAGCAGCCATCGAGTTCCAGTTCACCAAGGTCAGCGGAGCTACGGTGCAGCAGAATAAACAGCTGGTGGATAGCATCATCGCTACAATCGGTTTGGATAAGGTAGTTTCAAGACCGAAGAAGAAGATACCCAAGGATATGAAGGATGCTGCTGTGCAGACCACAAAACCCTACTGCGACGTCTGCGAAATACGAGAGTCGACACGATCCTACGATGCGATGACTTCGATTGATCCCGAACACTTCTGCGTGACTATACACACTCAAGTCGTGGAACAGGATCTCATCAGCTCCAAATCCATCTTCAACCCTACAGGCAGTTCTTCGGACAGCGCACCTATTTCGATTGCACATATGACACCGGCGCAGCTAGTATCCCAGTTGGCGGCCCGCGCGAAGACTTTGAAGCAGACCGAACCTGTGCCAGCTCCCAATAGTCAGTGGCGTAATCCTCCTAACTATGGTAACAGAGGTGGTCACTACAATAATTATGATAACTACGGTAACTATCGTTATTAATCCTAAAGTATGTCATGGGTTTCAGTTAGAACACATTGTGTTTTATGAATGTCTTTACTTTGGTCAAGTCATAAATAAATTTTAGGGCTTGAGCCCTGATGATTTTTGTTTTATTTGTGTATCTGTAGGAAATATTTGAAGAAAATATTATTTTTAGGAATAGTTCCTAAAATGTGTAATAATTTAATAAGTAAACCTAGAACTCGTATTGTGTACTGTCAAGATTTAGTGTTATAATAGGCCACCAGTATGGATGAGATTGCGGGATATGGCTCAGCATTGAAGATATAAAGTGCATCATATGGAGACTGGATATCGCCTGTTCAAGACCTTGGATTCGACCCAACGAAGTCTCGATGAAGTCCACAGCAATAGCATGGTTGGCGGCGAGGATCGTGACTCTTCAAGATCATCAGACACAATGTTGTGGAAAGATTGCCTAGAGATAGTAACTCTTAGCTTGTGTTGTGGGTACCAAAATAGTCACATGGGTTATTGAATATTATTTTTACTAAGATCTGTTATTATAAAACTCCTTAATTTTTAATGAAATAAAAATTCCAAGCATGTATAAAATTATCGGGAGATTTTACATTTTATAGCCCTTTGACTATGTGAACCATCTGTTTTTTTTTTATCAGAACCTGTGATAGAAGAGTGGATTAATTCCCTGGCTAAATACGTTTATCCATCCAAAAACAGCCACCCTAAGTTGTATATTCAGAAAACTCATGTCCATCTAACCATCCTGAACAGGATAAATAACAGGTATTCATATAATATTTTTTGCTGGTTGTCTACAGTACAGGTCATACACATAGCCATTCCAATAAAAGTTCTTGTTTGAAAATAGTTATGTTAACTACTCATCCTCGTTTTGCCTCATTTGCCAAATTTTCTTCAGACTGTACTTGGGGCAAAATGTCAGAAGAACAATCAAATGCCTGTTCTGGGATCCAGCCATCTTAAGATGGCTGTTTTAAGATGGATAAAACTGAGTAAGCCCACCCGTGGCCCACCCATTCATGTACTTTGACACCTATCAGATAATGGTGAGGTTTGTAAATTAAGCCAGTCCCACTTTTTATATTCACCAAACTCTGTACATAAACAAGGGTTTGAAAATTTGTACAGTTGCAAATGAAATATCTACATACCTACTAATAAATTGATAATATAAAGAGGTGTTTCATTTAAAATTTTGTCCTGGTGTAGGTGATTAGGGCCTTTCTGTAAACTATATGATGTTAATTAAACAATATTATCCATAGTTTCTGTTTTTACTATACATACATGTTAGGAGTATAAGAAAGAAAAATTTGTCATAAATATAACACCAAACAGATTGATCACTTTGTCATAAATATGTATTGCACACACTTTTATGAACACTTTATGTATGTAGGTAGGTATATCATTAGATTATAAATTTATTTTTTATATTATAAGTATAGATAACAATATGTTAGCCATCCAAAAAATCATCAAGCCATTTTTCTAAGTCCTCTGGAGATTCTATTACAGTATTCTTAGGGGGTTCACTTAGTTTTGGCTGTTCAGCGACCACATCTGAAATTGAAGAATTGATTTAGGGATATGGAAGGAAAAATTAAGACTTTTTAAAGGTTAACTAGGTACAGGTATCAATGTCTACAACATAACTGCTGATATGTTGGGAACAGCAGGGCACAATGTGTTTGAGCATGGATTCGGAAAACTCTGGCATACATTCAAATTTTACATTAAGTAGTCTATCTACTACAATACAACTAATCTGAGCTAGTATAGAATTAAACTTTATTTGATGCAACTTTTCCGAGTTCTAAGCATTGAATGATCTTCACATTTGAAATGTACCTATTTGCGATGTTTGATATTTATTTATTACTAATAGAAAATAATAATAACACAATACTGTTAAAATTAATTGATAAATTAATAGCTAGCAATTACCTTCTTTGACTTCATTAATGCTTGTAACTGTTGTCTTGCTTGATTCCAATTCTTGAGGTTTCATCTCCTTACTGTCTAAAATTAATTCTTCAAAGTTGTCAATATCTTCTATAAGTTCTTCTATTTTAGGTTTAGGTGTTGCAGTTTGCAATGGCTTCAAGTAATTACTATTTTTAGGATCATTTAGACCATCTACTACTGTTTCGTTTTCATTAGCACACTCTTTCTCCAATTGTATATTAGAGACAGTCAAATCTAGGATCTTATCAGCAATATTTTCTTTTGTTAATACTTGTTCTTCTTCAATTTCTATAGCCTCATCTGGTTCTAAATTTGTTTCTTTTAAACTACTAATAACACTATCTTGAACATTTAACTCTGGTGTCATAAATTTATTGCCAAAATATTTGTTTTTAAATCTTGTGGCTCTATTATTCATAGTTAAAATATCAGTTTCACTGAATATTGATTTGTTAACATTCAATCTTTCCTGAAATGGTATTGTTGCAATAGAAACAAATAAGTTATCCATGTTAACATCGAAATACTTGTCATACAAAGAAGGTCCAGTATTAACATCCCAAGATTTTTCATGCTTGAATTGAAAATGTCCACCTATTGATAGAGGTGCTTCTATGAGTTTCTGAAAACAATAAATGGTTTGCATGGATTAAATAAGCAAAACAGAGATTTTGACAGATTCTGTTGAGGCAGAAACATTAATACCAATAGCTGTAGATACCTGACTCTGTATAATATGTATCGCCACTGAATTACATACCTAAGTCAATATAATATTTGTCCACTTTTACAGTCCACTGCTAGACATAGGCCTCTCCCAATGTTCGCCACTTTGATTGAGCCTAAGCAAAATTTTTAAGGCTTAATTTAACATTGACTGTTGAAATCAGAGAATATTATCTTAGTGTAAGTGTCCATAAATACCTCATAGTCGGCTCCCATATTCTCCTGTTCCTCAATCTCATCGTAACTTTCAATAGGCATCTCATATTTGGACCAATTGCTTTGAATTTCTTTCTTTTTGTATTTCGAGTTTGCCTCTTCTGTTATTTTTAGAACTTCATCTGTTTCTCTTTTCAGATTTTTGTAAAACTCCGGTCCTGGTTCTTCATACACTGGTGGTTTTTGCGGTGGGACTAAAAATTATATTTATTAAACTAATGAAAACCTTTTGAAAAAATGATGAGTGAAATAAAAACAAGCATTTACAAATTTTGTAATGTATAAATTTACCTTTAGGCTCATCAGCTTTCTTGTCTACCTTTTTATCTGTAGGCCCTGCTTGGTGTCGGTTCCTGGGCTTTCTTTGATCTTTAGCACCCTTATGCCTGTAAATACCAAGAGAAAAGATATAAGAACTGGTAGGTACATAGGTACTTAACAATTAACACGACTTGTATGGATAACCTTTTTAACTTACTGATTTTTCTTTGATTCTTCCGGCATATTAAGTTCGCTAAATACACAGTTAAATGTTTCTTTTAAGCGTAACTGAGTAACTTTACACGATTTTATTTACAATAGATGTGGAGCACGAATGATTCTTGTCAATTTTTCATTGACGTGACGTGGTGCACGTGAGTGACATTGACATTATGTTTCTTTTGAATCGACTATAATTCTATGCAAAGATCGTAATTGTTATACGGTCAGATATGTTAGTTTAGTCACAAATATGGTCGATGGTATTTGATCGATAATTTTCTTTTAAAAATTATGTACGTTTGTAGAGATATTAATAAAATGTAAAGGGTTAAAAGGAGTCAAGATCCGTGCTTAAGAATAATTACTATCGTGTTAAAAACATAATGATAGTTGACGTCATGTCGTTGCCCGCCCGTTAGTTCTGCCTTGAATATTCGCGGGTACGGATACGGATATCCGGATGGTCAAGAGTACCTATATAGGTACTATACAAAATATATTTTTTAGTTTCAGATTGGCGCGAATGAATGTTTTGAACACTTACTGTAACAAGTTAATTAAAGTGCAAAAAACACGAAGGTTCCAGGGTTTTGGTGTGTGTGTCCAAGAGGTGGTTTATTCATTGCGCTGAGGCTGCTCCGAGTGAAAATATTTTGTAAGATTATGTAGGTAAGTCTCGCATACCTATGTTGGATTACTACAAACTATTAATAAAAAATATAGTCAGGTATAGAATGAAAATTGAAAATATTACATGCATGGACCGCATAGATGGACGCAATAATCTGAGCACTTGCGCTTTTTAAAATGAAATAGTACTCGCGTGAAAAGCTGTTCCGTCTGGTGCATTTCTCAGGAGATTAGACGAAATGCTGGTGGTATATTTGACGCACCAAAATATTATGAATCTATTGGCAGAAATACACTATTCCCGGCCAGATCAATTCTGGGAAATTTTCTATCTACCTACGTAGGGTGTAGCTAATATTACCATTACATTAATACCTAGACCTAGACGCTCTTTTTAAATGTCTCAGACGTAAACTCTATCGCACAAAAAGTCGTGTCGTCTGCTGGACGTAGGCCTCTCCCAAAATGCGCCATTCTGCACGATTAGCAGCCACACTCTTCCAATAATTAATGCCGGCAGCCCTGCGCGGGTCGTCGCTCCATTTAGCTGAGGGGCGTCCCACACTGCGCTTACCTGTAAGCGGTATCCACTGCAGAAATTTCCTACTCCACCGAACATCAGTTTTGCGGTAGACATGGCCAGCCCATTGCACTTCAGTTTACTTATTCGAGTAGCTAGGTAGGTATGTCGGTTACTTTGGTTCTCAGGCGTATTACTTTGTTAGGGATTTTATCCCTCAGAGACCCAAAGCATAGCCCTCTCCGTATCTCGCTGAGTCACTTTAAGCTTATGGACCAGCTCCACCCTTAATATCCACGTCTCGCCACCATAGGTTAATACAGGTGTTAGCGACGCGTCATAAGTGATTGTGAAGGACCATTTAAGTGACTATATAAAACAGTTATAGTGATAGTGATTAAGTGCGCGAGTGCAGGATAGTCGGCGGATTCAGAAAACCGTAAGTAAATTTATGTCCAATAAGTGCGCGAATCCGTAGGCTATACCTGCACCGCTATATATAGTTTGTTTAAGATTCTTTGATATGTTTGTAGTGAAATTACTAAGTAACTTATATACGCGATCGGTAGTGTTATAAGTGTCAGTTTCGGGCGTAGATCATAGTTCTATGTACGTGAAATTGCTAAGTGCCTTATGTACGCGATCCGTAGTGTTATATGTGTCAGTTTCGGGCGTAGATCATAGTTCTATGTATATGAAATTGCTTAAGTGCCTTATATACTTGATCGGTTATATAATGTTTGTATTAGCTTATTGTTGCATTTTGTAAGATATTGTTTTGATTCTTATCGCTTATTCGTTATCATTTATCATAGTTAAATGTATATTTTGTTGAGAAACTGTTAATAATAGATGTTGTTTACATAGATAGGCGGGCTTATCGCCTTAAGCGATATCGTTGCACATAGAAATGTTAATGTTTCGTGGGGTAATATTTTATTGCAGATTTGTATAGTAACTTCATAGATTTGATTGTAAAAAATGTTAAGAAATTGTGGGGTAGTTTGATAAAAGTTAATTTTGTGGTGACTCCCTATAGTGTGATAATTTATAAACGATTCGTAAACATTGGAAATTTGTAGTGCTAATTAAGAGATTAATTATGTGTTTTTAGCTATTTTCTGATAGGTATTTACCTACTTTATGTCATATTTCAATTAGTTAGGTCCTAGTTGTAATATGTTGTGTGTTATACGAAATAAAGAATGCTTATTTTGGTGTATACTCACTAGCGACCCCAAGCGGCCATAGGTAGGAACTAGGTCATGCCGCGGCACTATTTTGCCTAATAAATTATTTGGTTTAAGCTAATTATAGATGATTAGGGTTTTATTAGGCAGGGAAATTGTATGTTGTTGTGAGGAAACCATTCGGAAACATGTAAAGTGTAGGTCCTCGCTGGAAATCGGCTGAAAATGTAGCAGGGTTGGGGGGGGTCAATATCACGCGATATGACGTCACGTATTTCTCTGAAATTTGATTGGTTAGTTAGAATCCACCGATGGGAATAAAAGCCGACCGAATCCAGCGAGGGTGCGCACTCCTCCGGTGGACCTCAAGAAAGGAAGAAGGAAATAAAGGAAAAAGTACCCAAGCTGAAGCCGTTTTATTGAAGAAAAGGACCCCCCCGTCTACAGTGTATAACCCGCCGCCGCCGTAGCCGACGCCGACGCCACCGCTGCCCGCGTGCTCTGGTAGCACGTCACCTGCGATCGACCAGTGCTTGCTCGACCAACCGGCACCTGTGGTGATGCTGGTGCCTGCGCTTCCACATCGGCCCCGCTAGTTGCAAGCGAGCGCTCTCGTCTGCGTAGTACTGTGCCCCGTTTTCTGTTTCTTAGTAAACACGTTGAAGAGCGGGATTCAAACCCCGGGGGCACAGTACGCTACTACCGCACCGATCGAGCGCCGCATTGAGGCGCAACTAGCGGCGGGCATTGGAAGGCGCGGAGCGCCATCTGCTATTGCGGACCGAGGAGAGCCGTCCGTTCGCAATATTTTCTGGTCCTTCGAGCCGGATCCTGGAAAAGCAAGATATGCCTACGACGAGATCGGCAGCCAGAGCAGCGACCGCGACTGGGTCGGCGGCGGAGACAGAATCATCGTCGCTGGATATAGCGGCCGTAGCCAGAAGAGTAACCACCGGAGGAGGAGTGTCGCCGACGCGTGAAGGTGCGGCAGAGTGCGCCACACCCGCGTCGCCCACCCGGGCAGGAGGCGACCGCGCCGCAGCGAGTCTGGGGAGGACCGCTGCAAGGGAGGACTTAACACGTGGGGAGGCAGAATGCCCCAGAACCCATGAATTTTTGATGGCCCGCATCGCCGAGGCAGAGCGAAGACGAAGCCACGCGGATGCAAGGGATGAAGACGCGCCGCTAATCCCCGCCGAGCAGCAATCACGCCGGAGGAGGGACAGCGACATGGAGCATTCGTACCAAACGGGAAGAGGTGCGGGTGACACGCGCTCGGTGCCGTCGTCGAAGAGACTCGCCGAGGCGGCAGCGGAAAAGGAGCTCGCGGACAGCTTGTTGGAGGTGGCTGTCGCCAAATCCAGGCGTGCGCGCGCCAGGCTGGAGCTGATCAGAGCGGAGATCAGTGAGGAAGAGGAACCCGAGCCACGCCAGCGAGTCGAGCGCTGGCTAGAAGATGCGCAGCCAGCAGGAAAGCCATTCCCACCGCAACGCCAGGAGAAGAGCGACATCCAGGAGCTGGCGCGGGAAATAGCGAAGCTTTCCCAGAGGTCGACTGAGAGGCAAGCCGTCGAGCTACCATTCTTCAACGGGGCATGTGAAGAATGGCTGGCGTTTCGAAGATCGTTCGAGGACACGGCCGCCGCATTCAACGATACACAGAACCTGGCGCGGCTACGAAGAGCGCTCCAGGGGAAGGCCAGGGATGCAGTGAAGAGTCTCCTGTTCACCGCAGAGAAGCCGTGTGAAGTGATGCAGGGATTAGAAGCACGCTTCGGCCGGCCGGGGGCATTGGCGCTGGCAGAATTGGACAAGCTGAGGGCGCTCCCGAGATTGGCGGAGAGCCCGAGCGACATCTGCGTGTTTGGAAGTCACGTCAGGAATGCAGTCGCTACGATCAAGGCGCTGGGGATGCCAGAGTGCTTGGCGTCATTGGAGATCGTCAAGGCGCTGTTGGACAAGATGCCGACGAATATGAGATTTCGTTGGTTCGCCTATCGTCGCAGCTTGAAGATAGAAGATACGAAACCGGGATTGGTGATGATCAGCGACTTCCTCAACATCGAAGCGGACATGTGCGGGGACTACGCTCCGCCTGAGGTGTCGTGGGAGCAGAGAAGATCCCGTCCGCAGCCAGCTGAATGGGGGGCAAGCAGAGGACAAGTCGTGAAGAGGGTCAACACAGTGCAACAGGAAGATGCACCCCGGCAGAATCGAAGACCAGAGTGCCCAGAATGCAGAGGGGGTCACTGGATCAACGAGTGTCATCGGTACAAGCAGGCCGACGTGAAGACACGATGGGAGATGGTGAAGAAAGCGAAGCTTTGTTTCAAGTGTTTGCGGTCGCGGCACATGCGACTGAACTGCAGAGAGGCGCCGTGCAAGAAGTGTTCGAGGTGGCATCATAGAAGCCTGCACTCGGACGAGCCACCGGCGCGGGAAGAGAGGCCACGCTACAATCAAGACAAAGATGACACGAAGCATGGAAAAATCTCGTCTGTGCACACAGCGCGCGGCGGGAGGGCGTACCTGAAGATGGTTCCAGTAGACTTGTACGGACCGCGGGGGAGTACAAGGGTGTTGGCTCTGCTGGACGAGGGATCGACCATCTCACTGTTGGACGCTTCCATTGCAAAGAAGATTGGCGCGCAGGGCAAAGAAGAAACAATCACCATCGCAACAGTCGGCGGAAGAGAAACAAGAGATGAAGACTCTCAGAAGATTCGCATAGGAATCAGAGGGGCTCATCGCGTCGCAAAGAAGAAAATCGAAGTTAGAACAATCCAGGGGTTGAAGCTGTCCAGGCAGGGGGTCGACAAAGACACTGTTCGAAGATGCAAGCACCTACGAAGCTTGGGGAGCCAACTGACGTATGAAGAGGAAGAACCACAGCTGCTCATCGGTCAAGACAACTGGTGGCTCATAGTCACACAGAGACTATGCAGAGGGAAGCCAGCGGAGCCAGTTGCTTCACTCACCAGCTTGGGGTGGGTCCTCCACGGGTGCGACGCGGAGCGAGAGATGCCCGTCAACTCCGTCAACCACAGTCAGATTGGCGCAAGAAGAGAAGACTCACGGGCTGCGATGGCAGATGGACGAAGACACACCGGCCTTCGACGTGGGCGTCCGCAACACCTCGCCCGAGGTACTTGCGGGGGAGAGAACACCCACCAAGAGGGAAGTCGCCATCGCCGTGATGTCCACATTCGACCCGTTGGAACCCAGCAGACGACGCGACGAGGGAGGCGCCGGCAGAGTTTAACCACGACGCGAGGTGGTTCACCGGGCCCTCGTTCCTCTACGGGCCAGAGGAGAGCTGGCCGAGAAGACGCTTCGAACCCACCATCACAAACACCGGGGAAGAGAAAGACACGCCGCAAATTGTCGCCTCGACAACATGCGTGGAAGAGTGGACACCGGACCCAGAGAGATTTTCAAGTTGGACGCGCCTGTTAAGAAGCACAGCACGCGTCATTCAATTCGTCCAAGTGTTGAAGACGAAGATCCACGAAAAGAAGACTGCGCAGCGTGGCAGGACGTACGCTGCAAGAAGAAATGATGATTGGAAGCCACAATCAAGAGGGAAAAGGAAGCAGACGGACGCACCAGTACTCACCAAGAAGATAGAAGAGAAAGCCTTCATACCTTTAGAAGAGAATATACTTAGACGAGCGGAGGAAGAGCTGGTCAAGAGAAGTCAAAGAGAGAGTTTCCAAGAGGAGCTGCATAGCATCAGTAACGGCAAACCGTTGGAGCGGGCGAGTCGGTTGAAGAAGATTGACGTCTACGTCGACGGGCGAGGCATCATCAAGCTGAGAAGCCGGGCGAAGAAAGCAGGCAAGAGAACGAGTCCGATCGTCCTGGACGGGAGACACCGACTCAGTCATCTCCTCATCGAGCGCTATCACCGGAAGTTCATGCACGGCAACACGGCGACCGTCATCAACGAGATTCGGCAGAGGTATTGGATGCTGCATCTGCGTTCCGTCGCCAGGGGGATCATACATCGTTGCCAGTGGTGCAGAGTCTACCGGGGGAAGCCACAGATTCCACCGACAGGGGATCTGCCGAGAGAGCGACTTCAGCATCACCAGCATCCCTTCACTTGCACCGCAGTGGACTACTTCGGGCCCATGGAAGTCACCGTGGGGCGGAGGACGGAGAAGCGCTGGGGCGCGCTGTTCACGTGTCTCACGACGCGAGCAGTGCACCTGGAGCTGGCCGCATCACTCAACACCAGCTCCATGGTCATGGCGCTAAGAAGAATGGCAGCGAGAAGAGGGGCTCCGAAGACGTTGTACAGTGACAACGGCACCAACTTCGTCGGCGCCAAGCGAGAGCTGGCGGAGGCAGCGAGCGGGGAGGGCATCACGTGGAAGTTCATCCCGCCGGGCTGCCCAAACATGGGCGGCGCGTGGGAGCGTATGGTGCGCTCCGTGAAGACATCGCTCATGGCCGTGCTGGAGGCGCGGGCGCCGCCAGAGGAAGTGCTCCACACACTTCTCACCGAGGTGGAGCACATCGTCAATTCGCGTCCGCTCACCCATCTCAGTGCGGACGCGGGTGACGAGGAGAGCCTCACGCCCAACCACTTCCTGCTGGGGAGGTCCTGTGGGGCGGCGTCACCGGGCGAGTTTGGCGACCACGAGCTCATCGGGAAGGCGAACTGGAGGACAGCACAGCGGCTGACCGACCACTTTTGGAGAAGGTGGCTCAGAGAGTATCTACCCACTCTCGGGCCGCGGAAGATCGACGGGAGAAGCACAGAAGACCCTCACATTGGAGACGTCGTGCTGATCGTCGACGCGTCGATGCCAAGGAATACGTGGCCACGGGGAGAAGTCGTCACCGTGTATCCTGGCCCTGATGGAAGAGTACGAGTGCTGGACGTCCGAACTGCGGGCGGCATACTGCGGAGACCAGCGCGGCGAGTCGTCGTCCTGGTGCCAGGGACCGCGTCGCGACCTCAGGATGGAGTGCTTCGCACTGCGGGGGAGATTGTTAGCGACGCGTCATAAGTGATTGTGAAGGACCATTTAAGTGACTATATAAAACAGTTATAGTGATAGTGATTAAGTGCGCGAGTGCAGGATAGTCGGCGGATTCAGAAAACCGTAAGTAAATTTATGTCCAATAAGTGCGCGAATCCGTAGGCTATACCTGCACCGCTATATATAGTTTGTTTAAGATTCTTTGATATGTTTGTAGTGAAATTACTAAGTAACTTATATACGCGATCGGTAGTGTTATAAGTGTCAGTTTCGGGCGTAGATCATAGTTCTATGTACGTGAAATTGCTAAGTGCCTTATGTACGCGATCCGTAGTGTTATATGTGTCAGTTTCGGGCGTAGATCATAGTTCTATGTATATGAAATTGCTTAAGTGCCTTATATACTTGATCGGTTATATAATGTTTGTATTAGCTTATTGTTGCATTTTGTAAGATATTGTTTTGATTCTTATCGCTTATTCGTTATCATTTATCATAGTTAAATGTATATTTTGTTGAGAAACTGTTAATAATAGATGTTGTTTACATAGATAGGCGGGCTTATCGCCTTAAGCGATATCGTTGCACATAGAAATGTTAATGTTTCGTGGGGTAATATTTTATTGCAGATTTGTATAGTAACTTCATAGATTTGATTGTAAAAAATGTTAAGAAATTGTGGGGTAGTTTGATAAAAGTTAATTTTGTGGTGACTCCCTATAGTGTGATAATTTATAAACGATTCGTAAACATTGGAAATTTGTAGTGCTAATTAAGAGATTAATTATGTGTTTTTAGCTATTTTCTGATAGGTATTTACCTACTTTATGTCATATTTCAATTAGTTAGGTCCTAGTTGTAATATGTTGTGTGTTATACGAAATAAAGAATGCTTATTTTGGTGTATACTCACTAGCGACCCCAAGCGGCCATAGGTAGGAACTAGGTCATGCCGCGGCACTATTTTGCCTAATAAATTATTTGGTTTAAGCTAATTATAGATGATTAGGGTTTTATTAGGCAGGGAAATTGTATGTTGTTGTGAGGAAACCATTCGGAAACATGTAAAGTGTAGGTCCTCGCTGGAAATCGGCTGAAAATGTAGCAGGGTTGGGGGGGGTCAATATCACGCGATATGACGTCACGTATTTCTCTGAAATTTGATTGGTTAGTTAGAATCCACCGATGGGAATAAAAGCCGACCGAATCCAGCGAGGGTGCGCACTCCTCCGGTGGACCTCAAGAAAGGAAGAAGGAAATAAAGGAAAAAGTACCCAAGCTGAAGCCGTTTTATTGAAGAAAAGGACCCCCCCGTCTACAGTGTATAACCCGCCGCCGCCGTAGCCGACGCCGACGCCACCGCTGCCCGCGTGCTCTGGTAGCACGTCACCTGCGATCGACCAGTGCTTGCTCGACCAACCGGCACCTGTGGTGATGCTGGTGCCTGCGCTTCCACATCGGCCCCGCTAGTTGCAAGCGAGCGCTCTCGTCTGCGTAGTACTGTGCCCCGTTTTCTGTTTCTTAGTAAACACGTTGAAGAGCGGGATTCAAACCCCGGGGGCACAGTACGCTACTACCGCACCGATCGAGCGCCGCATTGAGGCGCAACTAGCGGCGGGCATTGGAAGGCGCGGAGCGCCATCTGCTATTGCGGACCGAGGAGAGCCGTCCGTTCGCAATAACAGGACAGGCAAGACGTTATAATTATGATAAGTATCTAAATATCTTACTTAGATATTTATCTATTACAATAGTTATAGAAAATTTCGAGTTTCTATCTTTTAAAATGAAGAACTTACACTCAAGCTTCTCCCTACCTTTTCTTCCCTATAAAGGGCGAATTTCTGAAAACTCTTTTCTTAGTGCGCGCCTTAATCGTAAAAGTAAGCCTCTTGCACATTTTTAACTTCTGGCACTTGTAGTTTCTGGGAGATTTCGCGAGTGAATCACTTTACCCGTATGAATATAACACGCTCCTCACAATTTATAACCAATAGGTATCTAAACGTTACCTTTCTACTTTACAAAGTGTTGTGCGAATTGCTATCTCTATTCACAGATAGGAACAAAACTAAACGTAAGCGTACCGACTCTAGTCGGTTCCCAATAACAATACCGTTTGGTACAGTCGAAGCAATAAACATGAATGTGATAATCGGACAAAGTTTTAAGCGCTCATTTAAAACTCTATTTCGTATACTCAAGGTCCATTTTACTTATGAAGGGTGAGTTGGGATTTGATAGTTTCACGGTTGCGTGTAGGCGTGTGTAGGCGAGTATACTACCGAATGCACCAGACTGCACGCGGTCGTCCCTTCGGCCCACCCGTCTGGGAAAACAATGGGTGCTTGAAAAAGCTCGTCGGCAGACAAATGTTAAACGGGGTTCCGTGCGTATTGGCCTAAATACTGCGTGTATTTTATGGCAGATGATAATAATAATACCTATTTTTTTATGGTAGCTCGACATAATGGCTTCCCTACGCCTGATGGAAAGCGAAAGAGAAGCACAAGTCTTTGTGACAACTGGCAAGTAACAAGTAACTGGCTACTACTCTTCAGATACTCCTATATACCTAGGTACATACCTATTTTATATTAAAACTTAGGTATGACGATCCGATTGGATTGAGTTGTTGTGGGAAATAGGTATTCCTAGAACCCAAACAAAATATTCTCACATATACATAGGTACAAACCTATGTGTAATCATGAAGTAACTGTCTGTCTGTGCCTTTTTTTTTTTTTTAGATGGGAATGCATTAGGCACCGTCATGCCACCTCCGGGGGGAGGTGACATGGTGTGTGGGACTCACACCTCCTGAAATGGGAGGGTATACCCACTTAACCCCCCTGTGTCGCCAGTGGGCAGCAAGTTGCAGGGACACGGGCAACGCCGAAGCATACCGCCGCATCCCTGTCTGTCTGTGCCTAACCTAACCTAAGTGTGATTTAATTGAGTGGTCCTACGTACCTATTACCTTTACAATACCTACTATCGAATTATTTATAGGTATGCAGATATTGCATAAAAAAAGAACATTCACAGAAAGTATAAATAAATACCTATTGTAGTATAATGTAGGCGGCCTTAGCGTTAGGAGCGATCTCTTCCAGACAACCCTGTCTCACAATCAATCGAAGTACCTAGGTAGGTACAACGTTATAACACCATAAAATGTTTACATTACATAGGTACCCATACCGTATACTACCATATTCTATTCCTTTACAAATATTTGTCCGCGGGCGGAACCTCCAAAACCGGTCAAGCACGTGTTGTCGCGTCGCATCAGATGCATTTTTTAACATTTTTATTACAGCTTGTTTGAAACATAACAGGCCTACCTAGGTACCTACACTTTCAAGAACACTGTTCCCTGCTACCTTTATGTAATTTGTCTATAAAACAGCCAAAGCCTGTGATTAAATAATAATTTTATAGGTACCACAAATATCAGGAAAAGTAGGTAACAAACAATACTTAATTGCGTAGTAGGTAGGTGGCATGTTAGTTTTTTTTGCGATAATGGCAAATTGTAGCCTATTACTAGTAGGTAGGTATTAATGTCTAGGCTAGGTAACGCAAATTGTACCTATTTGTTGGTGTTGCATTATGCATGCCTAGGTACCTACCTATTTATAGTTTCCTACTACCTTACCTATAAACTTATTACGATTAGTGCCATCGTGTCAAAGATAGGTTAATATTAGATACTTATGTGATAGGTATTATATTTGCGGGTTGTAGGTATGTTAGATACCTAGCAGGTAGGTACGAAAAAGTGGCTAATATTCTCTGAAAGTTAATACCTACCTACCTACCTAGAAAGAAGTGTATGTCCCTAGTTACTTAAAAGAGTTTTGCATCTTTTTTGTACCTACCTGAATTTAAAGTTTAGATTTAGATAGGTAGGTTGGTACCTACCTACCACTAGATGAAAAGGAATAAATAAATTCATTCAAACGACCTCAGCTTCGCTACGACTTCGCGACTGCATCCCCGCGCCTAGGGTAGGGTCAAGTCCGCACAAAAATAATAATGTGAATTATTGCGGGTTCGGGTCGGGACGGGACACAGGGAACAAGGAAGGCAAAGCGCGGGCGGGACTGGGGTGACGCACCACGCATGCGCCGCGCAGGGGCGGCTGCGCGCAGTCGCCACGCGCCCGTCCTCAAAACAACATGGCGCATCGCGTCCGTCAAGGACACATTTGACAGCCCCGCGGAAAAAATAACCCATAGCCAGCTGTTCCCCAAAATATCCCCCTAACAATTAATTAAAACTAACTCTTGTTTAAGTGCTTATCGTGAATATCAGTGCTGTGCTAACGTGGTGTGTGTTTATTAAACGGAATACCGGCGCCCCGTACAACCCGATTGTTTCCGTAAGGTATGTACAAAACAATAATAAAGAGTATGATTAAACTTCTTTCATAATCATAATGGACCATTCATTCGCAAATGGGATTTTTTGATAAACAATTCCAAATGTACTCTTCCAGGTAGGTACGATTTCGACAGAATACCTACTGGACCTACCCCATTTAATATCTCGGTAGGTAGGTGCCGCAGTCGCCGTGTTATCGGATTCATCATTTTGCTGCCCGTAAGATAAAGAATTTACCTATGTCTCCGAAAAGATAAAGATAGGTACCACACTTTTACTTGGACCTAAGTAAATTAAAAATAAATAATCCAATAAGAATGTTGTAGGTATGTATGTGATCCTACTGCATTTTATTTCGTAGTAGGTACTGTAATACCTACCTATTATTGCAGTTGTTATCGACGTTGAATAAATTTGATTTTGATCGTCATCTAGGTAATGCAATGACCTAGAAAGTGTATTTTTCCACAATGCTATAGGTATCTTTGCCTTGATGTAGACAGGTACCTACATTTATGATTCAGTAATCTGCAGTAATTAGCATGTACAATATTTGCACTTAGTGCATAGCCATGTTCACTTATCAAAGTTAAACATTTCAAAGACAATGATTCACTTTATCTGTTTAAAAACATCACCTGTACCTACCTAATCGCCGAGTCGTAAAACGTTGCTAGAAGTTGAAGCGTCTAAGAAGACGTATTTTTATTAAACACACTGATTAATGTACCAAAGTAACCTACCCATCAATAAATCGCCAGCCTATTGCTGTTCACTGCTGGACATAGGCTTCTCCCATTGTTTGCCGCTCTAGTCCCTCCTGGGCCACCTACCTATGATCATCATCAGCCTACAAACGTCCACTGCTGGACATAGGCTTCTCCCATTGTTTGCCGCTCTAGTCCTAGTCCCTCCTGGGCCACCTACCTATGATCATCATCAGCCTACAAACGTCCACTGCTGGACATAGGCCTCCTCCAATGACAATCGTCATTTGAGGGGAATAGGGATATTTCCAGGGTCAAAATAATTACATTATATTTAGTCCGTATTTTAGATTATAAAAATATATTGGACACGTATTTTTCCTTTTTTCATTTAAACAAAAAATAACAAAGATAGAAGGCATCAAAATTTAGGAGTGGGTTCTTCGACGTCACTCAGTGGCGAAAAATCTCCCACTCTTTGACGTCACGCGTAATTTTGACGGGCTATATCTTTATCAGTTTAGGTCTAATTTACAAATGAAAAAATACGTGTTTTTTATTTTTGAACCATCTAAAAGACGGACTAATTAATATCTTGCCAAAGTTGAAAGAGCGGAGTCTCCTAATACAGGTGTAACACTTAAAAGGAGACTCCAGACACTGTTGATGTACCTATTATCTTAAAGATACTGAATATAGATATTTCATTTTCATGTTTTTCATTTTCATTTTTTTAATTACATTTTTTGCGGCAACAGGCCTATTCCTATTAACTTTAGTCAGTACGCTTGGCTGGCGGGTTGGTGACTGCAGTCGGTTTTACAACATACCTACTACCCATAACAAATGTACCTAATTGTTAATTCCTTCAATCGTAAATATTGTACCTACCAATCGCATTATGTATCTACTCACCCAGTTTTCTAGATTACGCACGCAATTCAGCCAAACGATATAATAATCTCTCAGACTAGAGAAAGAATAATAGATTACATTTCGTTTTAAGTTCAGAAATATAAGGTGAAAGATGGACAGGTTGATACAATATTGATACGATTTAAAATAAAAATATTTCAAAATTAATTATGCACATATTCCGATCGAACTTTGGCCGAAATTCGATCGATTCGATAACTCACCAACCCGCCTGCCCGGCGTGGCGATTATGGGTGTATCCTCCAGAAGTTTGCCTTAGGTGGCCAACAACTGGAGAGGCCTTATATGTCCAGCAGTGGACTGCTAAGTGGCTGATGATGATGATAACTCGGAGACTGACCAAGCAAGAGATGATATCAGACTAGTTTGTACCCTAAATGTTCTTTGTATACATATTTCTCTGCTTTGCCTCATTATAGTCCGTTGGGCCCGGCAGTAACTACAAAACGCATCTCGCAGTCGCAGTTCTAAACGTTGCTTTCACGGGGGTGTATCACATATTGACATCACTGCTAATTTCCTACTATCTACTACCTATGTTATTATTTGTCTAAAAACCCAATAGATAGGTACAATCTATCTGACAAGATCTGATCTTCCTATTGACATGAATATTTGGTCACAGCATCTTATCAGATGATTATTGCAGTGCCTCATATAAATTTTGATGTAGGTAGGTACCATGTTGAATTTTCTTTTGTGACCGAGCTGTCCTATAGTAGGTACCTACTCCTACTACTCCTAACCTACCGGTAATAACGTCTCTTAAGATTCTCGTACGAAGATAGGTACCAAATGTTTACCTTCGTCTTAAATGCGTTTTGTGACTAATATGACCCACTTAATTAAAACAGTTGTAGGTAATTGACAATGAACTAGATCGGTCTAATTAGTTGGCCTTTTTACGTAAGGAATTTATGAGCAGGTTACGTACGTATGTAATTCCGTATTCTAATTCGTAAGCTAATTCTACCTTGTAGAGATTGACTGTAACTTCGATAAGAAACGTCAGTTATTTGCGATCTGATTGCGAAACGTCGACACGTACCTACATTTCGCAATAAAATATCGCAAATGTGAAAAAAAATATTTACGTAAACGTTTTGTGTACTACACTATAAAAGTCCTCCATCCTTCATCCGTATTTGATATCTTGCTGTTTTGTTCGGTGAATCCAGTTTAATCAACAGCGGAACAATAGATTTTATTTGTCTGAAATGAGAGTATTTGAAATATTAAGTCCTTATTGTAATAAACATTGCCAAAGTTAGGTATTTCATTTATAAATACTTATATGTAGCTATAACATGTTCTCTTTGAATGAAACAATACTTCGGGATTCACAATGTATTGCAATTCTAATTTTATTCCTAGGCAAGCTTGCGACGTCATCTCGCTATAAAAGGATGTTGCATCTTAAGGTTTTCTTTGCTTTGAACATTTATAGCTTTGGATCAATGCCAACCAACACCAGAAGTCCTTACATAAGAATTCCCAACTGCAATAACCATTTATTCTAAACATTAAATGAGTTTTCTAGATAGATTTGGAATTGGATCTAGGTTGAATTTAAATCTTGCTATAGAACCGCTTCGTTCGCTGTTATTAATTGTATCCCTTGTTGATTTTATATTTATGCATTACCTAAGTATTCGTTAAAGATTGAGAATGTCTTGTCTACTTATTTGACTTAGGTAATTTAAATACTTGGAGATACCTGATTCCTATGTTCCTTGGTAGGGTACCGTTTGGATGTCCTAGTACTTATATTGTATCCCTGAAGTTGGTTGTCATTTGTTCCAATCGGGTTCCCCGTAAAAATGGAATTCTTTATCGCGGCACGGGCCGGTTCGCGAGGTCTTTGAACCTCGAAATTCCCCTCAGATGTTAAGGCCCGACTATATTTAGAACTGCACAGTGTGGCCGAAACGGGACGCCCAGTTGTTCACAATCTAGGAATTTCGGTTGTTCTTTAGATGAGCTTATGTCAAAGTGCTTAGTCCAAATTCGCTGTGAATTTAACAAATAGATCACACCTAGTCGGATGCATGTTAATATCATGCTTATACCTGCAACCATAGACGAGTGTGTTGATTTATGTATGAACTGGTCACATGATCGAAACAAATTGTGCATTCAGCATTCGTACCGGCGATTAATTACTCGCATGATCCTTAGGGTAGGTTTTTACTTGAGTAGATTAAGAATGTTTTTTGCTCTATTCATTGTGCGCAGTACGCGCATTTTTGATTTAATTTACGCATACCTATTATGCATTATGAACTTACGTACTATATGAAACGATTTGTAGATAGATTACGTACCCAGGTTTAATCTTCAGCATTATTAAAATCATGCCCTGTCGCAGTACTCAACGTTGTGGCAGAGTTCACACCATCTAGAATTCTAGAGACTATCCCACCCACGACTATTCGTTTCCACCGATAGTTTCTTCCACGTGTGTACGTGCAAACTCTAGAACAAGCTCCTAGCCGTGGAGTTTCCTGATTGCTACGACATGTCTTTCTTTAAACGTGTTTTAAAGAGTGTTCTCTGCTCTGATATGGCTTGGTTGTGCCCTTGGCATTGTGAGTCTATGAGCGGCGGTTACCGTTTAACGTCTGACTCGCTGTCTGCTCGTCTGCCAACCCCACCAAGAAAAACTTAGGTAAGACTTCATTCTGAAAATTTTTTTTACAAGTCGGCGATATAGGGTTAAGTAATAATAAGGATTTAGAAACCTTAGGAATATTTATGTAGTAGACAGCTCGTCTCAAAAGGAAGGGTAATAGGACACTTGGGATACAAGCGCTCACAACATGTAGGTACATGGTAGGTAGTGTCTCGTTTCACACGGACAGACGGATCAATTTGCCCTCGTTGTCTAGCTATTATCTTGTTTCTAGACTGCGGGCTTAGATAGATCTCCTGTTAACATGTTTGTTTAGGTGTAATGGTATGATTTTGATAATAGTAACAATCATTAAATGTAACTTTTATATTATTTTACAAGGTATGTACGAGTATGTTGATAGTTTAAGTAATGTTCTGGCGGTTTTTAAGTAAGCCAAAGTGATAAATGTTTTAACTAACTACATAGGCCTTCAGTTTAACGCCTTTGGATAATGTAAGGGCTTTTTATATCAAAAAAATATTTCAAAGTTAAATGTGAGGATACATTTTGTTTATACCTAGCTCCTTTTTTAATATTCTTTAGCAAAGCTTGGTCGGTACAATGATCATTATAAAACTATGCAAACGCTTCTACGATCATTAATATTATACCTAAGCCTAACACGTCTTTAGCATATCCGTTTCCGTTTCCGTGGTGTCAACTTTTGGGTATGTGATAGGTTCATTCGCATGAATGTGATTATAGTCGTATGAGTTATGTAGTTTGTTTTATTTATAGGACTATCCTCAAGACTGATATGACTGCTGTTCTGATTTTCCTCAAGACTGATATGACTGATATCCTGACTATGACTGTTGGATTCATGCACCTTATAATGAGGTGGTCGATTTTATTGTTAAGATGCAATCTACATGCCATTAATAATAATAATAATTCATATTTTTGCATACATTTATCGTATTATTAAATGAAACACAAATTTTTTAAGAATTGAATTTCACATATAGATAGGTTCTAAGTACCTACATATATATCTATAGACAAATAATGTACTAGTAGTAATGAATAAACTTTAAAATAAATTACTTTGTGGCACACTACCTTAAAATTAGTTTCTGCTTAGCCTAATGGTTGACTGGTAGAGAGAGAATGCCTATGTGACATTAAGTCCGCCTTTTGTACATTTCTTAATTGTGCAATTAATCTTAACTAATATTATTCTTAACTAATATTATAAAGCTGAAGAGTTTGTTTGTTTGAACGCGCTAATCTCAGGAACTACTGGTCCGAATTCAAAAATTCTTTTTGTGTTGAATAGACCATTTATCGAGGAAGGCTTTAGGCTATATAACATCACGCTGCAACTATTAGGAGCGAAGAAATAATGGAAAATGTAAAAAAAATCGGGGAAAAAATAACTATTCCACGCGGACGAAGTCGCGAGCACAGCTAGTATTAAATAAATAAAAGTAAGAGAAGGTACCGATAGAACATATTTATTATACTAGTAGGACACAGCATTTTAATATTTTCTATTAGGTAGGTACGTACCTAATTACCTATTACTAGAGTTTGAAAACGGGCAAAATTTCCATAGGTTGGTTATAAATAGCTGTGGTTATATACTACTAGTTAAATCTAATGTAATAATACGGATGCTATATTTAACACTCTACTTTTCCTGCTAATTGCGAACGGACGTGACACCTATGTGTCATTTGAACATTCTAACAGGCAACAACAGAAATTGCACGCTATTAAATGAAGTAAATAGCCAACTATTAGCTTTACCCACCACTCAATAATAATACCTAAGGATATTTTATTAATTTAACTTACTTATTTTCATTTTGTTCTGATTCTCACATGGCTGGCACCCACTATTCAAGCTTTCAAGTTTCTTAGGTCAGACATAAACACCGATATGAATTCATCATTTATTCCGAAGGTTTAGCGATCCCATCCAGTCGGTCTCTTTGCATTGCGCAAATAATAAGACAGTGTCAAACAATAGGGAATATGCATTAAAACATTTTCTTGTCTACTTAATAAATTTATCATAAAATAGCCAAAAATTTAATATGACATGTGTAAGTAAAATCAAAATTCCACCAACCAAAACTAAACCTGAAAGATTTATCAAAATTTCCTTGAAAAGTTGTGGTCAGCAAATGATTCAATATGCTATGACGCATGAATCAGAAATGTTTAGCTTTGAGAGCTAATAAGTGTAGTACGAGCTACGTTTTTGTTTAGGCGTACAGGTCTATTTATCAGGTTTGATTAGACGCAGACTTTACCTAGGCACTAAGATTGTTAAACGTATGCGTCGAAATGGCGCCATCCGCTTGCAGTTCTAAAGGATGATTAATTTAAGCGCAGACTCATTGCTTCGTGTTCAAAGAATAAACATTTACAGCAGGTATGAGCAGACTAATTTTACAAACAATTTGAGTCACAGGTGAGTAAAACGTTGTCAAAGCCAATTTGGTGTGTTAAAAAACCTGATAAACAATACATAAGGCAGTACTTATGATATCTCTCGAATGTAGGTGTTTAACGAAAATCAGATATCATTATGTACTACCTATGTTAGAGATAACCTACCCTAGTCATTAGGAGAATAGTTATCGAAGATCTGGCTGAGCAATAGCCTTAAACACGTCTGATTAATAGAGTTTAGCAGTAAGTATTACAACTATCGAAGTATTCTGATAAACGTATTGTTAATAGGTATTAACTCCTTAATATAAAATTGGCGCTTATGTGGCATTATTTAATGATTTGAGACTCTCCCTCATACAATAATACAATATCTACTACTCTTACTAGTACATAATAGGGTTGTATTTTTCATTCATAATTTGAGTGATGGATACTTTGCATAATACCATCCAAATCTTCACGTGCCAAAATAACACCAAGAGTATTTCAATCCCTCTGTACTGTATCAATTATTTCGTTGTACACACATACACTGTAATACATTTGTATTACATTCAACAAATCTAGTCGACGCTTCTAAGAATACGTGAGTTTGAACTAATTACGTTGGGAACGTGCTATATCTGAGGGGCTCGCAGGATGCCCGCTACGGATATCAGAAAGCACGTGACAGTTGATAAATAAAATTGGTACTTAATTCAAATGTAGCAATATTCACAATCGTTTGACATATTAAAGTAATTTTATATATTTGACTAAAACTGTTTTGATCAGCGTGCCGACGTCCATTGCTGACCATACGGCTCCACCATTGACAATTGTTTTGTCATCTGGGGGGATATGCCATAGTCACCGTAATCGTGCAAAAGTATTACAAGTAAATCTAATTTGCAGAAAACTGTTACTATACTAAACAATTATTATTTTATTTAAATTATAAAAAAGACACCTCTGCCTGCGAATTTGTGGTAATAGGATGTATTATAGTAGGTATCAATGCCGCAAGTTTAAGAATAGCGTATAGATGCGAAAATCAGCCGTATAATTGATCGAAAAACAATTAAAATATTATCAGTAAGTAATTTGTGTCTAAAACTTCTTTTAGTCACAATTTATGAATGATTTGCCAATCTTACCAGATTCCAGGTATAGTTTGTTTTAACAAAAACTTTAGTTGCGGGATAAATGATTTCAATTGTTAATGTTGACTACTACCTAATGTTGTGATCACCATTTAGAAAAAACAATATTATAACATGCGTGGCACGCCCACTTCCCATTTCCGTTTATTACTATTTCATAATGTGCGGAATTTTGCAGATAAGATATTTTTTCTTTTTAAAATAAAAAATATGTACTAGGTGATTTTAATTCTATAGTTTTCACTTAAAACGTTCATTAAGTCACTACTATTTTGTTAAATAATGTCTAAATAAAATACGGGCGGGCACACTGACAATAAGAAAATTGTAAACATTTCGGTTAATATTTGTCTACGGACAACCAACGTTGACATCGAAGAGTTTCCATTTCAGCAACGTAACGAGTAAAATGACAGCGCGCACGCATCAACACGCTTCACTGGCTGTGCACTTATTTACGCACGTGCAAATTAGGGTTGCCATTACGTAAATAAATATTGTTAAGCGCCCTGTAGACGATCAAATTGTTGGTCAAATTTTACGTGTTTGTCAAACAGTGTGATGGTGTGCAGTAGTGTTTGATCCGTTTGTCAAACAGTTACGTGTTTGATGAAAATCTTGATTAATATAAAGTTTGACGTTTGGTTTGATCGTTTACGCTATTGTTTGATGAAAACGTGAAGTTTGACCAAAAAGTTTGTCAAACAAGTTTGATCGTTTACAGGGCGCTTTAATCGTCTTCTACGACACCCATGCGGAGTGAGAAGGGAATGGTCCTATTCTAAATCCGGAAACCACACTTATCAATCAGTTCTTGTAGTTTGCTGTAACTATTATCGATGTTTTATTTAATTTTATTTATTTTTTATTTTTAATTAGGCTTATTGTTACAAAAAATGCTTACTAGATCTCGTTATAAACAAATTTTCGGTGGAAGTTTGCGTGATAATGCACATAACATACCTGCCTTAGATTATTCATTCTTTTTTAGTTTAATTTTTTTTTATATAACAGTGTAGTACATATTTTATATTTTTGGAAAAAGTGGCTGTGACATAAGGACGAACAGGCGGACAGACATGACAAATCCATAAGGATTCTGTTTTTTTGCAATTCGGCTATGGAACCCTGAAAACTCATTAGGCACCCCTACCGCGATGCGCCTGCGCATGATTCACGCACTCGCCTGCGCTCGGCAGTCGCGCGCTTGTTTTTGTAATTGTAGCGGCAGGAAGCGCTCCGCAGACGGACGTCCGACAAACAACTCTCACCCTTATACGCCAATGATATGACCGTTTGTTTACCGTATAAATAAACTACTACGATTGTTTCCGTACTCTCGTTGTACTCTACTTGTATGACATTTGGTAGGGGAGCCCAAGGGGGGATTTCGGGAGTTACTAAAGCGCGGCAGATTAACATATAGGGAGATACCTTGTACCCGATTAAATACTTCCAACAAACATGAGTCCCGTAAATGCGGCCGCCCGTCAAGGATAAAGGATCAGATTAGTAAAAAAAAGTTGATCATCAGAAATTCTTGAGCGCGTCAGATTAAGGTAGGGTGAGTTAGTTACATGCTAAAAAGTATATATTCCACTAATCTGACAATTTCCGATTGTCGATAAAAAGTTACTGGGTTACAAACTTGTAAAAAAAAAACGTCATCTCGACTTTCTCGAGCGTGGCTAAATTTTTTTTTATTTTGAAGGAAATAATTCAACGTTCACAAAAAATATATAATCTGACGATTTCCATAAGCCGAAGTAAGGAAAACTAATTAATAAAGTTTAATGCGTGCAGCTACGTAATCCCTGTATTCCCCACTCCGCGTTTCTATTCCTCTCTCACTTTTTCTCTATCTATGACTCTCTCACTCCGTCCCCACTCTGGTTTCTGTTGCCATGACGCCATGACGCCAAAGATTTGAAAAAATAATAAAAAAAAATTTTCAATTGTCAGATTAGGCGAATCCCTCTAGATAATCGTCAGATTATGAGACAGCACGTCTAGGGTATATAGATGAACCATATATATCTTAATCTGACGCGCTCGAGTATTTCAAAATGGCGATTTTTTTTTACACAGTTTAAAAATGGCCGCGAGTTTGGGTCACATCCAAATCGTCAGATTATTATATATATAAGCGCTTTTTTTTAGGTTCACTTAACACCCCCTTAGAAAATCTGACGCGCTCGATTAAGTTTTTTTTTTTATCGATTTCAACCCTTACGTATGACTACCCCCACCATGGAAACAATCAGATTAACATACGTACATCTTCCAAAATACGTAAAACATTTATGCTATCAATATCTGACGCGCTCCAGTATGTCCATGCATCGGTTTTTTTTTACATTTTTGAAAATTTATAGCCGCTCCCCCCACCAATGAAAGTGTATATATTATATAACATTTTTTTCTTCTAATTATCTAAGCTTCGCAATCGAATAGGTCTCTATAGTGCTCGAGTAAATCCCGATTTAGCATCCCGGGCTCCCCTACTAATTTAAATGTTCGAACGTGAAAGTATGCAAATAATTTTGTGTGGATAATACATATTTAGAATTTTTAGTAGACTATACCGTTTTGTCCACGCAACTAAGTACAATAATATTTTTTTACTAAAATAAAAAATAAAATAAAAATAAATCGGCTTAATAAGTGAACCAAAGTAGCGTAGGAGGTACACAAAAAAACAAGTAAGTACTTAGATGTCCGGAACATAACATAACAGTGGGGATCCATTGTGAAAATTTAATTGGCTGTCGAATAAAGCCACCTGTAATAATAACGATCATCGTATCGAACTAGGTTTGTACTTTGAGATGATAACTCGGAGCCACGTCTAGAACTATTAAAATACAATTTAGAGGGTTTTATCGCTTTAAGCGGTCTCTTCCAGACAACTTAGGTATGGGTAGAGGATAATTTGAAAAAAATATCATGTTCAGGACTCAAAAGTGAAGAGAAAAGTCAGATACCGACAATATCACCTCACCCATGGTTCCGATCCCAAAAAAGTAAGTAGCTTAAGCACCCGAAGCCCGAACTCATGGCCCTTGGTCCGAAAGGCAGGGTACTACCAATATAAGCCAGCCAGCAAGCCCTTATTTATAAGTAGAAATGTCGATAACTTTATTTTTCTTAGGGTTGACCATTTCAATGATTTCACATGTCCACGATAAGGTTTTCATTATACCGAGCCTTATCAGCCGCAGTATACATTCACCTTTCTAGATTAGATACAATCAATCGATTGCATTGATTTTGATCCGTCTATACTCCTCTTCAGATTCACCTATCTTGTTAGGATAATGCCTACCTCTGCTGAGATAAATACTATTTAGGTACATACTCGTATTTCGGTGATGTTGCATAATACCATTGCGTAATTTCCGAAGTCTATGCTAGCTCCCTTGATTGACAATTCAAATTAATTGTCAGAATAAACACAACAATTGTTTGTTGTTAGAAATGAAAGACGGATTCCTTTGTGATTCAATTTTCATTGTTATCTGTAACGTCGTGATGTTGTAAATATTGTAATCCAATGACGTCATTCCCATTTTGAATGATATAATATGGTTGAATTTGTATTAAAAACGTAGAAGATTGGCCATAAATCGACAAATACTAAACTACGAGAAAGCTAAAAAAAATGTATCATAGGTGTCAATATTTTCAATCTCTTTTTAATTTTTCATCGACAGGAAAAGTGAGCAAGATTTTAAGGTATGTACTTAAAAGATGTTTAACATACCTTTCTGATATTGGAAGCACAAATTGTATAACAGCTATTGATACTACAGTACCTATATTTAAATTAGATGTTTAGTCGAAGAAAATCCTCAGTGCCTAGAGGCAAAAACTGAGCAAGGTTTGCCCCTAAGAACATTGTGTGCATGATTTCATAAGTGACTCAAGCGCAGTTTTTGCCTAATAGGATGGCTTATGCTTTTAGCTATCGCATGTGCAAATTTCATTGTAGAAGTGGCAAATTGCATTTGAATGATTGCAAATTGGGGCTTTTAACAGCAGACGTACTCTAAGTAAGTACTTGCATGTTGAGAATGAAGACTCGAGCAAACAGGCACCCCCTGCGAACGACAGGCGAGCCCTTGAGTACCATACCTGTACGATAAAGTAGGGATCTATATCATTCCAGACACGCCAAGACAACCTTTTAGCGGAATAAACCGGGGTCGTGGAACTTTCTAGGTCCCTTTTATTTGGGGTTGCCGCAATGTAATTTGTCTACCTGCAAAGCTCCGTTTGCAAAGCTGCGTTTTAATTTATTGCCCTAACGACCAGGTGCTTGCTAAGTGGTAAACATTGTAAAGTTTGTATAGGTACCAATCACATAATTCGTTTTAGAATTGATGACGTTTGCAATTAAACTGCATTCAACGTTGCACAATTTATGAACAACATTGGTATCTAAATGTTTAGGTTGGCTTTTGGTCTTGCGTCTGATATCTGTTCTTTGGTTTCGAATTTGTCATTCCATCTATGGCCTTTGCAGGAATAGAGAGTGCATATGTCTTTGAACTAATTCTTTCGGACTATAATATCTACTGCGTGCTTTTACTCGTATCTTTTTTGGATCTAAGTTTAAGTCTCAGGCGTCATTCAGTAGGACACCACTCGGCAGATCCGTCTGTGACCTTCATTTAACGACGGTGGGTACAGTCACAAGGGTATCTGCATCTAAATAATCGTTTCAGTAAAACATACTCGTACCTAGTTGTAAAATAAATGTAATAAATCCCTGAAAATCTTTTAAGATGCATGCAACATTAAAGTGAAATTTTGGAAGATATACACATATAGATTTAAGCAGTTTTCTTTTACTTGTTTCTTATGGAGACGGACAAAACAATGTAGTTTAAATGGAGGTCAGTAGATCAAGGACTTCGTGAGATGCATGTTGTGTACAATTATTGTTTCCTGAATAACAATACTTAAAATTTATTTCCAGTTCAAAGTCATAGTGTTCATAGATTAGATTCATACAAAAACAGGCAAAGGTTTGACTAGTAGATGCACATTTGTATGTACTTGACTGTACTTGTCACGTCACGGCCTTCGGGCATGCTTTGAAATTTATGCATTCGTCGCGCGATTCATGAACGCAGACGGTGCAGGAAGGTATGGATGCGTCGATATCGATGTTTGCGATTGCCATGATAATACATGTCCTATGTAGGATAGATTAGCTTTATCATTACATTCGGCTACACCTACTACCTGTATTCGGTCGCGTTTCTGGATCAGTCGGTAGATATATAGTCAAAAGATGGAACCGGAATGCCCTTCCAGCTCATGTGTTTCCTTCCTCTTACAATCCTGGGTTTTAGGCGAGGCGTGAAACGGCATTTTCAATTTCTATGTTGTAGGATAAATTATATCCGATAGACTCCATAGAAACAATTGTAGGATAAATTATAATATCCAATAGACTCCTGTACACAGCAAAAGACATTAAACTGTTGATTGTGCGTTTGATATCCTACGGGTTATGTTGAGCCATCGACCCGTCTTTGAATTGAATAAAATAATATGTTTCTTGGGGCAACTTTTGGTATAAAATTTATGCACATTTCTTACAATAAAGATTCTTATAACATTAAAGTCATGAAAAGGTTATATCGTTTTTGTTTAATTCTATGGATGGTTAGGCATATCGATACTTTATTGAAGGAACAGCACTATAAATGTATTGAAATGGACAAGGATATTGAAATAATTGAAATTCTAGAGACATTCGTACTCCTTTCTCTAAAGATTCACCATTATTGTTTCTTAAAGCTTTTTTCCTGTACTTGTTTACTTGAGTGAGTGAAGGATATTTTTGCGGTTTTAGTAAATGTGATGCGGAAGGTTTTAAACATACGGTCTGATATTCCTTGATACTCTTAACAAAACCTAAAATCGCTACTAGGTAGGTAGAGCATTTTTACACAAATCATAGTAAAACTTTGCAAACTTGATCGAATCTTATTCGTCGTTGCTCACTTGACACTCTCTGGTAACAAACATTATTATTATCACGTCTATGTGCGTTCCATAATATAATGTACAAAGAGTTTAGTTTAAATGTGCAGAAAATATTTAGATTTCTGCATACTAATATATTATTGTAGCGCCGTAAGTGGAACTGGTTTAGCCACACCTCCGAAGGGGCCCTGACCACATACCGTGGCAAATTCCCAAAGAAAAGGGAAACGCGACCTAACCAACCCTGGTGGACGATCACTGCAAAAGCGAAGACGATAGTAATGACCTGGAGCGAAGTAAGCGCGAAGCTCGAGACCGCTCGGGATGGCGACGTACTATGGACGCCCTCTGCCCTATCCAGGAGGACATAAGGCATTAAGTCAAGTAAGTCATGCTAAGAATTGGTGCCAGGAACAAAGATTCGATCTTCAAAACTATAGTTTTAGTAAAACTTGGTGTTTGTATAGTACATTGAAACTGAGAGCAGCTTTATCTTGTGCCTATAGGTTGAAATTGATCATAATAAAGGGAAATTTATTGGTACACGGGCATTCTGAGGTGTTAAGTAATTTGCGCAGAGCCACAATGAAGTGAAATTTATTGCTCACGTGTCAGCCCCCGGCAAGGAAGCCGGGAAAACAATAGAAAGTTGTGGCCCCAATACGATGCCCGTTATTATCATCGTGTCCGACCATATCGATCCGATTGTTGTTGCATCTCGTTTGGTATCGATGGATTAGATATGCGAGCGTCGCTCTTGCGGTTACAGGCGAACTTTGACCGATGCTTGTACCTTAATTGTACATACAATGAAATTCGTATTTCACTTGTTTGTATCTTGCGCCAAGATCGGGGTCATCCGTGAAGCAACTAATGTTTAACGGAGTGGCACATGCTCTCGGGAATATTTACGTTAATTTTCTTTTGTAATATAAGTCACATATCACTACTATTTTATGTGTAAAAAGTAGGATTGATGAGGATATGTATACTGATTATGATCAATCCGTTTCCGACGAGACACGATAATTCACTGTCCATATTGTTCAGTTTCAATATCGAGTCGTGGAGGTAAGATGGTAATCGCTTAATTGTAAAATCAAAATTGTCGTATCGCATCTTATAAGACCTCAAGTACAAAACTTTGGTACGCAATCGGCGTATCTTCATGTATAATAGTGGGTACAATACGATATGGTACATATATAGTACGAGTCGTATTATATGCAAAGACATATAGATCACCTATACATCCGTATTTTTCGTCTGTAAAATAATTTAGCATACAATTAATATTTTGTATCTCTGACTCGTTCATGTCTCTTGTATCTAATTAGAGAAAGTTTCCTTTAAATATCTGTAGTTTCTAGAAATAATTTCATCACCTTCCCACAAATACTTATTTGTTCTGCGCTGTTCCTGGCGAAAGCTTGCCAAAATACGATTTTGCACATAGGTAACACATACAAACAATGCAACTGTTAGTTTTCACAATTGCACTTGAGAACTTTCGTCATTCGAAGCTGGCGGGGCAACAATGTAAGCGACACCAGGCAAGCGAAAAGTGTGGACAGAAACAATAGACGATCGAGAGCATTGTTCGGGCATCGATTCGTGGTCCAAGGTCATTGCGACACCCACGCGTCACGCGCTGAGGGTGGTTATGGGGAATGGGTTACGAGTGACAGCGGATAATTAATTGTCTGATTTGAGGGTCGGTGTACGACATGGTCTCCAATCATCTCGACTCATTGCTCTTTTGACAGTGGTTGACAATGGAAATCTGATCCCATGCTTGATTTAATTGTTACTGTGCTAGTTAATTTTGGTCAACACTAAAGTCAGCATAATAATATTGCCTAATTATGGAGGATGATTTTAAGACTTCTTGATTTATATTTCCGTATTTGTATATGATATTGTTATCGATGAAGCAATCGTTCATATTTTTAGTGATGCTTAGCAAACTTTATTTAGACTTAGCCTTGTTGCTTCAGAATTCTATTCCAAGATTGCAAATGTTATTAATTTAATATTTATAGCACAATAGAAATAGTGTACAAAAGGCAGACTTAATGCCGCAATGTTAAGGCCTTAATAAATGTTGGGCTTTCTCCAAATTCTAATTGGCAACTACTCAAAAGAAGACTTTTGGTGGTGATGGTTTAACAACGAAAGTTTTGTAGCTCTTCACCAAAAAGAATTGCCAACATTTGAGTAGTTTTTAATACGTGTTGGTAATAAAAATAGGCAATTTTTGTATGACTTATATAATAATTTAGCTACGATGTGCTTAATTTCTCATTATACTTTTATCTGATCTCGAATAACTTAGACCACACAGTCATATCTCCATTAGATGTCATTTCTCGACAAGTTCCGCCCCCCGTTCGGTTGTGGAAGGCGCCAATAGTAGATATGCGTATGTTGAAAGCACAATGGCTTCAAAGATGATGTCAAAGATAAATGGTATCTGATGACGCGGTATTTGTAACACCTGCTAACTATATTATGCTTTGTAAAGTACTTGTAGTTTTGCTGGGATACACAATACATGTGAGCTATGAGGTTAGTCTAACTCTTGATAAGATTAGCGGGTTCACAGCAGTACAACAATCTACTCGTATAGATTACCACTAGGATTCGACGCGGATTTCAAGTTTGACATCAGCCCAGTATTATTGTTAAATCAAAATTGAATGAAAGTTCTTAAAAGTTTCTGTAGGTATTTGAGTCGAATTTGCATTGTGAATAGCTCTACAGCGCCGTTCTGGCGCTTGGTCTGTGAAAAAGCTCCGTAACCTAAAAGACACCAACCCCAAAACGATAGACGGCAAACTAGAGAGATAGATGTAGATGTATGTACAATGTACTTACATACAAATTCAATACGATGCTTCCCCAAGTTTTCTCTTCTCATTAGCCTTAAGAAGTTATTCAGCAGATCTCCTTGCTAGTACTAGTATGTCAGTCGCACATTGGCGAGATGTTTGCTACAGTTTTTGTCATTGGTGCGTGGACAAAAACACCGGTTCAGTATGAGTGCCAGTGGGTGCGCAAGAGCAAGATTCCATTTCACGCGGAGGTAAGCAAGGCTAGCCGGTACTGTTAGCATGCCTGTGGAGAAAAACACTAACAATATGTTTTACTTTTGTGTATCGCAGTTGCTCTGGGCTAAATGTTTTGCTAATATACCAATCATAAAACGAATAATTAAAAATTATAACCACAATGTATCCACCTACATTATAATGAAAATAAAAACAAAAATGAGCCAGATTGAAGAAAAGACTTAATTTGGAGTCTCATAACATTTTTTTTTTATTATTGTATTTTGGTTTGGTGTGCAATAAAGAATATCTATCCATCTATTATATTACCCAAACAAAATGCCAGGACCGGCTGCAAAAATAACAATCGATATTATCACGTGAAAGCGTGAAAGAGAAATGTATGAAAGTGGTTTTTAGATTTAGATGTTTGTTATCTTATTTATTTCTTTACAATATTTTGCAACTAAAGACGGTAATAGGGAATATGCATGACTTTTTTTTATGGATTTATTGAGATCTTTTGTCTTCCAGATACATAAATATCGAAGAATTTTTAAACTATCTTTTCTATTAAGCGAGTTATAAAGCGTTAAAGTTATTGATTAGACAGAGAGATCCGATGCGGTAGTTGACGTCACGTACCGTAAGCGCCGTACTAACTCCATAGAAAAATCTGTTTCGCGAGAGAGAGACGGATATATTCACTTTCAATGACTGTATCTCGCCCATTTTTCAACCAATTTTGATTTTGTTTTCACTGTTCGTAGTAGATTTTGATCTATTTTACGATAAATTAGTAAATACCTGAAACTATTTTTCATGCATATTCCCTATTATTTAATCGTCTTTTTTTCCTGCCAGCTCTTCCTGAAACATATATTAAATCTTTGTCGTGGCCTAAATTACATGACTTCTATAAGACTTGCAATCTAATAGCTAAAAAGAACTAAAGAAAATTGGCTACATCGATAATTTAATTTGGTAGTGAAGTAATGCACCAATAAATCTACGTGCGGCCTTTGCTATAAAGTATGATGATTTATTTAAAATTACTGAATTATTTACGCTCGCTATTCTTCCGATTCCGTATCGAAGCAGTAATTATTTTGTTGAACGCGTTATAATAGCCGTTTGTTAGCTGCAGGTAATGAGGGGTTCTCTTATCACTGTACCTATATTTATCAAACTAATGAGTGTACTACGTTTATTTTCAATGTCAAATGTATGAGAGTGAAATGTTCAGAGGATAATTGCAAGATTTATTTGGTGTCGGTGGCGAAAATTTTTTAATTAAAGTACGAGTTTATCGTTCTGAAGGCCTGATTTGAATCTGGGCCCCTGCCGCCAAAAACGAAAACGATCGTTCGTTGAACGGATTGCGTACTTTGGTACCATAAATCCCACCCATTTGTCCCTCCCGTGTTCCAATATACGAACTAAAATTCGTCAAAGTCGATTTTATTTAATTTAATCTTCTTATTTAAATATATAAAAGGAGAAACTGACTGACTGACATATCAACACACAGCCTAAACGGCTAAACGTAGGCACTTCAAATTTGGAAGGGACGTAGCTTAGGTACCGTAGAGGTGCACTAAGAAAGGAATTCCCGAAATTCTTACAGGAACGGGAGTTAGCGGGAAAAATAGTATTGAACCCGTGCGAAGCCGGGGCGGGTCGCTAGTTCATATATAAGGCCACGGTAGGGACAAATAGCAGAGATTTATTTTGCAATATTACGCGATCCGTTCAACGAATGATCGTTTTCAATTTTGGTATTAGGGGCCCAGGATCGGGTTAATTTTCAGTAATGTTACTACATATACAGTGATTCAGTAGCCATCATATTTATTAATGAGATGCTGAGATTGGGCGTGATTAAGTAGTAGTGAGTATAATTATGTAGAGTCTAGAAATTGAAGGCATCAGACAGTATCTATGTTCACGTGTACATTTATTTCTTTGGATACTATAATATATCACACGGACGTTTAATCAATATTAAGATTAGCCGCTGCACATAATGATCACAATATGGCACCGATGGAATTTCTGAGCTTTCGAAGTAGCAAAGAACGGAACAAGTCTGTTCGTAGTCAGAAGTTTATCTAATATTTAATTATTCACAATTTCCTCACCTAATTTGCAACCGAATCAAATTAACATTAGATCCGAATAATAAGGTCCCAAGTTAGTATTTGGTTGTGAAACTTTGAAATAGATTATTATAACATTTTATTAGTTTGATGGTTTTATGGACTGCAGTCTATCTACGTGGCCACTTAATTATTTTAAGCTCTGAATATGTTCCTCACCTAATTTGCAACCGAATCAAATTAACATTAGATCCGAATAATAAGGTCCCAAGTTAGTATTTGGTTGTGAAACTTTGAAATCGATTATTATAACATTTTATTAGTTTGATGGTTTTATGGACTGCAGTCTATCTGCGTGGCCACTTAATTATTTTAAGCTCTGAATATGCTCACTGAACATTGGACCTATATTTTTAGATTATGGTTTCCGAACATATCGCCTTTAATATATTCTTCAATGAAATCTACTGATAGCTAGTGGATGAAGGTGTGCTGGAGAATGTGTCGCTCGCCTTTTGCTTTTCCACACGCGGTCTCGTCATCCGGCGCCCGCAAAGTAAATTCTGCACTCATCATTGAATAAAACTCTAGCCTATTGTTCGAGAGTTCATTTGTGAACGGCATTTTCACGTGTGAGCCTAAATCGAGCTATTCGGTACTGTCTGAGCATTGGAGCAGTTCTGGTCCGCGAGCTGGCCAACATCTACAAAATATTTACCTACATGTTTTATTTTGTTGTATTAATTTAACAAGGATCGTTGTATTAGGTTTATATGAATTAAATATTGATTGAAAGGGTTCACTTTCATTCAGACAAATTATAGGTACCTGTGCCAAGGTCGTTAGGCACCTAATAATTTACATGTTCTTATTCGATTATTATTTAACTGGGTTTTAAACACCTCCCTTTTAGGCTACGAGTGATAATTATGAGCAATAAAACGTTGGTATTTTAAAATAAGCCTAATTTCTGAAATATTAACTACCTGTGGGCTGTTATCGGGCTTTTATCTTATTATCGGATCATGTCTGAATATGCATTAGGTAGACATTAAATGTATAGATCTAAATTCAAGTGGAAAATGCGCATATACGAGTATGTATGTACAAACGAATAAAAGTAAAAAATGCAACGTTATGTAAAATCAAATATGTAAGTAAAGTAGATATTGTTATCATTGTATGTGTTACGGGTAATGCTAGAAGGTGGAGTAAACCTATCTATGCATCGGGAGTAACTATTTATGACTATCTACTTATTTTCCCTTTTTTTATAGTTGTCATCAAAGGTAGCGGTTCTGCAATGGTATCGCACCCACAGGTATTCGACCGCGGCATTCCCGAGTGCGGTTAGGATAAAGGCATATTAAGTGCAAACTTAGAACTCTCAATTGGTCTGTTACTTAGGCAAATTGCTTCGGCACTTAAAATATTATTATCGGTCTGGTTTTTCAATATTGTCTATCAAATGGGTAAAGTTCTCAACTAATTGGCGATGATGATATATCATCTCCTCTAGGGAGTGCTCTTTCTCTTGAATGAATTAAGTATTATTATTTTACAAAACTTAATATATCAAAAAATATATAACGTTTGCTCATACGGAGATTGCTTATTTCTCAATGGATTTACCTCACTGCCAAATTCGGCCGCGCAATAACTTATCGATTGTGTCTAGAACACCCGCATTTGAAGTAGGTATTAAATCGTACTATAATAATGAAATACTGTAATACCTTCTCCTGTAAATGTTTCGTGCAATCCTAATAAATTATCGTGAGTGATCAATAGCGATTAATTTAAGATGTGCATTATTGCGTTTATGTATTATGCAACGATTTGGTATTATATCAATACTTGTAATAAATTGGCAGTAATACGAGTACGTCTGGTATTAAGATGCATGTCGAAATTTTCACCCGTCACAATTTCAAATATATACCTAATTAAAAGTTAATTACTGTGTCATTGTTTCAGATTGAGGTAATAAAAAGATTTTATTGAGATTTTACTCAAGCCAATGCACTTAAAATTACCAGCCAGAGGTATTTTTGCAATATCGAAGCGCTGTTTGTGATGAAAAGTGTATAAAAAATGTGTATAACCTAATACATATTTGAAAGCTATTGTAATTTTATTTTGATTAAAAATATAATATCTCCGTAAAATACTTAACAACTTATTAATTAATACATTATACATATAGCTGTATAGTATTTATATACATAAATTATATTCTATATTATTATTCTAATTTGAAATTTAAATTAAGAACTTGGCCGTAAAGTTTGGAGTGGAGGTAAAAGTAATGGTTTTGAGTACATACGCCGTAATAAATAAATGATATGGACTTGTTTAAATCATTGAATATTGCCCTAAAATTGATAGAACAGCAAAGGTTTGAACGTAAAACTGTTAATTGAAATTTTTATTGCATTCCATAACTAGCGGTGATGACATTTGTGTTGGGAAGTTTTGTAGCCTGTAAATATTTTTCCTTGGCCCATAGAAATTATTGACAATGAGGTCTTCATATCATTGGTTGGGCATGGTCACCATATTATGATACGGGCATAGACATCGGCATACTCAAATCTAGTCCCTATTGCCTGGTGATAATGTTTAACAATAGCTAGAGAATTACACATAAGTGTGAAAACTCCCTATCATAGATTTGTTGCACTTTGTTAGACATTTTTGGAATGTACTAAAATAATTTTACACTATTTCACAAATTGCATCCTTAAATCTACATTAGTCCTCTGGTCATCATGAGCCCATTTAAAACTGATGGCATTTTTACGTGACGGCTATTTAAGAAATCCTCTAAATTCACTATCCGACCCTATCCAATATGATAATAGAAGTGATAAAAGATATAATTATACTAACGCACAATATATTTTCCCAACATTGCTAAATCTTAACTAATATTATAAAGCTGAAGAGTTTGTTTGTTTGTTTAAACGCGCTAATCTCAGGAACTACTGGTCCGAATTGAAAAATTCTTTTTGTGTTAAATAGACCATTTATCGAGGAAGGCTTTAGGCTATATATAACATCACGTTGCAACTATTAGGAGCGAAGAAATAATGAAAAATGTAAAAAAAAAACGGGGAAAAAATAACTATTCCACGCCGACGAAGTCGCGAGCACAGCTAGTATTCGTATAATTTAGTTTGTAAACTACTAACAAGTACATAGTCTAAGATCGGCGTCCCCGCTGCCCGCTTGTCCTTCAATCAGCCTGTCAGGAAATTAGAACCCGTCTTCCAGGGAGCAGGGACACTAACTTAAAATTTCTTTTACTTGAAGTATTAGGATTATGTATCGAATTCAAATACAAAAGGCATCTCTTGTTTCGAGCAGAAGTATCTGGCTTTATTTTGAATATTTATTTTATTTATATATTTTTAGTGTTATGGCATTTTCCGGGTCGGCCGTCGTGAAGTGTTTACCATGGGCCGCACCACACTTTCGCCCTCCGAACACGAGAGCGCACTTAGCCCAGCCAGGGCTTAGGAAATTTCAACTTCATGACTATTCATATGTCTGTCATGGTTTCTACTAACTTGTTTGTTTATGGAAATAATTACAGTGTCATGGGAACCAAAGATGTTCTACTTCATTATGTACGGTCTAGGTTATTGCTTATTTTATAATTGCAAGTATCCAATTATGGTATACCTAGTATCTACGTACTTACATAAGTACGCAGACATGCGAGACTCCCGATGTCATTCGGGGTTTATTAGAGATCGATCCTTATTACCATTTATATTTCTGGAATTGTATTATGCCTGATTGGAAGATCAACTTAATTAGAATGTGTCATTCCTCTTATTTATAATAATGTATTGTTTAAAATTATTATTTAACGTATTTTCCTGTATTATTGTTGTTATTGTATTAATTATCATTACCCAGTTATTTAAATACTATTATGCACCTTGATATTAACGGAATATTTTAATTATTAAATACCTACCTATATATTTATCATTAATATTAAAAACATAAATAGGATGGCTAAATATGACAAATAATATATGCCGTTAATAGTTATAAACACTGGAAATTCTCGTTTAATTTTCATTACGAGTAATACGTAAACTCACTGACATTTTACGAAAAAACAAGTTGACTAGCCGTTCAAACTTCTTTCCTTTAATTATCCTATAGGTACATTAATGTATTGATTTATCGACGACACGTAATTATACTAACGAGTTAAATTTACGCCAGGTGGTGGCTAATTAGCTATTACATAAAACGTTTTATGACTTCGTATTACGAGTGTGATCGATGCAATTTTCGTAAGATATTTAAGTGACCATTCCAAACAAATGTTCCTTTCATCATAGTAAAAGAATGTGTAATTTTATTTAATAGACAACAAGCAAATCGTATGTTATGAATTTCTGAATAAGCTGGGGATCTCTACCTATTATTTTTATTAAACTATCAAAGTGGCTCTTTTTGTTTTTTTTTTCTAAATGACTTCTACGATGGTCAGAGCGGCCTTGTCATCATCACCGGACTGTTGGGGGAGCGGAAGGCTCTCATCCACCTCTAGGTCCGTTGCCGCAGGGATTTGGGCCTCTCTTTCGCTTTCCATCAGGCGTCGATATAATTATCTTATACTACTTACAATAGAAAATAAATAAATAGAATTGGTATAGCTTTATCCTGCCTGGTAGATGTTTTATTAATACATAGCATCTAAGTAGGTAATTTTTGTGCCTATTTTCTACAAATTATTCTTTAACTAGCGACCCGTCCCGGCTTCGCACTGGTGCTATACTACATATATGCATATACACATACATTCCTCTTGAATTCCTCTATCTAGAAAAACCGCATCAAAATCCCTTGCGTAATTTTAAAGATATAAGGATACATAGGGACAGACAGAAAACAAAAGCGACTTTGTTTTATATACTATGTAGTGATCACAGATTATAGTGATGAATAGTTTTGGTAGAGTACCTACCTAAACCTTCTCCTGTTTAGTCTTTTTTCAAATCGTGACTTAATTTGGGTAGTATGTTACCGGCCTTGATTGAGCTAAAGTCCATTCACAACAAGGTATCTATTAATCTAATCAAATCTAGATCGTACTGAGAGATTACAGTCATAAATATGTATAGGTTAATTATTGGGAGCTCGATTACGTTTTGGTACGGATTGGTGCAGTGTCAAAATTGGTTAGAATCATAAATCATAGTTACCTAAATCGCACGAGATTTTCGTTGATCATTGGTAACAAAATCAATAAAGTTCCTGTCTGCATTGAAATCAGATCGGTATATTTAGTTATTACTTATTTATTTATTTTTATAATCTTGTGATCCATTATTTATTTCCCATTTATTATGATCCATTTTTTACCAACTAAGTATGTGGCGGCATTGCTGTGCCCCTGGCGTTACTGATGTTCAAGGGCGGCGGTTACTGTTAACATCAGACAGGCCGCAAGCTTGTCTGCCACTAATAGCAATAAAAAAAACTGACTATGTGCGTAAAAAAACAATAAGTAGTATTTTTCGCAAAGGTTTTAGTCATTTTTCAAATTAATTTAGCCGGCGAGGTGTTATAGACGTTCTGCAAGTAGTAATTATTACATGACATGCTTACAGTGTCCTCCCACCTAATAAAAACTTAGAGGGAATTTCTCACTTCATTACCGTTGATATGCGTTAGCGTAATGGTTTCACATAAAACCGCTTTACGTAAATCCGACGCATTTCTTCCTAGATCTGGTTATCGAGGAAAACGCTCGTCTAGTCTAGTACCTACGAGAGCAGCTCCTCATAATGTTAATGGTAAAACGTTTCCGCAAAGCCACATAGTAAGGCGGAGATAGACTATTATTGCTAGAGTAAGTTGTTCCTACAGAGAGGCAATGCGTTATTAAATGTGCAATAGAGAATTAATTCTTCTTGTATCGTTCCTTTCCAAAGGTTGTCTGCGCTTAGGGGCAGCGCAGACGACAGACTATCCGTGACGCACTTTTTTGCAATTATATGCAGTAACGCACACGACGCGCAAAAATCTGTCGCGGATATTTCACAGACTCAACGCACACGACGCACATCTTCGATCATTCTGTCGGCAGACCTAGACGCTCTTTTTGAATGTTTTTTTGAATGTCTCAGACGCAGACTCTATCGCACAAAAAGTGTGCCGTCTGTGCTGCACCTTATAGTGATAAGACCACCTAAATTCTACATCAAATTCGGAGTCAATTGTATAGTGTGCTATATACCTATAAAGTCCGAATTGAAAAATTCTTTTTGTGTTGAATAGGCTATATAACATCACGTTGCAACTATTAGGAGCGAAGAAATAACGGAAAATGTAAAAAAAAACGGGGAATTAACTATTCCACGCGGACGAAGTCGCGAGCACAGCTAGTAATAATATAATTTTTAGAACAATCGTACTAAAGAAACATTGTTATTGTATCAATGTAGGTATTGGACTGAATAAGTAAGCTTTACAGTTGAGAAAGTTCTCATCTTACCCTTAAGTGCCGTTTATTACACGGTCCATTTGCTACAATTACATTACATGGATTATTTAAATACAACAAGCATCTCGTTAATCGCTCAAATTGTTTTTTTCTTTCTTTTAAGAATACACAGGGTCAATGTTTGCCAACAATTAAAGTTCATTAATCTTCAGACATGGATTTCGATTCTTGTTGTAAAACCTGTTAATGTAGCTTATTTATAAAATATAGACATATGTAGAGACACTGACTCTTGTTACTAAATATCGACAGAATTTATAAAAGTATGACTAGCAATTTAGTCAGTGCATATGTCAAGCAGTGGACCGATACGGGTTGATGATGATGATATGTCAATAGAAACACAGGGTAATCTTTAGTTGCAGAGAGAGCCATATAACTTGTCAAAGCTTTAAAAAGAATAGAGATATTTCTTTCTTTTCTTAACTAAAGGTATGTGACGAGCAAGAGGCTAGTATGACGTTAAATGATCGCCGCTCATGGAACCAGCATTCCCGGGGGCTCAGTCTAGCCACTTAATGAGCAAAGAAAGTGAAAGAAGTTTTCAGAACCCTCGCTTAAAGAAGGACAAATACCACTTCCTCTACTAGCATTACTATTATATATTGGTACTTATTGTTGTAGATAGGCGATTCAATTGATTTCTACTGCAGCCGACCTGTCTGTATGTTGGTCTTTGGCTAACCGTATTCGTCACTTTGCGTTGTCACTTGCACTGATGGTCGATTGTCGTCGGCGCTGATCGCGTCATTACGGGTTGGGTCGCCTACGCAGCGCAAGACACAAGGAAATGTTTATCAACGACGTCGTAATGATTTATCAATCGGTGTAGGGGACTGAAAGTTATTGAGTAGAAAGAAGGTATTCATATTATGTAATGGGGGATGTAAGGTGCTTAATGTAAGGTGTTTTTAGATGCTTCAAGCCAACCCACCTGCCCTCGGTGCATCCTGCCGAATAACAAACGAGGCGCTGGCAACCGACTGGTGGCAGTATAACCATCTCTATTTGTAGGTGTATCTAAATACCAAAGATGACGATGACGGGCAGCAGCGTTACCGGAGATAGATAGATAGAAGCTACGCCCTGCGATCGCCAACCCGCCTACCCAGAGTGGTGATTATGCGTCCTCCAGATGTTCACCCTGAGTGGAGAACAACTGGGAGGCCTATGTCCAGCAGTGGACTGTAATAGGCTGATGATGATGATGATTCATATTATGTTCATTGACATTCTGTAGCCTGTAATGTGTAACTTGTCGTGCGTGTGGTATCCATATTTACAATAGGACTACGGGAATATCAGAAAACGGGCAGCAGCGACAGCAACGTTTACCTGGGTATAAATAAAACCTACTGCGGTCACCAACCAGCCGGCCAAGCGTGGTCATTAATTTAAATTCCCCCAAATGACAATTGTCATAGGGGGAGGTCCATGTCTAGTAACTTATCCCGCGGTATAAGATCGGGCAGCCTCAGAGCCTAGCACGGAACTCGTCATTACGAGTCCCTGGGAACGGGGAAATAATTCCAACGGCACACGATAACAACTTAGTTACATTGTAATATAATATAACATTATATTGTTACAATTTCGATCGATATGAATCATGGCTGCGCGAGCGACTCGTGAAAGATTGCGTGTTGTGTACTCTGTAATTGGAGTACCTACTTACTGGTTATGTATGTTCCGGTACGGATAATAATAATATGTATCTGAATTTTTTAATTTAGTTTAAGTAGATAGGAAGGATCTACTATTCTTATTTTATTAACACCACTGCTTGCCGACCATAGTCGTGCACCGTGTAGAGCGCCTAAAGCGCGGATCTGAATTTTCGGGGTTCGTTATCCCATTGAATCAGTTTCAAACAATCGGCCCATCGCCATCCGCCTGCTCCAGAGAAGGCCAACCATCCTGATTCTGATAATTCTGCATCCACTCTCGGCCAGTCGTCTTTCAAGTCAGCGTCCCACCGTGGTGGAAGACGTTCTATCAGTTTAGAAAGCAAAATTGACCTAATTGTATTGGTCTGGTTATTCTGATCAACGTCTTCAGTCACATTCTGTAAAGTATTCATTGTAAATGATATCAATGAATACTTTGGGGCCTAAGGTGGCTGGCGCATTTATGACTTCTTTAGTATTCGTTTTTAATCATGGTAGGTAATTTGTTCTCGTGAAAATAGTTGAACATCTTTAATTTAATTGAGTATGTAGAAAAAGCGGTGTAAAGCAAATTAAGAGTGAGTGTTAATTAAATTGAAACTGTTAACATCTACTAATTAGAAGACTTTTTGCGCATAAGAAAACAACATACCTACTATGAAAAACAATAGGTACCTACTTAAATATTTTGTTTGCAGTTCAGCAAAAAACGTTCAAAGTACATATGAACGAATATTACATCACATCATGAGGTAGAGTGCGATTGTAATTACCATGTTTATTAACCAGTTCTAATGTTCTACCACTTCACCACAACCGATCACTTTGAGGCTAAACGTCAATTCGTTAAATTTTTGCTCCATTAAGTTTGGTGTAAAATTAACTTGCTTCCGCGCCCGACTCTACGCTTACGTTTTTTATTGCTTAGTTTTCCATTATTGAAATGTGATAATGTTACACTCACAACCATTGGTATAGTAATTATGTCTATGTCTACATTTAAGGAGTATGGCAGGTATTATGGCCCTTGTCTTCAACGATAGGATGTTAAAAAGAAACATCTCTGCATATCTATGAAAATTATAATAAATTTTATTATAATTTTCATCAGCCTCTCGTAGTCCTCTGCTGAATGCCACTCCAATCGTTCGCCGCTTTGCATGATCCTGGGCTTCTCGCATCCAGCACCAGCCATCTTGTGCAAATCGTCGCTCCATCTGGCCTGTGGGCGTCCTACACTGTATTTGTCGAGAAGACCGCTTCTGTAACGAGTTAAGGAGTGCATACCGATCCACTCTAGAACTCGTTGTAATTTTTAAGAAGCCTTACTTTCTTTACAATAATGTTCCAATGGTATTAAGTGATATTAATTTCCTTTTCAATTCTGTAACTAATTCGCTTTTCATAGTTTAATTGGCCAATGAAGGAGTTAATAATAGCAATAAGTAAATAACAAACAGACATTAAGTATTGTACTATGCGCGGACATTCTAATTATAATGCGTATTAAATTTGTTACCAAGTATGTTTATATTAAAGTGTATGTGATAAATTTAAGTGGTATCGTTTACATGTGTCATATGGTACGTCAACGTAAGCCGTTGTTAATTTTGACCGCGCTCATTAAATCAATAGTCTTGTGGCTTGTTAGATGCAACCTTGGTGTCGTATGGATTAACTAAGCCAATTAATCAATCAATTACATTTTGTATAACTAATTATATTATTACTAGCTAGTGCCAGTGACTTCTTTCGAGTGAGCTTCATGATGTTGAAAATTGTTACCCAAAATGCGATCTTCCAGATCTTCGATTTTCATAAGTCAATAGAAAATTCTCATCGGATTGAACAACATTTGATAAGGGAGCATTTTCTTCATATAGCTTAGCTTAGCACAATAGCCCAGTGCTTCTGCATAAAGATCCGTTCAGTACTTTAGGAGATTAGAGAGTACAGAACTACAGACAGATAATTTTTTTTTTTATTCTTGCTCTATCCTGTTACTGTTTCATTACCACCTTTATTTATTCTGTAAAAATTTGCAAAATTATAAGACGCACTTTTTTATTGTTTTACATATGAATGTATTGATTGGGTGATATGCTATAGTAGGTGTAGCACGTGAGAGTGTGTTCTCACGTGTTATTATCCATATTGGATTTAAGGGACGTCCTTGTTTAATCTCCCCGGATAAAGCCACTGCGGATGTCAGTACATAGTTGGTAGCATTGATTAGTTGTTATTTATTTGCGGCGTTAATCGCAATCACAATGTTTTATGGAACGAATACATAAGGAACATTGGCGCGTTTTTATATTTATAAACTATTAAACAAGTTCTAATGGATTGATCAAAATATAACCCGGTGAAATGTCCAGTTTAAGTAGTATCTATGGTCAAAGAGCTTTGTGTTGCGAAAAGTTACTGTGGATTGCAACCTTTATTAAAAATTATTACTTATCATTATCCCTTTAAGCAATTCTATGTAACGTGATAGGATCACTGAATTCAAAACGTGACTTCACATAACCTTATTAGTCTAGTTTGTGTGAAGTAATCATTCCACTCATATCTCTTCCTAACCTCTCAAGGCAACTGGCTAATTATGTAATTGAGGCGATCTTCACACTTTCTATTTTCTATCATCCTCAAAGGCGATCCGCCGTGGGTGTTCTCAATCTGATTATTGCACAGCCGAAGATAACTATCGCACGTGTGTGATTAACTTTAGGTACCAACATACATCCCTTGGAACTGGTTCGCCTTGATTTCACAGGAAATAGAAATGACGGTTTGTTAGCAGATGCTGTAAACTTAGACGTGATTTTAAAGTAAATTGTACCCACTTATTTAGCAGTCAGTAAGAACCGACGTTTTAGGTAAATTATGAACATGACAACATGAGGTGATTCCTCCTTTCCGAGGTTACCATGTTTCGTTTAAAATGGATGGAAAAACATAAATGTTTGTCTTTGATGGTTTCTAAACGAAGAACCCCGGCATGGTTCAAAATACAAAATATGGTTCATTTGGTATTTTGAACCATATTGATCACGTTACATGTTCTTAAGTACACGAAATTAAGTAAATTTTAGCTAAAAAAGAAAAAACCATATTGCAAAGAAATGCACTTATTATCCGTTTCCTTACGTTACGTTAATTTATAAGTATGTATTACATGATGTTCGTTACATAATTTCTCTTAGTGTATTCTTTTTTATGTCCCAAACTAAACCTGTAAGTTATTAATATAACATAAATCCATCATGATTTTCCGATATTAAACTATACACAATTGGAAATCTATCACAGTATAGACAGATATCAATCAGTAAACGGCCACCTACAACCGATTAGTTTTACGAGATTTAAGAATGCCATTGAGTTGGGCGGTAATAAAGTTGTTGCTACTATATCATGTACCACTTTCGCCGTGCGGCATTCCACCATGATCACCTTGTGGGATCTCGGTGTGGATCTACCATAAACGTTAGATAGATTTACGTGTTACGTATTAAGTTATCGAATAACTTTTTTTGGGAAAAGTGCGAGACTTGTTAGAGAATGAGTGTTGTAATAGACGACCATAGGCACGTATTGTAAATTTATAGGTTTCGCCTTAAGTTCGGTAGATCCGAATATTCCGAGGTTGTTGATTTCTTGAGTCGAATCAATTTTGGAAATATTGTTGCTGAATTGATCTCAATCTGACTGTTTATAGAGCTCAGTACACGCATTAATTAACTTATCAATGCCCGTACCAGCCGCCAATTACTTTTTAATTATGCAAGTGCAAGAGAATCCGTATAAATCTTAATAGATGAGAGAGAAAATAATGTAAACAACAAACAAAAGATTAGGTGTTAAGATATATTTTTTTACCAGCAGCTTGATAATTAAGGTAGAATGCTGTTATTGCAAACATATTTAATGATATCCTAACAATAATATGTAAATCGATTTTAAATGTCGCATAATTAGACATTAAAAACAGGTTTTAGGCGACCAGTAGCAGATATTTTTGTATGCAACTTGGTTAAAGTTGGTTTATCATTTATTCTAAAAGTAAAGCCTTCAAATTAATATTTATATGTAAATGGTTATAATTTAAAAATGTTGATGTGGTTACATGACAAGATTGTAGGTACATACTTATTTTTTTTTATTAATTGCCATTTTGTATCGGTGACACAAGGTAATCGATTACTGTCATCGTTTCACCAGCGGTACTTACCGAATGTAAAACAGTGACCGTTTAATTTCCTTCTGTTTATAGCCCGATCTGATGCAATCAAGGAAGATGGAATATGTTGAGGTGGGGTCATGTTTACACCGAGTTGACTGGACACCACGTAACAGAAGGTTTCCTTTTTATTGTTTGCAATAAACATCCTCTTTCTTTCTGTGTTCGCTGGTGAATCACGATATTAATTGTTGATACCGACTGTTTATGTTAATTCTCTTCGCTTTTATGTTTGTAGTTGTACGTGTGTATTACACAACATTGCGTGCTGAATCGATTGGTTGTAGTGTAATCCCAGCGTTTAATAGCTTCGTAATATATGATCATCTCGGTAAACTTTCGTGTGTATCGAAAACGTAGAAGTAGTAAATTGTCAATTTGAATTTTATTACACATTTAATTACTATTTGTCGTGATGTTCGAGATGAGTGAAACTAAAAAAAAGCGACTAGCTTGCTGCTGAGTTACTGAAATTACATTTTAGGTTTAACAAATAAGTACACCATTTCACTTGTGTTAAAATACTAATCCAGAATCTTAATCTAATTAAACATTTCGTATACTGAATTGATCCTATTAGTTCCATGGTTTTACAATATTGATGCAAATATCGAATTCGAATCGAACAAGCAATCGTTACAGAAATTCGCCACAGGTGTTTGAATCACCGTCAAAGTCAAGTCGTTATCGATAACAACTCGAACATTTGACTAACAAAAACGAAAGTGAAAATATTTTTTATTTTGATACTCATGGTTATAAACGAAACCTTTGATACGAGTAAGTACTTTCTTTTGAATAAAGTTATTGTTGTGGACGCATTGTGAAAGTTAGAAACGTTATTTACTCGCGTTTACTTATTTTATACATACATTTATACTTCATAAATGAAATAATATTATACAACGTGCTTGTATTACACGATACGCGTGAATTGTATAATTTTTTATTCGGTAATATTTTAGTTTTAAGATCATAATAATTCATTTGATACTTCTTTTGGTGGTAAGTTATGATTTTAGCTTTTGGACGACAGAAATTGAATGCAATAAATAAAATAAACTGTTTCAAGCCGTGATTGTAACAAATGATAGAGTTTTGAAGATGCCCGCTTTGTATAGCTTTCGCATTATGTTTGCAACTTTTTACATATGTCTTGAAGAAATGGTACGAGCATAAGTGGTTACCTTCATGTAACCAATCAAACCTCTATCGACAAAAGAATAGTATTTTTATATAATGTCTGTAACGTACGTAGAAGTATCCAACCACAAGCTCCTTAAAAGCCGAACGTAACCAAATGAGATTCCACTTCCTCAGTAGATAGATTTACAGTCTATAAAATTTGTCGAAGCACTCCGGTTCGATGTCGGCGATCGTCACGGCCATTACTCCGTTGTGGGTTGGTTTTGTTCCGTACCCCTCCGGAACGCAGCTGTCCCTTCTTTAGAGAAGATTCTTTATTTATCCACCGGCTTAAAATAGGATGCGGAAGAGACGTGAACACGCGGGTCAAGTCGTATGCTCAAATTTATGTTGTGCCAAACATACGAGATGTTGGCCCGGTATATGTTTGTATTCACAAAGTTCGGTGGAATTCTTTTAATAAGTAAAATTTCGTCCATCCGAAACATCTGCGATGGCTGGCTCGTTTTGAAATGGCTTTAGATTCTTTGCGAGAAAAACTGCACAGTACCAAATGTGGTAGGCCGAATCGATTGCCACTTTTTTATTGGCTCAGTTCCCTTTAAATGACATTGCCGTCAGACATCTGGTTCTAAGAATTATGAGATTTCTTTCAAAGCGTGAGTTATGTAGTTTGTAATCCGATACTACCACTGTACTGTCGTTGAAATTGTTAATTTTGAGACATACATAACGGATTTTCCACTTATTAGCTAGTCTGAGCCACCACAATGGAAACTTTGTTTGCTTAATTTGTTTTGTTTGAGCTACGGGCTTAGAATGTGGTTTTATCAAAGATATTATTTCGTATAAATCAAACGAAGTGATTGGTCTATTAAAATTTGCATTGCAGAAATATGATTTACTTTGGAACATAATCAGGATAAGTTATAGGTAAATGTATTTTAATGTCATATTTAATGATATAAACTTATAAGTATTATGTGTATTTAATTAGAGGAAATTTGGCGTCCAAGGAGTATACAATTATCTTTGTTGTAATCTGTGCTCACTTGTGTCTATAAATAGATTTAGCAACGCGATGCAAATGTTAGGCAACTGTGTTGGAGTAATAGTCGTAAATAAGCCACTGGGGTGGTCTGCGGTCGATCAGCTCAGATATACGATAGTTAGCTCTCAGGTTTTATAGCGGTGTGATTTAGGAATTTATTATCGATTGCATTCATCGTGGCGATTGTTCGAAACATGTGCGTACAAACAGTGATTAGCAGTGCGCAATATTAGATTTCTCTTGTTTTTAAAATTCATACAATTTTATTACATGTAAAATACCTACTATAGCATTTTTTTAAAGTCACAGTTCTGACAATGTCAGTGTACTTCAGAAATAACTCAGGATTTCAAATACACCTCTATACAATCAGGATTTCAGATAGTTGTTTAATTTAGATTTTCTGTTGAACCCGAGCGATATCAAATCATATTCAAATAATCACGCAAAATTCCCACGAATTAAGAATAAATATTCTTGAAAATACATATAAAAGTGTGTACCTATATCGAATTTTGGATACTTATTATAAGTAAGGTATAATGCGTCTGTAAATGCCGCTCTGTGATTGCAAACAATACTTAGATAAAAAATGAAATGTGCCAAGCTATGTGCATTGATGTCACCAGAAAGTATTATTGTAACTGCATAAATGAGAGTCTCCTTTATTGACTCTTTGATATACGAGAACAATAGCACATTTATAAATTCCTTTCTTTCTGATATGTAAATATGTATAGCGTTCATGTGATTTTCCTTTAGGTAGAATAGAGGTATCTTAGTTATCCATCATTGCGTTTAAAATATGTGCGATAGGGTATATTTATGTGCAGACGACCATACTGCAACATATTCCTCTTATGACAGTAAATACATAATTCTATCTAGATTTTTTGGGGCAATGTGACAGATAAGTAAAATAATAAGTTGAGTTGAGTTATTCGATATTTGTACTGCGCTTCTACATTTGATAATTAGAATCGAACAGTAGGGTAACAGTAGGAACACAGGGTAGCTATCACACTAGTTTTAAGTAATTAATTATGCAAAAGAGTAATTTACTCTTGCAAATACTATACTTGCTAAGTATAACTACCTCATTTTTAGTGCCCATTAAGAAAATTAAGGTCGCGGCAATGGAAAAGAGTCCTCGACAACAACACATCAGTATCATTAAGGGATCCACTTTGCAGTTTTAGCATGAAACAACTATAGAATAAATATACTTTACTGTGTTACGGGGGCGCCCTTGCCCTTCGCAAGCGAGACCCTAACCTAGTTCACTTTCGACACGTCCTGTTTTATAGGTTTCGCTGTGGTCATATAAATGACGAGCAAGCCGACAAAGGCGGTGTGGACACCATAACTGGGCCAAATTAGGTTGCGGTGCCCATGGGTCTCGTACAGAAGATGCACGGATGCGTTCGATTTTAAACCTTATTGCAATGATTTAAAAAGCAAAATACTATCTTTTTTTGTTGACTGCATACTGCACCGGCGATGGCGCATCGTTACGGGTAACTCGGTCATATACATAAATTAAGTCGGAAGTTTCTAGAATATTCAATTCAATATTCTAAAAGCGTTGAAAATGTTAGATTGTACCTACCAATTCTTCTTAAGTACCATCTCCATAGTATAGGAGGAGCGTGGCGACTCCTGTAATCCGGCTACTCGGAGGTCAGATACAGGTCTCGCAGGCTCATTAGAGCCATTCTAACTTTGACACCGCGGCACGGACCAGGGATCAGGGATACCTACCAATGATGAAACGCAAAAGTTTGAGGATAACATGTCACAAAAGGTCCGTTTAATAACACTGTTAGGTACTTAAAGCACCATTAAACCTCAAAAAGAAAAACAAAAGATAACGATGAATTGTGTCAGTGTTAAAACGTAGATATTTAATTGTACATTCGGTATTCAATAAGAAGCTCAGTTAGTGAAATCGTAAATCATCGTGCCATCATTTTAAGGGCGCCTCGAAAACTCGGCCAGGCCTTATGTAGGAAGCGGGCTGACAGTGAAAATAATTCACTTCACATTATTGTACAATTAAGAATATAAGTAGGTAATCGTTTTTTTTTTGTTTTGCCATTGGTCCAAGTGGTTTGAGAGTACTAATTACAGAACCGAATGAAGTGTACCGTTAATTTATTAAGAATCTAGAAAGTATGACACATTGGTGATTTTATTCTTTTCATTGTATTGTATAAAAGAAAATTGTGTATATAATTTAACATGTCTCAGCAATGACTTAAATTAATTTGGTAAAGATCGATGCACAAAGGGGGTTCATTATGTATAGCACCAATATTGTATGAAAAAATTACAGTCTACGAATATATGGCGGTAACTTTTTTTACATATATAAATGTAAAGCCCATTTTACGCATATTTATAATACATCTAATGCTTCAAATTCTAGACACAATCGATAAGTTATTGTTTCGGCAATCAACGGCAGCACGGTCGTTGAGACTTAAGCGAAAAATACGTGTACTCTCTTCAAGTTCATCTCTTGTTTTGTACAAACAACAAACAAACTTTGCTAACACTAAATTGATAGACAGATCTGTGAGAACTCACTGCATTCCGTGAATATTTCGCCACGTGCAAAGAAAAGGCATTGGTGTCATAAATCAAGAAGATGTCTTAACTAGGTAATTACTTGCGTGTTACCACAGAGTGCAACACGTCTCATAATAATTACGGGCTTAGCTCGTACGGTAACTTGATAGCTATCGGCGCATTGTTACCACAGGGGGAAACGGGTGAGCTTGCACCATTTGTCGAAATGGTAACGTGTCGTTAAATATGTATGAGATATCGCTGACCATCTGCGTATCATTCAAACAGAGTAAAGTTTTCATAAATGGTTTTGAATGTCCAAAATTAAATATGAGCGCTCAGTCTGCCTGTAAAGTTTATTATGTATGTCTGTGAGGTTATTTTACTACTACACACTGCGGTATGGGGCGTAAAAATACTACCGAGGTATCCCTGTCGTTAGAGGGCGACTAAAAGGGCCTTCGGCGTTGTGGCGTGCTCTCTCTATCTCCTTTCAGCAAACCCGCGGAAGACAACGATACGTGTCTTCGGACACACTTGGGCAGTGATATCGTACCGAATGGACACCACAACGACGCATCCCGACTGTCTTCAGATTTTTTTTTATTACAATTATGTCATGTCGTTATAGAAACCTCCTATTCTCTTCTTTAATTTGATTTTTAAATTCGGGAAGTCACTTGGTGGTTAGTATACAATGGCGTTAAGTAATAAAAAAGATGCAAGTGGATGCGGTGTAAAAGGCATTAATCGATGCCGTACGCATACCATTGTTATGCAACAAACGAGTTTTTTTGGAGGAAGCCTCGTCTCCCTTTCGCTCGGACGACAGACGCGGACGTGTTAACAGACGGATATGCAGATTTGTGCTTTAGGGGTGCGCGTCTACCTTGCAAGGCTGGTTTGGAGTCTCTCCGATAGCTATAATGTATGGAACTATAGGAATAACAGATTAGAAGTTAATATAATGAGATTTTTTCAAAATGACATGCCCGATAGATGTCGTTATTTAGGCTGCGGTTCAACTATCATGTGATTAGTCAGTTGTAAACGTCAGAGCCATGTCAAAATCACGTTACATTTTACCTGCTGCATATGTGGTGGCATGAGGTGGATTTCTATTTTCAAAAAACCTTTTTTGAGGCGGTGGATGTCAGAGCAATTCCAAACCAGCCTAAGTCTAACTACGAGTAGTACATTAATTAAGTTGATTGTTGGAAGTTGGTAAGTGAAAAGTCAATGGTGCAATAAAAAGTATCTATCTATTGCTCCGATTCTAAAGTGAGTAAGTAACTTGAACACTTGTATTATGGGTATCAGAACAACGAAGCTAGCTATGCATTTTAACTTTGTGTTCCTTTGCCGATATTCCCTGATTATCACGATCTGCAAATAGACGAGTATAGAAATTCTCTTATCGACTTTTTAGTACCATATGACCATTTATGTTTGGCAGCCCTACATCGCTTGCTGCCGATGTTCCATAATGGGCATTGTTTGCAGTAAGCCATGTGGCAAGATGCAGCCGCCCGATTAGCCACCGCTTACAGTAGTTTATGGGGAAGGCAAATGAAAAATTGAAAGATTAATTTTGCGGCAAGATCGTGTAATTTATCGAGCAATTTTGCAAGACCGGCAGCGACCCCAGAACTCGATTTGAGTTGCGGGTGTCCATGGGCAGTGTTGACTGCTTACCATCAGGCATCACTTGCTCGTCTGCTGCCTCTTACATAAAAAAAGATTTTGTCATGGTGCATAAAATGCCTTCTTATAACAATAACACAACATTTTTGTATTGTGTATACCTTCCTAATAAGTTCTTTACTTGAGATTCTCTAAAGTGAGGTAACTGAAGAAGGAAGTATTTCATAGTAACATGTATGTGATCTTATAGGCCGTCATAGCGATCGCAACTGATAAGGGATTGATTTAGGTAACTGTAAGTTGCCGCAGCTACTTAGACACTTCTCTTCCGTTTTCTATCAGGCTAATGGAAGCCGCTATATCTTAATCTTAACTAATATTATAAAGCTGAAGAGTTTGTTTGTTTGAACGCGCTAATCTCAGGAACTACTGGTCCGAATTGAAAAATTCTTTTTGTGTTGAATAGACCATTTATCGGGGAAGGCTTTAGGCTATATAACATCACGCTGCAACTATTAGGAGCGAAGAAATAATGAAAAATGTAAAAAAAAAACGGGAATAAAATAACTATTCCACGCGGACGAATTTGCGAGCACAACTAGTTGTACTATAAAAAAGCATTGATTTTGGGCTCATTTTAACGATATTACTAATCTACTCTTAAGACAGACAATAATATTGTTACATAATAAATGTACATATACTTACCTAAAGTAATTTTAATAAAAAAATACCTTTTTTTACTATTAGTTGAAAGTTTCAATGCAATTTTCATCCAACATAATTTCCGCAGATGTCCCCAATGACGAACTGGCCCCGGGGAGACCACTCCTTAAACTATGTAAATATAATATGTAATAATGAAAACAAACATTATAAAGTTACGTGTGCAAGAGCGTAAGTAACTTATGCCATTATATCTAGGTCACATAGAGCCTTTCCCATTAAGAGGCAATAGTAATAAACAGCTTGTTAACTAATGGTTAACTCATGTCTGTCTTAATGTGGGGTCTTTGGAAAGGCAGGAAATATAATGTAGCTTGATTCATTCTTTGTTTCATACTTACATTAGCTGAAGGTCGCCTAGAGTATGGTCTAAGGTGAAAAATTCCATGATTACTCTGCACGGTTTTAATTACTTTGCGTCTTAATTAGGGAAATGTGTTAACGATAGTACCTACTTACTGAAATGGTATAGGTAGGTACGGCCAAAATTGACTTTTAGTAATCTGACATGTATGTCAATAGATAGAAACTCTTTATTGCACAAAAACACAGACATTACAGTAAAACACATTACAAACAAAAACAAAGTACAATTTAGGCGGCCTTATAGCTTGTAGCTCTTCCAGACAACCTTCAGGTAGAAGAAACCAGATTCAACAAAGATGGGTAAGCTAGTGCAAAACTATCTATTTCATATTAAACACGTAAAATAAGCCTAAGGTACATAAAATACCACGTATGTAACAGTTTTCCACGTCTAATCTCTTCAATAAAATACCTTTCTTCTACCTAAGTTTGTCTGTATTAGCACGCTCTCCAGGCGATGAGCGCTTTTTCCTGTATGGGTCTTCTTTTTATGAAATGAATAATAATATCTGTCATTTGTATTTTATATTTATATATATGTTCACTTTATGAATATGCCTTACCAGTTTTCCTTCTCTGATAAATATATGTAAATAGGTACATGTAGGTATTAAAGACCTATTGAGAATATGAAATCTGTAACTAGGTATATCGAGTATACTTTTAAAATACCAGATAAAAAAGGCGTTTCACACATGATTGATCCAATCTTCTCGTACCTACTCCATAACTGTGGTACTGTACCGACGATGTTGATTGCGAATTTCACTTGCTCAGTTATCATCATGGAGGTTCCGGTTGAACAAACATGACGCTTACTACACAGTAAATAAAGATATGTTACCAAAAGCAAGTGTCTTGTGGAATTTACAATCTTTTCACTTGGACCAATGTTAATAGAAGCTACCGATATTACTAATGACCCTTATTTGTGAGTCGCTCGAAAGCGTTTATCTCCGAAGGAATAAATATGCGGTTGTTATTGTAATAATTTTTTGGTTAATTATTATTGCTCTTTCGTGCATAAATAATACCTCAACTTTCATTCACACTTATTTATTAAAATTATTTTATTTTATTTATACACGTGTTATTTTGTTACGTGTCATACGTTATTGTGAGTATGTTCATCATGTATGTGTCGCAGCCAAACAGGAATTTAAGTAAACAGCCTAGGCCGCTAACTAAATGCCGCTATCGAACTTAATAGCTAATTAACAACAAGTCAATTAATTGAGCGCAACGTTTAACCAGGTGCATGTACGAACGTATCGTCTAGTCTTTTAGTCGTTATGTATATTCAATTCATTGATCATCATCATTAAAACGTTCACTACTGGACATATATACCTCCCCCAATGACAATTGTCATTCCTGGAGATTTGCTTTAGTCATCGCGTTTGGCAGGCGGGTTGGTGACCGCAGTAGGTTTTATTTGTACCCAGGTAAACGTATGACGGATTGCTTAATTGTTTTAGCTGCTTTACCCACACGGGCAGGCATTTCGCATAGAAAGTAAGTGTTTGTAGAAATCTGTAGATACAGTAACATATTCTACTGATTTTATAATCAGTACCTTCCACATATCAAGTGGCTGTCAGTCAGTTAGTGTACTCTAATACAATCGATCAGTGGTCAAAGTGGTTCACATCCGATACCATACGATATTGGAACTTATAGTTGCCAACAGCTGATTAGTGTTGAACGCAATGCTTTACAATGTTGCTGCTACTTAAACTAATGAACTGGTCATAATTTGTTTATGGCATTTGGATGCTTGGGGCTTACTATGATTGACTGACCGTGGCTCAATAGGGATGTTTCCAGGGTCAAAATAATTACATTATATTTAGTCCGCATTTTAGATTATAATTTCATTCATTTAAACAAAAAATAACAAAGATACAAGGCATCAAAATTTAGGATTGGGGGTCTTTGTTTGACGTCACGCGTAATTTTAACGAGCTATATCTTTTTCATTTTTGGTCCAATTTACAAATGAAAAAGTAAGTTTGGACAATTTAAAGACGGACTAATTACATTTTTACGGCAATAGGCCTATTGCTCTCCCCCTTGCCTTCTGAACCAAGGGTTCGATCCCCACCCGGCACAAACATTCATGTCATGAACATTTATGTTTGTTCCGTTTGTTTTCTATAAGTACATACATACACAAAGTCACGCCTTTCTCTTTTTTCCTTTGCTAGACCTATATATATGTGGCAGCTTCGTTATTCTGATACCCATAACATACGTTCTCAAGCTACCTACTTACTTGGAATGGGGGCATTGTATGTGATGTTGTCTGATATTCATACTTATACAAATTTATTCATTATTGTATTTTCCTTGTAGTCCTCACTATTATTAATGGTAAAGGCGAAAGTCCAGGACAAGAAGTTGCGTTGTACGTTTATTCCTCATACTCATCACTCTCGTCACTTTCTCCTCTCCTTCACTGCTTTCTGTTGATCTCTCATGTGGCAAGGCATTATTTGCACACCAACTTTAACATCTTCTCAGGTATGTTACGATTAGATCATCGTTACACATACATAATTCACCGGAGTTTTTCCGAAATTCCATATCGATTTCTATCGAATTCGCTTAGATGTGTGACTTGATTGAATTAGCTTTCACTCAATATTTTTTTAATCGCATCCTGAGAAGCTTTTTAGGTCCTTTATAAAAGGGCTACACTCATACCCTCGACCTTGCTGTCCTATGAATTAAAAATCAAATGTACTTAATTACAATGCTACGTAATGTTGTTATGTAGTTAATTTGCATCTTTATATTCAGCATCCATGTTTTTTTTTAAATCATGATGAATGTGTAAATTTTTACTACATATATGCAGGTAATTGTGTTATTCAGTACAACGTGATATAAGTTTGTAAATAACAACTTAGCTATCACGTTGGTCCATTGACTGATAAATAGAGCAATAGTACGAAGAGAGTAGGCGTGAGAAATCTAATATTTGCGTGGGTGTCTATGATATATTAAGTCTAGTAGATTAATTACTTTTGCACCGAGCTTAAATTTACTGTTATTATAACACTTTTAGATTTATTAATGTCCTAAATCAAGATCAAATCTTAAAACCACAAGTATTTTCTTTTGTTTATCAAGATGGTTTTAATAATCAGTTAAAATGTTTGTTTATTTGATATTTGATGTTTGATATTTAGGTGATTGGACCAAACATCATGTTATTGTTTGTAATATGTATTCTATTTCCCTGATAAGTAATCCACAAATGATAAGATTAGTCTGTCCTTTTTGTGCAGCAAGCAGATCATATTTAAGCCCTAATAAGTACATTTATTTTAATATATGAATTGCTATGTTAATATATGAATACATTTATCAATTAAGTAGTTTGTCAGTTAATTATTAGTGGAAGTAGACGCTGCCTCTAATACAGTGGTCGCGAGTTCGATCCCAGCACTGTACACAAACTTTTGTGTGCATGAACTATGAACATGTCCGTTTGTATATTCTGGGTAGGTATTTGCTATATATATGAATTTATTTACAAAAAAGTATGTAAGTACCCATAGTACAAGCTTAGGCTTATTTTGGGACTAGATGGCGCTGTGAGGGCCAGCGTGGCATGTCTTGGATTATTCAAAAAATATCTGAAATGTTGTAGCTCCTACCGCAGTAAAAAACGTATTGACATTCTTGATGGATAACATACGCATCATCATGTTAACATGCTAAACATTATTCCCTATTCATGAAGTTAGAATAATGCCGTTTATGATAAACAGCCCAGTGGGTCATAGAAACGCCTCAACTCATTGAGTAAGTGGAAGATGGCCATTGGCCACCTTTACGAGTCTTGCTTTAGTGCTGAATAAACGTCCACTTGATAGGATATTGCGCACTTTACAGTTCACGCGAGAAACGCACGAAAGCGGATTTTCTATGGCACGTTGGATTTCATTTGCATAAAGCTTGCAATACATACTTAAATGAATAATTACATTCTCTTAAACGAATTTCGGCCATAGCTGCCAATCTCCAAGGAAACTCGCCAAGTTTGTAGGATATTATGGTGCGTAAGTGTGTGGGCAGAAACAGGTGCACTTCACTGTCTCTCTGCTTTACTCTTATAATCTGATGGAATAATAGACAAAACGTAGAACGTAATGGTCGCGTACGGTAGGTACGTTTCAATAGAAACTATTCGCGGTGCACATTCAGGCTATACAATGACCTCCCCTCTGAGGCTCTCCCCGAGACTACGGTATAAGTTTGATCCTTCAAAAAGATTGTGAAGAGGTTTTTAAAGGGTCGGCAAAGCGCGTGTGATAGCCCTCGTGTTGGAGGCGTCCATATAATGCGGTAACCGCTTGACATCGGGCAGGCCGTATGCAGGCTTGCTTGGCACCTTACGGGTATAAAAATACCGGAGTGACCAGGCACAGTATCTGCCACCAGTAGACCAACGAGGCAGTCAATCAATCCTTAAACTTATCTGTGTTCTAATTATTTGAACTATTGGACTAGCCGCCGTAATAATATTAATTAACGCGATAGTATTGCTTAAAGGTAGTCATTAATGAACATTATTTGCACTAGTTCTATTTAGATTGTACGTCAATCTGATCTTTGACGTCATATTTTTTTTTGTGCTATCCTAAAACGGAATTGGAGCTAAAACGAAACATTATAATCTGTACCTACTAACTGTGCTACCTCGGTGAGGTAACAGATGACAATAAATATATTGCAAATGCTTTATGTTATTTAGTTACTTATTACAGTGTGTTACTCATGTTTTTGTGGGTATGGGTATAATATTTTATATCTTAAATAGGATGTTTTATTTTGATTTAAAGTATCTCATTTTTATCTTATCTGAGACTGAAAACAGTGATGATAAGGCACTAGGAAAATGCATGCAATAATATGGAGTGACGGAGCAAATAAAGAATCACCTGACTTAATAATTAATTTCTAGGGTTTATAATGACATTTCTTCTCCAAGCATCCGCAATCTTCAATGCTACTCTTATAAATATCTGCTTACCTCTTCTTTTTTTTGGCTCCTTTCCTCTTTTACTTTCTATAATATTTTAAGGATATGATAGTATAACAGATGGATTAATAAGCAAATTTTAAAAGAGCCGTGGGTGGGGTCATTTTCTTATTATTTATATCAAATAAACTTAGAAATTGATACTTCAACCTCGCGGTCCGAGCTAACTAATTCAAACAATTTATTTTATGTCTCACTACTTTTTCTTTTGTTCCAGGTTAGTTACCGCGATTTGTATTCAAATAGCGAACGTCAATAAAAAAAGATGATGATCGAAGACGGGTAAGGCACGGTAAGTAATGATAGTTGTTTTCTACTACTATTTTCTCTGAGTCGCTGTGACATCGCTACCTACTTCGGTTCAGCGGAACGTTCGGAAATGCACCGCGGCGATTCTACCTTCGCCCGCGGTCGCGCGCAGTCACCTGCCGCCTATGCGCAACGTACCACGCGCGGTCACCACAGCGGAATGCCGCGAAACCACCATACGAACGCTTGAACAATTTCGGCCGCGACGTTGTTTTCTTTTTTTTTCTTTCCCCCTTCGTCATTGTTGTGAACTGTGCTGCCAGTGTTTTTTTGTGACTTATTCCTCCTTGGAACCAACGTTCTGGAATGCGTTTACCATTATGGCCGGTATGATAAACGATTAATGGATCGGTGAATTAATGCATGCATATTTTGGTAACGGAACAGGTTTGCCAAATGCCAATTTGTGCATTTTACGTAATTGGTTGTATTATTATACACATATTTTTTACTAGTGATGGTTGAATTGTGATGAGTGGTGAACGCGTTGTGGGTGCTACCCCCAAGAACCTATAGGGTGCATTACATAATACCGGTTCCTTGTGACGGTATATTCACATGATATGCCGAATATATTATTAAGTGCTACATCAATTAGTCTTAATTAGTTTCGACATTGTGTTGCGCACTGCGTTGTTGAAAGGATTTTGTATGAAAAATTGATTGTGAGCGTTAAAAAGTGCGTGTATTGTCAAGGACACGGTAATTAATATGGTACGTAAAACAGAATTCTGGTTTAAATAATATATTTTTTATCATTGGAAATAGAAAACGTCCATAACCAATACCAAACATATTTGATACTCAGATATAAATAGTTTATAGTCGACTAATAAAAAAATACTTTTCTTGTTGTTTTTCCGCTGTTTCCTAATTCAAGTAGTAGGTATAAAGAGTGAATGTTTTTAAATAGTCCGGAGCACAAAAATAACACAAGGACATAGAAATGTTCTTAATTTTTTTTATTTAGCCTCTATTGTGTGCTGGGGATGTTATGTTTATCTACTCGTAAGATACTAAATTATATTTTTGAAAAAACCAACTCTTCCTTAGTTCATGTCCCACTGTTTCTATGGCTCTAGTGACTTCTAGATACAAATATGATTATAAGTATTTTATTTACATACATTAAAGTGTTAATTAAATCCTAATTTAATGTATGACAACTATATTATCTCTCTTACGGAAGTAAATGTAGACATAGGGATATATAAAGTTATCTCGCTGCAATGTAGGTTAACTATTACTAGTAGTAGTAAGTATTTTTGTAAAGCTGTTAAATTGGTAGGCACTACCAATTGAGCCACCGAGCCAGTCAAATTATTAGCTCACAATCCACTGATAGACCTAGTCCTCTCCCATTTATCGCCACTTTGCTCATTCCCTAGGCTCTACCGGGATTCGAACCCGGAAGCTCCGGATAACCATTGCGCCACTAAGGTCATCATAATAGATAAGAACAAGAATATTTTCTTATTGGTAAAAGTAGTTTCCCAAGAAGTGCAATAAAATACATTAGTTTCGCTGACAAAGGCTAAATTGCAAGCGACTGTTACAGATATCAGGTTTATCTTGAATTTAAATCACCTTATGATATTTGTAGCTAGCATTTTGCAAGCTTCATAAATTCACCGAGGGAAACTTTCAATCAATTTTGAATCAGACGCCAACGTGTTCAAGTACCGTTTTCCTTTTTTTATGTTTTGTGATTGATACAATGAGGTACTTTCTGGGGTTTGTTCTTATCGACGCAGATGTTTGTTTCGACGCAAATGCAGTCTAGGCGCAAAAATGTACCAATCAGGAATGTTGGGGGCAACGGACATGTGATTGATTTGGTTACTTGTCCGTTGCTGCAGCGACTTGGGCCTCTATTTCACTTTCCATTAGGTGATGGCAGACCACTATACTGCACTACTGTATTTAAACAAACAAAAGTGTGTCCTAGTGGTTCAATCTTGCGCGATGGTCGCATCCAATAGGTACGCTTCGTTAATGTCGTCGTTATATGAGCGTTTAAATTTTGAACGATTGAAAAGTGACTCGCTTTGATTCCTTGAAAATGAGACGTTGTCTCTGTTCTATCTGGATACATTGGTACAGGTATACTTGAAAGAGCCAATTCACCCCAACCTTTGCATTTGCACCGTTGCGCCACACTCGGTATGCCAACGCATGTAAGTGGGCTAATTTCACACGGATCCTCGCTTCGCTATAAGGGAGAACACGAAAATGGACTTGTGAAATCTCCTTTGCAGGCTACGCTTTGATGCGTCCGTGCGTAAAGTGTACAAATAAAGGTGTTCTCTAATTACTTAATGCTGACACATTTTCCACATGTGGAGTGTAACGGTTGGAATTGGAACAAATATGTTATACAGTCTGTAAGTATACTTTTCAGCTTTAATGTAATACAGATTTACTGTCCAATTCCCAAAATGGCATCAATTTAAATGGGGAACTTTTTTGAACAAGGATTTTATTCGCCTCAGAAAGTCGGAACGTATTCTAAGAATCTTGCTCAGATCTAACGAAGTTTTTTGCTAGTCTGAAAAATCGCTTTCGACAGACCACGGTCTGGATCATTTGTTCGCGAATGAAAATTACGTCATATCTTGATACAGAAATGCCTAATAAAGGGTTCACTTAACTTGGCGGAGTTATGTGTTTCATGAAACTGATCTGCACTGTTCCATGTTTTTGGAGGTGCTCCAGCTTTTGCTAATCATGTTTACAGTTTTACAATCACTAGGTAATTCAGAGATCTGATGAATAGGCCGGTTATCCTACCACGTTTTGTTGTTAAGTTTAAGGTCGCAGGCTAACTTATTTTATTCGATGCACTTCGATGCACATTCATATACTTTTATATATCTAGTCGATAGTTAAATGGATTAAATATAACGTTGTAAAATGACTGTTGTTAATGGATCATATCCATTATCAAGGTAAGCAAGAAGCATTATTTAATGGTGCAATTTTTACAGTTCTTTGTTTGATTTTGTCTTGCGTTTTTATCCATATAAATGTTTCTGACCATGACTGCGATTTACAAGGTAAGCCATAAAAATAATCAGTCCATAATTCCCAATTATTGAATGACAATTCTCTAAGATTCCTTCTATGTAGAAGATGTGTTATGATATATCGTAAAGTGTTGCAATAATATCTTTATCGGTAAGAACTATATACATAATCGTAAATAAGCTAACACAAACCCAAAGCTGGAATCAAATAATGGATGATGTTATCATCATCATCCATTTTATATCCACTCCTAGACATAAGGCTTCGGTCTTGATGAAGTCGTACCGACCATCTTGCAAAGGACCGCTTTGTACATCGTTGTCCAGCTCTTGGACGCCGCTCGAGAATCTTCAGTATCTAAGTATAAACCGTTCTGGGATTGGTGTGGCCTGCCCATTGTCAATTGAACTTTCCTATTCTCTGATCTAGGTCGGTCCTTTGTTCATCAGCGACATGTTTTGATTGAAAATTCATAACTCACAAATGAGTTTTGTTCTTACTTAAAAATGTAAATGCTATTTTATTTTTAAAAAGGACCTTATTAGCTCCCTAAAGCTCTTTTGTGAGTTTGAACATAAATTTTGTTTCATAATGGATTTATCGAGCCTTACAACTATAATATTTGCCGTGGGATGGTGAAATTGTTCCACAAGTGCTCACTTTGTTGGTTTATCGCGGCGCGGTGCCGGTTGCGGTTTTGTTTTCAACATTTTTGAGCAAATTATAAAATTCCTTTTGAATGCAACGTTTACTTTATACGATACTAACGAGACTCGTAGGTTCTCGGCACGAATCAATTACATTTAAACGATTGCCGAGCGCGATGTACTTTGCGAAATTACGTTTTTGAAAACAAAAAAACACAGGCGTATTTTAAATTAGTGAACGAATTAGGTAATTGATGGTGAAATCCGACCCAGTAAATTTTACTCGCATAATACGCTTTTGTTAGGAAGTAATATAGCGGGTTTTATTTATATTTAAACAACAGTGCAATAAACATAGACAGATATCATACATTGTAAGACATGTGACGCTGAACCATTTAAATTTGATTATGAAATCTCTGTGATTCACTCCTCATCATAAAATTCAAACATTCACATAACATTCTTAATTAAACAATTAAGTAGGTAATTATAAAATAACTTTAATAATAGTAATAGTAGTATTAAAACGTAATAGGTATGTGGGCTATTTTAAATTTGTTTGTCTCAAAATGTTATCAGAGTTTAAATTTTATCGTGACTTTGTTATCGTGAGAAATGAGCGAAGATGGTGTATTCTTCCTATTACGTGTTGCGTGAAGGGCATAAATTATACCCGTGCACTCTAATCAGATCACGATCATACCACCGTCATTATCAAAATAACAACATTTGAGAGTTACTTGATAAATCTATCAAAGTATAAAAAGTAGACAAAATTTTGATTGCTTTTTCGCCTGATGTTGTGTTTCGCGTACCCGATGACAATAAAGGCCTTTCTCATTACTAAGAGCTAATTTCATTACGTACGTTTGCATGGATGGACTTTGTTTTTCGTTAAAGTTATTCATTTAAGTTACACGAATAGTCAAAATGTTCGTACCTACCTTTTTTTTGTCTAAGTGTGTATGACACATACCTATCGTTTATTTCCTACCCAATTGTTTCGTGTCATTGTTTGATTCTCAGAATACTTTAGGTGTATGTAGGACTGTAGGTACTACACGAAGATATCTTCTTTAAGTTAAGTGTATAATTAATTAATTCATGACCTTCTTTTAGCGTTAATCCAAATAAACATCCTTGAGTACGCTCTTATCAGGCCGTTCATACTACTTGACGGCTTGTGTTAGCTATCGATACGATAATTGCCTAATTCTTTACAATTTCTTTAATTTTCTGAAAGAATGCTCTTTATGTGATCAGGCGATCACGGTTGTACCTATTTGGCAAACGCCGTGGGCTTAATTCGAATGTTGAACCAAGTATCATTAAGAAGGATTTTTTAAAATGAACGCGCTTTTATAATATTTTAGAAGACATGTCAGTAGGAGGAGAAAAGCTTAGTGTGAATATTCATAATATTCATAATAAACGTGCATTATGACAATAATGCACGTTGATGTAGTGTATGTAGGTACTTATACGACACATACTTATACAAATGCTTATATCCCATAATATTAATGACAAACATGAGTTTAATGAGCATTAAAGGAATTATTAAATAATAAGAATGTTAAGAATGTCAGACCCAGTCATATAATGTCGTTATGGTTTTTGAGGGAAACACATACGCTATTCGTGAATTGTGGCATACAAACGTAAGATAAAGCCGAAACGAAACCAAAAGTATCCCAGACATAACAAGACATAAGCCGTCACCTCAAGTTGCCCATTTCCTCGGCGTATGCGCCGGGTGAAAGTGAACTTCATAGTGAGCTAATTATCGACGCGAGGAAGCATTGGTTAACACGAGTGTGCATGTTCCGAGTCCACTATTAACTACGCTCCACTAAACCTCCGAAGGAGCTCTAGGCAACGATAAAAACCAAGCGAGATTGTGTAACAGAAAATAAAATTAATCGATACATTTTTGCTAACAAAAGAATGTAGACTTCAATGAGAGAAATGACATTTTGCGTTGCATAATCGTCATTCGCGGTTTTTAATAGAGTTATGATTAAGTTGAGCAGTGCAATGAATTTTAAAAAACAATGTCTACAAATCCCGATTGGTGGTTTCTAAAATATGGGCAAGTTTTCCTCATCAAGCCATATCAATTAATTTTTATGTTTTAAAAAACTAAGCAGGACATAGCGGTATACTCGTACATGAATAATATGTTTTAGAAGATTCAACTAATAGGTTGAATGATTTGTAGAAAATTAGTTTTTATTCTCCTCATATCTACTTTTTAAAGTTTTCGTTGTGCCTTGTTTGAAACCATTGTTAATAGAATACGTAATACCAAAACTACATAGTGTTTACAGGTGAAAGTACTACTATTACGATAGTAGAAGTTATATTTGTGTATGACAAAAGGCATGAAATTGCCCAGTGAATACACTTACGGATCGGTGACTTCTTTCATCACACTGATAGCATTTTAGTCTTTGATGAAATGCGTTGCAAAAACGTAACGTTTTGCGTCTCGCCCGTTGTCTGACCGCTCAACCGAGCAAAATTTAATGATACGTCGTCACGACAATTGTCACAGTACGAATTTGGGTCTAGTAACTTTTAACTCGATCGCCAACCCGCCTGACCAGCGTGGCGATTATGGGTAAATCCTCTAGATGTTTGACCAAAGTTGCGAACATCTGGAGAGGAGTATGTCCAGCTGTGGACTGCGATATGCTAGGATGATGATGATGAATTTTTAACTTGTTAAACCATTATCGATCGACTACGGCACGAGTATTGACTCGTAAATGTATTGACATTTTGTATTGTCTGGCGTGATTTATAATTATAAATTATAATTCATACGGGTATCATATGGGACTTATTCTTTCATAGGCATATGCATTTCATAGGCAATGACCTGAATCAAAAACAGACTCGACAAACAGAATTTTTGTCGAGTCTGTTTCAAGCAGTTATCCATAATACAGCGTTACCGTCAACACTAAGTAGGTAATTTAGCTAGCTAAGTAAGTAAGAGTTTAATCCAGTCCCAATTCAAAGCGTTAAATTTCTTTACTTTTTGCACAAATGAAGTTACTCTTCTAATGTCGATATTGTGGTGTAATGTTAGTAAATAAATATTTATTTTGCTCTTTCGATTTCATCGCTTAGATAACTTCGTTGTCAAGATCTTTTACGATCGTATTGATTGACATCTCTTTTTTTATCTAACTGATAAATGTGACATCAGACGCTGATAACGTCTTTTCGAAAGTGAAAGAAGAAATTTTTGGTTAACAATTTTAAGTTGTAGGTAAAAAAAAAACCTCTTATTGTCAAATATGCAATGCATTGACTTAATTTGTAGGCATATTGACTATCGCTTCAAAGTTAAAAAGAAAATATGTTGTATGTAAAATAGCTATTATGCTCTGTATTTTATCAGGTATAACATAAAATGACTCGATCATCTTATGTAATAAATAGAGGTAGTTTAGTAATGCGGCTTTTTAAATCTGATCATTCGATACGAACGTACAAAGTCTGTGTGGTTTTATTGAAACAGCGATTAGTATAAGAAACGTATTTTTCTCCTTTTACTATTGATCTGAAGATTAGACACACTTGAATATACTAGCTGTGGTCGTGAGAGTCGGTTCCAATATTTAATCTAAACAGTCTGGAAAGTGGATCTAATTGATTTATTCTGATAGAGGTACAAGGTACCTGCTGTGCCTTGTGATGAGAGTAATGACGTCGGATGTTTGTAAATGCGATGACTTTCATTGTTTGTAATTGCTTTACCTACGAGGTCTTGCAGTAATCAGTCATCTACACGTAGATAGGCGCCTCTATCCTCTTTAAAGGCTAACCAAAACAGTATACATTATAATTAGTTTAAGTTAAGACAATTGGACGCATATGTCAAGCAGTGGACTGCGATAGGCTATATCGGAATTAGGGATGAACAGTTGTTATGTAATAATTAGAATTAAAAAAGATCATAGATTCTTTCATTGTCACCAACAAATTGACTTAAAATTGGATAATAATTTTAATAGACATTTTTTGCACAATTTAGGCGGCCTTATAAGTTGAATTCTTCATGATGTCATGTTGAAAATTTTTTCAATTTTGTGTCTGTCATCGCGCTATTTTAACAGCAACTAGTTAAAAGATTTAATAACATACGTTTTGTGCATAAGTGTCCTAACAAAGTCATTCATACTATTCTAATTCATACAATTTGTTTTTATGCGGACAACGTGATTATTTTTGTGTATTAATTTAAATTTTAATACAGGGTGTTAGACAGATTTTTTTTCTTAACCTAGGTGTGAACCAAAACGTTTTCGGTGCTATGGCAGTTCAAGACCGAATGTTAGATGCCGGGACGTCCGGGACATCCAATCGTGAACCTTCGATTTAGCCTTGCCTTTACTTAACCGCATTCATGGATCAGTGGGTTATACTGAAGATAAATCTGCTCAAATCAATACCATGGTTAAACTGTTGCATTGTAAAAATCCTACCTATGCCGTAACATGAAAACTCTTTACCAAGCACATTGTGTTTTATACAGCACATATTATGGCTGTGATGATTGACTTGAAACTATCGTTTCCTATCTGTTATCAAAGTGACTTGGAATTTATTATGCTACATCATTATAAAACAAATCTAAAAGCTTGCATTTAATAAAAAGAATAAAAATTCACCTATTCAATAAACGTAAAGCCGTATCAGTGAAACGTACCTACTTGTTATCAATTTTGCAATATTAGCAAAGTTCTTTTCAAATAGCAAAGAAGTATTAGCAACTACGTCGTAGTTATCGTTACATATAAGTCGTTGACGGACCGTGGAATAAGAAATTCTAACAACCCTTTATCAATTTAAATCGTAATAAAATTGATGGCGTAATATAGCGCAAGTTCCAAAGACGCGCTACCTTCATAATACGAACGGCAAAACCATGGAACTCTTTACCGGACTCTTTGTACCCCGAAACTTGATAATCTCTCATGATTCAAGCCGAGAGTGAACAGGCTTCTTGCTGGGTGAGCGTGTTCCATCGTAGTCTGCGATATCGCTTACCTGAATTACAGTCAAGCGCAAACCCATTTTGAATTTTAAAAACGTAATACCTTATACACATATGTTCTGCGTTTCGCTTTTGGCTAGGAATAAACTACTAAACACACATGACTATGTGGGGACTGACATGCTTTTATATGTGTACGAAATAATAACCATCAATATTCATAAGGTTATGCAACTTTTGTAATGCCCGCAACATTTGAATATTTACCGATTTTATGCGAAATGTGAAAATTATTCTATAAAAGTCAGCGATTTCACTTCACTTTAGAAATAAACTTTTATTTTGCACTAAAAACGAAATATTTTAGTATTAGTAATGATTCGCAATTACAAACAATCTTTACGTACCGTGTAAGAATTAGCAAATGATGCCAAATTAAATAATATGTAGCATAGGTTTAATCTTCAAGTACCAAATTATTTTAGATGTTCCGTATGTTAAATATTTAATACGATTTTACATACTCCATTATTTGAGTTGATTTAGTGATGCTAATGTTTGACACTAAGTATATTCCAGGATTTTTCTTCTTCCTATCGTATTGGTTTTGTAATTATGAATGTTGTCAGAAATGTAAAACCTCGATTGTTTTATGTTTAACACCTTTCAATATTTAATTTGTTTCGTCTACGAAATAAGTAATTAAAATACCTTGAAAGGCCGCAAGTTTGAATGATCTTTGACATCTAATTAATTTGGTATCTATATGCTTTTAATGCTATAATCAAACCTCATATAACACAATACCTCTAATTAAACAAAATAGATTGATCGCTAGCAAGTAACCGCCACACCAAAGTATTTATTTTGAAATAATGTTTCGTAAGTTTTATTATACCTTTGATTAAAAAGGTACAAATAAAATAAATTCTAGGTAGGTACATTTTTTAAAATTTATTTCACATTCTATATTATGGTGATATATAATTTATCTTTCTTGCATATTGTTACTACCTATTTTCCATAGCTTGGTTTTCTAAAGATAAATAAATATTAAAGGAAACATATTTTCGCATTTTAAGGAGTAGTTATGGTAGGGGGAAAATTATGCATATGCATAGGCATATACATAGCTCAATTGGAGTAACGGAATGAATGTGTAAATAGCAATTTACGCACTCACATTTTCAAAAGAGAATTTCGCAAAATCAATTATTAATTGCTTCTAATTGGCGCGGCTTCGTATCCGATCGATTGTTATCAGTATTATTGACCAAGTCAATAGAATATCAGTAGTTTCTATTAGAGGCCTATTGGCACAATTTGAAAGCGATTACCAATTCTTTATTGAATTTGGGTTCCTTTTCACAAAACGATTTGTTGTCACCACTCGTGCATTAAGCGAATTAGAGGTTTAATTTATTTTTATTACTTTTTTTTTGTTTATCGGTTTAAGACCGATATGCCTTCTAAATTTAATGACATTGTTAGTGCAATGTCATTGTTTCGAAATGTAGAGTTATTGTTATATTTGATTTATTAATGTGAAGTTACTTTATTCGTTAAGATTTTAGCAACACTGCTAGTCATAAATGTTAAGAACTCCATTGAATACTACTACAGCTAAGTATTCAATTCTCTATGCTCAACTTAGTTGCATAGTTACTTTTATGTTTTTAAAGCGGACAGAGCTCATTAAGGAGAAATCCTACAATTTAGTACAATTTCATTAATTGCACACCATAATAGATGCGTTATTATTTTAACTCTTCTTCTTCCAATTTGATGCGGTGCCTTATTTTGTAACGTCCATGTGAATAAACTCATCGGATATCCAATTAGTTTGGTGAAAATTAATACGGAGATTAGTTAGCGTTGCCATATAAGTATATTTGACGTGAAACTTGTAGTCTACAGCCATCAGATATGCGTGTATATGACCCGACACTGGACACTGACTGATCGAATGTCGGTCGTATCGCCAAGAAATTTAAATACTTATATTTTATAGTCTCATAAATAATACGTACATCTTAATTAATAACTAGTTCTATTAATTACTGTTAGTATCGTTTCGTACTTCGTCTGATACTAATCCGATCCGTACCCATGAAAATATTGTCCGAAGCAGTCGTAGCTAACTATATCTATGGTAATTGACGTACTAGATCCGATTTCCGTCTTTCAATCGGATATAGTACGGAACTACTCGTAAAGCTATATCTAAACTGTATGGTCAACATCATACCATACTTGTGTTTTTTATGTTTGAGAAAATGCTTTTACACCATCCAAGAGAGTGACGGGGACAGGTGGGTCTCACGTCTCGGGAACTGCACCCTTCCTCAAAAAGGCAGGGAACCCATTAACCACACAATAACCCATTAAAAACTCCAGTTCAGCCCCTCCGTCCGGGACCTGGGGTAACTACTTAGATCCTAGAATACAAAACAATGTATTTTAGGACCTTTATTTTACGGTATTGACATTTTGGCAAACCTATTAATTTCTGGAACTGAATTCAAAGAGGAATAAAGTCTAATATTACTTCGTTACTTTAGTTGAAAGAGTGAACAGTTAGTAAAATGTGATAAGAGGACAAAGGGCCAGCTATCAAGATGTGCAGCAAGGATCAGATTAATCACATCCTCGGGAAGATCAATGTGGTAAGTGGTTTGATAATTTAAGGAAACATTTTGTTATTTTCATTACTAAACGAACAGGTTGAGTAATATTAAAACAACATTGTAGTGTATAAAGTTTCTTTGTTTCTTTATTTTATATTTTGTAATGAATTCGACTCCCTATTTGATCAGGCGCATTGAACAGTGAATTGATTAATAAATACTAAATTAAACTATAGCAATACATGTTATTATATCTATACTTAGGAGTAATTGAACAAGTCGATCGTGATAACGCGTAATAAGCTCTGTTTGTTGTGTGTTTAATTACTCCTTGTTTGCAGCATATAGGGCTTAAATTGTTGAGGACAAAGACATGATCACAAATTAAACACAACTATTGATTAGCTAAATGTGCAATAATGTACCTACTCAAGACAATGTCGTGATACAAACAAGCGGTAGACACTTAAATAGCTGTCTTCCAAAGATAACCTTGGAATTCTATCTCTAATTCTAAAGATACGAGCATATTAGGAACCCATTCTTAAGGGAGAAAATAAGTAAAATCTGAACGTTTCCATCTCATACAATTGAACCCTATGTACTTTTTTTTAAAACAATTCAAATTAGGTTGTTTTGTTGTTTATAATTTTTCCAGATTGAAATTTTATAACTACTTATACAAAATCTGTCACATAATGTAAAGAATTACGATAGGTAGCGAGTTAAGGAAAAACACAATTTGTATGATATTAATTCAGGAAGCGAATGAGTAAAAAATAGACACGTTTAAACATTGGACATGCCATGAGCACGATTAGATCTTTATATATTTGAATTTTCGATCTACCTATTGTGGAATTATTATTTTTTGTTTATATAATTTTCAAACTATTTACCAATATCAAAATAAATGTATGCTAATTGATTCGACACGTTTTTATTCTAGAATTCGGAGTCGTGACATATGCAAATGTTAATATGTGCATACTACCTATATTGCGGAATGACATAGTTTTATATCTGTCTGTATTGCCATATTTGCTAATATAACATTTAGCGATATTAATCTATAAACCTAAATGCATTTTATTCTTTACATAATAATTAGTCTTCATTAATTTTTGGGTCATCATAGTATCTGATCAGAGATCCGCTGATGTCTAGTATTCATTTGGCTACGAAACCCCCAATCTGGCTACGAAATGCGTTTTGATTAAACTTTAGTGAGGATGTACCTTGCGTTGAGAATTGCCTTTAAAACCATACATTAAATGCAATGAACTATTGCCTACATTGTGAAACCTCATAAATAAAACGTTGATATATCACTCAATCACTTTTAATACGGCTATGAAAACACCCACAGCTTTAATTTGAAGGCGTGGCTGAAAAATAAAACAAAATTAAATTACACGAGAGTTGCCGACGGCTAAAATAAAACATAATGCAGTACCAAATTTAATATTCACGGCTAAGATAGTATCTGTACAGATTTTAAAATCAAAATAATGTACAGTATGGCAATGAGATTCCGAAAGATTGCGTTACCTGCTCTGAGATAACATAGATAAGCAATCTGTCGACTTATTATATGCATAATAAATTTAGTTTTCAATATATTACGCAGGCTTTGTAATGTAGAGCAGTGCATGCATTTAAATTTGTGTAATTTTGAATATGTAATAATGAATATAATACATGTAACGTTACGGACGTGTATTATTGCCAATTACAAGAAAAACACACTTTTAGTACAAGTTTTATTGTTATCATTACCTTATTTTGATCGCTATCTGACCTAGCAGTGCGGGTTAGTAGGTACTTCGTTTAATTGGTACGCTTCTGTTAAACTTGTAAATATCAGCATGAGCAAAACAATGGATTACATTTTCGTGTTCTATATTTTACAAGACGATTTTATCATCATCATCATCGGCCTCCAAATGGCCACTGTTGAACATAGACCTGTCCCAATGAATTGTCATTTGGGGATATGCCGTAGTCACGTACGTAACTCAGTACGCTTGGCAGGCGCTTGTTGACAGGACAGTAGGTTTTATTTGTACCCAGATAAACGCTGCTGTCCGTTTCCTGATATTCCCTTAATAGTTCTCTTCAACCACACGATGGGTGTGTGGTTTCCTGATTTAGAATAGAGCTACCCCATCTCGAGATGCTTTATTATGATGCAAATTTATATTAGTATCATCTTAAAGGTGTATCATCGCCGACTTCCTGACTCCGGGGCTTCTAATGAGTAATTTCTTAAGAGAAAAATCCTGTATAAATTTTCGGCCCGACCTGGGGTTTTAGCTTGGGACCTGTTCGTCCTTAGGCGGCACTTGCTACTACTAGACCGAGGTAGTCGAAAGACGGGGTAGGGTAATAATATGTGGTCATGTCATCCTGTGGGTGTCGTAGAGGACGACTAAGGGAATATCAGGGAACGCGCAACAGCTTTCACCTAAATTAAACCTACTGTGGTCACCAACTCGCCTGCTAAGCGCGGTGACTAGTCACGGAGGGATTTGTCGTAACAAATCCCTCCAAACCTCAATGTCATTGGAGAGAGGCCTATGACCAGCAGTGGACATATGAAAATGTGGCTTTCTGTACCTATCACCCGTATATGGTCAATAGGGTCGCGTGAGTTGGTCGATCTGCGCCTGCGCTGCGTAGGCGTCGCGAGCGTCTGCGCACCCGTCACGGCTCCGATGATCGATGCCTGTCTCGCATTACCCACGTACCTACTAATTGACCTTCGCGGTCGTGCTCGCGTTTGTCTGTCAGTCAAGCGAGGAATGTGGCATTTAGTCTGCCGGAATCATTTTTGCAATACAAGTGTTCCGATTATATCAAGAATCAAGAACACCACAAACTGTCTCTAAATTACAAGCAATCCGTACGTTGCATGATTTATCGGCCCAGGTTTTCTTGACGGTCCCGGGTGCAGCAAAATCTTTCAATGATTAAAATTTAACAAAGTAATTGCCATACATAATATCTATGGACGTACCTACAGTCAAAAGCAAATAATATACACTTTATCTTAGTCACATTAAACCTAATTGACATGTCATTTATTGTGACCATAACTATGAAAATGGGCCTTAGTTGTATTATTAGTAGCCAGATGAGGCAATATTAAAATTTATTAAGAAAATAAATTGTCAAGAGCTTCCATTTACTCTATTCCTACGTTGTCGCCGTAGACAATTGCTGTTTTCTGTCAAAATAGTTAGCTATGATTTATTGTATTTAGCAGCCTTCTAGGAACTTGAGAGGGAGTACGGGTATTTTGAAATATTGTTTGTTTGATATCATTGTGCAATATTACCATTCTATAAAGTACAGGCAATTGCGAAGCAAGTAACCTGTGATTTATGATTTATTTAGTTACTTTTGATTTGACGATGAAATAGTAGATACCTTTGTGTTTAATTTAGTGCCGATATAAAATTTCTGCGACGAATAAGCGTGTTTTTGAATGCTTTCTGTCATTGCACCTGGCTAGAAGTTATGAAGTAGTATATTATTATATTATGACTTTAAAAATTCTGTTTGTAATATTATTGAATAAAATATATATGTACCTATGTGCATTACCTGTATATTAGTATAAATAATTATAGCAGTTGTCAATATACCTATTACCGCACCACATCATAGTTTTCTGGCACGCCCAATGGTTGACTGGTAGAGAATGCCATTAAGGCATTAAGTCCGCCATTTGTACCTTCTTTGTGCAATAAAGATTAAATAAATAAATAAATAAATTTATCTATATTTTCATGACGGGCAACATTAATAGGTCATTGGTACTTGGTTCTTTATCTTAAACAAATCTTTCTTTAAGAGTCAGTGTTTAGATTTAAAAATAAGATTTAGAAGAGATTCGTAAAATAATTACGTTCCCCTAACAGATGATAACAATGCTAAGGGCACCATAGTAGTCATTTAGAATAAAAAAAGTCCCCTAACGCACTCGTGTATGCGTAAGATTGTATTGGTACCATTACATGTCTGCCATTGAAATAGCCGGGAAGCTTTTGCCTCGCCTTGTTGCTGTCGATGTATTAATTAGCGCCGTGTCCGCACTGAGGTCGGTGCTTGTTAACATAAATCGATCTGTGAAGTAATTTCGATCGAAATTAATTGGTGATTGATGTCTTCTTTGGTTAATGGTGTTAAAATGGTGATATTTTGTCGGGATTACATGCTTTTATTTCTGTTCTTTTTTTGACTTTGTCCATAAGTAAGACTGTAGAGGCTAGTAATTTTTTATTTTATTATCCCGGGGACCAGCTCGCAATATTTTCATTATGTGAATAAATAACTAAAGACTGCCCCAAAGTATACCGAAGCTTGTCTATGGGTACTAGACAACTGATAAACTTACTTAAATTTATAAATTTTCTTAACATGTGCTTAACAATGAAGATTTATTGACCTAATCCTTTTCTAATTAAGATTTCGTAGTCTTACATATATGTATTTACTCGTATTTTACTTCACAACACAATATTAATCATCTTATAGAGTGTGTGTATATGAGAAACATTCTGATGGATTTCGTTGACACGTTAACAAAACGTAAATCGTTTCGGTCTGTATGCGCCTCAACAATAGTAAATAATTGAATCGGTATTCACAATAATAAGTCATTGAAGATATTGAAAACGCATTCAGACGCCTCATCGAACAATTGCGATTGTAATAGTTTATGACTGTTCGCCAAAGAATAAACATAACAGCCACTATAATACGTTCTGATGAGAGAAACAGTGTTTTTTGTTACCTCTTGCGATTTTATTCTTGTCAATAAATTTCTTATGTGAAATCATTACTCTTAGGTATGTCATGTGTTTTTAATGTAATTTTTTTTGGGGTGGAAAATGGATCTAAGTAAGTTAATCAGTTGTCTAGTACCCATCCATAGTACAAGCTTTAGCTAAGTTTGGGGCTAGATAAATGGCCATGCGTGGCCCAGCGTGGCATGTCTTTGGTAATTTTATCAGTACCTACGTCAATTTCACGATCCAAGTCAATTTATAACGCTCTTTAAACATTTGGAAATGCTAAATCCTTGGCAATTTACTTCTATTGTCCTTTTAGGATCTCATTCTTGGAAAAGTTGGCACTTTATAACGCATTTTATGTCCTTCTTGTTTGTCATTATTCAGTGTAGGTACGGCCTAAATGTAGTGGCAAGCCGATTGATGATTAAAGGAATTTGTTTAAATATCATTGATATTTTATAGAGGTCACTAACCTTTTAGAAAATTGCAGAATGTATGATTTCTTTCTCATTTGTAACAACATTTTTGTGGAACTTAATTTACTGGGTAGTTATTAACATTAACACGTTGCTTGCACGTTAAAACAATAACGGAAAAGCTATTTTATTTTCATAGTGCATTCGATCTTAAGATAATACTGAATCAGACAGTCGCATTACAATACTCTTTAGTCTCACAAAGTTTCTAGATTTACGTAAAATGCGTGCGAAGTACCGTATTCATGTCGTGGCGCTATTGTTGGCGATAAAATCGGTAATGTATTCCTCATATCAAAAGATGCATGGAATCTCAATCGGGTGCTGATCGCGAATATCGAAGGAATTTGTCGTAAAATACATTTTTAACGGTATCGTTTGGCGTTCCGAACGTGATATTGCTACTGAAACGTTTCTTTGCGACTTTGTTGAAGTTCTATTGTGTGCGCGCGGCTGGTCTTTTATGTATGTTGAGTTACACCCGTATCATCATACGTATCAAGTTACTCGAATGTATACTTAAAATACCGCAATACTTGCTATGGCATTTTGTTAAAAGACAGGGTTAGCGTTGAGGTATAAATAAAGTAAAAACAAAATCAATAAAGATGTAGAATATCATAGGAAAAAGTGGAAGCGTCACATTCAGCACAGCGTCGAAGTGTCGAATGAATTGCTGGAGTATAAAGACATGAAAGTGGACGCTCCTGGCAACGTCCAGCTGAATGGTTAAATGGTCATTTACGACTTGAGATGGTGGAGACTTGAGTGACGTGTAATAAGACGGTAAATACTTGGTTAAAATAAACAGCATTGTGAGGCTAATTAAAATATCATACTTACTACATCATCATCAGCCTTTCACAGTTAGCTGCTTGTTATTGGTCTCCAATAATTATTAATATATTGTTCTTCTATTGTTTGTTCGATTCTGGACTTATCGTATCATTATTGCTCCTGTGTATATCGTCACTACACCTGGATTAAGTAGATACATTTGATATTACTGAGTTGAATTGTACATGATTCTGTTATGAACAATTACTGGGAGTGAAAGTGAACTATTATTTTATTGACAATTTGTTGAAAAATGGCTAAAACTATGTTATGAAATCGATACGCAACTAATAAATAATACCGACAATCATAAAAGTAATCTTGATGAAAATAAAGACTTACGTACTTATTTGTGGCTTTCAATTTTACTATACGTACTTACAGTAGGCCCAGTAATTGAAATTACATCTGGTGTTATTACATTTATTCGATACCTTTGATTGAAAAATCGTTCAAAGTGAAAATAAAACGCACGTGCATTTATTTATTACTAGCTTTTGCCCGCGACTTCGTCCGCGTGTTTAAATTTATACATACAAAAGTTTTTTCCCGCTAACTCCCGTTCCCGTGGGAATTTCTCAAAATACAGCCATAACTAAACTTTATATTTACTAAGGTACCTGCATGCCAAATTTCAAGCGTCTAACTTAAGCGGTTTAGATTTTTCATACAAAAGGATTTTCCCGCTAATTCCCGTTCCCGTGGGAATTTCGGGAATTCCTTTCTTAGTGCACCCCTACGGTACCTAAGCTACGTCCCTTCCAAATTTCAAGTGCCTACGTTTAGCCGTTTGGGCTGTGCGTTGATATGTCAGTCAGTCAGTCAGTCAGTCAGTCAGTTTCTCCTTTTATATATATAGACTAGCTTTTGCCCGCGACTTCGTCCGCGTGTTTAAATTTATACATACAAAAGTTTTTTCCCGCTAACTCCCGTTCCCGTGGGAATTTCTCAAAATACAGCCATAACTAAACTTTATATTTACTAAGGTACCTGCATGCCAAATTTCAAGCGTCCTAACTTAAGCGGTTTAGATTTTTCATACAAAAGGATTTTCCCGCTAATTCCCGTTCCCGTGGGAATTTCGGGAATTCCTTTCTTAGTGCACCCCTACGGTACCTAAGCTACGTCCCTTCCAAATTTCAAGTGCCTACGTTTAGCCGTTTGGGCTGTGCGTTGATATGTCAGTCAGTCAGTCAGTCAGTCAGTCAGTCAGTCAGTCAGTCAGTTTCTCCTTTTATATATATAGATTATTGACGTAACCGTTTCGTTTGTTGATACAATTAGAAAAGTTGAATGTACCTACCACGCAATGCATCATTGCAGGTAATTGCGCTTTTGATGAAATATAAGTACTTAAATGAAATATCTCATTTTCTGATATTCATTATTCATAAACGTTGGCGTAACTTTAGTTCCAACTCCGAATTTCTTGGTCTTTAATCGGAGCTTGCGACTATCGAGGCTGTTAAACATACAATCATTCTGAATTGTATCATTCATGAATGCTATAAATGCCCTCAAATTAGTGAATGGTTACGCAACTTGTAAACATTTACATTGAATGGCTCCTTGATAGATCGTAACCTGCTATTACGGGGTCGGCAGACCAATTTGTCAAATCATCGTAGCATGCTCCGGCCGTTGAGGTCTATTATTCAATAGGACCCATTAGCAATAAAAAATACAAAGCATAACTTTGGTGCGTTCGAAGATTTGAATAGTAAGTAATTTTTGAGCATTCAATCAATTTTATTACAAGTTTTAATGGACTTAGTCAGTATGCACGAGTGTACATTATGTTTATTCTCATAAATCTTCACACTTATTGAATTTACTAGGATTCCGCCGATAACTTTACAACAACTCATTCTAAATAAATAAATCAATCTAAGAATCTCCTAAAACCACTATTTCTATTTATCAATGTTTATTTAAAATTCATTCTGAATGTGTAATTGTGAACTACACACAAAACGTAGCCCGGTTTATTTAATAAATAGTCGTTTGTAAACAACCTTTTCTATCGCTATCAGCATTTTTCACCACACCAGTTTGTTTTCCGATATATTAACTTTCGCTGAAACATCAGTATTGCAGTTGCAGATGTGAAAATCTTGGGGCTTCTTAGGGAAGTAGGCAAATGGGTCAAGCGCCATCTGACCCCAAGTACTGTGGAAAGCTTGTTTAAGTTTTATTATTGCGTTGCGGCGACATAAGCGTCTATCATTATGGAAGATTTGTTTGTATATTTCAACATTGGTTTTATGTGCGGCATTCACAGTTATGTACATAAATAACGAGGTGTGACTAATGCTCAAATCAATTTCTAGTGCTTCTACTATTAGCGTAGAAACTCTTTAACGTACAGTAATTACAATAAATTTTTATTGAAATCGGTCTCGAATCTGAATTTTGTTTGCAAGCGTCATTTTTAAATCAGATTCAATCTCGCGAAATGATTTTATTCTAATGTATCATCATCAGCCTGCAATCGTCCACTGTTGGACATAGGTCATTATTTTAGGGTTTTGCCTTAGTCACCACATTTTGCAGGCGGGTTAGTGACCGCAGTTGGTCTTCTTTGCGTCCAGGTAAACGTTGCCCGTTTCATAATATTCTCAAAGTCGACTTCTACGACATCCACGATTCGAGATATTGGGTGGTATCCTAAATTCAGAAACGACACGGACGCTTCTAACACAGTCGAATTAAGAAAAACTTGGAAGAATCTAAGTAATTAGTGAATCGTTTTTAAAGAAATATGTCGTTGTTCAAAATAGTATCGAGTTTGTTTCACAAACTTCTAATAGTAGCAGTAACTGCGGAGGCATTCTTATTTACTACTTAATTGCATAATAGTAGAGGTCAGCGTAAGTGATAGTGATGTAACAATGTTATATGGGTACTAGATCCGGCTACGGTTTCCGACGGCCTATACGTAACCCCTTCTACTGTCTCTATGTTTTGATGAATTCGGCTAATTGCAGTCGTGATGCAGATCACTTGATAGCTCTTTAAATTTTATTGCACTTTATTTATGTAAGCCGCAATACATGCCTCGTTAAATGAAAACTTTTAGTGTTTTAAAAATATTTTGCATACGTTAGCACTTGCGATGCGAGATTCTACATGCAAAATTACTATATTAAACATTGATAGGAGATGATTCACATACTCAATTCAAAGCTCTATATTGAATTGTAACTATATTAGACAAGGAGCAGGTACTTACAGAAAAGTTTTTAACCGCCAAATTGCGGGCGGCCATTAAACCAATTAAACGAAGCCATAGAGTTCTTTTCTTTTTATACAAAACCTCTTTGACCACAATAATTGAATAAGGTTTAGTTGAGTGTTCATAAAGTTGTAGCACTTGAGTTATAATAATTAATCATTTGATTTAATATAATGAAATAAGTGTTTTTTCAATATTAAGAAATTCGTCTTTCTATGAAAATGTATGGTTTTAATGTTTGTTGATAACATTACACCCCTACACAAATCTGCCCATACTCGCTCCATGTCTTTCTACCCCATATTTTGGCACCGTCTGTACTCATACTTTCAATAAGCATTTAGATTGCATATTTTGTGCATTCGCTGTCTTCATATGGCAAACGTTTTAGTCTGGCCGGTCCAAGTTGTGTCATGAATAATGTATGCCCTCGCATCGTTTGTTTTCTATACGAGCATCAATTCGTAGTACCAATCTGAATTTATTACTTGTTTACCTCTACTTATTCCACTACGCTACTTCGTTCACGGATCTTAAACTTACTTTAATTTCGGCTTGAAAAGCATTGACTGCTTGACATAAGACGTTTAGTGAAAGAGGATTAATACCGCTGCCAATCACATCTCGTATTAGGTAACATAAAGTCAATAAGTGAATTGAACATTGACTCGTAAAACAATTTAAAGATTATAATAATAATAATAACGGGTTTAAACATGTTAGAGAATTAATAGACGTAGTGATACTAAAATATTCATAAACATATTACCCCATGTGTTGATATTTAGAAACATGTACTGGCATCTAAGTAGGTAATAGCGGTGGATGGTTTATCATTACATCGTTTACATATTAGAATCCATTTTGCTTAACAGGGGTTAAGTAAACAGATGTCATCATAGGTATGCATGATTGATGCGTTCAATGTTTTGCTTCTATTCGTTTTTGCCCGCAATCACTTTCGGAATGTTGACTTGGGAAGTCAAGGACCTAATCAATTCATTTGGTAGTTAATTACCTTCATTCAGTAAATGAGTCAATATTGAGGTCATTATTGACACGATTGAACAGTGGCTTTTATGTTGCCTTAGTGTAAGATCAAATCTCGGCTCATTCATACTGAGTGACTGATATCGTGGCCCACGTTTGAACGTTTTGCAATGTGGTCGGAGCACCTGTTCGAGCATGGCTTCGTCGTCTTATCTATCTATGTATGTATATTCGAGTTTACTTTCACTCGTACATCCTAGTGAGTGTCCCGTCATCCATCGCGTACGTGAGCCCGGTGCTGATCACGACCCGCTGACACACTGCCTGCGTCTGTTCACGGTCACAAGAAAGTGCACTGGCTCATGCCGATCGCCATTGTCGGATTCGTTACACTTTTGTTTTGCTTTCCGACTATTGTTTTTCCGTGCGAATGAAACTGGCTCAAATCGAAGAAGGTCGCCGACAAGGATTCTGCACATTGCAACTTCTTAAAATTGAATAAAACCAAATACACTTATCGTAAATCACACCTCGTAAACGCAATGCGTTGACTCCAATTTACAAAAGGTTTCGAAATATATTGTAATGTGCCAGAATTTCAGTGCGGACGATTAAAAACTGCGCAAGTTTCAATACAAAAGTGGTTATAAGTGGAAACATCTGGAGATTTCTACGTTTATCATCCATTTGGATCTGAGTCGCAACAGTTCAGTAAATGTCGAACTAAAAGTTCAAGTGAACAATAGTGGAGGCTGATGCCTTGTGTTGAAATGGAACGAACTATCAAACCTAATCATCGTTCCATGGGTGTGCATAAATTAAGCTCGGAATCAAATGTAGGTCGATGTGCTATAACTAATTGTATTAATGACCAATTAATGAACTTTACTACATAGTATAGAACAAAGTCGCTTTTGTTGTCTGATATGTATGCTTATATCTTTAAAACTATGCAGCGGATTTTGATGCGGTTTTTTTAATAGACAGGGGGTTGCAAGAGGAAGATTTATGTGTATAATAGTGCACCCGTGCGAAGCAGGGGTCGCTAGGACTCTATAATATTGGAATAAATTATTACGCAAAACTATTTTACGGCGCGATTATGTGACATAAACTCAATTAACAACAAGACATATATTTACATAACATTCGCAATATATTATGTTACACAATATTATTGGCGTTAATCGTCTATTTTGGAACAATTTCGTATTCATCATCAATCTTCATTCTCCCTTATGTCTCCCAATCTCGCTTTACATAAAAAGCCCAGTCGTCGTAACTCGAGACACTTCCTTCAGTTGCGTCATCGGATACAGCAAGAAAGTTTACGCGAATCGTTTTCGCTTTTCCATCATCATGTCTGTTTATTCCGTCTAATTGTATGCGACTATATCCGCGACTCACTCTTACCGTCGGATCACCGTTAGCGATGTTCCGTTACGTTACGTCACTGGCGTTCATAAAATCGCGTGTGTTTACAATGTTACGGTATGTTACACAGGTGTCCTTGACTGATATGATCTCGGAGCGTTGCATGCTCGTTTTAGCCCCTTTGCATGTGCAAAGCGTAATGATAAGTGGAATATTAATGCAAGTTTAAGATCTTATGATCTTAGCGTACAGGTTTTGGTGGCCGAGTACGTTAATCGCGACTTAATGGATCTAATGAAGACTGATTGTTCTCTATCAAATGTTATGTCATGTAACAGCAACGTTCTTGGACTGACAATTAAGTATGACTGGAACAATAGCTTGGACGTTGAAGCAAGGACAGGTGTTCGATAAATTTATTGAGATGTTAAATCTAATGAGAAATATGACCTTTTAGAGCCACATTCGGATAAATATTATCGGAAACTATAGATAGATACCTTGAGAGCATTAGATTTGCTGCGAGTTTGCAAACTTGTAACTTAATCTAAACTAATGTTATAAAGAGGAAAGATTTGATTGTTTGTTTGTTTGTGAAATTATAAGCCTGTATAATCATAGAAGAGTTTATATATCTGATTTAGTATGGGTTTTAATATTATATTCGCTTTGATTTGACATATTCCAGTTTTCTTACTTAAAAATCTCTGAATTTAAGATAGCCAGCTATAGAACCGTAGAATTTAGTTTTTTGACAACCGTAACAGTTGTCTCAAAACCTACCCAAAGCTCACAATTATTAAGCTCATAGATATGAACTGCTAAAGTTTTGTAGTACGTATTTGGTTGGGATGAAAAGTTTTTTACTGTCAAAGAATGTTTGCAAGCCTCTAAGCACCTTATAAGATAGAAGTGCGTTGTAGGGATACAGAAAAATGATTTTTCAGATCAATGAGGGATTTCTGAATTAAAAAAGGTTTTTTTTGGAACAATTTGGGTTGGGTGGGTTCACCAGATGCCTCCACAAACGCATCTGGTCCATCTGTTGCGTAATTGGTTCATTTTCACACACCACTGACGTTAACATAGCACTTGACCGATGCGTGATAGCCAAACCGCGAGCTACGAGTGTTCAGGCGACTGGGATCATAAAGAACCGGGACTATGATTCCAATTGCCTGATTAGATTTTATTTGAGACTACGCTCCCAGTTATGTAGTGGTCCCAGTCGCCTGAACCCTCTACATAACGCCATCTGTCGCGCATTTTTGAAACACCCTGATTGGGCGTGATGTGTTGCAAGGTGTTCAACCACCGTATCGATTGTTTCTAATGTTGTATACGCTTTGTCCACAGGGGCTCCCGTCGTGGTCCCGCGGTCTGGAGGCGGCGGAGGCGGCGCGCGCGCGCCTCGTGCGCTGGGCGTGCGGGGAGCCGCCCGCGGAGCCCGAGCCCCCGCGCAAGAAGATGCCGCACGCGCTGCGCCGCCGGTGGCCGCTCTGCCCTTGCTTGCAGGTCAGTACTTAGCATAAACAGCAGCAGTAATAGGATCATTACATTACTTCGTTTTTTTTTTAACTTTACAAATTGTTGTAACAACCAGCGACCACATACAATGCGCCCAAAAATTACTAGTAAGTGAACACTGGCATGCACTGAAATGAAATGAAAATAAATTTATTCGGAGCATATCCGCAAATTGTAGGCAACAGTTTAGGTAATTCGTCGTGTCAAACCCTAACTAGATATACAAAACACTTATTTATACATGTTACGTCAAGTAACAGTAGTAAATAGCAAAATCTTGAAGTGATCAAAATAACAAACTTAGCATTACACTTTAGTACACACTTCAGAGCTTTGCCAGCGAAATTAACCTCACGAATTATTTGCACAATGTTCATTTGGTAGTATTTCTAACGTTTTCGAAGTTAAACCGGAATAATTGCCATGAGTGTGCGAATTAATTTGCACCCATTATTTGGTAGTTTCAATACGGAATAACTCGAAGAGCTGTAAAATGGTTGTAAAATGTGGTGAACCAAAAACGCTACAGTTAAAGTTCTGAGCGAAATACAGTCTCAAATAAATAAGCAATGTAACAAGTGTACTGCTAATAGTCTGTTTCTGTTCCGTTCGCTCGTGAGCCAGTGGGTGTGAAGAGCCGCAGTCTGCCCACGCTTAATCGCTCGTGGCTACACTTACCACACGTCCAGGTAAAACCGGATAATATGGAGTTTGAATACCTTACTCTCAATACTTTTTTATGTCAAAGAGGGGCAAATGGGCCTGAGGTGATCACTTCAGTCGTACTTTTTTATGTCAAAGAGGGGCTAATGGGCCTGTTGTGATCACTTCAGTTGTACTTTTTTATGTCAGAGGGGGCAAACGGGCCCGAATGTCACCTGATGTTTGACTTCCCATAGGCCCATAAGCACCGGAACTCCAAGGGAGAGATTCGTTGTCGGCTCTTGAGATATTTGCACGCTCGCAGCTGGATATCCCATAAGTCATATCCATTCGGGAAAGTTTCGCTGCTGGCTATTTTCTAAACTATTTTCGAAGAAGGTGGCAAAAGTAACGTGAAAGATCGCCAATGATCAAGATGATATGGATGAAATCTTAAATTGGTGGCAACATAGCCATAGAATAAACAGTTCACCATTTGTAGTACTGCCGCTGCCAGTATTAAGAGTTCGGCTTCATGACCACGTGATCTTGATACAAACGGCCAGCTTCTTGTGACGATTTGGACTAATGATGTGTGTGGAGTATGAAACAATTTATAGGGACCATAAATGTTTACCTAAGTCGTAGACAGGCGGTTAAAAGGTTTTCTACCCGGTAATCGAACATCTTGGGGCGAATTACCAACATAATTCGTAAATACGCTACATAACTTACATATTAGTTATTTAAAATAGTTCGGTACCATACAATTTTGCATATTTAGGTACTTTGATGTCCGGTTTTATGGTCGAATAGAAATGGCAATGCTACTCGTTGTTGGTGTCTGGCAAATGAATTACTATGAAACGCGAGCTTTCCCTCACTCTGCGAGGAATTAAACTAATGACTGCCAGTGTGGGCTTATGATAAACGTTACGATTGCACATGATTGATCGATGAATTCACTCGAGAAATAGTAATATTGTCTTAAGTTCTCTCTTCATACGTGTTACCTTATGTTTTATCATCATCCTTTATCAGTTCACTGCTGGACATAAGCTCATTAATTTTTTATTGGGAAAGCCCAATGTTCGCCACTTTATATGGTTTACTGTTCGAAAAATCTAAACTAGAGGTCTAAAGGATTTTGTATTTAGGAAACAGTTACTACGGTAGCAGCCTCAAAGTTAGGAAATTGGCGGAGATAAACTCCGGTGCATTGAAGAGCACGTTCATCTTGCGCATGATCTCTCATCGATAGTGACGAGCTATCGCCCCATCGGATTATGAGAGCAAATGAACAGAGAATGCACCTTTTTGTGACAATACAGTTGTGCACTTTAGCGTCTCCCGACCTGGCTAATCTCTACTGGCGTATGTAATTAGCGTGCCGTAGTATCGTGGCTTTAATTCGACCAAGTTCTTTAAGTAAAACGACCATTTGCTGATATTTCCATCCCATTCCTTTCATCCCATATGTTGAGATGAGGTCTACTAAAAATCTTAGTTCTACTCGTAGTTGCATGCTCCGGTGACATGGAGTCTTTCAATAAGCAATGGCTATGTACGAAGAGGAAGCAATTTAGATACAAATTGTGTCTACGTCTGCAAAGCGAATTACCGTTTCCATTAGCATTGTTGCTCTATGGTTGTAAGCGATTTGAGCAACGTTACGTTAAAATATGCGGAATTAACAATTGTGTATAAATATAACATTTTACATTGGTAAAGGTGAGCTTGTTCATTTGTACGGTACTATGTTAAAGGTTCGCTCAATTAGTGCTACTCGCGGTACATTGTAATACTTAATCTGATAAGATTGTTAATGAAACTACAATTACACGTAGGTCGTATCAGTAGGCTCGTTGACTGAACGGTATCAGTTAAGTTTGGTCGCCTTGAGCATATTTTTTGTTTTCTTTTTACATAAAGATAAGGCTTTCTTGTAAAAAGATATTAATTCCCTACCAACAAATAATTAACGGATCTAATCAATGTTGCTTATTTTACTTAAAAAATATATTGAATGTGTGGGACAGGACAGGACATCTAACTCAAAACAATTAGGTACATAACTGATTCTATGCAGTCTATGATTAAACTGATTAGTGGACGGGTCCACTGCTGAAAGTAAGCCTCCAAATTTCCCTTTCTCGGGCTTCTCCCATCCAGCCAATACCAGCAGTTCTTCTAAGCTCATCATCCCGACGGGTTGTAAGGCATCCTACTACGCATCTACCTAAAGGCGGTGATTACTCCAAGACTTATGACGAGTGGCATCGAGCTGGTCATGTCTGACGTAGAACCGTTGAAGCAGATTCTTGGTATGTTATCTGAATATTGATGTTATAGTCTCCTTGTTAATTTTAACCAGAAACAAAACACCTTGCCATCAAAAGCCATTGCCATTTAAATGAATCATCTAACGCATTGTTATTTTACGAGGCACTCCTAAATTTTAATGCCTACCATTTTAACATTAGTAAAATGGTTACCCTTGGTAGACTGTGTCCATAATGTGCCCGTTGGCCTTTATACTCTGCCTCGAAAGTGGAATATTTGACCTCAGCTGAAAACGCCATCTGCTCTGTCGTGGTGTGCCGGAGAAAATAGAAAGCATGTAGTTAGTTTTGTAAATTGACCTCTAGATGTAAAGATAATAATGGAGTTAACAATAGTCTGTGATTTGTTTATATCCGTAACTGTGGTTTGCCGTGACCAGTCTGAATTTACTTGAAAATTGTTTTTAAAATTATGGCTGAGCCATCTCTTTATGATTCCATTTCATCAGTTCTCGAAGGTGCCTGTAGTTTTTTTAAAATGTATGGTGTTATATATTTTTTCATCACGCTGGACATGAGTATCGATATAAGATATACTCGTAGATTAACCTCAATAGCTCTTTCAATAATCATCATTCATTATAACAATTAGCTTGATCCATTTGTTTGAATATTGTATGACAGTTACGCAAGGTTAATAATAGATGGCTAGATATCAATACATATATAATTTTTTTCATTAGGCTTCCAGTGTTTTAACGGAACTAAGTTAGCAAATTGTAGACGTCTATACGGATGTTAAAACATACAATATTCATGTTGCCATTCGACATTACTCTGTTTATTCCGTAGTTACACAAGATACGTGTGTAAACTTCAAAGCGGACCGTCCCGCCGTATCGGATTCCGATCGATCTAGTAAGGCGACACCGAATATCGCGTACCGTCGGATCACACGATACTAGCCCGTGCTACTTTCACCGCTGCACTGCCTACCAAGGGCTTTGATTAATGGCACGAAAGGTTTCCTAACATTATAATTAATAACTAAAAAATGTTGCGCAACTCTGCCCGTGGTGCGTATGGTGATTGGTATTATAACTTCGACTTGAACTAACTAATCTGAAAGTTTAATGAACTTTGTATTGAATGGTATAGATCCTACGTTAGTAGCCTACAGTTGGGGCGTTGACTCCTAATAATTTACATTTAAGATATTGTTTATGTAGTGAATGAATATTTAATATTCGTTTTATATACAATTTTTGTTATAGTAATTATAATTACGCTACTACTATACCTAATTTGTCATGATTAAGAACGCTTACCAACTATTATGTTGGATGGACAGGTGAAATGTTTCTCAATCACTTCTGAATCTGCGATACAGAATGATGCCTGCCTCCTTAGGCAGACTGCAGCAGACAGTGGGCCTCTTAAGGCTGAATATGATAATGATGATTGATAAAATTCATGTATATATCCTACCTATCTATCCTAATGTTCGTTATTAATTCTGGAGTAAATATTTTTAGGGGTAAATTAGATAAACATCGCAATGCACTGATGCAGGTATAAGGTCATAGGCATAGCTCATTAGATCCACTCTGTATCCGATAGCTCCACCTCTTCGTTCGACATATTATACTCTTTAGAATAGGAATTCTGACACATGAAGCACAGGTTAAGATGAGTTTCAACTTTTACAAAAGCATAATTAATACTAATAGAGAAATGTCTTTATTTGACAATTAATGCATTGCACACGCTTGTCAGCTTGTGTACGATAGCGAAAGTGCTGTTGAATTTGGTCCGTCATTTCCTGTTCATTTTTTATACGAAATAAAGTGCGATTGTCCAGTTTTCGGCGAACGTGTCAATTAAACTCAATTTTAAGTGAAGGTCAAATTAATTATTGCATTCATTTTCATGTTTTCACGTAGTGTTATTTAGTTAAATAATTGTGTCACTCATTAAGTGAATATTTTTAGTGATAATAATATAGGTTGTTTATTAATGAGGGAATGAGATATTTATCGATGTGGTTTGATTGTATTAGTAGAAATCGTTAGAATTATATAAGAATCATTATGTATCAAAAGGTTATTTTAAGAAGTTTCATGTTAGAAGAATTAAAAATGATATTCCTCAAATCACATGTGTTATCTTCTCGAAACTATGTCATTGGTCAATTTTTGTTAGCTCTGTGCAGCCCTGCTTCTATGGAAACATACCTTAAAAGTATGCCCCATAGATATTTAATACAGCGTCTTTTCTCAAACGTCATTTTCGTACAATAAATACTAGTAGGTACTAAGTAGCTCTTTTTTGCAGAATGTACCTTTCACATTATGTTCCGTCGTCGCTGTTGTCGTAAATGATAAAGTGAAAAGCAGGATACCTATTGACCTTTGCATAGTTAAAAATTTGTTAGGCAAAATATTTGAATTTGCCGACAAGGATTTATCAATAATGCGGGGTCATAGGCCGGAGAGACACCTCGTCGGCCAGCCATCAGCTGTTACTTTCTTCGGGGAAATCTCGCCGGGTGATTAATGATCGGCTTTTGATCGCAGCGGGCGTTGATCGATTTGTAATTATTGTGCATCGGTCTGATACGTGTCGTCACCTTGCGTCAGATCTCGCCGACTGTTATGTTATGTAACGTGATTTAATAACGTTAAACATATTTAAAAGTAGGTAATAGGTATTAAATTTACGTGCAGATGAGGTGGCTTGGAACGACAAGTTAACAGGTCGCTCCCTTACATCCCGAGACGCTTCCTGCCGAAAAACAAACCGACTGGTGGCGCTATAACCATTACGATTGAAGGCGTAGATTGTTAGATACCTCAGGCCGATGACGGGCAGCAGCGTCACCGGAGCGAGAAGTTACGCCCTGCAATTGCTAACCCGCGTGGGTAGCGTGGCGATTATAGGTAAAGTCTCCCAATGTTTGCCCAAAGTGGCGAACAACTGGAGAGGCCTACGTCCAGCAGTGGAGTGTAATAGGCTGTTGATGTGTGCACAACAATTTGAAGTACCTACCAATTTAACAGCTTTACAGAAATACTTAAGCCTCCAAACGTTTCCCCAACGTGGCGAAGTTGCAGGCACCAGCTACCTAGTCAGAATTAAATTTGATCATTCTCAAATGAATTCAGTTCAAACTGAAATGGCATTCGTTTCGTATCAGTGACCCACTCGCCGTGATCTGCCATCGCAATAATCTTGCCGTAGCATTTGCGTGCAACACGCTCCATGGCGATTCGTAATTGTTTAATCAAATTAACATTAACGCCTTTAATGAATGTTGTAGCATTACTGTACACTGATTCACGAACGGGATTTGTGTGCTGAGGAAATGTTGGCGTTAAATCACACTTCCTATACGTACTGACAGGACTATGAGAAAACCCGTGAAGTGACTTCGGTTGTGGGTTCATTCGATGTAAAGGCAGAGTTAAGCTACAGGCCACTGGCAACTCTCAAACTCTTTCCTCACGGTAGGCAGCGCCTTAGCTGTGCCCCTGGCATTGCAGAGTCTATGAGCGGCGGTAACCATCAGATGGGCCGCTTGCTCGTCTGCCACCCACAGTTAAAAAAATCTCATAAGTGATTATTTGGTTACCTTTCCGTTGCTGCATCGATATGGTCACTTCTCTTTCGCTTTATATCAGGCGAGGCAAACCCACTTTGCTGTCAAACAAAATACGAATACGCCTCTGAGTAATTTTTATGAACGATTTTGCACGAGTAGTTGGATTGGCGAATGCCTTGCTTTCGACATTCGATATCTAGTTATTCGACGTCTGACTATACAGTGAAATATGTAGATATAGTAGTAAATTACTACTTACATGTATTCTCTTCGATATAATGGGAGGATCCATATAACAAAGATCAATTTTGCTGAACATTACTCACAATGAAATTATTAATAATCCCTTTAGGGTCTTAATTTCGAATATAACACTCGTCCATAAAAGAGACAATTACAGGAGTAATTTATTCAGCCGTCAGTACTAAACATAATGACTAGTCGATCGGCCCATTGAATAGGAATGGCCATTAGAGTTACAATAGGTCTCAGGGCCAGCCCTGCAGGTTCTAACGTGGACCGGTCCGTTGGAAAGCGATGTCGGTGGGCCAATAAATGGTTATTAAAGCCCAAGATGTACGTGATTTTTGGATTCGGACAATATATATCACACAACATCACATACATTGCTCCGATCCCAAAGTAAGTAGCTTAAGCACTTGTGTTATGGGTATCAGAACAACGAAGGTACCACAAATATAAACTTAAATACAAATATAAACACCGAGACAGGGATCTAACACAAATGTTCATCACACGAATGTTTGTCCCTACTGGGAGACTAGAAGCAAGACGGACTTTTCGTTACAATCCAACGGGACGGGCAAATCGTGCTAATAGAACAATAGCAAACACCACAGTTTCCTACAACAAATTGAGGTTGGGATTCACATATCATTTTTTTTATATTTTTAATCCAGATATTTCTCGATTCAACCTATGCCTACACAAAATGTTATATAATTTGCAGCTTATGGTTGTTGTGAATGATAAAGTCGAAAACTCACTGTTCCTTTTCTTCTCTTTATGTTCTAATTATGTCACTCATCTTTAGGTACAACGAGAATTATTCCCTTGTATAATAGTTGCGTGCTGTTTAATAAATAGATAACGCGTCATAAAAACCTAACTTAAACAAAAACTACCTGTCTTGTCAAGAAATGTTGCTGTTATTGTCTTGTAACAGAAATAAGGAAATTTTCTGTAGTAGGTACAAGGTACATTCATGAGAATATTGTCACGGTCACGGGCTTGCCAATACCGCTTAATAATAATGCTCACGAAGATGGAAATAACGAGGCATAATCTTCTTTTCAATAAAATTTGATTGACAGAAAATTCCTAAAGTAGTAGAAGAAACAGCTTACTGAATGGCATTTTAAATACTTCCACCATTGATGTGTCCATCATGAATGAACTGTTGGGTCAACAATAATTAAATTCAGAGACACGAGATCAAATCTAGACGTCAAGTTTACAATTGCACCAGTCAAAAGACCGCAATGAGATTTATATTTCGACATACTTTGACCAATTGTATGGCCATTTGAAAAGAGATCAAATGATTTAAATCAGTAAGGTTAAGAGTCAATTTAGTTCTTTTGAAGATAATTAGGAAAAGGTTATTAATAAAAGTTGATATAATTACTTCATTGTCATTGGTGGCAAAATTTAGAACTAAGCTATTGTAGCAATGACTACAATGTGCAATGTGAAGAAACACAATATCACCAGGGACCAAGAAGGACTATCTTTGATAGATAAGGGTGTATTGTATTAAATGAGTGTATAGACCAGACCCATGAAGCGCTGACTTGACATCAGCCAGCACCAAGGACATGCGCGCCAATAGACTGAGTATCAGGGATGCTGATGATTGTCCAAATTGGAGGAGATAATGTAGGAAAGCGGACCCTGGGATCCGAGGCTCAGCTTTGAATGCAACCTTGCATAACGCTCTGATGATGATGATGTGTCAGAAACAAAATGAAAAAAACCCAAGAAATAGAACTTAACCATCTTTCTATATGGGATGAATGGTGAAGAATCTTCAGAAGCAGCATCTTATTTATTTATGTAAAACTTTATTGCACAAAGGCGAACTTAATGCTAGGAGCATTCTCTACCAGTCAACCTTTGGATCATGCAGAGAGCAAATTATACAAACTTCTAATACTTACTTTATTCTAACTTCCATCAGCTTTAAACTCGTCAATAGTATGTATAGTATACTGAACTGCCAGTGATGTGACCTGGCCCGTTCTACATAAATAAGGTTAGGTATATTCTTCCATTATTGTGACTAAGCGATAACGCCACATAAAAATGTTAACATCAAGTGCCGTGAACCATTTCGTAGGACTGACATTAATTGATTCTCTATCGTCAAGTCTAAAATTAACTGTTTTATTGTTAATCGAGTTAGAACGAGACAATAAGTATCGATAAAGGACGGAAGTAATTACTGAGCTCAGACGGAGAGTTGTCGCCGTCTTGATTGGGAGACACAACCGGCGCCGGAGTGTCATGTTATAGGGTCGAAGTTGATCGTTCCCGTGCATTATTGCAGTGCGGCGAATGGATCCTTGAGATGTGTGCATACAGTTTGTGATTGTGACTTGAAACATGTTCTCATTGAAACGGAGGAAGCGTTGTTCTAAGCAATGTGTGAGTAAACTATAAACGTAATGTATAAACTTTACACTCCTGGGGTATTTGTTTAGTTTATTTGTTAGTCCTGATCAGATTGCGCTTTTGTGTTCTCTCAGATTTTCTGCAATATCATCTAAATTGGTAATCGCCGATGTCAATGAGCTTAAAACATAGAAAATAAATATTTGAGGAGAAATGGATTGGAACTTTCTAGGCTCAATAGCGCTTGAACTTCGCTCAACAGGATATTGTGGTGAACATGGTCCAACGTGAGTGAAATCTTTGGAGCCAATGTTTAATTTATTGTTTACTCAGTGCTGAGGTTGTTTTCACAGGAACACCAACGGTGTATGCTTAACTATTCAAGTGTTGCTTGAGTGAGAATTGGAAACGTTAATAACGAAAGCGCCCTTAGTGGTCGTAAACGAAATTGTTAGCTCGCTGAGACGGCAAGGGTGATGTCATGGACAAAAATACTGGTGCTTGCTCACAGTCTCAGATTGCAGGGATAGCAAACGAGAGTATTTTTTTTTTCAATCTTCTGTTTATTCGATTTTCATAAAAAAACATTCATGAATTCACTTGAACACATTCGCGTCGAAAAGCTTTAAAAGGATTTTTATTACAACTTATTTACTTTAAATTATATACAATGGTTGTTCTGTATTTGATATTTGTGATGCTGCTGGTGTAATTACAAGTCGCGTATTTGAAAAATTTGTCCTTGAAATTTCTCGGAAAGACGGTGTAAAATGTCATAATAACAACTTCTTGTGTCATAATCTCGAAATAAATATTCCATTGTTGTCGACACAGTGCAGTCGTTTACGATGCCATTAGAATGTTTACTCGCACGAACTGGCTGATAACGCTCACGTCAAGTCACGTGACTGTTTGTGAACTGTCAGTTTAAATCGGTAATGCTTTCTTCCTGCAACAGCATTCATCTTTGTATCAACCCTACATTATACTAGTGCAAATAACAGTGAGACATGTGTCATAGTTTATTTTAATTGAACTGTGAGCGTGATATTAGTCAGTAATGTAGTTAGTTGAACTAATTAGGATTTCTACGCTCCCCGGATACCGGAGGGGGTATTTGCCTTTCTCGGACTAGTAAAGCCGGCCGTATGCTTCAGCGCTACTCGAATCCCTGCAAGTTGCTGCCCACTGACGACATAGGGGGTTTTAGTGGGTATGTCCGACCATTCTGGGAGATGCTACTCGACAGACCACATCGTCTACCCCCGGATACAGTGCGAAAGTGACTAATAGGTTCCCCTCTATAAAAAAAAAGTTACTGTTGTTAGTACTATTTAGGACTCCCTCCCTATCACACTGGCGTTTTGCGAGTGTTGCTTAGAGTTTTAAAGTAGGTAGTTCTAAAACGCATTCCAGATTGTTTTCTAGGGTATGTTAAGTAAACTATGATAATATTTCAAACAAATATTTGACTGAATGACTCAACTGAACGAACAGGTATAGGAACTTATACGTTTATTTTTAAACATATAAATTAAACATCTGATGAGCTTTCAAGATTGCAGCTTTCATTTGCGCACATTTGCAATACACTTACGCAACGCATCCATGTAAAAAGTTCTTCTGATTTCTTCACTGTCAACCGTACACTATCGTCCCATCTCAATGAGTTCGCGACGTCCGTGACAGTTCAAAGGGACGCAGACTCAGGCGCCGGTCATGGCTCGCAACTGGATTGTGACTCAACTCATAATAATGAAAGATCGTGATACTTGAGTAGGTACTTATTTACTTTTTATAACTTGCATTGTTAACTTTTTATGGACTTTTATATCTTCGTCGTTTAAAGGAATTAAATGATTTTCGGAAATCCTTTGTCCGCTTATTGGAAATTGACCTTGACATCTCGATAGCGATGTTAAGATTTTAAGTACGAGTATGTGCTGTATCTAATCTTGTAGATTACTTTATCAATATTTATGCCTTTCTATTTATATATATCTGTAGAATAGATATCATTGTTTGACATAATGATTTATTACGGATCCGATTAAATGAAATTCGATAATTTCACTCACTGGCTTGGACTGATTGATTTGATTCTATTCTCCAGTACCAGTACTTAACCATTACTGGTCACATCGAGTCCTTCGGGACACACTCGGTACATATTATCTTTTACTTTAGTTTAAAAGGCTGGTTTCTTGGATGCAGTAGCATCCCTAGAATCTGCAGATTGGATGTTTGTGTTTAGATCAGAGGTGGACGCCTGATTTATTCGAAGGGCCAGCAGTGATACACCATATTTATAGTACTGTACAGAGTGTATTTTTAACCGACCCCAAAAAAAGAGGAGGTTTATTTATTTATTTATTCAATCTTTATTGCACAAATGAAATATAGTGTACAAAAGGCGGACTTAATGCCGCATAGGCATTCTCTACCAGTCAACCATTGGGCTAAGCAGAAATAGATGTAGGTAGCGTGCTGCAAAGTTGGATAAAAATAAAATTAAACAGTGATAAAAATACTTAAACAGATATATAGATATTATAAAGTACATATAATAAAAATAGATCACATAAAATACACATATACATATAGGTATTATATATATAAAGGACGACGACAGAGTTGTGAGACGACTTCTCTAATGTTGGAGACGAAAATATCTCAATCTACGAGGTTCTCAATTCGACATTACTTTTTTTTGTATGTTTATTACCACATATCCATAATTTTATTGTTTAAAAGGGTGTACTTATTTTATTTATTTATTGGAGCAGAGACAATCGTCCGTGGGCTTCACTCAGCAGGACTCACTGAAAACCAGCGCCGTGGCTTCTACGGGAACCACGGCCTAATGCTGAGTGAGGCCCTTTTGTTTTGGACGTCGCAACGGTCTTGTCCGGTCTAATTATCGTGTACCTATTATGTGTTTATCTTTGTCTATGTTTTAGTATAATGTCTGTCTAATGTGTACGTTGTGATGTCCAATAATAATAAACGTTTTTCTATTTCTATTTCTATTTCTATTACTCGAAGTCGTTTTTTTTGCTAATTATGGTGTTATCGTGTCATCGCTTCTGATTTGTGCGAACACAAGTGTAAATGATGCTTATATTGGGATTAGGTGCTTGTCTGTCGGAGTACTCGAAGGTTCGATATGATTTCTGACAGCTTCCGATGGGAGACAGCTAGATATTGTAAAAAAGAACATACCTTGAGATGCGTTATCTTAAAACAAAGTCATACCTCTATACCGGTATGTATAATCAACGCAGTCGTAAAAGCACATGTGATTGTGCATGTACCTACGGATGGTCTTGCCTCATTAGTCCGTTTCCTTATAGGCGTGCCTTGACCGTGGTCGCTCCTTATGGAAAGCACTCGGGTGTTTTCTTCCTCATGCTTATCTCTGCAATTTAAATTGAGATATTTACCGCGTCTGTCACCGTTGGCTTATTTATGGAACTAAATTACCTTGCTATTGATTTATGACTCCAGTGTCTGTAATCATTGTAATTGGTACGAGATTTTTTTTCATAAATGTTTACGAAAGTCGGGTTTTGAACATCAAATATTTATTATCTGGACATCAAAATAACACATAGACAAAAACACAAAGTACATTATTAAAAAAAAAAAACACAAATCTAGACACGTTGCTGGTTGTTGCTGCGACCGCGACGTCCAAAATGAAAGGGCCTCAGAATAAAAGCCGTGGCCCGCGTAGGAGCCACGGCGCTGGCTTTCAGTAAGTCCTGTTGAGTGAAGCCCACGTTTTTCAACAATAGCCTGCCTTTTTTTTACGTCAGGAATGCCTTTACGCATACACCAGGGCCCTAGGTACGGGACACCTGGGTTACGTGGGGCTCACTCCTAAAACGGAGAATACCCACTAAACCTGACGGTGGTCGGCTACGAGCGCTCATCTGAGGAGGGTCGAGATTCGTCTCAACCCCTCCTTAGCTCAGTAACAATAGCCTGCCTAGTATAGCCTTAGCTAGCCCTCAAGTTTGGGGGACACTATCAATCAATCAACAGCCTTGGTTCGTCCACTGCTGAACGTAGGCCTCCAATAATTCGCGCCACAGTTATCTATCCCAGGGTACACTATGTTATTTAGTAATGTCCAAGCGTCGACTAAATGTTGCATAAGGGCCTCTTAGCTCAGGAGACTGTTGATGAAAATGAGCAAAAGTGTCTTAAGTTTCATGGCTCCATGTATCTCTGGATCCTCATGATTGTACAGCCAGTGTAATACATGAATGTGTTGTTTGTTGCAGAATGATGAGCCGCCCGAGATCACATACTGCGTGGTGGGCGGGGAGGGGGGGCTGGCCCTGCAGGCGGTCACCCCCACGCACCCCATGCCCCCCCAGGACGAGCTCGACGCCAAGTTCGCTGAGCTGGTGGTAAGTTACCGTTTGTTTCTTTACCTTCAGCAATTCACACGATCCACTGTTTGTGGTAAAGGCTATCGCCTTTATAAATATCACCTAATGGTACGATTCTCGCCAATCATGTCTCCTATAAAATAATTTTATAACCTAGTCCTATAAAATAAACCTTTTACACTGATGATCACATTCTTTACGACAAAAAGCGTATTGGTTGAGCCCATCTTGGTTTTTGTTTTCATAGCTTATTTCATAATAGAATATCAAAACCTCTCAATTGGATCAGTAAATCAAAACGTTCACTCTCGTATTATCCGCGTGAGATAATGCTATTAGACGGGCCAATGATTATGTTATAAGAAGAGTAATTTCATAGTAGAATGTTGTAAAGTAGTACACATGTTTATAAAACATGGAATTCTCATAATACGTTCAGTGAGTGATTCTTGTAAGTCGGGATTTTTTTTAACATAAACGCAACAACAGCGATTATGTTAAAAAATCACGACGAACTATGTTTAGAGCACATGCATTAGCATTTTACCTAAATATAGTTGTTTCAAATAATACGTACATTTATTTACAAGCAGTCAACTCATACTACATTATGTAGACATAAAATTTACTGTAGATATAATATTTTAGTACATGGTGTTGTATTGTTTTTAACGATTGTAGGAAATTAAATAAGTATTTTGGGGTATGAATATAACTTTTCGTTTAGCACTTATATTCACTACCATTTGTATCTTTATTATTTACAAAATAACTCGTCAATAATAAATCGTAGTAGGATACATCTTTCTTGTAAGACAAAAAATGTCTTAAAACGTAATTGGTACAAAATACATTTTTCTCAAAGAGGTTCTCGGTGATTTTCTCATCCTATTATAAATTTTGTTAATAGAAACCTTTAGTTTGCATGTCGCTGTGTGAAAATGGTAATATCAATAACAGAGAGTTTGTACAATTTACTATGACAATCTGCGGCTAGCTTATCTGATCACAGCGTCGTCGAACTTGTAAATGTAATCGGCATCGTTTTGACAATTTGTCACGCTCGATTACCTATGATTTATTTGCCACTGCCAAGCCATTAAACGTTTAGGAATTCTTGCGTCCATTAACTTTACAAATACGTGCTGGTTAAAATTTAAAACGACGAACATTTCTAGCGTTTTTAGTTTATAGACCTTTCATTATTTAAATTAAAGTCAAATCTGGACATCTTTGATAAATTTTCGTTGCACTGATTATGCATAATGTGGATCGACCATGTTTATTGGACTTAGTCGTCTGCCTAACATCAGATAGGATGAAGTCATTTTTTCGCGCTAATAACAAAGTAAGACCGTACATCGGCATGTAACGTAAAGATTTTTACCACAATCAATATTATTTCATCACAAAAGGACACTAAGACAATGATCTCATTCACTGAAGAACAATCAGTTATCTCATCTGAATGTAAATGACGCTTCTCAAAACATGGAACGGTCGGTTTTCATAATAACTCTCTAGTACGCGAAATAAGTTTCGGTAGTGGCAGGATTCAAAACACACTGAGTTCGTTTCATTTTGTTTACGATATACATAGTATACCTATTATGTTAGTTCTAATCTACTTGACGTAGTTTATTTTGTATTAATTTGGCTGAGTTAAATCTAATTTTCTTTTAGAAGCTTCTTCTAGATTTTCTTTTAAAAAAAGATTCTTTTATAGAAGCTAAATTTAATCATATAAAACATACAATACCTCTATAAGTCTCTACTAAGACTAGGTACATTATAGTATTGTTTGCATTTTTTATCTTGACCTAAGTTCCGAACCTTTATCTACTTAATACCTATTTGGCCTAGGATTGCGTTCAATAAGCTAAGAGTCTTCGATAACTATAGCAGTCGATAACTGTTTTTCTAGAATGCGCGTCGCTTTGTTTAATAGAATGGAATGAGGTTTCAGCTATTGTTTAGTTGAAGTCTTTTCCCAATGTCTAATTTGGACATTGTTAGACTTGTGCCATCACAAGATCAACCTAGACCACTGTTATTAAAGCTAAAGTGCCTTAAATGCAAAAAAAGAGTTTCTATTTGATGATGCAGTTAAGTGAATGAGCGCACTTGTAGTGCGTTACGCAACATTATTGTTTGAATGTTTTTACTTTAACGAAAGTTAGATCACATAAGTTGTACGTCGGTGTAATGTTGCTAGAGCTATTGTAAAAGGCAATGACCCGATGTGTCCATCGATAACGAATCACATTCATTATTATATTAATGTACAGTCGGATCTATATCTAGTAGGTATCGATATTATAGAAAAGTAAAAGAGGTAGGTATATATTTTTTCTTCATCAAAATGAAAGTGTAATTTATTTTTACGGAAGATGTAAAAACTACGTCATATTTCCCTTGACTCATCATCATCATCAGCCAGTCCACTGCTGGACGTAACCTGGAGGCTGTATGTACTCTCGCCACGCTGGGCAGGCTGGTTGGCGATCGTAGAGCGTAGCTTCTCGTTCCGGTGAAGCTGCTGCCCATCATTGGACTGTGGTATTTACCTACGCCTTCAATCGTGATGGTAACGACTAGTGGAACGCCACTAGTCGTTTGCCAGAGCTTAGTTTGTCTGGCAGGATGTACCATGGGCAGGAGATGGCTTGAAGCGAAATGATGACAGGTCGCCGCTCCCTTACATTCTCTTGACTATATTACTAGTTAGTTAAGGAGTCCTGTATGCTACTGTTGATGTTGAGTTCAACTAATGGGCTACCGTGCGTTTATTTGTGTGATTGAATGCCGTGGTTATGATAAGGACTTGTTTGCAACCTGTTTGCTGGGACATATTACAGTATAGCGTGAGATTGGAATTAAATAATTAAATGAAATGCAAGAATTATAGCGTCATTATACGTAAAGACCATAATTCATTAGCGTAGTTGCATTCCCACTTTATAAATTAGGTATTATTTATATCACCAAGTTACACTCCTAGCAATAAAACAAGCCAATTGATTTAATTTAAGACATATCGTGGGTATTCAAGATTTATTTTAACTATCGAATTTGAAAGTGCATTGGCGAACTAATGTAATATCCAATTCTCTTTGCCCCTTGATAATTGATTGTAGCCCTGATTGCATAAAATAATTGAATGCCAACATAAATTCATGTGTAATGTTCAAGTGAAACATCTTATTTATCATCAATATTTTATTTTCTGTGAATTACTACCTACTTATTTGATATTTCACACCTACAGCAGATTTAGAATTGATTCATTTGTATAATCGATTACGGTTGTCTAATTTGGAATAACACAATTAAGTACGATTATACACATAGTTATATCAGTGACTAACCTATCAGTTAGGGGTTTAGTATAGGTAAGTAAAAATTGAAGAGTCTTGACTCTTCTAGTTTTAGTAGGTAGATAGATATTTTGGTTTAACATTTCTGTACGCAAACATTTAAGAGCGAATTTTCGAATAGTTAGGATATCTAACCTTTTACATTAACATCTCCGACAAGCATACATTCAACTTCATTCACAAGTGTTACATCGCGCACGCGTACTCGGAATCGCATTCAAAAGTTAAAAATAATCAAAGCGAACCGTAACAAACATTGTTTATCGCAGTGCACACCTGCAGCCATTACCGCTTTCTCGGTTGCTGCAACGCGTTGCAACGGGCGAGGCGTAGAGCAGGCGTTGAGCTGCCGTCGAGCCCTTTCATCCAGTTCAGTGGTTCCCAACCTATTAAACTTGACAAGAATGTTCTGTTATCTAAAGCCGTGACCATGCGTGTGTAACGGATAATGAAAGCTATCGTGTAAAGTAAACAAGCTGATGTCCACAGTTTCATTAAATTACCATCATGTTTCCGCCAAAGACTGGAACGCCAAAAACAAAACTCTTGTTTTGTTAAAGGGAACCACAAGTTTATGATTGTTAGTTGTATTTTACCTTGAACTTGTGGTGCTTTAATAACTATTGTAAGCGCGACGCGTGTTTTAGTTTCCATTTAGCCATCAATCAACAGCTCTTATCTTTGTATCTAGGAGTTCGAGCCTATCGCAAACTAAGACGCATTAAAGACAAAAATTTAGTGCTTTAGGTATTGATTTATTGTTAAATTCCATCCTGTGCTCATGTCCTTGGTGCTACATTTTTCGTCACATGGTAGTTCGAGGTTTGGAAACCAGTTGCCTGATTCCACGCGCGTGGAAGTTTGGCATGAGCATGCAATATAACTCGTGTTGTTATTTGATGGTGTTCCTTTGACACAAGCGAAAAAGTCGCGAGTACTACTTTCACACAAGTTATCATAAGTCTAGGAATAGCACGATCTTAAGACAAAGATAAGTCGTACGTTCGTCATTTGTTTGAGATAAGCAAACATGTTTGATTTGAGTCACCGTCGTATATGGACTCCAGCACAGGGTAGCTGACACGTCTGTTCATACATGATGCGTGTATCGTGTTTGACTCAAGGTTAAACGGGAAGTTTATTCGCCTTTGACTGTTTTTTCTTGCCTGGACTTTGCAGTGATAAAAGAATACCTTTCTAGTTTGTGGATAATCATCATCATCATAAACTTATAAACGTCCACTGCTGGACATAAGCCTCCCCCAATGACAATTGTCATTTGGGGGATTTTCCTTATTTGCGCTTGGCAGATGGGTTGGCGACTGCTGCCCGTTTCCTGATATTAATTAGTCGTCTTCTACGAAATCCACGGGATGAGATCATTTTGGATAGTACATATAAGAATAATTAGATAAAGGATATGTATTTGACTGATTAGTCTAGTATACTCGTAATCCATGGGGCACACTGAGAACCATGACAATTAGCAATCACTTTGTTGTCTATTGAGTAAGTTAGCTCCATAATATTAAGAAACTTTTAAGGTAAAAGTTATAGTTATTAACTTTTTGCCTATAAACGTACAAAACCCATTATCTACTTACAAAGATTTTGAGCAATATTACTCCGCGAACTAATCTCAACATTTAGCCAATAAATAATAAGGAAACACGAGACGCAAATTTTTGCGTTATCTTTAATTGAGCGAAAGTCGCAACAGTGTGTAATACAATAGATTGTAAATCTAGCTTACCGCAACACTGGGTGGTGAGTTCTGCAACGCTTGCATTAATCCGGCGTTAATGGACTGTAAATGTTACCAAATGTGTCCATTTGGTAGACGCATACCCACTAAAGAAGTACGTGATGCACTCGGCACTTGGGTCAACGCAATAATGTATGTAATTGAATGCACTAGCGTTGTCATACTATCGATAGTTTAACAGTAACCTGAGTAAAAGGACCCTATTGATAGGACTATCGCATGAGAGCAATAGATATATAGACAGATATTCTTTATTGAACAAAACACAAACAATTGATGAGAAAAAGGTATTACAGATATTATGTTGTGGTACAATTTAGGCGGTCTTATCGCTAGCAAGCGATTTCTTTCAGATTTCCTTCAGGTAGAGGAAGTGTAATTTTCAGAAGAGGGGAAATGTTGATTAGTCATCATCATCGTCAGCCTATTGCAGTCCAGTGCTGGACATAGGCCTCTCCAGTTGTTCGCCACAGGGCAAATATCCGGAGAATATACCGCATTGCGTAGCTTTTCGCTCCGATGATGCTGCTGCCCGGTCGATTGGTCACGGAACCACACGGAACTCAGCACTCGGATTTTTATTATGAGTTAGCACCAAAGTCGCATCCAGCGTACAAATTCCCGTTTAGTCCCCCTTAACCAAATTGGATCTACACCGGCCAACTGCGGGTTGAAGTCGGTTAAGGGTTCTATTGACATGACGTCAATTATAGGTATTAGTATCGATAATTATCTATAAAAAAAAAAAAAAAAAAAACTCTAACGATAGTCGAATATCTGTCGACAACACTAGAATACACCCATGTACCTGACTCTTCCGCACTATTAAGTGTTACCAAACACACACTGGACGAGTTAATTCTCAACTTCTTATGAGTTTCAGTTTAGGTAATGAGTGATTATTGCATATCACACTTTTTGTGCGAATTCGGTTTTGATGTTGATGAGTTATAGCCGAGTTTGATGCAAACACTTATTATGTAGTCAGCTGTTGCCACCTTCGGGAGCATTGTTGGAATCGTGCCATCTGTTTTCATATAATGTAAGTGATTCCATAATTTATTTACCGGCGTGAGATGCTTTGCCTAAGCTAAGATACATGTAAGTATGCCGCTATAGTTTTTGGAATTCTGTCCTTACTCGACTTCACAACGCAAAGGAGTGCTGTCAAGTTGATGTCAAAATTTTACGTTAAAAACACCGCATAAGTACCTATTCTGACTCAAGTTTATTTGGTCTATCATTGATTCATGTCAGGGTTTTTAAGTAGATAACATGTTCCACTTTGGTAATTTTATAGTTTATGCGATTAAGCGTATCTAATTGTATGGTTTCTATTTAGATACACGGTTTTGAAACCACTTAATGCGATAAAAATATTTAGTTTTTGCTTAATTACATTAATTATTATATCTTCACATTTTTGTGGTTTTAAATTAAGTAAGGATTAATAAATAGCCGTATACCTATTATGTAGACTTTATTTTATGTGAACTGTGTAGGAAAATAATTAGCTACCAGTGTGAATTGACGTCAGTCAATCTTGATTAATTGTTGAATTCCATTAATAAAATTTCGAATCAAGATCAATTAAAATGGCATGATTTAGAAAAGTATCAAAGCGATTAGAAAATAATATTATAAATAGCTAGACAGATACTGCGCATATTTTACCTTGTCATCTTATGTTAAAATAGTACGATATTCTTTTAATATTAGTAAATTAAGCCACCAGTAACTCAGGTTAGGTGGAGCGACGATTTGCGCAAGATGGCTAGAAAGTGCTGGATGCGAGAAACCTAGGATCGATCAAAGTGGCTAACAATAGGGATGTTTTGGGGGTCAAAATAATTACATTATATTTAGTTCGTATTTTATATCATAAAAATGTATTGGGCACGTACTTTTCCTTTTTTCATTCAAATAAAAAATAGCAAAGATACAAGGCATACAAAGTTAGGAGTGGGAGTCTTTGACGTCACTTCGTCCCGTAAAAATGCCTCACCGCACGACGTCACGCGTAATTTCAACGGGCTCTAACTTTGTAATTTTTAGTCTAATTTACAAATAAAAAAATACGTGTCTTTTATTTTTAAATGAGCTAAAAGACGGACTAATTACATTTTTTATCCGAACAAGCCTATTGGTGAAGCCATGTTATGCTATGTCCAGCTAGCTGCAAGCGGCTGATAATGATATTGATGATTCGCAAATTAGTGTATGTACATATTATGACTATACACTATTCACTTGTCTTATGATAAAGCGATGGGATATTCCGATAAAATTCTTATTTTATAGTAAACTTTTTCTTTTCACTCATTATGTAGAGACACGTGCGGTCTTTTAATTCGATTTGAAGCCGGCAGTTATGCAAATTGCTGCTCTGATGTATCTCGCTTGGGTATTCGCGACTCGTCGCGCCTATCGCGATCGGGCGGGCCTAATGAATGACTGCGATCATAGGCCTCTATCCCGCTACTGACACCACGAGGTCATTATTTCCGTAGCTGTTTTGAACCGCATAATATTCACGTACCTCCTTACTGCCAGGGCAACGTAACGAAAGTCGGGGGAGTCCGGAAGACTTTATCAGGTGCGAGAGATGAACCACCTCTCAAGGATCAACCTAAATTTTGTTCGGTCATTACTACACCGCGGTTGTAGACCGTCTTGACGTCTCCGTCAGCAAAATTAAAGTTGATTTTAAAAGGTGGTTCATCTCTCCCACCTGATAAACTCTCCTGGACTCCCCCTAGTCATGAGGAACTTCGATATACCTGAAAAGGGTGAAGATGAGAGACAGGCATAGGTAGATCCATTAAAACACGAGAATGCATCGTGCACCATTTTATTGACACGAGACTCATTAAGATCGACACAGCATGCAGCGTGAACTCAATTCATAAATCCACATAATTAGATAACTAGGATGCTAAAACATCTTAGGATAAGTAAATTATGCGGATTTATGCATATGTATAAGTATATAAAATCACACGAGAGCTGGATATCGTTATTGTTAGCTTTCAAAATACTCGTTCAGACACAAGATTTTTTTATGCGAGAGGCGGAAAGCTTGCGAATGTGATAAGCATTATCACCGCCCTTGGACACCCGTAACTCAAATCGAGTTATTAGGCTGATCACATGAATTTTCAAAAACACTTCTCAAGTTTTATGCGAGTCATATTTAGTTATGCTGCGGTACATACGTTGAACACATGTTGTAACATCCCTTTCCAACGTAGTGGGTTAATAAAAAGGAATAGTCTCTATGTATGTCCGCAAATTGCTGAAAGGCAATTCATCTTCCAGCTCATTCACCCGCGCCTATCGCCGCCGATCGCATCGGCCTAATGAGCGGCTGTGTCCCTAGCCTGCTATTATGTCGCTTGGGAGAAAATTGTTGTTTGTACGTCTACATTGATGCTATGGATTCTATTGCGGTACTTCTGTTTGAGAGGTAGTCGTGATAAAGTAACGGTCGGATGAAGGGATGACGTGAAAAAGTCTTATGAATCTATTTGCAGAACTGTGTAATATGTACCATCATACTCATTCCGTAAGGACGATATTCTAAATACTCTAATACTTCTATTTGAGACAGAGGTGAATGGAAGAAAACCTATAGCGCTGACACGTATCTAGTGTATTGAGACCGGGGCAAGTGAATTAGCAATCAATTCTCTGCAGTTATCATTCAAGTAAAAGAACTTTTTTAAAAAATAATCAAACTGACTTAAAACACAAGCGACCAAAACTTTAGTCTGTACCTGCATAGCTAAAAAGCGATAAATAACGTAACTAATTATCTACTTAATACATATCATATGTCTAACTATATTTTTTAAATATTGACAACGCTGTTATCTGTTCATGAGAATTACTTCTGATGTCTTCAGATTTGTATGTCCTCAATTTGGTAACTTAGCAACTTTTAAAATGCCTTATTATTCTATTTCGTTCCTATCTACTTATTTAGACACAGGAATTAAGCCTTCATCATCATATTTAATCTATGCCGTGTACGATTATATGTATATTGTTGTCTTATAAATAAATGAACATGCTAAGATTTATTTTGCAGAAGGAAGGAAGACAGCAGTAAATTATCTGTGTACTTATTTTCTACACATAAATAAACGCATTACAGATATAATGTTAAACAAATAGGAAGTTAAAACCTATCGTGTTAACTCATAGTTACCAAAGTGCTTTATAGATGAATTTACACTATACAAAATAATGTGTTCCGGTTCTCCGCACTGTTTTATTAAGCTATTCCACGGTTTACTATTACTGGATGAATATAAATCAAATAGCCACTAAACCCGTTCCGCCCATCTGTTTAAAAACATTTGAAGCAACAACATTAACAAGTCCGTAAGTAGCAATTTAGGTTCGCGTGCTCCCATTTCACCGATTAAGATATTAAATTATCGGCTCGTAAAAAGCGGAAATTATGGACCAACAAAATATTTAATTAGCTTCTTGATACGGGAGGTAAACAAAGTTTCACTTACGACTAAAAGTGATCTTACTTCCCCGGTGGCTCATTTGGTAGTTATTACCCGAAGGACGTTCGGTTTCGATTCTGGAGAAAAATGATATGATATTGATATTTCAACACTAATGTGTTTATTCGTAGATGTTAGGTAAGTTAGAAATTGGTTTGCCCTCAATAACTACGAGTATATGTAATACGGCTAAAAGATCCTATCAACGTTCTGTTCTAGCGTTTAAGAAAACAATATTTGTGTAGCCTATATTTTGTTGGTATCCTGTATTTTCTAGAAAGGTAAATAAAAATAAAAAAAAAATCAAGATTCACCATCTTATTTTCTTGGTTCCCTTCATTATTCAGTTATGATAACACATAGTCCCTATGATAAGTGGCTGTATTAAAAATAACTGTAGGTATGATATCTTTATATGAAGAGGAACCAATACCAAAGTAAAATCATGTAATCAAAGTCGGTGTCACAACAACCATCTTACTAAGCATTGTAACATAAATTGTTCTTATCTAATAACATGATAGGACCAAAAAATCGTCCGTGTCCGGCCGGTTTTGAACGTCATAATCTAGCAGCACCGGTCACGCCCAGTCATTCGCGGCCGGTATGGCGCTTATCGCCTCCGATATAAGTGAAAGTGGATTGATTTGGACTAGTCATTCTGCAAATAATAGAGATGGTATGTTCATTGGTGTGGAGGAGAGTTGACTGTGGACAGCATATCGATAATAATAACCGATGTCATATTAAAAGTATCGATATAACTAATGAACCAATGCTATCGTTAGTATTGATATTTTTAAGCAAACCTGTTCATCCATACTAATATTATGAATGGGAAAGTGTGCCTGTATGTTTGTCTTTCAAGGCAAAACAGAGCGACGAATTGACGTGATTTTTAAAGTGGAGATAGTTGAAGGGTTGGAGAGTAAGTATTATAGGCTACTTTTTGCCCCCTTTCTAACCCCCCACTTCCCTAAAATGGGGGGTGGAAGTTTGTATGGTGCATTCACCCCGAATTTAACGCGACCGAAGCCGCGGGCAAAAGGTAGTATCTCATATTGTCAATAATTGATACATCATCATCAGCCTTCAAACACTTACACCGATAGACATAGGCTTCTCCCAATGACAATTGTCTTTGTGGTGATATGCCTTAGTCACCACGCTTGGCAGGCGGGTTGGTGACCGCAGTAGATTCTATTTGTATCCAGGTAAACGTAAAAATACTATCGCTAACTTTGTAGCAAACATTTTATCTGTTCAACCCAATGTTTTAATTCTTATGTGGCATTAAGTCTGCATTTTATAAGTGGATATTGCCGTGTAAATTAAGATTAATACATAAAAGTATCGGAGTACTTTAAGATCGACTATTTTTTTTTATTACTATTTAATTGTGATAGTGAACTATCGATAGTCATGTGACTCTACATCTAGTGTGGAGTATAACAATAGTAAAACAATTAAGGTGTACAGCATAGGTGTGAGTTGCGCAATGGCAGCACTTTCGCTGGACTGATGGATGCAGCGATGACAGATTGGTGGCATGCGATATCAAACCGTTTGTTAGGAACCGGTCAAGTCTGTGACGACTCATGCAGAAGCTATGTCTGGTTCGTTTAATGGATGCGCGCGTGGGCATGCTAGTTAAAGATCGAAAGATTTTGTGTTCATGTCCCCAAGGCGGGCCAATAAATTCGTCGAAAGTTAAAGGAACGCGGAGTCTTATGGTAACCAATCCACAAGCCTCCACGATTGTTAGATAATTCAAATGCTTGTCCATTGGGATGACAAGTCTTGTAGAAACATAGATCACATACAAACAAAATTTCAAAAGTTCAGCTACGAAAGCAGATGGTATAAAATAGTAAAACCTCAAAAGTTCAATTGTTTCTGATGCTAACTGTATCATACATAAGGATTAATTACACCGTTTACAATAAACGCGTTTAGTATGAGTTATGTAGGCATTATGATGTAATCTACTTACGACTATTCGCAGCCTATGGCTATAATTTTGGTGGGAGGGTATTGAAAATTTGCATGTTGTTTGGTATTTTATTATATAAAATACTAGCTTTTGCCCGCGGGTCGCCCACATTTATTAGATTTGGCGAAAGCATATTTATAATGGAACAGTATTTTTAAAAAGACTGTCCCAGGCGGTCTTAGCTATATGGCGATATTAGCGATTTTGATTTACTATGTCATGTAAGAAATCCTCAAATATGGCACATACTCCCATAACAATCCGATAGGATGACTTAGTTGGACACGACTAGAAAGATATTAGGTGCATAACCACGCTTAGCTGTCATTTCAAGACCATCATCTTATCATATAAGCAACACAATTTCATCATCATCCTAGCCTTTTTTCCCGATTGTCTCAGGGTCGGCTTCCCAAACTGAGAGATTTGGCGAGGGCTAAGCTTTTACACAGAGCGACTGCCATCAGACCTCCGCAACACTTAGGGTAAGCTATACCCATTCCCAGTTTAGGCGTCAGAGTTATCATCATCATCATCTCTGATATGATGTAACGACTGCTATCTGAGTTGGTAAAGATAGCACCCGGGACCAACAGCTTAACGTGCCTTCCGAAGCACGGAGGAAATCGGTGTCAAATTTTGGTCACCCATCATCGGATTGACCGCGCCAATGGTTGCACAACATTTGCGATCATTGTTAAACGAACAAGACCGCGGCGCCACCGAGCTCCTCACAAGACCGCGGCGCCACCGAGCAACACAATTTATTCTTCCAAATTTTCTTTCTGAGCAATGAACTAGCAGGAAAAATAATGGGATCTATTGTTGTATTTTACAACAGGGGAGAAGGGAAACTGACCCTGAAAATATCCAAAAGTCATTATGACAGCCTGCATTGACGATCATCAATAAATAGATGATGAAGATGAGTTATCATATTTATAGTTACGCCTGTCATATTGCTGACTCAGGCATTTTTATGATGATGATGTTACAAAAACAGTTAATTTTAAGCACTTTCTCTATTCGTTCACTAGAGTTTTGGCAAACAATAGAAAAAATTACGATTTCTTGAAACATATTATTATTAACTAATGTGATTTTGGTGTTAATTGTTTTCAATCATCCCAGACATTAATATTTTTTTCCTTATTTTGTTGGGACTAAATATATGAACAAGAGAAAATAATGGCGACTTTCGTATGCCGACTTCTCTTATCATTTATTTTATTCGTACTTATGTGTAACAATTCAGAATTCGACTGAAAATCTATACGATTTTATCTTTACGGTCTTCATTACATACACCCTTTAAGATAGAGATCGGTGCCAACCAAACAAAGGTACCGTGTTATTAATGATTTCTATATCTCATCTGTACCGATGTTTTCACTCCAACATTAATCATTGTTAAGTCTCTATTAACCGATTTTCCACGGCTGTCACCGTAACTTGTCGATTGTTTATTGATTGCTGAGATCTATCTAATAATACTTAGTTAAGAAGTACAATTCTCTGAGCCTCTCGGGGCGTAACGGTGTGGTGGGTGCAGCCACACCGTTGCACGAGGTCCACCCGGGGGGCACTCTATTGCTCCCCGGATCCGGGGGCAGGGGTATTTGCCCTCCCCGGACCAGGAGTGCCGGCCGCTTATCATCTGCGGCTGGCCAGGGCAGGCAGGGATATGGCCGTATGCTTCGGCGCTACCCGTGTCCCTGCAACTTGCTGCCCACTGGCGACACAGGGGGGTTTAGTGGGTATGCCCTCCCTTTTGGGAGGTGTGAGTCCCACACACCATGCTGCCTCCCCCCGGAGACGGCATGAAGGTGCCTAATGCATTCCCCCCTATCTCATCCCGTGGGTGTTGTAGAACGACTAGGGAAATTTCGGAAACATGCAGTAGCGTGTAATCCTCTGATATGATACATGTGCCCATGTAGTAACGGGTTACTGCGTCATAAAAATCAAATGATTTAAGATGCAATGTCTTGATCAACTGACCATAGTCATAACAACTGCTGCGCTTGTTGTCGTGGACAGCTTGCATGTGTCAAAGTTGTAATGATACCGTAATTTAAATAGATCTTGAGCTAGAATTCCTAGATACAAAGGTCATTCGGTTTTACTTGTTACATTTGACTTTCAACGACAGAGCGAGTTATAGTTTTCCAGTGCATTAGCCGTCGCATATCTTGAATTAATTTGTCAAGCAACCTTCGAGCAGTCACGATCCTGTTCTCATCACGCTCATTGGCCCTCGATTTAATTGATAATCTTAGAGACATTTAAATTACAATCGAAATGTGTAAGGAGCGGCTTTGATTGCGGATCTGTCTGCGATTAAAACAACTTGTAAATATCTTGTAAAGCTCTCTTCATTAATGCTGCTCCTATGTAATTATATCACCAAACAACATTTGTTAACCTTTTACTCCCTATAATGTAATATAATAAACAAACGCTGGTAAGCGTTCTCCTCTTTACAGGCTCTTCCATTCTTATAACGAGAGCTTCAATGCAATTGACATGGCAGTGGCATCACCGGGTGCGTTTAGGAATTGTATCATATCTGTTTTGAAGGGTCAAGAAAACCCTTCTTAACCTTTTAACATAATAGTGAGACTAATAGAAATTATGTAACAGCTCTGTACCTGCTTCGAGTAGCCCTTTTATTTTATTTTATTTAATTTATTACTATAAATTTTTATTTTAATAACATTAACTACAAACTTCGTTTTGTTTAACTTTGTTTTCACGAATTTCAACTACAATGGCGAGTTTTAGCCAATGTGTGAAACTGATTTATGAAATTGTATTATACCTTCGCCTACAGATCTATCCATATTGATGACTCTTGCGTCTGTAATATCTACCACAATATTTTGCTAAAATATCCAGTTCAATCTATTTTTTTCTCTCTAATGTCAAATATATTATGTATTAATATGTGGTGAACGGTGCTGGTGTCAAATAATGTTATAACAATATGAAACAACTCTGTAGCTACTAAAGAAATTTATCACTGTTTGTTTACCTAAATAAATGAAAAAAAAAAAAAAAATAATAATTTTCGCCACTTTTTGAAACGGTTTATCTATTAATGTCAATAGATACAAAAATAAAGAAATAATTTTACAGGACAACTTTTTTAGAAAAATTAAATTATGTAAAGAGAAAATTACTTTCAGTAATATCTCATTAAAATAAGAAATGCAGTATGATAATTTTATAAGGATGGTTAAGAATCAATTGAAATACCGAATCATTTTAAATTTACCACGATTAATACATAAATTGCTCCAACCCATAAGTAAGGACCTTGAGTACGATTAAATTCTACCTAAACCAATCTCATTATTTTTATGTCGCCGTTTCCTGCCGTTCAGTGCAGACGTAATAATCTCCCGTGATCGCATTACGATTGAAAGTCACAGTCAGCTAATACCAGTCAACGTGTCGACTCCACCTGACAGTTCCATTAGTCGGCAGCACCAGGCACCTGCAAAACTTTCTAACTCGCCCTTTGCATCGCATGTTTGCCAAGAAAGTGTATTATTTATGCAGACTCCCATTCGCATTTTATTTATTGATCCTCGTGACGTCTCATTTCAATCTGTATGCAAACTTAATGCGAGAAACTTTGCTGTTACGATCGTGTAATTGGATGACTCGAGAGAGGGAACGGTTGGCGATGCGATAACATGTCTCGTTAATGTTTTAATAGTGCGAGGGTGGTGAAGGAGACCTTAAATGCCACTGAAGATGCCATTAAAACTACGCGTGAATTAATAAAACATATACCTACTATATATCAAAGGATGTCAGACTGTTCGTTGTAAAATATGTCTGTACTTAATGTTAACTGCTTTTTACCGCACAAAAAGATTGAATAATAGAATGAGGAAATCTCTTTGATGCAATATAAAAAATTACTTTGAGTATTTTTTTTATATTATTCACAAATACGCACAATACCGCGACACATGCTGAGCGGAGACCTTTTAGGTACTTACTCTCTATAATGTTATTTACAGTTTATTATGATTTTTACAAATAAAATATAATTATTTCTAATTTTTCTTTCCCTTTTTATCGGTAACAATTGGTATGACGTCTCGCCGCGTTTCTTCATCATACCGCTACATAAGATGCTCTTTTCCGTAAACTGCATCAACATCAATTGAAGCGGCTAATTACCCGCCATTGACCCTGAAACCCGTAATAATGTCAAGAGATGCGCGCGCGCAGAGACAAACGCGTCTCACGCGTGCGCAGTTACTCGAACCGGCCTTATCGGGCTATCGGGGTGGCGACCGCGGTTACAAGGTCAAATGTACTTGCTTTATTTTAGAGAAAGTTTTTTAGAATTAGGGAATGGTTGCCAGAGGTGCCTAATGCATTCCCCTCTAGAAATAAAGGGGTGACGCATCTTTTTGATGTAGAGAACGTTTTTGGGTCATTAGAATACAAAATGACTTCATAATTTTCGAATTGAAGGTAATCAACCTAACATATAGAAACAAATCAAATCTCGGCGACTGATTTGACGATAATGGCTATAACTTTGCACTTAAGATCATTTATTCGATTATAAATAGATTGACTACGAATCAGAATCTCAAAAACTGCATTTTCATTGTGGGATTCCAGATTTAGTACGGAAATAAGGTTGACCCACCTGCCCAACAGATTAATGTGTTTGATGTCAGTGTAATCATTTGAAATTGTAGCTGTAAAGTATGTAATGTATGTGGGATGTAAGGGAGCGGCCTATCATCTTTTCGCTCCAAGCCAACCTCACCTGCCCGTGGTGCACCCTGCCGAATAACAAAAGAGGTGCTGGCAACCGACTGGTGGCGGTATAACCATCACAATTGAAGGCGTAGCTAAATATCACAGACCGATGACGGGCAGCAGCGTCACCGGAGCGAGAAGCTACGCCCTGCGATCGCCAACCCGCCTGCCCAGCGTGGCGATTATGGGTATGTTCTCCAGATGTTTGCCCAAAGTGGCGAACAACTGGAGAGGCCTATGTCCAGCAGTGGACTGCAATAGGCTGATGATGATGTAGCTATAAATGCAGGAGAGATGTATGCAGGCTGATGATGGTTATGTTAAGAGAAGAACATTATTTATTACTATTTGATCAAAACAATTATCAACATTAGCACATAATTATTAGGTAGATCTACTGATGTTGATGTTGTAGTAACGTATATCTAATTAGTTCTTCTTTGTAGTAATGCTTATTTATATAAATAATATTATGCAAGATGAAATAAGCCGTCAAAGCGACAGTCTGTATGTATGTGTCTGGCACACCCTAAGCAATTTATGTGAAATTCATGGCGCCCAGTACGTTTCAAGACATTGCAATTCAACTGCAATTTGTTGCATCAGAGTCTTATATCCCTATGCTATTAGTTTAAATGTTGCCTTTATCACGCGGTCAGTTCCTAGATTAGAATAACTTACATAAACTTATTTTGATATCGGTCCATAATGTGGACTTACGCTAACAACTTACTACGAGTATTTAAGAATTTCTGACTAGTTCAACTTCTTACATTATGCCCGTATTCACAAACAATACTTAACCATGAAAACCAATACCACTATGCCAAGTAACGCATCTATAATGGCGACCGGCACTTAAAAGCACTGTGTCTCCGCGCGACGCATAGTAACGTTTGTGAATATATACGGCCGTATGTTATCTTAACTAATCTTAACTAATATTATAAAGCTGAAGAGTTTCTTTGTCTGTTTATTTGTTTGAACGCGCTAATCTCATGAACTACTGGTCCGAATTGAAAAATTCTTTTTGTGTTGAATAGACCATTGATCGGGAAAGGCTTTAGGCTATAACATCACGTTGCAACTATTAGGAGCGAAGAAATAATGGAAAATGTAAAACAAAAACGGGAAGAAAATAATTATTCCACGCGGACGAAGTCGCGAGCACAGCTAGTTTATATATACGTAGTTATCACAAGAAATAAATTGCTTCCTAAAATGACAAATCTAAGAGACTGGTCAGGTAACTGACCAGTCCTCAGGTCTCTCGCTTCCTCAGGTCCTCGTTTTCCATCAGGCGAAGGGAAGCCATTGCCCATTATGTCGAGCTACTATATAAAAAATATCAACTATGATTTAAAACAGTCTGATTCAACGTTGTTTATGGTTAGGAGTTAGTAAACGCTTAACGTTTCTACGATTTGTAGAAAAAAAAAACACATCATCATAAATGCGGAATCAGCCATGGTCCGTTCTAATGGCAGTTTCACACGAGGCTTTCCTCATAAATCACTTCCTCGGCAATGCGCTTACGCACATTCGTGTGCAATATGCAGTATGCACTGCGTTGACGAGTAGTGGTGTTCAATCGGGAAGACGAAACCGCCGAGCCCACAGTAGAGCTGACAACAATAAGTACGTTGGTTAATTAAATAAATATTAACTCGATGGCTCATTTGGTAGTGACCTCTGCCTTCTGAGCCAAGGGTCGTGGGTTCGATTCCCGCACAGTATGAACATTTGTGTTCATGAACATGTCTGTTTGTATTGGTTTGGATGTGTATGTGTGTCTATGTACTATACGTAATTATTTACAAAAAAAATGTATGTAAGTAAGTTTATCAGTTGTCTAGTACCCATAGTACAAGCTTCGGCTTTATTTGGGGCTTCTTCTTCTCGAGTCAATGGTACTTCAACTCAAACGGAACCAGCCCAAAACCTGGCGACTTGGAGGCCGTTATCGGTCGCCTTACAAAGGCCACCCATTGTGCACTTAGTGGGACACAGCCGGCAGGTGCGCAAATGTGCCATGGTCTGCAATGGTGCACCACAGTCGCATCCAGCATGTAATTTGGGGCTAGATGGCGATGTGCCCACGTGGCATGTCTTAGGTTATTTGCATTTGCAAATATCTGATAACGTTACATTATGTAGGTACATTATATTGTTTTAATTTCAAAGTAAGTAACAACGAAGATGCCACAAATATAATTTAGATACCTAATACAAGCACCCAAACACAAATATGCAATAGGCTGGTGATGATGATGATGAAACATAAATCATCATCACGCGAGTGATTGTACTGGGTGAGGTAAACCCATGACCCTTGGTCCAAATGAGCATCCGGACCAGTCAAATGCTTGTATGTAATTTACAAATTACGGGATTCACCGAAGTAAGTGATTATAAAAACGGCGGTATTTGATTTCATTAGCAGAAAAATTTATTACGTAAGCCGGTTTAGTAATAGGTATGTATGTAGTTTAAAATTAGATTAACATACGCAAATGATTACATCGGATTTCCGATGTAATCATTTAGGTACATATTTCGATAACCGATTCCAATTATTGTATTCTTATAATATCTGGCTAAGCGATTCTTATAAAAATCACTACACTCTTCCGCCACATGTTAAATATCTACGATTTATGTCTGTGCCATTTTGTGCTCGTTTGCGGTGACTTTACTGCCCTTACCTCTTTTACCGTATTGTACAATGTTAATGGTTGCTAATTGCAGTAGTTAATTGCATTATTGCGCTTGCCTTGCGCACTTTTAGAAGTGGGTTGTTGGTATTCGAGAAATTTTAAAGACTAAAAGATTAAATAATCTAAGAGAGAGTAGGGAAATTATTAGGGTCAGGCATAATTAGACATTCTAGTGAGTACTGACTGACGGAAAACTCATTAACCAGCCAAATGCGGAAGCTCTTGACTTCTATTCGTATTAGTGTAACGTGTCTGAGCGTAACATTGAGAGATCTGACCGGACTAGACCGTGCAGGATATATGGAAAGACTTGCACAGTCGCGTTTCGCCTCTAGTTTCATAGTACGAACGGCCAAACTATGGAACTCTTTGCCGGGTCCCTTGCCCTTGTTCCCCGAGAGTTATAGGTAATCTTCCGATATTCAAGGCCAGACTGAAATTCTCTTTGCTGGGTGTGCGCGCTTCATCGTACACTGCGATATCGCTTACCATCGGGTGAATTATAGTCAAGCGTAAATCCATTTTAAATAAAAAATGTAACCTAAGTATAATAAACGAGATCAATGTAGGTATTCATATTCTAAATTAATTTGACGCCTTGTCGAGTTAAAAAAATCATAACCTACTGTGAAAATGAGAAGATATTTTTTTTAAAAAGAAAGAAATAAGCAGCAAAATTATCCATTTCACTTTATGGTGATTGAATGGATATAAGTGTTCCTTTACAGCTGTAAACATTTTATAGTCCGCAGGCCTTAGGATCACATCCGATACTACAAGTTTGCTACAAACTTGGGCGAGATTTTATGGGAGCCATGGAGCATTAAGGCTAATTTGCGCAAATGACTCTAACCTAAAATGTCGGCAAGTCGCGTCGGCACAAATTACTTTGAAGTATTCTTCAAAAATGTAGCGGTAATTCCACGTCCTTAAAAGTAAACACTTGTATTAATATATATCACTGTATGTACGTAGGTATTTGTAGAATTTATGAAAAATTCTAATTTGCCTCTTAACAATTTTATGCCAATTTTACTAAATTTACAGTATTGTATGTATGTCCACACAGCGACACATCTACCTACTGTTTTATCTGTCTGATCTACCAAATTACCCCAATACATTTTGAATTAAACGGTAGCTAACCGTAAAACATAGTAAACTGCTTTTTCTGCTTTTGTCATCACATGTTTTGTCTCGTTTCGTTCGTTACATCACAGCAATTCAACAGCGTTGATAGATTTAAAAGGGTCATTAGCTTTCTTTGTTTGTTAATTTTGTTAACATGGTCAGCTGTCAAAGGTTGGCTCTTACGTTGAGACGCATGCTGTATGAGAATATTAGTCATAGATACTTTTAGTAATGTGTATTTATTAGGCGTGAACATGCTAACTGCCGTAACCGGTAGGTATTTGTATGGCGTACTCGTAGTTAACGGATTATAAAATAGCAAATGCTATTTTACTGATTTTTCAGTACAGAATATTTTCTATTACATGAAGAAGATAGTCTTATCATTTGGTTTCCGTTTTAGTTAAATTAATGTATAAATTTGGTTTAGTTCATTTGATTGTATGCATCGCAAACTGAGGTGTTTATGGAAATAGCAATGAGCAGAAACACTGAATTTTTTGACAATGTTACGGGGTTTTGGTTATTTGAAGCAGAACCTAAGGCGTTTGTAAACTTCTTCCTAAAGCATTGTTACCTACGATTTACAGTAACAAGATTAGGACTTCATAGTCTGAGGGTACGTTCGGATATAAAGAAACATCTACAAACTCGTACAATAACTTTAGATAGATATTCTTATTACACACAAAAAATTAAGCAAAGCCGAGTAGGTATACCCTAGGTACAATTGTGGTACAATTTCGGCAGCCTTATGAGCGATCACTTCCTAGGTAAAGGATAAGGTGGTGCATAGTTCTAATGATTTAGAAGTAGTAAAAGTTCACTATACGCTCAATAGCATGTAGTGAAATCTGTGAAATGCATACCATAATAATTCTCCTTTACATTGTGTTGAGTAGTCTACCACTGGGCATGGATTCTCTCTAACATTATTATTTATGTCTTATTATGTTGGTTGCATTATAACTACCGTGGATAAATAATAAATTGAATGAAACGGTGGTTTCAAAACAAATAATAAGATAAACATTATGAGCGTTCGCTCAGAAACGGGTAAATGGATAATGCTCCGGGCATAATTCCATGATGTTATCTAATAATAATAAGTCACGCTGTGTGTACGTTATGGTGTAACCGGTTAGATAATACCATAAACACAAACATTTTGAACAAAAGAAATGCACGTTTGGGGACTTTGTATTTTCAGCTGTATTTTTAATTGCTCGTATTTAAAACATAAGTTATTAGTTGGCCTGTTTAATCCTGTGGGTACGACAGAATCGGCTTCAATTTAAACTGAGGCGAACAGAATTTGACCAATGATATTGCTCAAATCAAATGTCTCATTTTCGCTCTACTCCACACGCGCAAAATGACGATTGGACGTTTTGCTCGCTTTCTTTCAGATCAGGAAATCCGGTAGACTGCACTTAAATTAGTCGCATCGTTTGTTTTTAGCCTATATTACCTACAGTACGCAATGTAGACCTTATTGCATTGCCTTATGGGCAAAATGTATAATTAATTGCTTCATATTTGTGTCGCGTGCGTGTAAATCGTAAAACCGCACACCTATGTTTCAACATAATATGTAAATAGTGTAAAGATAAAGAAAGCATTACCAGTATATCCTATCCGTATCCGTACAGTAACGGATAAGAATACAAACCACCACCCCGTTTCCACGACCAAGTATGAATTCTTGAGTCGTCAGCCAGTGCCAGGGTTGGGTTTAACGACCGACACACTCGTCTAGACCCCCGTGAAGTGACGTCAGCCACCTCTCGAGATGGGTCGGTGTATAACCAGAGCTTTCTTAGCGATGGATTTGGTTACTAGGTCATGCCTTACAGACTTGAGCTGCCCTATTGCTTCCATTAAGCTAGGACAAGCCAATATGCTTTGCTAATATAAAAAAAATCTACAGTTTTCATTTGCGGATAAATACGCAAAGTAGTCATGTTTCCTTATACACATTCAACTGCAAGGCATTCGTGAGGTGCGCCGAAATGTAGCATAATCTTTTCCCAACATGGCTTCAAAGTTCGTCATTTTCCCAACTCATGGTGACCAGTTTTACCTTTTTTAGAGAGGTATGAGCAAACTAACCGCCATATTTAGAAAAGAATTCGCTAGTCCTAAATTGTGGACCAAATTACTTCTTTTTGGTGGCATTTAAAGTACTCAGGAATGTGGCCAAGGATGAATAATTCACAGTCGAATGTTTATTGCCTAAAATTGGATTAGTTATCGAAATGTTTCATTAACCAGATTGTCGTTATTGACTTAATTAACTACTTCACCTTTGACATTATGTGTGAATCATCGAATAATTGTCATTCACAAACACAGTGCGAGTTAATTGCTGTATACGGACGGAACTACTATTTATGTTTAAAAGTATTGTTCCTGCTGGAATTTTGGCTAATGGGTGTTAAATTTTACATGCGTCCCTGGGTCGCATCCTACCCTAATTGATGGGTCCTTTACCCTAAGGTTTTCTGGAAAAGATCGCTTAAAGCGGCCGCCTAATTGTACAACAAAATGTCTTGTCGCTCTCAAAACGGGCAAGTAACTGGTCAGTTACCTGTCAGTTGCCACCGCCATGCCGGCCCAACCCTAACCCCCCACGAGCTCCGGAAACTCTACTCACCGGCAGAAACACGACCCGGAGGTCATTTGGCTGCGGTATTCTATAGGGTGGAGGTCCTTCCCCGGACGGGCGGTTCAATTCAAGCGAAGATTCGCTATGCCCTACCTCTTTTTGTGCTATTGGTATCTTTGAAACCAACGTGTCAATCTATACATCCGATTCTCTTGTAATCAAGACAAGTAAGCTACTGTGTTCATTACACCACTCCTAAAGATGTGTTTTCTTCTTTGTCCGCAGGAAGAGCTGGACCTGACAGCAGTGAACAAGGCAGCCATGATGGAGCTGCCGGCGGCCAAGAAGTGGCAGATCTACTGCAGCCGGCGGCCGCCTCCGGGGCAGGCGCCGCCGCTGGCCACCGCCCCACAGGTCGAGGAGTACATCAAGGCTCTCAACGAGATAGCTGATGTGAGTTTTTTTTATAAGTGAATCGGTAGCACTTGGCCCCAGCTAGCCTGATGTTAAGCAATGTTGGAGCCTAAGCTGGAGCGCGCTTACCCAACAAAAACCGATTCACTCAACAACTTTTGCATCAACGTTGAACAATACAAAATTTTATAGAAATAGTTTTGCTGTAGTTCTTAGTTAGCTCCGCAATATATTAAAGTAGTGGATAAGTTTCATTAAATTTCAACCAGTACATTCTGTAATAGGTACTAACGCTTTGCGTAATTTAACATTTTTGTTGATTTATATGAAGTTCAAGGTGGTTCACCTGATTTTGTTTGTTTATTTGATAAACATAGTGTTGCCATCTTTAAGACATAGAAATACATTCTTTATTTCACACCAAAAAGTTGAAATGACAGACCAAACTAGGCCCAACATAGCCATTGTTGTACCTACGTCCAATTTACCTTTCTGATGTTGGTGTAGTAAACGCTCCCGCGCATTCTGTTGTTAGTGAGAGCAAGCGTTTAGCTACGTTACCACAGGCATTGCCCAACGGTAGGCGATTAAGATGACATCAAATCATCATTTCGTTCCGTTTACGCTCGCCGGCTTCCTAGCTTGCGTGTAATGGGTGCACAAAATTGTTTTGTTACGGACGTACAATCATTCTATTATACAGCTACAATTATCAACAACATTGTTTACCATTATGTGTTGGATAGGCATGCAATTTCAACGTAACAGGTTTCTTTACATTTGACACGTTTTGTGGTTCATTAAAGTTGTTATCGCAAATTTATTGCTTGTTCACCGGAAATTTTATATATGTGCACTGTGATTCGGATCAGATTAATTAACCATATAACGATGTTAAATTCATTTTGAAACTTGCTAGGATACTAGGAGAATTCAATCGACTACGCGACTGGACAATCGATTTTCAATTATTAGACGCTTATAAATGAACCATTATAGAAAATAGTTTATTCAGCGCACATTAAAAAATACAAGGGTGTACTAAATCTAAGTAAAGTAACTTAAAACTAAGCTACATTACTTTACTTTGTAATATTTACACTCACACACACTCATAGAATATACTTCCTATGACATGGGGTCCATTAATTAAATGTGTTGTGAAAAGCTTCATACGATTCAACATGCGACACTGCCACGAATCCGATTTAGGAGGATATTATGTTGATGTAACCTTTATTCAGAATTTACACACAATTTACACTCATACACACACACACATTAAATTAATTATAATCATATATATCAGGAGTAGTAGGATGATATATATGTTATGGACCAAGTGATTAATGCGGGCATTATTTATAATGCTAGGGCATTATGAATAATGTCAAGTTCTATTGGGCAAAGTGATAATTACTATCTAAACTTCATTATTTATCACATTGCCGGTCATTATTGTATTGCTACTTGGCAATTAGGCAATTTGATAATAAAGCAAAGGAGAGGGACGCACGCGTAACTAATCACTTACTTATTCGGAGATCGATGTATCCGGTAATGTTTTTTTTTAACCGACTGCGAAAAATGAGGATTTTCTTAATTCGTCTGAATGTATAATTTTTTATGTGTTCACCGATATTTCCGTCAATTATAATGTAGATGAATGTCAACAATTTTTTTTTTGTTCGACAGAAGACTCTTCCGAGGTGGTCCCATTATCACCAAGTCAGGATCTGATGATGGTATCCGGAAGAAATTGAGGGCAACAACCAAAGTTGTATGCTCATATGGTGATTTTGTTACGTAATCATATCCTACTCAGGCATATGCTTACGGGCGTCAACATCTGGTGCTGATGATGAAGCCATAGAACTCCTTAACGGTTAGGATATAGGGGACAGTACTGCCATTGGTCGATGGGAACTAGGGTGTAGTATGTACTTATGCAGGGCTAATAGGGCAGCTGATTTGATAAGTAGTTTGCTTGATTCTACATCGCTAAGTTTTCACTTGACTTAGAGCAAATTCTTTCTTTCCTAAGTAAAACTCTTAAGGACTTTAGTTCCCATCATTATGCAATAGTGCTGCATTTGCCGAGTAGGTATTACTACTGAGTGCGTCATCTTAGAGCAGTCAGAAGTAATGTTTGGCCTATGTATCACATACACTTATTATATTATCTCAGGAGTGGATGGGCTTGTGCCCCCACGCAAGCCTTACAGAGGACCAGGAGACTGCGAAATAGTTATAAAATATGTTTTTATTACTCTGCCCAAAGGATGATAAACAATATTTATAATGCCCGATCAATTTGATTATTTTAATATTGATTATCAAATTGCCCTCTCATATTGGCCATTTATCAGAATGCCCGGGCATTATATATAATGCTACATTTATCACTTGGTCCATAACATATATCTAAGTTAATTTAGATGAACCGAAGCTGTCGCTAAATGTAATAGTTCACTCAACTCAATTGCTGCGTTTCAGGTCTGTGAGTCTAGAGCTGGTGCACTAGGCTCACGCATATAGCATTGTAATTATCTATGAGACTATACAATTATGATATTCAAATGGTTACCTCTTTATTCGTAGGCATTCGCATCTACAGAGGGCATCACACCGGCGGAAGCGTGCGGCCTTGTCGAAGGGCTGAAGACGGCGCTCCGGACGCGCGCCCACAGTTTCGTGCTGCGGTTCATCAAGCAGGGAGGCCTCGGGTCCCTGCTGGATGCCCTCCAGAAGGCGCCTCGGGACGACGCGGCCACGAGGCACAACCTCATCGCTGCCATCAAGGCGCTTATGAACAATTCGGTAAGTTGGTACTCGCCAGATCATACAAAAGGTTTTTAAGGTTGACCGCATTCGGAATACCGAACAGAAATTCCTATTCACAACAAATATGCTATTTATTTATTTATTTAAACTTTATTGCACAAAATGGTACAAAAGACGAACTTAATGCTAGGAGCATTCTCTCCCAGTTAACCTTTAGAGCCATTACGCACTGTCGACTAGTCGCTGACGACTCAGTCTCTCGGCGACCAAAACACTACGCGGCGACTGACGACTAAGTGCGCAAGGCCCTATTTAAACTCTAGTAAGTCACAGTCGCCGGCGACTGAGTCGCCAGCGACTAGTCGACAGTGCGTAACGGCTCTTAGGTCACGCAGAGAGCAGACTCTGCTTACATACAAAGCGCTTAAATATTTAATATATATGTAGAGCATTTTTGTTGCGAATGCGAATTATTGTTCGATTCCGATTCGGATTTCGAATGTATGCGGCATACCTAAAGGGTCGGAAATGCAAGACCCCTGGCGTCTATAGGCTGCGGTAACCGCTCAACTTTAGGCGGGCCGTAGGCTTGTTTGCCACCTTAGTGTTATAACAAAAACTGACGGTAAATAACGTAACTAGTTTCTACTTAACACATATTGTATGTGTAACTATAATTATACAGACAAATTGAGAACCTCCTCCTTTTTTGAGAGTCGGTTAAAAAAACAAGGCATCACTTGATCCATGCGCTGAAGGATAAGCATCAACAAACAAACAACCCAAGACATGCCACGCTGGGCCACACAGCGCCATCTAGTCGCAAATTTAGCCGAAGCTCGTACTTTGAGTACTAGACAATGCAGAAGCTTGCTTTATTTTTTTTTGTAAATGAATACTTAGTATACTATAGCAAGCATGCCAATACAAGCAGATGTGTTCATGCACGCGAGTGTTTAAGTACTGTGGGGGAAAAAGTATAAATCATCGTCCTATCTCTTCCCGTTGGTGTCATAAGATAGACGATAAAATCCTATTTGATGTACCTTAAGTACCATTGTTACCATGTACCAACAATGTACCTTAAGTTTCATTTGAATAATATCTCTCTTGAAAGGTATCCTATCCTATTAATATTTTTTAACATTAATGTCCAAAGGACGTAATACTCGTATGCTTAGTTAGTTGGTACTCGTATCATAGTTTTGTCTTATGGTTAGTTATTTGGCCGGTATAAAAATTTTGTCTTCGTATTTCTTTTACCACGTATTTCGTATTACTCATGAGAAAATCTCGAATTTTTCGCATGATATAGTTTTTGTATCATGAATTTCTTTATGTCCATTTGGGATTCATACTCGTTCGCTATTGAGGTGCGTCACGGATGATACGGCGAACAAAACACAAAAACGTCTCTCTATCAGGTCATTCACGTTCGCGGTCGCTGGCAACTGGGTAAAGGCCTTGTTTCACCTGAACACCATCTTAATGTAGTACAAATAGAGATAAACCCTCCCGTTGAGAGGGATGTAAGGGAGCGATCCATCATCTTTTCGCTCCAAGCCAACCTCACCTGCCCGTTGTGCATCCTGCCGAATAACGAACGAGGCGCTGGCAACCGACTGGTGGCGGTATAACCATCACAATTGAAGGCGTAGCTAAATACCACAGACCGATGACAGGCAGCAGCGTCACCGGAGCGAGCCCATGTAGTTGAGGACGCTTAGCTTGTGGCATGGCTGGTGTGTGTACCGATGTTTTTTTTTTTATAATAGCTCGACATAATGGCTTCCCTACGCCTGATGAAAAGCGAAAGGGAAGCCCAAGCCCAAGTCGCTGTGACAACTGGCTAGTAACTGGTTAGTTACCTGTCAGTTGCCACTGCCATGCCGGCCCGACCCTAACCTCCCACGAGCTTTGGAGACCCTACTCACCAGCAGAAACATGACCCGGAGGTCATTTGGCTGCGATATTCTATAGGGTGGAGGTCCTTCCCCGGACGGGCAGCTCAATTCGAGCGAAGATTCGCTATGCCCTACCTCTCTTAACGTACAGTGTCCCCGTGAGAAAGATGCCGCGGCTTAGTTTCGCGATACCAACAAATAGGAGTAAGGTGTGCTGCTGTGTCAGCGGGCGGAATGCGGCAGTCGTGATCGTGACCGATCCACTCTAATCATGGAAAAACTGGTCAAATGCAAGTAAAAACGCCGCTCGTGACTCGACGGGCCGTTTTGTATTGTAATCGACATTTTTATTTCATGTTGTCGACTTGTCTTTGCAGTAATTCGCTTGTACGAGTTGATAATGAGTCAGAAAACACTTTATGCGGTGCGAAATGTGTATGTAAACACGTATTTGTAATTCTGCTCTTTGTGAATTCATTTTTTTTTCTCTTTTTATTAGTCTGATGTAAAATGCACTAACATACATATTTTATTTTTATAGCGTGGGAAGTTTAAAATAGTTACAATGGTCAGATATTTGTAAACTTTGACATTATTTTACCTGCTATTTTTAACATTATTTTTAACATTTTTTTACGTAAATAATAAAATCATTTTAAGTTTACTGGTTATCATACTTATAAAACCTTTTTTTAAACAGATTACTTAGAAATAAGGAACATCAAGTAGATACTTCTAAAATAGTATTTCGTCTTTTAGCATTTACGTGACCAAGAATAGGTAAGTTATTAATATGGGGCGAGGTGATCTTCCGTAATTAATCACTATGCTTGTTAGTAATTTTGTTGTTACTAACGAAGATTGATTCGATTATGAATGTCTAAGTTCATCCTGGCAAATTATATCAGAATTATTATACTTCAAAAGTCTTTTTTTTTTTTTTTTTTTTTATAGAAAGAGCATTCAGGATGATCTCACTCCACCTGATGGTAAGCGGCCGTGAGGCCCAAATGTAAGGTCGACAGGCACAATAGGGCATACCCACCGCGCCTGTCGCCCTTACCCTGAAGGCCCACTGAGATGCCGTTTCACGCCCCGCCTAAAGAACCCAGGATTGTAAGAGGAAGGAAATACATGAGCTGGAAGGGCATTCCATGACTTAATGGCACGGGGCAGGAACGAGGAACTGAACCTCTTGGTGCGCGCCACTATTGTCTGTATGGTATGCGGATGACAACGCTGTCCAGCACGTGTTGTTCGGGAGAGGAAAGGAGACGGAGGAACGAGTTGGAATAACTCTTCGGAGCATTCCCCATTGTAAAAAATCTAAATAGTCTAATTAATTATGGAAGTATTTTAATCTTCGACATTAATCACCGACTCGTTTGTCAGTTGACGACACGATTTTGATACAGTCTTCCACGGGCCTGATTCCTTAGATAGTTAGTTAGTTAATAGATAGCTGTAATGGAATTTCCGTCATATATCTACATATTGACGCCACCTCCCCCTATTTCTATTGCTTCGAAATAGAATCCGATTACAGAAACTACACTTTTGTCATTTTCTAACGTATTTAATCTGCTAGATACTCAATTCCTCGTAAACTTATAGCGTGTTAGAGTTGAGCTCATTATACTTTTGAATCTTTGTTTGTCAATGAGTACCTAGTCGTTAGACATATAATGATTGGTCTGCGGCCTCGCAAAATTAATTATGGAAGTACAATATTTCTGGTTAATTTATTTAGCAGTTCCTCGAAACGCAAGTAGGTAGGTTCATTATAGTTTAATTGCCAATCAATCCACTTAAGAGATTTTTGTAATTTATTTATGTAAAATAGACATTGATATTAAATTAGAAATTGCGTAATAAAAAAAAGCAGTGGTAATAAAAAAATCTATACAGCTAATTACAATTAAAAGCCATTTTGGACTGATCCAATTGTTTATGAAACTAATAAATGTTCTGTGTAATGTTTGCGACATCTGCTTCTTTAGGTATAGTGCAAACTTTTCACTACAATATTATAGGTAGTTTGTCGTACCTATAAGACCCAAGCGATTTTCTTTATAATTTTATAAAATCTCAAAGTACGAGTATATTATGTATTTCGATAGTTTTTTTATACCACTAAGGTGGCAAATGGCTACCGGCCTGCTTGATGGTAAGTTACCGTAGCCTATGGACGCCTGCAACACCAGAGGCATCGTATATGTTTAGCCGACCATTTAGTTTAAGCATGTCTTTAAATTGTACCGTCCATTTGTTTCTCCAGACCGGGCGGGCGCATGTCCTCGCTCACCCCACCAGCATAGACCTGATCGCGCAGTCCCTGGACACGGAGAATGTGAAGACGAAGGTGGCCGCCCTCGAGATACTGGGCGCGGTGTGCCTAGTTCCCGGGGGACACAAAAAGGTGAGATAGATACGTAAATTCTCCCGTGGCCGCTACATTTAGAAAAAAATTGACGAGCGCTTGTAAGAGTCTACCTCTTTAAAATGCACGGCTGGGAACTGAACTGAAAATCATTCCCGTTAGCCTTCCATAATGAAATTGGAGATTACCCTCTATTATTGACTTTGTGGGTTCGAGTCCCACCCATTTACGTCATGTATTGTATTATTGTAATAACTGAGGTGGCTGTTGTTATTCCAGTAATAAATAAAATAAATAACCCAAGACCAAGGTATGCCACGATGAGCCACACAGCAACAGCTATCCCCAAACAAATCCGAAGCTTGTTACTATGAGTTTGGGTACTAGAGAACTGATAAACTTAAATACATATTTATTTAAACATAGAAAACACCCAGACCAATACAAACATACATGTTCATGCGCACAAATGTTTGTACTGTGCGGGGATCGAACCAACGACTCTTGGTACAGAAGGCAGAGGTCACTATTAAATGAGCGACACTGTCTACCTGTCTCATATCCACTGTCATCCCTGTTATGATTTCCATAACATAAATGCAGGCAGCCCAGGCTACTTACTTTAGGATCGAATCAATATACGCGATATCCAATTCTCTAGGTGCTAGAAGCAATGGTGCACTTCCAAAAGTACGCCGGCGAGCGTGCGCGCTTCCAAAGTGTTATGAACGAGTTGGACCGCAGCACCGGCGCGTACCGCGACGACCTGGGCGTCAAGACGGCCATCATGTCGTTCGTGAACGCCGTACTCAACTACGGGCCTGGCGAGGAGAGCCTGGAGTTCCGGCTGCACTTGAGATACGAGCTGCTCATGCTGGGGATACAGCCAGGTGAGCACTGATAGTTGTAGGATGAGACCGGGGAATGCAAGGGATCTTTTCGCTTTAAATGACCCTCACCTACTGGTGGTGCACCGGCGCGTACCGCGACGACCTGGGCGTCAAGACGGCCATCATGTCGTTCGTGAACGCCGTACTCAACTACGGGCCCGGCGAGGAGAGCCTGGAGTTCCGGCTGCACTTGAGATACGAGCTGCTCATGCTGGGGATACAGCCAGGTGAGCACTGATAGTTGTAGGATGAGACCGGGGAATGCAAGGGATATTTTCGCTTTAAATGACCCTCACCTGCTGGTGGTGCACCGGCGCGTACCGCGACGACCTAGGCATCAAGACGGCTATCATGTCGTTCGTGAACGCCGTGCTCAAGTACGGGCCCGGCGAGGAGAGCCTGGAGTTCCGGCTGCACTTGAGATACGAGCTGCTCATGCTGGGGATACAGCCAGGTGAGCACTGATAGATATACTACAAGATCAGCGGATGTAAGGGATCCATCATCTTTTCACTCCAAACCATCATCATCACCTGCTCGTGGGGCATTCTGCCGAATAACAAACGAGGTTCTGGCGATCTACTAGTGGCGGTATAACATCACAATTGAAGGCATAGCTGAATGCCACAGGCCGATGATGTGCCGTTACCAAAGCGAGAAGCTACGCCCTGTCATCGCTAGCCCGCTTTCCCAGCGTAGCGATTATGCGTAAAGCTTCCAGATGTTTGCCAAAGTGGCGAACAATTGGAGAGGGCTTTGTCCGGCAGACTGCGATAGGCTGATGATGATGATGAAAACGGGGGAAGGGTGAGGTGCGGGTGGGTGATACGCTACGAACGGCTGCCGCCCGTAGGTAATACGGGTGATATGCAGTATAGTGTCAGGATGCGAGCGACTGGTCCCGTGCTACGGGTGAGGCGGGTCGATACCCGCACGTCGGTAGCATGATTGCTACACCGGTACCTATCTCTGTAGCCTGATCTACACCTGGCATAAATCTTTTGTCTAGCAATATGGGTCTAGTCGAGGAGACCGAAGTTCTGTCTATACCTGAGATACGAGTGTTTTATGGGGGTACAGCCAGCTGAGTTTTGGTTTACACGCAAACCGTTTAATGAAGTCTCGTGGCGAGGTATATTGGAAGACTGACAAACCAAGGAACAGACTAATGACCTATGTAGTTAGCCTAATTAAAGTAACAGGGAGTTGTGCATGACCAATAATTTGATCGGTAAAGGATACTAGTATTGCACTACTATGTGCAAAGTTAAAGTAAAACAAGACATCGAATACGTATTTGTAACAGCAATTGTAATCTTGTAAAAACTTGCTAACAATGGTCGATTCCCGTATTCACATAGGGCATTTATGAGTCTGGTCGATAACAACCTGATTCACGTTTTGTCCCAACGGAAGCCAATAAGTATATCTGGAAGACTAATCTTGCCGTGACTTGTTCAGTACTCTGTGAATAAATATGCGGGAGATGACCCCTGTCATTTATTGTTCTCTGAGATTTTACAAGGCGTTCAGTGTCCGAATAGCTGGGATAGATTGACCATTAGTTAAAGTGAATAGCATAATGGAAGTAAAAGGTTTAAATTGTACGTATTATATCCTAAATTTTTTTTCCTTTTTGTTATGTTTTTTTATTGGAATGTTTATTCAATCAGCTATAATATAACTTAGCTGAATAAATGAACATTACTTTTGCACATAATCACAGATATTTCACAAATGAGAATGATATGAGTTTTTTACCAGTGCACTACTACTATATTCTACGACTTGGAAAATCGCTGCCAATTTATGAAAATTTCTCACTTTGTATTTTCCATACTTTCAGTGATCGAGAAACTCCGCAAATACGAAAACGAGACTCTTGACCGTCACATCGAATTCTTCGAGATGGTCCGCAACGAGGACGAAAAGGAACTAGCGAGGAGGTTCGACAAGGAGCACGTGGACACCAAGAGCGCGGCCGCCATGTTCGAGCTGCTGCGGCGCAAGCTGAGCCACACCGCCGCCTACCCGCACCTGCTGTCCATACTGCAGCACCTGCTGCTGCTGCCCTGTGAGTACAGCGTCTGTAGCGACGAGGACAGCTGGCGAGACAAGCAGCACGTGGACACCAAGAGCGCGGCCGCCATGTTCGAGCTGCTGCGGCGCAAGCTGAGCCACACCGCCGCCTACCCGCACCTGCTGTCCATACTGCAGCACCTGCTGCTGCTGCCCTGTGAGTACAGCGTCTGTAGCGACGAGGACAGCTGGCGAGACAAGCAGCACGTGGACACCAAGAGCGCGGCCGCCATGTTCGAGCTGCTGCGGCGCAAGCTGAGCCACACCGCCGCCTACCCGCACCTGTTGTCCATACTGCAGCACCTGCTGCTGCTGCCCTGTGAGTACAGCGTCTGTAGCGACGAGGACAGCTGGCGAGACAAGCAGCACGTGGACACCAAGAGCGCTGCGGCCATGTTCGAGCTGCTGCGGCGCAAGCTGAGCCACACCGCCGCCTACCCGCACCTGCTGTCCATACTGCAGCACCTGCTGCTGCTGCCCTGTGAGTACAGCGTCTGTAGCGACGCAGACAGCTGGCGAGGCAAGCAGCACGTGGACACCAAGAGCGCCGCGGCCATGTTCGAGCTGCTGCGGCGCAAGCTGAGCCACACCGCCGCCTACCCGCACCTGCTGTCCATACTGCAGCACCTGCTGCTGCTGCCCTGTGAGTACAGCGTCTGTAGCGACGCAGACAGCTGGCGAGGCAAGCAGCACGTGGACACCAAGAGCGCCGCGGCCATGTTCGAGCTGCTGCGGCGCAAGCTGAGCCACACCGCCGCCTACCCGCACCTGCTGTCCATACTGCAGCACCTGCTGCTGCTGCCCTGTGAGTACAGCGTCTGTAGCGACGAGGACAGCTGGCGAGACATGCAGCACGTGGACACCAAGAGCGTCGCGGCCATGTTGAAATGACCATATACGCCAGAGGTTTGTCGACATAGCCTCAAGGACGAAGTGGTAGTTAGCTGGTCCCGTCCGGCAGCCGGTCGGGCCGATGACCTTAGAAGAACTGCTGGCATTGGCTAGATGGTGGCATAGATTAAAGTAGGCTTATCAGAGCTGTTGAATGGTTGTCCTTCACATAGATCGACGAATGGCTTTTCAATCAAGCTGTCATACGTTTATAGCGATGCGATCCTGCGATCGCAAAACCGTCTCCCCATCGTGGCGATAGTGGATAAATCCTCCAGGTGTTAGCCCAAAGTGGTGAACAACTGAAAGCCAATGGACATTGGCTTCTCTAGTTGTTCTGCCTCCACTTGTCCTGCTGGACAGCAGTGGACTGCCATAGGCTGATGATGATGAAGATTTATAGCGATATTGGCTTGGACTTAAAACTCAAAAAAAAAAATGTTTTTTTTTTAGTGGAATACAGTCCATACTCGCAGCACTTCCTGCTCCTGGACCGAGTAGTGCAGCAGCTGGTGCTGCAGCAGCCCAGCGCCGGCTCGCGCGCCAACAGCGAGCAGGGCAGCCTCCGCGACGTCAACACTGACCAGACTAAGGTGCGTCATCCACTCGTGCCTCAGTACTGTACCCGCAACACTTCCTGCTCCTGACCGTCAGCCCAGAGCCATATTTTGCTAGGGCTTACGGAATATTGCTTAATAAGCATTTAAACTATTTTGGACCAAAACGCGTCAATTTTGGCATTTTCACTATTTTAAGAGTGTTTAAACTTTAATGAAGACGAATTGGTGTTAGAATTTGCCCTAAATGTAGCTTAGGAAGCTGTTGATGAAAATGGGCATACACCCTACTTTTTTGCTCAGGTCTTGGGAATCGGTCTCAACACTTATGAACTGATACCATTTTCAGATTTACGACCCAGACGTGGCACCTTTAGAGATAAACGTCGGCGAGATAGTCCACCTCCTGGCGAAGGAGGAGGAACTTGTCGCGGCTAGAACGAAGGCCGAGAATTTAGAGAGGGAGAACGTGGATCTGGCCACCGAGCTCGCGAAGAAGGTACGTGGGGAGGCGACGCTGGCGGGCCCAGGGCTTGGATAATTGGAGCGGGGGCATTTACGGTTGAGATGTACCGATCTGTTATATACGTATATCTATACAAAAAACTAGGTGTTTTTTCATTTATTTTTTATTTTATTTATTAGGAACAACAAACGGTTATACATTGTGTGTTTACAGAAATGGAATACTAGGTATAGAATTAGGTAAATGTACAACCAACACCGCTATCCACTTACATTCGGAAAAAGAATTGGGCTGCTACGAATAAATCTAATTAGGTGATGATGATGATGAGGTACATGATTTTATTAAGTCAAAAATGTAACACTTACCTACTGTCTGTAGTATTAAAGAATTTGATTTGATTTGAAAACTGATTCAGCGGGTCAGGGTTTTTTTAGTGACGTATCAGGATCAGCAACGCGCGTGTAATGCCCTTGGTGTCGAAGGTTTTTCGTTTCTATAGATTTAATTGAGATATAAATTCTTTTACTTTTAATGACGCGTAAAAAGCTAAAGTATTCATTCGGAAACATTCGGTACCTCTCAACTTTAACTCCATTATATTTTACGTCATAAATATTATGGTTTTATATCTATTTTTTATTTTAAACATCATACGATTCTCAATTTAAATAATATTTAATTATTTTTGGTTGGTTTTTATTTACCTTATTTTGCTCATCGTATTTTCACGGTTATAAACGAATGTATTTTTTAATTTAACATAATAAAATTCGGTCATTGGTTTGGAATCGACCAAAACCCTGCCTTCGGTAGCGATACCAAACGGGCTATTACGAACCAATGCTTACGGCTTTAATTTAACCGAATTAAACTTTATTTCATCATTTACATCCAATATTCATAATATTATATTCATTAATTTTAGGGTGTGCCATTCTTCTAATCGATTTGTGCGACTTTTTAATGTATGAAAAGAATTGGTTTCTGAATCGATTCGGATTTTAAATGGGTAAAAGATAATCCAAGATTTTGTAAGGCTTTACAAGACGTCACATATTTGTAAAGCCTTACAAAATATATGAAATTCCTCATCATATTTTGACATCCTCATTTTGACGAGATCACCTCAATAAGAGTAACGAGTAAACTACACAATGGCAACCCTAACCCCATAAGCATGTTTTAACTGAACTAACGGGCTGGCAGGAGAAGCAAGTAGACCAGCAGTCGCAGGAGAGGGAGGAGCTGGAGGGCGTCGTGTCGCGACTCAAGGAGCGGTTGGAGCGAGAGACGGCAGCGCACATGGCGTGCACTGAGCGGGCCAGCTCGGCCGCCACGCGGGCGCACCAGCTAGAGCAGCAGGTAGGCAGCAGCACAGCCCACTGCTGGACATGGGCAGCTGGAGGGCATCGTGGTGAGAGACGGCAGCGCATATGGCGTGCACTGAGCGGGCCAGCTCGGCCGCCACGCGGGCGCACCAGCTAGAGCAGCAGGTAGGCAGCAGCACAGCCCACTGCTGGACATGGGCAGCTGGAGGGCATCGTGGTGAGAGACGGCAGCGCATATGGCGTGCACTGAGCGGGCCAGCTCGGCCGCCACGCGGGCGCACCAGCTAGAGCAGCAGGTAGGCAGCAGCACAGCCCACTGCTGGACATGGGCAGCTGGAGGGCGTCGTGGTGAGAGACGGCAGCGCATATGGCGTGCACTGAGCGGGCCAGCTCGGCCGCCACGCGGGCGCACCAGCTAGAGCAGCAGGTAGGCAGCAGCACAGCCCACTGCTGGACATGGGCAGCTGGAGGGCATCGTGGTGAGAGACGGCAGCGCATATGGCGTGCACTGAGCGGGCCAGCTCGGCCGCCACGCGGGCGCACCAGCTAGAGCAGCAGGTAGGCAGCAGCACAGCCCACTGCTGGACATGGGCAGCTGGAGGGCGTCGTGGTGAGAGACGGCAGCGCACATGGCGTGCACTGAGCGGGCCAGCTCGGCCGCCACGCGGGCGCACCAGCTAGAGCAGCAGGTAGGCAGCAGCACAGCCCACTGCTGGACATGGGCAGCTGGAGGGCGTCGTGGTGAGAGACGGCAGCGCACATGGCGTGCACTGAGCGGGCCAGCTCGGCCGCCACGCGGGCGCACCAGCTAGAGCAGCAGGTAGGCAGCAGCACAGCCCACTGCTGGACATGGGCAGCTGGAGGGCGTCGTGGTGAGAGACGGCAGCGCACATGGCGTGCACTGAGTGGGCCAGCTCGGCCGCCACGCGGGCGCACCAGCTAGAGCAGCAGGTAGGCAGCAGCACAGCCCACTGCTGGACATAGGCAGCTGGAGGCTTTGTCCATAATCTCCACCCTGGGTAGATGGATTGGCGATCACTGGACGTAGCTTCTCGCTCCGGTGACGCTGCCGACCACCGGCCGGTGACATCTTATTGGACCTTTAGGGCTCAATTGTGCTGAAACTCGTGCCCACCAGTTAGGACAATAGGTAGGTTAATCAAATGCTGTTACTACTACTATTACTCTCATATGAGTGGTCAGGAGTGAAATAGGCAGTAGGCACAGATGCTGTCTTGGGTTATGTCCCAACTCAAGAAGAAACTTGAATGAAAGGCAGCTTCTCACTTAGATGCAGCATAATAATTATAAGCAATTAAATTGTGGTTGGTTTAGTAGGTTAACAAGATTATTACCAAATTTATCATTGTCTCCTCATGGTTACAGTTGAATCAAGAAAGAGCAGAGAGGACCAGGTTTGAGAAACTAGTCAGCGAAGGGAGTATACCTGATGACGCGAAGGTGAGCTGAGCTTGTGTATTTTGTTGTACAAATACCTACGTTTTAATATTTCACAAAGCTTTTTCTGCTTATAACGAATACATCCAATCCAAAAAAAAACCAGGAGTCATCCAATATGGCGCAGTCATTCGAAGTTTTAAAAATTCAAATCTTATAGTTTGACTACTGTTCTTGTAAGATATCTATAGATGGCGCTGTGCCTTAATAAATTGCGCTGGCAAAGTTTTTCCTCGACGGCTATATAGGCATAGTTGTAACTTGCAATAATTGAGCTATCCAATAAACCTGTCGTGTGCTAAGCGAAACTTTTATTTCGCGGACTAGTACACACTCGTAGAGGCCTTACTTAACCGGGGGTCAAACAGTGCTCAAAAGTCTCATTAGCACTTCAAATGCTACTTACTACTCAGGACGCAAAAGAAAAGTTATCCTCGTTTCTCCTACACCATTCACCGTGTTCCAGGTGAGCAACCTCAAGAGCGCAGTGATAGAGACGTGCAGTGCGCCCCCTCCCCCGCCCCCGCCAGCCCTGTGTCCCCTCCCCGCCGCGCCCCCTCCCCCGCTCGCGCCCGCGCCGCCCCCCGCGCCCCTCGCGCCCGCCGCGCCCAAGCCCAAGAAGAACGTGCCCAGCCCCGGGAACCCGCTCAAGAGCTTCAACTGGACCAAGCTGCCCGACGCGAAGCTGCACGGGACTATCTGGCTCGACCTTGACGATACGAAGCTGTACAACGCGATGGATCTGCACACGATCGATAAGATGTTCTGCGCGTACCAGAAGAATGGGGTGCAGGTATGTGGCTAGTAGACGACTTGGTATTTTTTTTAAATAGTAGCACATCGTGTGCCCTCTGCCGATGGAATCCGAAAAGGAAGCTCTAGTGGCAAGACTCGCTCCCACTGACGGATTACAAGAAGTCCCAATCAACTTACACGGGAAAAAGTGGAGTGGTAATGTATATCATTTTTGGTCGTCACAGAATTTTTTTTAAGCAAAAAAAGAAAGAAAGAAAAAAGTTTTATTGGCAAAAACACACAACATACAACAAAAATAGATATTCAGTACACGTTTTAATCCAGGTCCTTAATTTATAATAGAGATAATTTTGTTTTTCAGAATGAAGGCTCTGTAGAAGATCTGAGGCAGTTAGGAGCCAAACCCCGAACCAAGATTCTATCAGTGATCGATGGAAGGCGAGCACAAAACTGTACGATTTTATTGTCGAAGCTCAAGATGACCGACGAAGAAATATGTCGGTAAGGCACTATGACTTGAACCTAATAAGACTCTTATATTAAACGAAAATAGCTAATGAACTCACTAACCTTAAACATACGTACCTACCATTTTTTATTTTGTTGACCCGAAAAGGAAATATGTAGGCTGTAACATAATAACACTCTTATATTAAACAAAAATATCTGTTGCTCTCACTAGTTTAAAACATATTCGTACGTACTATTTATTTCGTTGCAATTTGATTGAAAAAATGCTCCAATCTAATGATCTCCTATACCTTTCTAAAGTCAACCCAACTTGGCCATTTGAGCTCCAACTTGTCGAACCGAAGACATTTGCCTTTTGCAGAGCAATCTTACGAATGGACGCTGGGGAGCAACTGCCCATCGACATGGTGGAACAGCTCCTCAAGTTCACGCCCAGCGCGGAGGAGGCCGCCCTCCTGGACGAGCACCAAGACGAGCTGGACAGCATGGCGCGAGCTGATAGGTTCCTCTACGAGATATCCAAGTGAGTATTTGAGTTTTTTACATAGGTATACACCAGGACCTTCGTGCCTAGAACTAGTCATACACGCAAGGGTGTACCTGACAGGTTTGCCTAAATAGGTCAACTGTTCAGGGTTAGGGTTGGGCCGGCATGGCGGTGGCAACTGACAGGTAACTGACCAGTTACTTGACAGTTGTCACAGCGGCTTGGGCTTCTCTTTCGCTTCTCCAGGCGTAGGGAAGCCATTATGTCGAACCACTATATTAAAAAAAGCAGAAAGTAATAATAAGGCAGTGGGTAAAGTTCTTCTATGTGAAGTGAACGTCAAGTGATAATTTTTATACATAATCTTAATGCTAATGTTCCGATTGCAGGATCCCGCACTACTCGCAGCGCGTGCGCACGCTGCTGTTCAAGAAGAAGTTCTCAGGCGCAGCGGCCGAGGCCAGCGCACGCGCTCACACCGTGCTCCGAGCCGCCAGAGACATGACGCGCTCGCGCCGCCTGCGAGCACTGCTCGAGGTCGTGCTGGCGCTCGGCAACTACATGAACAGGTACCCACAGGCACACTCGCACACTCGCACACCCGTACACAATGCACACATAGAAATCTTCATTCATTCATTCATTCATTCATTCAAAATCTTCTAAATCTTTTAGTTGTGTCACTGAGTGCAATAATTTGCAACGAACAAATTTAAAAGAACTGACATAATATGAACGAATGTGAATGAACGTTGAACGAATGTACGAATGAATGTTGAATGAATGAATGAACACAATACTAACACAGTATCAATGTCATAACACGGGTCCCTGTAGCAATAATTCAGGATGCAAGAAGCGAGATGCCGCGCGAGGAATTAGCCAGCTTTGGGGTCGCCCCAAGCCTGGACCAGAACGTCCCAACGGTTCGAATGCAAACGCCATAAACTCATCGTCTCTGAGGAGGTATGAGCATTTGCGGCTTTTGAGCAGTTACGCTATAAACACATGTTTACATCATAATTATTATCTTCATATTCTAGGATAACAATTCTCATACACCACGCCGTCTTCCCTAGGTGCCTAATGCAATTTCCTCTAGAAAAAAAGGATACCAATCAAGATTAACATTAACATTTTGTTTTGTAGGGGTGCAAGAGGGAACGCCTCCGGGTTCCGCCTGTCGTCGCTGAACAAGCTCGCCGACACCAAGTCCAGTCAGTCCAGGAACACAACCCTGCTGCACTATCTAGTCGAAATGCTCGAGACACAGGTAAAGTGAATCTACGAGTAATATCGTTTCAAATAACGAAAGAGAAGCCGAAGTCGCTGTGACAACTGGCAAGTAACTGGCCAGTTACCTGTCAATTGCCACTGCCATGCCGGCCCATCCCTAACCCCCTACGAGCTCCGGAAACCCTACTCACCGGCAGAAACACGACCCGGTCATTTGGCTGCGGTATTCTACGAGTACGAGAGGGATGTAAGGAGCAGCCTATCACCGTTTCGCTCCAAGCCATCCTCACCTGCCCGTGGTGCATCCTGCCGAACAACAAACGAGGCGCTGGCAACCGACTGGTGGCGGTATAACCATCACGATTGAAGGCGTAGCTAAATACCACAGGCCGATGACTGGCAGCAGCGTCACCGGAGCGAGGAGCCACGTCCTGCGATCGCCAACTCGCCTGCCCAGCGTGGCGATTATGGGCATAATCTCCATTTGTTTGCCTTGAGTGGCGAGCAACTGGAGAGGCCTGTCCAGCAGTGGACTGCAATAGGCTGATGATGATAATGATGCTACGAGTATAGGGTGGAGGATTCTATGTTGTAGCGATGTATAGTTGTTGATTGAACCATGTGTAGCATACACGAACATATAAACAGACACACACAACTACACACACTGTCAAACATCTGACAGTGACATCTGACACTGACATCTGACATTGACATCTGACACTGACAACTGTCGTCTCGTTCCTACACTTCACGCAAGGTGCGGGGTGGGAGGTCAGTCAGTCTGCGTCCCACCGCCCGCCGAGTAAAGACGTGTTCGTGTGAGGATAGCGAGCCGATATCATCGGTACCATCACATCGTTCACTATTTTATTGTTCATGGTTATTTCATATGTGGATTAGTGTCTACTACACCATGTATCACTTCCGCAGTTCAAAGACATCCTGCTCCTGGAAGAGGACTTGCCGCACGTGCGTGCGGCGGCCAAGGTGTGCGTGGAGCAGCTGGAGAAGGACGTGGGTTCGCTTCGCGCGGGCCTGCGCGAGGTGGCGCGCGAGCTGGAGTACCACGCGGCGCTGCCCGCGCCCGCCGACCCGCACGACGCCTTCCAGACCGTCATGAGGGAGTTCCACGCGCACGCCAAGTGCACATTCACTCAGCTCGAGGATCTGTTCCAGGTGGGTTGCGCTTGTGTTTAAAGGAGTGTAGAAATGAGACACTCGGTAGACACACTCACTGTATTTACTTGACTTTACTATAATAATCACTTCACTTTGCTATACTGGAGGCAGGACGACGTTGCCAATGCCGGCGGAGGCCTTATACTAGAGGAAAATCACAACGCCCCCGCGATGTATTGGACAGGCAACGCCATCTCTGACCTAATCGACGTCAACCGAAGTTTAAATACCTTCGGTTGACGTTCGATGTTCAAACAAGGAGAATTCCTTTGGATGTTGCTGGCTGCGGCGGATTCTCTGAGGCGGAGCGGAAGGTCGTGGCTTGAAATCCACATCCTGATAGGGCATCAGCTGGAGGATCTGTGCCAGATGGGTTTCAATTGTTTTTAAAAGGAGAATCGTCGGGTGGGTAGGTTGCGGTTTCTCTGAGACGAACCGGAAAGACGTGGCTTGAAATCCGTGAAAAGGTTTCTGTATGATTGCCATGATTAGCGAAGGTGGGTTGAATTTTTTTTTCAGGGGAAAGGAGACATCTATGGTACCATTCATGTGTGATGTTTAGTGTTGACGCTACCGTCTTTTACGCGTCTTTTGATCTGTAGTTACCTGAACTCTTGCGCACGTATTTAAAACAGAAACATTTTGGTTGCCAGGACATGAAGAGTCGTCTTGAGGCGTGCGCGCACGCGTTCGGCGAGGAGGCGAGCGCGTCCCCCGAGCAGCTGTTCGGCGCGCTCGACGCCTTCTTAGCGCAGCTCGGCGACGCGCGCGCCGAGTGCGACGCCGCGCGCCGCCGCCGCACCGAGGAGGAGCGCCGCTCGCGCCACGAGCAGGAGGTACGTACCGGAGCAGCAGGTACATAGGCGACACGCGCACGAGCAGCAGGTACATAGGCGACGCGCGCGCCGAGTGCGACGCCGCGCGCCGCCGCCGCACCGAGGAGGAGCGCCGCTCGCGCCACGAGCAGGAGGTACGTACCGGAGCAGCAGGTACATAGGCGACACGCGCACGAGCAGCAGGTACATAGGCGACACGCGCACGAGCAGCAGGTACATAGGCGACGCGCGCGCCGAGTGCGACGCCGCGCGCCGCCGCCGCACCGAGGAGGAGCGCCGCTCGCGCCACGAGCAGGAGGTACGTACCGGAGCAGCAGGTACATAGGCGACACGCGCACGAGCAGCAGGTACATAGGCGACGCGCGCGCCGAGTGCGACGCCGCGCGCCGCCGCCGCACCGAGGAGGAGCGCCGCTCGCGCCACGAGCAGGAGGTACGTACCGGAGCAGCAGGTACATAGGCGACACGCGCACGAGCAGCAGGTACATAGGCGACGCGCGCGCCGAGTGCGACGCCGCGCGCCGCCGCCGCACCGAGGAGGAGCGCCGCTCGCGCCACGAGCAGGAGGTACGTACCGGAGCAGCAGGTACATAGGCGACACGCGCACGAGCAGCAGGTACATAGGCGACGCGCGCGCCGAGTGCGACGCCGCGCGCCGCCGCCGCACCGAGGAGGAGCGCCGCTCGCGCCACGAGCAGGAGGTACGTACCGGAGCAGCAGGTACATAGGCGACACGCGCACGAGCAGCAGGTACATAGGCGACGCGCGCGCCGAGTGCGACGCCGCGCGCCGCCGCCGCACCGAGGAGGAGCGCCGCTCGCGCCACGAGCAGGAGGTACGTACCGGAGCAGCAGGTACATAGGCGACACGCGCACGAGCAGCAGGTACATAGGCGACGCGCGCGCCGAGTGCGACGCCGCGCGCCGCCGCCGCACCGAGGAGGAGCGCCGCTCGCGCCACGAGCAGGAGGTACGTACCGGAGCAGCAGGTACATAGGCGACACGCGCACGAGCAGCAGGTACATAGGCGACGCGCGCGCCGAGTGCGACGCCGCGCGCCGCCGCCGCACCGAGGAGGAGCGCCGCTCGCGCCACGAGCAGGAGGTACGTACCGGAGCAGCAGGTACATAGGCGACACGCGCACGAGCAGCAGGTACATAGGCGACACGCGCACGAGCAGCAGGTACATAGGCGACGCGCGCGCCGAGTGCGACGCCGCGCGCCGCCGCCGCACCGAGGAGGAGCGCCGCTCGCGCCACGAGCAGGAGGTACGTACCGGAGCAGCAGGTACATAGGCGACACGCGCACGAGCAGCAGGTACATAGGCGACGCGCGCGCCGAGTGCGACGAGCAGCTGTTCGGCGCAGCTGGGCGCGCGAGTCACATTGTGATTACCAAGTAGCTCCTGACTTGATCTGACTGACTGAAGTCATCACTTCAACGTGAGCGTGGCCCATAAGGCTGCTCTTGTTACTGACCCTGTAATCGCCGCGCAAGTATGAAACGCTACAAGGGAACACCGACCTGCTCACTTACCGGTATCAGTATCACATGCGCATGGGTAAGCTTGACTTTGAATGCCTTAAGTGGAGCAAGCTTGAGGAACGGAGGTACATATATTAAAAACTCTATTGGTTAATAAGTTTGCATAGAAAACTCGAATGGACAGGCAGGCATCGGTTCATATCAAACTTCGATAGGTCGTTATTGTTATTTTGCTACTAACACTAACATATTGTCCCAACAGCTCAAAAAGCGAACAATGGAGCGTAAACAGGCGTCCAGCCTCCTCAGCTCGGTGGGCAAATCCCTCGGGAAGAGCAACTCGGCGGATTGCAACGGGCACGCTAACGGCGATACATCGCGCGACGGCACCTTACCAACGGACAGAAGGGAGAGTTCGATGACCTCATATCTGCCCTCCGCACCGGCGATGTCTTTGCGATGACGTAGCCAAGTTCAAAAGGTCGAGGAAAGCGTCCAAAGCATCTCACAAAGGTAGAGACTCCCCACCCAGAGGCATCTGTCGAGAAGACTCGAGAGAGAGACAGAAGAATTGAAGCTTTAGTATTAATGCGATTTTGGGAACATTGTGTTACGCGGATCGTCTGCCGCTAGATGGAGCTAGCTTATACTTCGTTTAGCATTAGAAGTTGAATAAGCAAGCAGAGGTAATTATGAGCGTTTTTTGTTGGGTAATCAACATTTGAAGATCTTGAACATCCAATGTGGATAAGGGACTTCACTATCATATTATAAAGAAATGACGTCTTAGCGAAAGTTGTTTAAACTGAAAGTCATTTTCTACTGGCTTATAAAAATCAATGAAAATTAACGCTTACTGAAAATTAATACAATAAATTACAATAGAAGAGTAATTTTTAGTTGTCAAACAATCCAAGTGTAACTGAATAATAAATTTTATAGTGACTAATAAATGATTCGTTTCATGTTTGCAACGTCTGCTTCTTTAGGTCTTTTATAGTGCAGTACACACAATAACATATTCATGGTGTCATACATATGTGTATATTAAAAAATCCAAATATGTTCTTTCTTATGCTAAAAACGAAGTATAAGTAGATTATTGAGCAAAGTTTTTCATACATGTGCGACATGCTTTTATCACAAACATGTATCAGAAATTAAGCTCAAAATAATGGCGGTTGAGTATCCGCTTTTGTCGTGGCGTCACACTCGAGAGTTGTTAACCAGTCACAAACGGTGAGATTAATGTTGACAAACATTTTGGTTATGACTTAGCTAAATATATTACTTACATTTAAATGTGGATATGTAGTAAATAGTTGGAGGATAACTACGACTGTTATTTTGGAGTGTTAGAAGCTCGTCGTTATGATGACGAAATGGGCTGGTCCAATTTACATGAAATGGTATGACCGTATCTAGAGTTAGGTAACAATTGTTTTAATTTCTTATAACACTTGTCATCAATGAATAGACCTAATGACAACGAATATAACCGGTGTATCCGATGCCATTTTGTAGTTACGTTTTTTTTTATATATAAAAACCGATATACCGTCAACTCTATCACAAAGTCTTGGTGCCTAATTTTGAACATTTTTACGTTCCAATGGAGATTTTTGACAATTTGGCTTTTTGCTGGCTATCGACTGATCAAGTCAAAGACTGTGCATGTTATTCCATAGACATAATAATTTAAGAATTTCTATTGATAAGCGATGTGTGATTTGAATAACCATAGAGTAGATCTTATAGATGTTTTTATTACAATAGAGGTTTTTTATATTCCTTCTTTTCTAAGCCGCCATAATTTTATACAATGTTAGTCAATACGATTTTGTACCATGCTCACCAAGATGCCTAATTTTATCAGCTCGAATGTTTTCCTACTTAATAATAGACTAATCGAATTCAATAGTGAAATAATTGTGTTTTAGAGTAATTCTTGATTTTTACTATGAATGTAACATAGAGATTTGATGGTAACTTCCCACAGTAAACTATTGCAGGGCATCCGTTAGCATATCTTGAATTGGATTGTGCTCTCCTAGCACGAAAGGAAATGGATGGAATCCTATTGGATCAAACGATCACAGTTGTGTGAACGAACATACCTAATGAATTGACATTTAATTCCTATATAGTACCAGGTAACTCTAGTGTAGGAATTGATTCTGACGTGGCCGGAATGTTTCGGTATTTTACATTACCGTTTATTGCATGGTAGATGAAAGTTTTCGAGAAATTTACATTGTAATTTTTATATAGGTCTCTAATGAATTGTCTGTAACTAATTTATTTTATTTCATCCATAAATGTGATTAATAATGAAATTATTTTAGTTGAATGTAAATATAATTTTAATTTGCCAAAATTTGTTACCTTGACAGATCGATGTGCAGAAATTTAGACGAGTATTTCTCTAAATAGAAGTTTGTCATATGTAAATTTTATTGTTTTGTTCAGTATTGCTTAAGTGAATAAATAGTATATTAATATAATTATATTATACCTATGAGCATTATTTAAATTAAAATCTTTGAAACATTTATGGTTGTTATTTTTTAATAGGCAGTTCATTATAAAATCCCGACAGTTAGGTAGTGTCGGGATTTTATGATATTGTTTAATATCCTATCCTGTTTTCAAATAAATTTTATTTCATTGGAAGAGACCTGAACTCTCGTCTCAGAATAATTATATTATGTGTAGACGATTTTCCACCGCGATCTGAAACTAAATCAGTTAGCCATAATTCTTTAATTTTCAAACCGCCATGATGTAGATTACATAAGGTGGGACAAGAATAAAGTTTACTTGCAATAAATTTCAACACTGTCAATTTTCTTTTGACGTAGAATTTTAAAAAATCCTTTAAAACAGAAATATAGTAACATTTTACTTTTTTACTCATTTACCCAAAAAGTAAACAATAAGATTACGTGACGACGTTTAGGATATGATTAAAGGTAGTTCGTATAGTATTCACAATATTTTATCCACGCTTCAAATCCCTTTCGAAATAAATTCAAACGTTACAACTGCCGAGAAAATAATTAAGCCTCAGCGTGGTCATTAGGCACGGGTATACCGCCCTAATTATATTTTAAGGGGCGTCTCTGTGAGATAATGAAATGCTAACGAAGCCGGACACTGCTTGGGTGTTGTGATATACCTTCTGCTGTATGTATGTAGATAGATATACTACCAGTCTAAGGGTGTAAGGGAGCGACCTATCATCCTTTCGCTTTAAGCCAACCTCACCCGTCGTGCATCCTACCGAATAACAAACGAGGCGCTGGCAACCGACTGGTCGCAGTAAACCCATCACAATAGGCGTAACTAAGTATCACAGACCGATGACGGGCAGCAGCGTCACCGGAGCGAGAAGCTACGCCCTGCGATCGCCAACTCGCCTGCCCAGCGTGGCGATTATGGGTATATGGACCTCCAGATATTTGGCCTAAGTGGACTGCAATAGGCTGATGATGATGAGTTTCACTCCGTACTTCTCTCATAAGAACGCGATGCAGCGGTTTTTTTTCGTCGTCGCGATTTTGCAGTCAAGTATTGAAATAGTGGGAGAACCTGTCCCAGTACCTAATTCCATCAATGGAATTGTTGGGATACACCCATCAACTTTTGTAAGCTTTGCGCAGCCTCGTTTCTGTGGAAAAGCGCCTTTTATCCATACAAGCAATAGGTAGGTAGATATGTAGATAAATCCCATAGGTAAGGTATTTTCAGAACGTATAAACATCTCAGCACTTATTGTATTGTATTAACGTCAAGATCACGCGAGAGAGAGTAAGAAGAGTTTTTTCGTATACCTAGCAATTCTTACTAGGTAGGTACGTCTTAGTGAAAAGTAGTCGGCTTCACGTGTACCTATAGTGAGGGTATATTCCAACTGCTATACCAATCAGTGTACCTACTATAGATTAAAACTCAACATACCTAACATGACAAACATTACACAATTAGGTTTCTTTTAGGTACATTTTATAGCAACCTCCCAACAAAGAAGAAATATCTATTCGTTGGAATGTGAAAAACGCCAAAAGAACCTGAGCAATTATGTTAGGCATGAGTACCTACATTACGCAGAGGACTGTACTTTCTCATGGTCTGCATAACATTGTGTTTCAAGAGCCATTTGCTGGCAGAAGGTTCGAGATAATGAACCCCGGCTATTTCGGTATTCGCAGCGAAACCGTATACTTTTGTTAGTCCATCACAAAAGATCGTTTGAACCTCGCATATGTAGGCGTATTACGTATTTATAAAATAATCTTTCCATTCTAGTCTATAGGTACATATTCTGTAAACGTTCAAGTTTGATCGCGTATTCCATTCCTAGAAAATTCTAGGTTGTTAGTAGGTTGTAGCAATGTTCAATAAGTAAGTAGGTAAGGCATGGAAAGGATTGTAGGTACTCTTTTGTCAACTTTGTCCTTTGAAAAGAAATTTAAAAGAAAATAGGTACCTATAATAAGGCTAAGAATTACTGAAAGAATAAAAACTAATAGGTATATAATTTCTTTTACCTACAACGCTTGAACGGTTTACGGTTCCGGCGGCGGTGTGGACCACACTAAACTATAAACAACGATATTATTATACCTAATAATAGATACTCGAACCTATGTAATAATAAGATACCTGAAAAAGTTGATTATACGAGTACAAAATTCAGGTAGGTTACGATATTAATGAATGGTTAAACTGTAGTTTTATGAGACGGTCAATCTATTAAGTGAAATAAAATGCCGAATGTCGCAATGCCAAATAAGTTTCTGTGCTGTTTGCCTCTAAAAACGGGAGCCTATGTCGTGGGGACCTTGATGTGTGTAAGTCTTGAAGTGGATTTTTAGACACTGGAACAATCAGTGGCTTACCTAACTAGAGGGTGGCAAGTCGGAAAATTACTCCTGATAAGAGGCCGTAAGGGCCCCCC